>CM062290.1:232129703-233329703 GCA_031216915.1 Pictodentalium vernedei | reverse complement strand
CTCATCTGAGCATCATCTGGAGTGATCCTACGAAGTTACAATGAAATCCCTTCACAAATAAGACCTGTAGACTGTGCTAAATATTTTCGGATTTCGGGCTCTCGCAGCCATCACGGTTGACCGATCGCGACCAAAGTGGATGTTCTCAACTAGACATTATACAGAGTCATCCTGCCATGTTACAATGAAATCCCTTCATAAATATGACCTGTAGACTGTGCTAAGGGTTTCCTGGTTTCAGGCGCTCGCAGTCGTCACAGTTGACCGATCATGACCAAAAGGGGATGTTCTCAATTAGACATTATATGAAGTCATCCTACCAAGATACAATGAAATCCCTTCATAAATTTGACAACCTTTGGACTGCGCTAAAGGTTTTCATGTTTCGGGCTCTCGCAGCCGTCTCAGTTGACCGGTCATGACCAAAAGGGGATGTTCTCATCTAAACATGACCTCGAACCTGCATATGAAATTTTGTGATGATTGGACAAGAACTACAGGGTGTAGCCTGTGCCAAAGAAAATGCGAACAGACTGACAGACTTCGTCAAGTTAAGCTAAAAACAAACTTGATTCCTGCATCAATACTACTGGTATTGAAAATGATGCAGGGATTTTGAGAACATAATGCATGTAACAACTTAAAAGTTTTGCAAGTACAGATCTGTGATTATTCATCATGATGTCCTGTCCACTGAATTTCTGATGTGCGGTCCTTCAGATGGATGGTTGAGGATTCACGCATGGTCCATTTCCTTACCAAAATAGAAGACTTATATATTTTAACAGAATTTATGGTGTGAGAAACAGCTCTGTTTATCAGGCTTCAAAACATCCCAGTAGTTGCCAAGCATGAGTTAGGATAAGAAAGAGAAACAAAAGTGACACAGAAAT
Source organism: Pictodentalium vernedei (assembly GCA_031216915.1). Lineage (NCBI taxonomy): Eukaryota > Metazoa > Mollusca > Scaphopoda > Dentaliida > Dentaliidae > Pictodentalium > Pictodentalium vernedei. The sequence continues at coordinate 233,328,810 of CM062290.1, read as the reverse complement.
AGGTGGAGCTGAATGTAAACACATTCTTGCCATACCTGCATTTGCCTCAGGCATGAGTGTGAAAGATGGCTTGGGAAAAAAACCCAGAAGGAAAAAAACCCATAGGAAAAAAAAAACCCTTGGAATAAACCCTAGAAGGAAAAAACACCCAATAGGAAAAAAATCCAGAATCAAGTTTACCTATTTATTATAAAATCAACATATTCTTACAAAAAAGTTATGGAAAATGTAAATTTTGGCAACACTCAACAAATGAATGAATGAATGAATAGAACTTATGCATATATACAATAATAAACTGGCTTCCCCTTTTTTTCAAAAAGCAGTATTAGATAAAGGGTTAACAGTGAAATCATATGTTGTGACCTATGCCTCGTAGTACATGTAATTCCTCCATGGACTTCTCATTTTTACTGTATTGAAGACAAAGGTTTTGTAAACGTTCCTGTTGCTTCATGCTTGATTTGTGAATGCGTTTTCGCTGAACCTCTCCAATTGAACTTGCATGCAGTGCATCTCTGGCATTGGCATTGTCTTGCTTAAAAGCAAACAAGACTTTCCATACAGTTGGATGTTTGTGGCCAATCAGCTGCTGAAAATTGGTTATTTCAGCCTTCACATACATTGTTTGTTCTCGAAGTTCCATTTAATGTGGCATTATTGACATTCCACACCAACGGGGGGACATTGGTGGCAGACATCCAGGATGAGCTGTCTGACAAGTCTAATTAAACACTTCAACAAAACATGGAACTTTGGGTTTTTTTCCAACCAAAGCTAATATGGTCAAATTTTGTTGGGTTTTTTTCCTATGGTGTTTTTTCCAAAGGTTTTTTTCCTATGGGTTTTTTTCCTTCTGGGTTTTTTTCCATGTACCAAAAATTCAACCAAGTTACTAAACTGACAGAGGCTGCTTTACTGCACAGAAAGTTGATAAACTTTTTTTCTTATGGCAAATTTTAATTCTTTGCACAGTAAGTTTATGTCTTGTAAAATGAAGCTTTTTCTGGCTTCCTTTTAACCAATTTTACAGCCATATCTGGCCATTCTCAAAAACAGCATTTCCATTTTATTATTTTTTCAATTTCTCCCTCAAAAACATAGCTTATGCTACTCATTGAAAGGAAATGCTGTGATTCAATACCTTCCAATGAGGGGGCATAAGCTATGTTTTTAGGCCAAAAATGAAAACTTTCAGTTAATCGGGAAAGAAATTGGCAATAATCATTTACTACTCATCAGGTAAAGGGTTTAATAGTGAACTGTCCTCTTTTCACCTTGAATTCTGCTGGCTGCAATTCCTGCCCAGAACAGCAAATTTCTGGTCACCAAAATAAGTATAATTTGAGCACGATTAACCAAATTTTCCCCAGTTTCACCAATGATTTTTTTTCCAAGATAAATTTTTCATCAAATAAGAGATCTGATGAAAAATACTCCTCAGGTCAAGAGTTATACACTGATATATATATATCAAAACTTTGAACCCTGGTTGGATCTTCCATGTCAGTTAGACTACACAGGGATGCAAGTGACCCACTCTAAAAAATCTTGAAGTTTTTAATCACATCATTTCTAGCCAATGATCTAGGGCAAATAGAGGACTTTCCATGAAAGCTACAGCTTTCTTGAAGGTAACAGACCGACTATGAGGCAGTTTCCAGCCTCTAAAAATCCTGAAAACTTACAACCCTGACTACAGCAATTGGAAGAATCCATATTCATTATTTGGGGGTAAACCAATTCATATTTTCAATGTGCAGCCTTGGAGCAGCATGTCGAGAATATTGAATGGTCTGCTACATCCTACTTTATGAAATTATGAAATATCATGTACCTGGGCTGGAAAATATCCTCTCGGTTTCAAAGGGTTAAATACCTGATTTATCTTCACTTCAGTATTCCATTTTGTAGACTGTTAAACTTGTTTTAATGCTGAAGTTTTATTTCGATAAAGGTCTTTCAGCTGTCTTATTTTACACCTGTCCTCAGTTGTTAAAGTCATCATCTGTCATACTTTATTTAACTTCCTAAAGTTTTCTGTTTCCAAAATTGCATTTTACTTTCTTTTGAGGCAAATTCTTTCTTTTACTATTTTGACTGTGCTATATATATTTTTTATTGGTCTTTTGATGATCCAACGTTTTTTTAAAATTTCAAGCCTTTCACACGAATTCATGGTTAAATATTTGTTGTTTCAACATATTATTAACTGGTGGAGTGCTGAAAGCCCATATCTGGGCTTCATGCAGCAAAGAGAGATCTATTCTGTGGAAGAGTTTCATATTATTATTGAAGTGAAATTATTTTGTCGGAATTGTCTTTTCTTGATACAATTAATGGGAACATGTGTTAAGGCATTAATTATAACAATGCAGAGGCATGTGAAAAAATTTTATTGGTCAAAAATAATTAAGCACTCTACCAATTAAGAAAGGCAAATGTTTTTTTTCTTTTACCACAGAACTGTGATTACAAAAGTAGACAGGGTTGTGATCCAGTCAAAATTCTCTGTCTGCTTTTGTAATCACAATACTACAGAATCTCACCTGTCAAAAAAATTCAAGAACACTGAACCGTCGGTGCTATTTTTGTTTCTTGATTCTTTCTTGAATTCACCATGTTTATTCATTTGTTTATTGGGGTTTAAAGACACTTTCAACAACCAGTGTTGTTACACTGTGTCGGATAGCACAATGGAGCAGTGGGGCGCATCTGTCAAACACTATAACCTAGTTAACAGCAGTTGAAGGTAAGTGCACCATCAACGTGCAGTACACCTTACTACACAGTGCCTCTAGGTCCCCACATGGGCAATCAGGATTAAGTGTCTAGACCAAGGACACAATCCAGTTGCCCCTGGTCAGGATCGAACTGTCCATCTTTCCGTTTAACGCTTTACCCAATGTAACAGCCATTCAATTTTCAATATTTTTTCATTTTTTGCCTCAAAAACATAGCTTATGACCCCTCATTGGAACAACCTCATTGAGCTCGTTCCAATGAGGGGTCATAAGCTATGTTTTGACATAAAAAAATATTAAAACAAGAGCACCGTCTAGTGGGGCAACATATGCAAAGTTGGACCATGCACAAGTTTCTTTTGGGTAAAGTTTGAAATTTTTGTTGACTCGACCAGGGATCAGCCTGGCAGCTGATTTTAGGGAGAAGTGACTTCTCCCTCCAGAGACTTTAGGGAGAAGTCAGGGGCCAGGAGGGAGAAGTCAGTGGACATGAGGGAGAAGTCAGAAAAAAACAAAACGTATATGACATCGTGACAAAATAAATATACACAGAGGACACAATTGTGGAGAAAAACATAAATAAAAGTTATACAAACATACATGCACACACAAAACTAAGTCATGTAGGTTAAAATCCCCACCCCCCACTCCCCTACAAACAAGGGCAACGCCCCCGGTCCCCAGACCAAGATGGCAAATTCAAGGGAGCTGTTAGGATGCAATTTGTTCGCAGAGCATGGCCATTTTTTAACTTGACCTGTATTTCCAACCAATTAAACCACATATTTAGTTTCGTTTCAATCAAATGATCCAAAGTAAAGTTATCATCCGGACAACACAAAAAACGTATTTTCTAAGTCGAAAAAGGGGAATAAATCCAGTAAAAATCAGTGGAGCGTGCCCATTTTCGAACTTGACCTGCATTTCCACCCAAATAAGCGGCATACTAAATTTCGTTTCAATCAAATGATCCTAACTAAAGTTATCATCCGGACAACACAAAAACTGTATTTTTTAAGTCGAAAAAGGGGAATAAATCCAGTAGAAATCAGTGGAGCGTGCCCATTTTCGAACTTGACCTGCATTTCCACCCAAGTAAGACACAAACCAAATTTAGTTTCAGTAAAATCATCCAAACTAAAGTTATCATCCGGACAAGGGTGTGACGGACGGATGGACGGACACACGGACGGATGCACGCACGGACAGACGGAGGGACGGAAGGACACTGCCGATTACAATAGTCCCCCGAAGGGTCGGGAGACAAAAATCGGGTCGTCCATGGTTTCTGAATACCCTAACTCTTTCCCTAACTGATGACTAGGGTTACCGTGCAGTTGAATTTGTATTTGCCTCAATGCAGTGGATTTGAAATTTAGCATTACCCATGGTGAGAGTGTTCTTCTCTGAAAAAAAGGGATATTCTTTTGAAAAAAATATTTAAAGTATTTAAAATAAATTTCAAGTTCACATAAGAAGCTGGGTAATTAATGGTTTCTGAATATCCTAATTGAATTGAAAAGTGTAGTTAAAAACGTTTTTGACATCCTTCGTAAATTAAGCGTCATGAACAATTTGAGTTAATTTATTTCTAAGGTAAATGACAAAATATTTCAGTTGTCTCCCTTACCTGCTGCGCTGGGTGATAATACTCTGTTCAGAAAAATGACAATTTCTTCCATCCATCTTACATTGACACGTGCGATTTGTGCTATAAGGCCTGCCATTCTTATCCATCCTAATATGTGTGATTTCTATCGTAGCCTTATTACATTTAACCCCCTTCCAACACAGGTTTTCAAAGAAAAACTTTCAATGCAAATTGCGGGGCGAATTTCAATGCAACAAATTTTTCAGTAGGAACAGAGCGTAACCGTAAGCAATTTCAACGTTTTTATGGATGAACTGTCTCCTGCACATTTTTTTTTGTTTTGAAACAGTGGTTAACTTTAATAAATTCTAATAAACTCGATGCGTGTCTTGTGTGATTCGTTGTTTTTGCTGACACTTTTGGTTTTAAATAACATTTTGTACTGGTTGCTATCAGTTGGGGCGTATTGTTTGAACGACTACGCCATTACAACACTTTTCAGAAATATAAAATTGGGCTAGTTTAGGCTATTTTCAGAGCCGTATGATGGATTTTAACAGCAGCCGTGTTTACTTTTTTGTGAATGCGGAAGCGTTGTTTTTTGGGGAATAAAACATAAGAAAATACAGTAAACTGCCATGTCTCCCAAGGAAATTTTGGAGGGCGACATGAATTTCGCCCCCAATGTAAGCCAAGGCGACTTGAGGAATGACAGGGCGACTTCTTCGCCCTAGTCGCCCACTCAGCTGACCCCTGGACTCGACTATGTCTGCCCCCCCCCCCCCCCCCCCCATCCAATCATTGCCCAACCCCCTGCCCTTCATATTAAGCAATCTGAGGTCTTCACAAAATAAAAAAAATAGGCTGATGAAATCGTCAGATGTGTACAAATACACACAACTAGTAGAAAGCTGTATGACGGAGGGCCACCCTGGATGCCGACATTATGTACACCATACATGGTATGGGTACATACAGAAATGGGTTGGAGGAGTGCCTAATTTGATGGATAAAGGGTTAATATCTACGGATCAAATTATTAGATTTACATAACAAGATATTATGCCCATGAAGCTGCGTATTAAATCTGAAAAGAATCTGATAAAGTTAACGGTCTGTAGAGCACGGAAAGCATAATTTGCCTGATTTCTAAGTATTAAAGGGCAATAACTCCTACGGAAATAGACAAACATGACCCAAATTTGCACTTGTGCGAGATACCATGCTCATGAAGCTGCATATTAAATTTCAAAAGAATCCGTTAAGTTCACGGACTGCAGAGCACAGAAAGCATAATTTGACTGATTTCTAAGTATGAAAAGGGCAATAACTCCTAAGAAAACAATCGAACACGACCCAAATATGAACTTGTGCGAGATATTAAGGCCATGAAGCTGAGTATTAAATTTGAAAAGAATCTGATTAAGTTGACGGTCTGTAGAGCACGGAAAGCATAATTTCCTCGATTTCTAAGTATTAAAGGGGGAATAACTACTAGGAAAACTGTCGAACATGACCTAAATTCGAACATGCGCGAGATCTTATTCTGGTTGTGCAGTATATCAAATATTTTTTTAAATCCGATTGAAATCACGCTCTGCAGAGCATGGAATACAACTGTCCCCGGATGGACAGCGGACAGACAGACAGCGCCATAACATAATACGTCCGTTTTTCAAACGGGTGTATAAAAATAGTTATTCAATAATTATTTATTTATTTATTTATTGTTGTTTATGGTCACATACTTCTGCACAATGGCTAATCATGACCACAACATGGAGATAAAGTCAAGGTCAGTCAATCGTTTATACCCCATGTTGCCTATTTTAGAGGACTCGCACCCCAAGCATTAGTGACTGGGTCCTATTTTACCAGTGAAACAGAGCTTGTTTACCACAGTAAACAAGCACTGCTTCACTTCCCGGGGTTCCCACGGGGGAGTTATTCAATAATGTTGTTTGAAAGTGTCGTCTGCTTTTCATGTTAGGTAAAGGGTTAAAGTCTGATGCTCTACTCACTGAGCCACAAGGATCCCCAGATTACAATCTGATCAAGATAAAGATTATTTTGCTATCACAGTACCGTGGTTTGATGCATTGTGTTTTTGTGCAGTTAACAGTTGTTTTGAGGCTATCCTTGACACAAATGTGAGGAGTACAGTAGGGCCCTGTTAATTGAATAGTCACTTTGCCAGTGAGAATTATTTAATTAACAGGAGTATTCAATTAACAGGGATTTGATCACATTCCTGTACACAAGACATAAACTGAGCAGTTAGTCTATTACATCTTGTTTGATAGAGCTTAAGGAGCTCTGTCAAACAAGATGTAATAGATTAAATGCCTGCAGTGGATGCACTGAGGACAAATTGGGTGATATACATGGGTAATTCAGTGACTGTCGGGTAATTCCTCGACATATTGCAAGATTTTTCTATTCAATTCACAGGAGTTCACTCTATAAACAATATGCAATTGAGAGGGCAAATTCGTACTAAAGGTATGGTAAATGGTTTTGTGTTTGGAAATTATATTCAATTAACACAAATATTCAATTAAAAGATATGCTGTTAAGTGGACTCCACGGTAAGTTTTAAGAACAATGTTTTTTTTAAAGATTCCTGTGACATAAGCTGATAATGATACAAAAAATAAATGGCTTTGTCTGAATTGAAACCTTCTAATATGAGGAAACTATTTAATGTTTAATAGATCACATACTTTATGGAATTTCTCATAAACTCCAGTCATAACTACCTTTAAGCATGGCAAACTAATTAAACTGAGCTGAAACAATTCAGAAACAGGTGGAAACTATTTTTGTTCATTGCATGAAATTAAATGAGCAATTTTAAGCTTCCACTAATTCACAAATTTGTTTCAATGTCTCTCAAACTAGTTTCTTCTGGATGTAAATTTTTGTCATCAGCAAGCATGCTAATAATCACTGCCTGTAGTGGTCAATAACAGACTGAATGTGCATGTTTGACATGCATCAGTTTACTTGTGTCAGACATAATGACCAGTACAATTTTTTAAGAAATCAACATAAAAAACATGTCGAATTTTTGTGGGCTTTTCCAATACAAAGTCTTGACTTATTATCGTTAACTGGAAAGCTCTCTATAAGAGACTTTCCTATAAATGAAATCAAGTCAATATTATTGTTAGATCTGCATATACATTTAAAGCAGAGATGTAAGTGGGGATGAATGAAAAACCCAGAAACAGATCTGCCAAAGGGTGAAGGCAGATCCTTGGCCAAAGTGGGGTGGTTACAGAGGGTGTCCCTGTCTTGTTGTAAGCCGGGAGAGGGGCTGGATTTTTAAGGCCCTGAGGATGCATCTGGTGGCACCCTGATTGGCCTGAGCTGCAAAACAGGGGAAATATTTTAGTATTTTTACCTGAAATTTGAATTTGAATTGCACTTTTCCCAGAATATTTATCTTTCGCAAATAATAGAGAAGATAGTCACCATAAATGCCATTCTTTAACAGCTGCCAATTGAATTTGTTTTCTCATACACCACCCATTTCGTTAAATGGTGAATTTTCAAATTAAAACGCTCATTTTACAGTGCAAACATAACAAAATAACAAACGAATGGTCTTGAATGTACATGCATTTCAAGATCGGATTAATTATCTGCAATGCTTACTGGATGAAGCCGTACTGCAGAAGCGGCACTAAACATTTAAGGAATAGTTATTGTACGAAGCAGTACCACAGAAACAGAACAAAACATAGACAATTTGCCTGAAACCAATCAATAGAAGGGTCTTACTGGACAAATGCAGAAGCCAGGGAAAAAGACAGAACCCAGAATGGAACAAAAACCTGAATTTCCCGCAAAAACCGAAACATCCCTTTTAAAGGCCAATAAGTCGCTAATTTGAAAAAATATCGACTTTCAGATATTGCTTGTGTGTGCAAAGTGTTAGGCGTCAGAAGCAACAAAAAAGTACTTCAATTTGTGATTAAAAAACTTTCATGAACATAAATTTGCAGAAGATACAACATTACAAAGATATGAACGAATATGCCTGAAGTGATTGGTTGTATCAACAGACAAGAGCAAACGCGAAGCATGGCATATACCCTAACGGTGTCATAAAAGGGTAGGTAAGTCTCTCGTGGGCATAACCCAAATCAAAAGGAAACTTCTTCTAGACACCAACAATGCATCACAAAATGAAAGTGTCAATGACACTGTAGCTCAACTTGTCAAGACAAAGACATGTACATGTATAGTATGTGACACAGCAATGACAAACATCTAGGTAATGACCTGATAACAAAGGTACATATAAAGTATTGTAATGGTCTAAATACTGACTGTTGCCTGTAACAAATGTATAGGTAAAGTATTGTAAAGGTGGGTGACAGTCAGATGCTAAACTAGAAAAGAAATCTTTGAGTCCCAGAGTGGGTCTGACTGAACCCCAAAATATTTGTTCTCATTGCACAGTGATAACAAAGGCACCCCAAAACACACTCGTTCCTGTCCCAAGGTGAAGACAAAAGTGCCCAAGAAGTTTTGTGAAGATCAGTTCATAAATACGAGCTGTATAGAACTTGTGACACAAAACTGATTGGACCTAATTTCGGTACAAAATGGCCACTGGCAGCCATCTTGAATTTTGGACTGTACCCAGAAACCCTCATTCTCATCCCAAGGTGATAACAAAGGTACCCAAGAAGTTTTGTGAAGATCGGTTCATAAATACAGCCTCTACCCTGAGCCGTATTGACATGTGTGCTTACATTGTGTAAGTAGCACTGAATAAATCAAAGTTCATCTAATTTGCATAATTTCTGCACGAAAAAAAACCCCTTAGAATATGTGATGCATTCCATGTTACTAAACATTCATACAAAAATTTATTCAAATCAGAACTTTCATACAGAAGTTCTGTACAAAAGACTGATTGCACTAATTTTGGTACAAAATGGCTGCTGGTGGCCATCTTGAATTTCGGACCACACCCAAAAACACTCACTCTCATCCCACGGTGATAACAAAGGTACCCAAGAAGTTTCGTAAAGATTGGTTCATAAATATGGCCTCTAGTCTGAGCTGTATAGAAGTTGTGTACAAAAAACTGATTAGACCTAATTTCGGTACAAAATGGCCACAGGCAGCCATCTTGAATTTTAGACCGCACCCAGAAACACTCGTTCTCGTCCCAAGGTGATAACAAAGGTACCCAAGACATTTCGTGAAGATCATTTCATAAATACAGACTCTAGTCTGAGCCGTATTGACATGTGTACTTACTGTGTGTAAGTCGCACTGAAAAAATCAAAGTTCATCTAATTTGCATAATTTCTGCACGAGAAAAAAACCCGTATTATATGTGATGTATCCCTTGGTACTAAACATTCATACAAAAAATTATTCAAATCAGGGCTTTCATATGGAAGTTCTGTGCAAAAATCTGATTGCACCTAATTTTGTACAAAATGGCTGCCATCGGCCATCTTGAATTTCGGACCGGACCCCAAAACACTCGTTCTCGTCCCACGGTGATATCAAAGGTACCCAAGAAGTTTCGTAAAGATCGGTTCATAAATACGGCCTCTAGCCCGAGCCATATTGGCATTTGCACTTACAGTGCTGAAAGTAACCCCAAAAAAACATCAAAATTAGTCTAATTTGCACAATTTAAGCACGAGAAAAAAACCTGTATTATATGTGATGTATCCCATGGTACTAAACATTCATACAAAAAATTATTCAAATCAGAGCTTTCATATGGAAGTTCTGTACAAAAAACAGATTTCTGCATCGTCGGTACAAAATGGCGGCTGGCACCCAAAAACACTTGTTCTCGTCCCACGGTCATAACAAAGGTACCCAAGAAGTTTCGTAAAGATCGGTTCATAAATACGGCCTCTAGCCCGAGCCATAGCAGCTTGGCACTTACAGCTCTGAAAGTAACACTAAATAAATCAAAGTCAGTCTAATTTGCATAATTTACGCACGAGAAAAAAAACCCGTATTATATGTGATGTATCCCATGGTACTAAACATTTATACAAAACTTTATTCAAATCAGAACTTTCATACAGAAGTTCTGTACAAAAAACTGATTTTTGCATCATCGGTACAAAATGGCCACTGGCAGCCATCTTGAATTTCGGACCACACCTAAAAACACTCGTTCCCGTCCCAGGGTCATAACAAAGGTACACAAGAAGTTTCGTAAAGATCGGTTCATAAATACGACCTCTAGCCCGAGCCATAGCCAATTGTTGATGTACGGACAGGCGGACGACGGGCCATGACAATAGCTCAAATTTGACTTCGTCAAAGTTGAGCTAAAAATAAAATGAATTTGAGTCAGCATTCATTAGTTATTGGACGGAAATCAAATTCAAGATGGCCACCATGGAAGCCTTAATGAATTGGCCCTTGGGGGCCATCATGGTTCAGCTGACTGGTACAAAATTGAAAGGAAGCTTCCTTTAGAAACCAACAATGCATAATTAAAAAATAACTAGAGGCTCTAAAGAGCCTGTAATCACTCACCGGGAACTACATATAAAAATGTGATTTCACATAGGCCTTCTATGGTAACTATGAGCTGCAATTGTGGCCATGTTTGCAACATTACATCAACATTATATGAGGAGCATTGGTAGAAGGTGTCCCAGTCCTCAATCATGTGAAGTTTCAAAACATTTGACTTTGTAGTTTCAGAGGGGAAGATTTTTACAAAATCCATCAGTCAAAATCAGAGAGTGTCTCTGGTGGCCATATTTTCCAACCAATGGGAACAAAAAGAGGATTGCTTGTAGAGGGCCTACTATAGACCATTTCTGCAAAGTTTGGTTCACATCGGCTCAGTAGTTCCAGAGAAGAAGATGAAAATATGATTTCCAATAGAGTTTCTATAGTAACTATAAGCCACAATTGTGGCCATGGTTGCAACATGATCAACATTAAATGAGGATCGTTGGTAGAGGGTGCCCCAGTCATCAACCATGCAAAGTTTCAAAACATTTGGCCCTGTGGTTTCAGATGAAAAGATTTTTAATGAATGTGTCAATGACACTGTAGCTCAACTTGTCAAGACAAAGACATGTACATGTATAGTATGTGACACAGCAATGACAAACATCTAGGTAATGACCTGATAACAAAGGTACATATAAAGTATTGTAACGGTCTGTACATAAATACTGACCGTTGCCTGTAACAAATGTATAGGTAAAGTATTGTAAAGGTGGGTGACAGTCAGATGCTAAACTAGAAAAGAAATCTTTGAGTCCCAGAGTGGGTCTGACTGAACCCCAAAATATTTGTTCTCATAGCACAGTGATAACAAAGGCACCCCAAAACACACTCATTCCTGTCCCAAGGTGAAAACAAAGGTACCCAAGAAGTTTCGTGAAGATCAGTTCAAAATATGAGCTGTGTAGAAGTTGTGACAAAAAACTGATTGGACCTAATTTCGGTACAAAATGGCCACTGGCAGCCATCTTGAATTCTGGACTGCACCCAGAAACACTCGTTCTCGTCCCAAGGAGATAACAAAGGTACCCAAGAAGTTTTGTGAAGATCGGTTCATAAATACAGCCTCTAGCCCGAGCCGTATTGACATGTGCACTTACAGTGTATAAGTACCACTGAATAAATCAAAGTTCATCTAATTTGCATAATTTCTGCACGAGAAAAAAAACCTGTACTATATGTGATGTATTCCATGTTACTAAACATTCATACAAAAATATATTCAAATCAGAACTTTCATACAGAAGTTCTGTACAAAAGACTGATTGCATTAATTTTGGTACAAAATGGCTGCTGGTGGCCATCTTGAATTTTGGACCACACCCAAAAACACTCGTTCTCATCCCACGGTGATAACAAAGGTACCCAAGAAGTTTCGTAAAGATCGGTTCATAAATACGGCCTCTAGCCTGAGCCGTATATAGAAGTTGTGTACAAAAAACTGATTAGACCTAATTTCAGTACAAAATGGCCACTGGCAGCCATCTTGAATTTTGGACCGCACCCAGAAACACTCGTTCTTGTCCCAAGGTGATAACAAAGGTACCCAAGACGTTTCTTGAAGATCGGTTCATAAATACAGACTCTAGCCTGAGCCGTATTGACATGTGTACTTACTGTGTGTAAGTAGCAATGAAAAAATCAAAGTTCATCTAATTTGCATAATTTCTGCACGAGAAAAAACCCGTATTATATGTGATGTATCCCATGGTACTAAACATTCACACAAAAAATTATTCAAATCAGCGCTTTCATATGGAAGTTCTGTGCAAAAATCTGATTGCACCAAATTTTGTACAAAATGGCTGCCATCGGCCATCTTGAATTTCGGACCGGACCCAAAAACACTTGTTCTCGTCCCACAGTGATAACAAAGGTACCCAAGGAATTTCGTAAAGATCGGTTCATAAATACAGCCTCTAGCCCGAGCCGTATTGGCATTTGCACTTACAGTGCTGAAAGTAACACCAAAAAACATCAAAGTTAGTCTAATTTGCATAATTTACGCACGAGAAAAAAACCCGTATTATATGTGATGTATCCCATGGTACTAAACATTCATACAAAAAATTATTCAAATTATAGCTTTCATATGGAAGTTCTGTACAAAAAACAGATTTCTGCATCGTCGGTACAAAATGGTGGCTGGCAGCCATCTTGAATTTCGGACCAAACCCCAAAACACTCGTTCTCATCCCACGGTCATAACAAAGGTACCCAAGAAGTTTCGTAAAGATCGGTTTATAAATACGGCCTCTAGCCCGAGCCGTATCCAATTGTTGACAGACAGACGGACAGACGACGGGCCATGGCATAAGCTCAAATTTGGCTTCGCCAAAGTTGAGCTAAAAATCCACCATTCAGAATCAAACTAGATCGAGTTATTTGTGTGCAAAGCACACAATGGTGTATCCCCGCATTTCCTTAGCAACACCTTAGCATAGTTTTAACGTTTCGAATAAAATACCCAAGGAGCCTCTAACGATTTTCTAACGATAAAAGTAGTTTCACTGGAACCACCTGAGGCCAAATCAAAATTCCGAAACCTTCATGCACATCTAGAGATGAACATCTAGAGATGTTACCTGAACACATTAGCATAGTTTAAACATTTCGAATTAAATACCCTAGGAGCCTTTTGATGAAAATTGATTTGAGTCAGTATTCATTAGTTATTGGACAGAAACAAAATTCAAGATGTCTGCCATAGAAGCCACAATTAATTGGTCACTGGCGGCCATCTTGGTTCAGCTGACTGGTCCAAAATCGAAAAGGAAGCTTCCTCTGGACACCAACAATGCATAATTAAAAAATAAAAAAAGATTCAAGTCAGCGTTCATTAGTTATTGGACCTAAACCAAATTCAATATGGCCATCATGGTGGCCATATTGAACTGGCTAGATGGACCAAAATCGAAAGGAAGCCTTGTCTAGTCATCCACAAGTTACCCCTAAAATTAGGATTTGATCAAATAAGCAGTTCTTTGGTTATTGGACGGAAACTAAAAGTTAATGGCCGAATGACAGACGGTCAAACATGGTGAAAACATAATGCCTCCAAAAGGTTCTCAGGGGCATTAAAAACCACTTGTTATAATTCCTGCTATCTGTGGAAATAACTGAATACCTCAGATGCATTCCAAATATTTGATCGCCACGAACAACAACTGTACATTATTTTAGCAGTAACTGGACATTATCAGAACAAAAATTTCAAATATATTTCAAATGAAATCCAGTTTGTTCTGTTTCCAATAAAGCCCAAAGATCGTGTATCAACAACAGCAAACCGAGATAGTTTTCATGGACACATTAAGCTCTGTCAAACAATATTATATTAAATTCGTTAAATTCCTAACTGAACTATAATAAAGATTTGTAGCTTAAAATGTTGAGATTTCGACCTCAGTATGCAAAGGGGTTAACCCTTAAGGGACTGGACAAGTATCCTGAATTCCTACCAGCCTACAGCCTTAAAACGTCCGGTGGCTTAGCAGTGATTTCTAGTCAAGTCTTGGCTGCCTCAATAGGCAGCCAAGACTGTAACTAGAAACCACTGCCTAGATAATTTACCTATCGTCAGTTGAACCTCCTCATAATGGTATGTTAAGGGCCCAACATTTGTTAACGTTACCAGCAAAGTTGAGCCTGTTTACCACAGTAAATAAGCACTGCTCCACTTCCCGGGAACACACGGGTGGATCATGAAGCAAATGCCTCTGTTTTTGTGAATGTTTACTCAAAACTAATTTCACATCGATGTATACATACATGCTGGGTACATACATTTCAACTTATGAAAATTTGATTTTACAATTCTATTTTCAAGGAATGAGTGTGTGCAAGTTTGTAAGTAAATGCAATTCGATCATAGTTCCTACTGGCAAGGACTGATAAAATTCCAGGCTATTCAAGGCCGATTCTTGATATATTACAGCATTTTGCAAGGTCCTACAACAAGGTTCCTGTACTTATTTTATGAAATTCAAGGGTTTTCCAGGAGGATCTGGCTAAATTTTCCAGGGTTTTTCCAGGACAATTGACCTCTAAATTCCAGGGTTTTCAAGGAGAAGGGCAGGCACCAATAACCCCACACACACTATGCAATGTTTTCTCGGCAATTATGATGAACATACATGTAATGTCGGACATCAACCTCAATATTTTATTTCTCCAATGGGACCATTCAAACTGTATAATGTATTGTTTATTCGTACAAGTCTCCCTTACACCCCCCCCCCCCCCTCCATTTCCCAACACCCCCCCCCCATTCCCCCCATTTCCCCACAACACCCCCCCTCCCCCCCCCCCCCCCAATTTCCTGGCCGATTCATTGTTAGTTGATTTTTAGTGTTATTGCAAGCCAGGCTCCCTATTTTTAAAACAAAATATTTTCATATAACCTTAACACTCCATATCAGTTCAGCCTTCAGGACATCACTGAACGTCAATCCCAATGTTGTTTGTCTGCCTTGAACTGTGCTGTTCATATTTCCAATTGTCATAGAAATTACTGATCCTGATTGCATTCCCAGTGCATTGGTACCACTGGCCTCCGATGTGGATGGTCGAATAAGATTGATCAAATTTGCATTCAACTGTCTCTCCTGACATGCCTTTTGTTGATGTTTCGCAGATTTTGTGTGCAATTTCAATGCATGCTCGCCCATGTTACTAATGTCAAGGTTTTTCAATCAAAGGCAGCACCTGGCCATACACCCATTGCATTGAACCACATCCAACCAATCGGAATAGCTAGAATTAGTCCTCCAATTTGAATTAAATTTACACTTTTCTCCAGGCATAATGATATTTAAACGCCATGATCAGGGACCAGCCTAGGGGGGAATTTTAGGGAGACTTCAAGTCTCCCTCCAGAAAAAATAGGGAGACTGCAGAGTCATGTAGGGAGACTTCATAGGCAAGTGGGGAAAATTAAGAATATTCATGTACCACCCCCCGCCGCCCTTTCATATTTTCAATTTATGGTCCTCCATTAACGTACAAATAATCCAGGTCCAGTTATCTATGATGCATCTGTGCCAGGTTAAAAAATCACAATGTAATTATTGACTGAAAATCCCCCACTGCTACCTTCTCCTTCATGACCCCTCACCTCTTCTTCGTGCCAATCCCCCATCACCCTCCTGTGGTTGCCTTTCAACAAAGTCTACTAAGCTAATAATTTCGTAAGTCTGAAAGTGTGAACAGGACCGGATGTAAGAAGGTTGTTTGGGAGGTACTTTGTTAGTTAATAAACAAAATACATTCTGGGGTCGAGTATTTTGTAAAAGAAATGTCATTCCGCATCATTTTTATGGCATTCCGGTGTCATTCCGCGTCATTACATGTCATTCCGATGTTTAGGAGGACCCTTTTTCAAGATCGTCCACATGCACACTTGTGTCCTGTACAAAGCTTTTCTTGACATCACTAAAGCTTTTTTTTCATACGTTTCAATTCCATTCTTGTTTTTCTGGGAATAGACAGCCCAACAGTTAACAGTCGTCAGCAAATCGAATTGAAAATAATGTGTTATAAAATACGTCCGTTGTGTATACATTTTCGGCATCCTAAGCGACGTAACCTACTTTCAAACTGGGTTGTTTTGTTGAGTCGCGTAAGTCACTTATTTTCGTTTCGACACTTGAAGCTCCGACTGGAACGCAACAAAATAGAAATAAAAAAAAATCCGCCGAAAGCGACAATGGACAATTGCTTGTCGTGTGATTTCAAATAAATGGACGTTTATTTGACGAATTAAAATGCCCATTTATCACACTCGAGCACATTCGATTTTTGAAAATACTCGTTTTCATGTAAACCTCGCATCACTCAGTTCAGCCTTTTCTCATTTTGGCCAATTTTTAGAGGGCGACTTGTAATCGCCCCGACTATTTTTCTAGGCGACTTTGGGCTTAGAAGGGCGACTTAATCGCCCTAGTCGCCCTCACGGCTGGTCCCTGGCCATGATGACTCCTTTGTTGTTGTGAATTTACTTCAACACAATAACAGAAACATAATAGTACCGCTGGGATTTCTTCCATGATGCACGTCATCACAATAGAAAGCACAATTTGATAGGCAAAACTAATATTAATAGCCAGTCACAAAGCCACTTACACTCCAAACACAGTGGCGAAAATTAGCGGAAATATCTGAAGGCAGACATTGCATATTATTGTTATTCCGGCCATTCAAGAGCCTGATTATTCGCCCAATAAATGTTATGTTACGCGTTTTTCGACACGGAAATTTTCCAGGGCTTTCCAGGAGGGGAAAACGATTTCCAGAGTTTTCAAGGGTCTTGAAAATGGGTTTTAAAATTCCAGGATTTTCAAGGAGTCGAGGGAACCCCGTACAATAGCCAAATTCAAGGATTTTTGAGGTCCTGCCTTCAACCTCCTGTCATTACCCCCTCCTCTCACTTCCCTACATGGGAAGTGGGAGGAGTGGGTAATGACAAGAGAGCTCTAGTTAGGACTATACCGTAACAAACTCTGGTATATAAAACTATATAGTTATGATTACATGCTCCTTTCATTTGTATTTCTGGAATAATCAAGGATTTTTAGGACATCCTGGCACATTTTCCCAGATCTCAAGGCCTTCAATGACTCTTAGTCAAATTCAAGACCATTCCGTGAATCCAAGGCCTCTCAGGAACCCTGTAGATAAGGAAGCAATTACAGATCATTTATTGAACTACATAACGGAAATGCAATGAATTGCTCTGCAATTGAACTTGACCTTTTAAATGGTTTTGATGATGAATCAGAGATTTTCACATATTGACAGGGTGTAGGGATCAAGTGTGATTGATTCTAAATAGTTTTTAACTGACTGTCACTTGTATATGTATGAAATTGGTAGAGGACACCAAGTATTTGCATTATTTAACTACCTCACAAAATATCAGAGGAACTGTTGATATGCTGTGTATTGTTAGATTCTAAATGTTGTGTCTTTAATTGACTGTCATTAAAACATGTAGGAATTAGAAAAAGTAGTAGATGGCATCTACTATTTTCCAATCAATATATGCCACAATCTGCTCATTAATGTCAGCACAGCAATTAATACTGTTGATATTCCCTGAAAATACAGGTCTCCATTATCAAGAGTGAAACTCACGCTGCTTCACCAATCTAATTGCTGTCCGAACATCTTTAGGTTTCTTCAAGTTTATTTGTTGGTGGAGTGTTTCAGCATCTTAACTCTTTGCATGCTGTTGGCAGATATCTCCTGCCCAACAAAGTAAGTATAATCCAGGCACATTTAAACAAATTTTTCCCCTGTAAATTGAATTGACTTTTTGACCAATGATTTTGAGAGTTAAATTTCAATTAATTTTTCATCAAATCTAGTCATGGCTCCACAGCAGCCATGACTAGATTTGATCAAAATTATTTGGAAAATACTCAGCGGGAAAGAGTTAATGGCTGAATCTAACATACAATGTAAATGTGAGAAAACATCTGCTAAGTAAGAATATTCTTACCATCTGTTTCCAAATACCTGAAGCTCCAACTAGTACTGAGAGATAAATATTGTATGTACAAACTTGGTCATTAAAAATGAGAGTTTTGATCAGATAGTGATCTGGTTAAAATTGTATGTCCACTTTTCTACCTGCAAGTCTGTAAAATCACACCTGTCAAAGAGTAATGCAAAAAAAACTGAAAGCATTTCAGATATTATTTTCACTTTTTTATGAATTTGTCTTGATTTTGGAGTATTTTATCTCTGAAAACTCTGTCCACAAGTTTACCCTTTACCTAACATAGTGGCCAAAAAATTGGCAAACATAAGCCTACCACAGCCTAAAATATTTTACAAATGTCTCAATAAAACCATAAAAATATGGATATCATTAGAACAGGCTCATCTAATGATCTCCATATTTGTATGGTTTTATTGAAAAATTGTGAGAATTTTTTAGAAAAATGCGAAATTCAATTTATTTTTTAAAAAAGCTGTGTTAGGTAAAGTTTTAAATGTGTTACAACCAGGATCAAAATTCTATCATGAAAGATAAAGCTTTTGCGACCACAGTATTGTACAAAAAGAAACCAGTGTTAGTACAGAGTGATTTGGTGTGCATTTCTTCTCCGAGTGACATTTAATTATTTATTGGAGTTTGAGGTTATTTTCAGCATCTGTGGTTATATAATACTGTCAAGTCAAGCCAATTCATTGTTTGTACCTATGCCACCCAGTCTGGAGGACTTCCCACCTCAGGCATCAGTTGTCTGGTTATTTGAGAGTTGTTGAATGGGAGGAGACTCCAATCCAGGAGTGTTTCAGTTATCTATTCATGTGTTTGTCCACAAGTAACTTGAGGACTTTTACAAGGAAATCTGCTACTCATGGAGAGCTGTGTTATGTACTAGGTTGTCAATAACTGCAATTTTCTACAGTACTGCGATCATAAAAGCAGATAGAGAATTCTGACTAGATCATGATTGGGTCACGATGGAGTCAATAACCATTCCACTTTTCTCCCCATAGCACTGTACAATCTCACCCGTCGGAAAAAGAAATGCACGATCACTGAACCAGCGATGCCATTTTCATTTGTATTTTTCTTAATGTGATCTTCATTTCACATGATCACAATCTGATCAATTAAAATACCACTTATTACTTCTTATCACTGTACTGCAATTAATTCTTCAAATTTCCACTGGATTAATAATTGTGTGTGTGTCCATAAATCTGTTCCTCGTGATAAAAAATTGGGAACGACTGGTTTTCAAACTCATCCAAGACATTTGCGAAACTCACAGACAAAATTTGGTAAAAATTTGGATAATGTTTGTTCGGGTTACATTTTTTACACGATGACTTGGACAGATAGATGGATGGACTGCATGACAGATGGCCAGACAGATGCCCACATACATGTACCTTCAACAAAACATAGCTCAAATCATGGACACAAATATTGAATCTGATATTCCATTCTTTTTCTTTTTTTTTCTTGATGTGGTCTATTCTGTATGAAATCCCGCCCCACTGGTGCAAATGTGTTGTGATCGTCTTGTGATCTGATCGTGAAAGACCACTTTTGTGATCACAGTTCTGTATCAAGAACAAATATGTTGAGAGAAAATAAAGGAAATACCTCATTTCTTCTGAAACTGATGAGGAAATCATCACAACCAACTGGCGAGTTGTTCCAGCTCGCCGGATTGAGTTTGCTAAAACTATACATCCTACAGCATATGTATCATTTGTTGACAATGTAACAAAAGCCTCTCTCTGCCCTGAAAAATACAGAACAAATTGATCAGCAACAACAAAACAAAAGTATAAGGTTAAATGTCTTGTATTTTTGACATGACTCTGAGCTGCAGACAAATGCATCAAGCAAAAGGAAGGCCTACAGGGATCTTCAATTTCAAACTGACATCGCAGCTTCCACATGGAAAAAAAAGGATCCATTTTCTGTTTTGACGAAACTGAGTACAAGAAATAAGGGGTGTGGGAGAGGGTGTCCTCATCTCCTGTAGATATAACTTTGATATTGTACTGTTTTGGAGTGCACTGACAGTTAATTACAAGGGAATGAAAGCATAAGAACTGTAATTCCAAGGCCGTTTTCTGCCTGTGTTATATCATTCAGTGCAATACAAATCAAATTTCTGCACATCTGAAAATAAAATGGCAGGATGTCCAGTTTATGTGTATTTTTAACTGATCTTCCATTTGAAAACAGGCCTCTACAAATTGGTCAAACAATTGTTTCTTTCACCTGCCTTTTGCCTAGAAAGATATAGGGTGACCAATATTTTCTTCCCCTACATTTGACAAGTATCTTGACTCGAATTGCAATGGTTTTCATTTGTTAACTCCCCAGAACCATGATGAACTTTATAAATGATGACAAAACCCTAGAGTTATTTGTCTATGACGATGAAATGCTGTGATATACCAATCATTTTAAGCTGATAAACTGTAAAAGATTTCTGAGAAAAAATAGTGAGATTTCATATTTTATATTGCTCAAATAGGAAAATTTATTGACTTTAGTGAGATTCTGTTAAAAATCCCAATTTTCAGACTCATTTAACAAAAATTTATGCTGGAAAATTGTGAGTGTCCGTATAAATAGTGAGATTCAATATGTCTGGATGTAACACACTATTGGAAAGGAGTCTCTGAGCCCTTTTCAACAGTGTGTTGCATCACAGCATATTACTGGATTATTGACAGAAACTCATGAAATAAACTGCAGTTCTTTCAATCTGTAAGTCCAGGGGTTTGTGCAAGGCTTCTGGTCAAGTCTTGGCTGCTTGTTCAAGACAAAACAATAGCATCACGTAGCGGGACAATATATACCCATTTTGTATTTTTGAAGGGTTGGGGTAAGGATGGGGGTGAGGGTGAAAATTGTTTGGACCAACCCCATATTCAAACTTGACCTGTATTTTGTTGTGATTAAACAACATACCAAGTTTGGAACCAATCGGAAAACAAATAATAAAAGTTATCATCCGGAAACCAAATATTTGATGCATTCTTTGTCCAACAAGGTCCATAATTCAGGGGAACTTTCGAAGTTCGAACTGACCCCATATTCGAACTTGACCTGTCTTTTGTTTTGATTAAACCACATACCAAGTTTAGGAGTCAATCGAAAAAAAAATACTAAAGTTATCATCTGGAAACCAAATTTTGATGAACGGACAGACTGACGGATGGACAAATAGATGGACAAATGGACAGACAGACAAACTGATTCCATAATTAGATGGTTTTTCAACAGGCATATAAAAAATCAGTCAGGCCATACTAAAGTTATCATCCGGAAACCACAAAATCCACAAATTAGCAATCATTCAAGGGGAATAACTCTGGAAAGGTATATGCAATTGTGGTCAAAAGTGAACTTGAGCTGTATTTTGTGGTCAAAAACAAAAAACCGAAAATTTGAAATAAATCGGTCAAGGCAAACTAAAGTTATCGTCCAGAAACGAAAAGTTGGGCTAAATTCCCATAAATAAAGGGCCATAACTCTACTGCAAATGGGCCGCTAGAAACAGAAATCGAACCCGTCCTGTATTTTGTCATACTAAATCCACATGCCAAATTTAACTCAGCTCAAACCATTACAACTAAAGTTATCTTCCGGAAACGAAATGTGTCCATGGACGGACAGACAGACAGACGGGTGAAGAGACCATTCACATAATACGTCCTGTTTTTCAAACGGGTGTATAAAATCAACATCTGAACAATTTGGTGTCAAGGCGTTTGGCTTTAAATGAATGGAAACCATTTTTTTTTAAAAATTGTGTTTTCAAAGGGCCATAACTCTGCAGCGGATGGACTGAGAAACACCAATATCAAACTTGACCTGTATTTTATTGCTACAAACAACATCTGAAAGTTTGATGTCGATCTGTCAAGGCGTTCGACTTTAAATGAAGGGAAACCAATTTTTTTCGAAAGATTGTGTTTTCAAAGAGCCATAACTCTGCAGTGGATGGACTGAGAAACACCAATATCGAACTTGACCTGTATTTCATTGCTAAAAACAACAAATGAAAAATTTGGTGTCAATCCGTCAAGGCGTTCAGCTTTAAATGAATGGAAACCAATTTTTTTTTAGAAAAATTGTGTTTTCAAAGGGCCATATCTCTGCAGCAGATGGACTGAGAAACACCAATATCAAACTTGACCTGTATTTAAATGCTAAAAACAACTTCTGAAAGTTTGATGTCGATCCGTCAAGACGTTCGACTTTAAATGAACGGAAACCAAATTGTTTATGGACTGAGAGACGGACAGACAGACAGAGACAGACAGACGGACAGACTGATAACATAATACAACCGTTTTTATAAACAGGCGTATAAAAACAGTGTGCAAAATTTCAATGAAAGTGTCAATGACACTGTAGCTTAACTTGTGTGTTGTGTTTGATGAAAAGGATAATGTTCAATGTTTATGAAAAGATTATGAAATAAGACAAGAATTGTGATAATTGGGAATGTATTCATTTCTGTTCCCTGTATGCTATGTTTATGATAAAAATAATATGAGGTGTACACTGTACTAAAGATCTGAGGGGTGGGTTAATGACCTCACAGTTAATATATGTGGCCCTCACAGTTAACGTATATCAACAAAAGTTACCAAGTTACAGTGAAATTATTCCAAAATGAGTCATCCTATCAAGTCACTTTAAAATCCCTTCATAAATATGGCCTGTAGACTGTGCTAAAGGATTTCAGGCTTCGGGCCCCTGTAGCCGTCAGTTTCCCAATTGCGTCCAAAGGGGACGTCCTCATCTAGACATTATATGAAGTCAACCTACCAAGTTACAATGAAATCCCTTAATAAATATGACCTGCAGACTGTGCAAAAGGTTTTTGGGCTTTGGGCTCAGGCAGCCATCATGGTTGAATGATCGCAACCAAAAGGGGACATTCTCATCTGGGCATCATCTGCAGTGATCCTACAAAGTTACAATGAAATCCCTTCATAAATATGACCTGTAGACTGTGCTCAAGGTTTTGGGGCTTCGGGCCCCTGAAGCTGTCACAGTTGACCAATCACGACCAAAAGGGGATGTCATCATCTAGGCATTATATGGAGTCAAACTTATGGGTTACAATGAAGTCCTTTCATAAATATGACCAACAGACTATGCTAAAGGTTTTGGGGTTTTGGGTTCGGGCAGCCATCAAGGCTGAATGATCGCGACCAAAAGGGGACGTTCTCATCTAGACATTATTTAGAGTCATCCTACCAAGGTACAATGAAATCCCTTCATAATTATCACCTGTAGACTGTGCTAAAGATTTTCAGGCTTTGGGCCCCTGTAGCCAACACAGTTGCCTAATGGTGTCCAAAAGGGGCTGTTCTCATCTAGACATTACATGAAGTCAACCTACCAAGTTACAATGAAAACCCTTCATAAATATGATCTGAAGACTGTGCTAAAGGTTTTCGGGCTTTAGGCTTGGGCAGCCATCACAGTTGAATGATCGCAACCAAAAGGGAACATTCTCATCTGGACATCATCTGGAGTGATCCTATGAAGTTACAATGAAATCCCTACATAAATATGACCTGTAGACTGTGCTCAAGATTTTCGGGCTTCAGGCACCTGTAGCCATCACAGTTGACCAAGCACGACCAAAAGGGGATGTCATCATCTAGGCATTATATGGAGTCAACCTAACAAGTTACAATGAAATCCTTCCATAAATACGACCTGCAGACATGCTAAAGGTTTTTGGGCTCGGGCAGCCATCAAGGCTGAATGATCGAGACCAAAAGGGGACGTTCTCATCTGGACACTATTTGGAGTCATCCTACCAAGCTACAATAAAATCCCTTCATAATTATGACCTGTAGACTGTTCTAAAGGTTTTCAGGCTTTGGGCCCCTGAAGCCGTCACAGTTGCCCAATCGTGTCCAAAAGGGGACGTTCTCATCTAGACATTATATGAAGTCAACCTACCAAGTTACAATGAAATCCCTTTATAAATATGACCTGTAGACTGTGCTAAAGGTTTTCGGGCTTCGGGCTTGGGCAGCCATCATGGTTGAATGATCGCAACCAAAGGGGATAATCTCATCTGGGCATCATCTGGAGTGATCCTGCGAAGTTACAATGAAATCCCTTCATAAATATGACCTGTAGACTGTGCTCAAGGTTTTCGGGCTTCGGGCACCTGTATAGCCATCACATTTGACCAATCACGACCAAAAGGGGATGTTATCATCTAGGCATTATATGGAGTCAACCTAATAGGTTACAATGAAATCCTTCCATAAATATGACCTTTTACATATGCTAAAAGTTTTTGGGCTCGGGCACCCATCAAGGCTGAATGATCACGGCCAAAAAGGGAAGTTCTCATCTAGATATTATTTGGAGTCAACCGACCAAGTTACAATGAAATCCCTTCATAAATATGACCTGTAGACAGTGCTAAAGGTTTTCGGGCTTCGGGCACCTTTAGTCGTCAAAGTTGCCCAATCATGTCCAAAAGGGGACGTTCTCATCTAGACATTATATGAAGTCAACCTACCAAGTTACAATGAAATCCCTTCATAAATATGACCTGTAGACTGTGCTTAAGGTTTTCGGGCTTCGGGCTCGGGCAGCCATCATGATTGAATGATCGCAACCAAAGGGGACAATCTCATCTGGGCATCATCTGGAGTGATCCTATGAAGTTACAATGAAATCCCTTCATAAATATGACCTGTAGACTGTGCTCAAGGTTTTTGAGCTTCGGGCACCTGTAGCCATCACAGCTGACCAATCACAACCAAAAGGGGATGTCATCATCTAGGCATTATATGGAGTCAACCTAATAGGTTACAATGAAATCCTTCCATAAATATGACCTTTTACATATTCTAAAAGTTTTTGGGCTCGGGCACCCATCAAGGCTGAATGATCGTGATCAAAAGGGGACGTTCTCATCTAGACATTATTTGGAGTCATCCTACCAAGTTACAATGAAATCCCCTCATAAATATGACCTGTAGACTGTGCTAAAGGTTTTCGGGCTTCGGGCACCTTTAGCAGTCACAGTTGCCCAATCATGTCCAAAAGGGGACGTTCTCATCTAGACATTATATGAAGTTAACCTACCAAGTTACAATGAAATCCCTTCATAAATATGACCTGTAGACTGTGCTAAAGGTTTTTGGGCTTCGGGCTCGGGCAGCCATCATGGGTGAATGATCGCAACCATAGGGGACAATCTCATCTGAGCATCATCTGGAGTGATCCTAAGAAGTTACAATGAAATCCCTTCATAAATATGACCTGTATACTGTGCTCAAGGTTTTCGGGCACTTGTAGCCATCACAACTGACCAATCACGACCGAAAGGTGATGTCATCATCTAGGCATTATATGGAGTCACCCAAACAGGTTACAATGAAATCCTTCCATAAATATGACCTTTTGCCTATGCTACAGGTTTTTGGGCTCGGGCACCCATCAAGGCTGCATGATCGCAATCAAAATGGGACGTTCTCATCTAGACATTATTTGGAGTCATCCTGCCAAGTTACAATGAAATCCCTTCATAAATATGACCTCTAGACAGTGCTAAAGGTTTTCGGACTTCGGGCTCCTGTAGCCGTCACAGTTGCCCAATCACGTCCAAAAGGGGACTTTCTCATCTAGACATTATATGAAGTCAACCCACCAAGTTACAATGAAATTCCTCAATAAATATGACCTGTAGACTGTGCTAAAGGTTTTCAGGTGTTGGGCTCGGGCAGTCGTCACGGTTGGCAGATCATGCCCAAATGGGGAAATTCTCATCTAGACATCATAAGGAGTCATCCTACCAAGTTACAATGAAATCCCTCCACATTAAATATGACCTGCAGACTGTGCTAAAAGTTTTTGGGTTTCGGGCTTGGGCAGCCATCACGGTTGATAGATCATGCCCAAAAGGGGACGTTCTCATCTAGGCATTATACAGAGGTATCCTACCAAGTTACAATGAAATTCCTTCATAAATACGACCTGTAGACTGTGCTAATGGTTTTCGGGTTTTGGGCTCGGGCAGCCATACCGGTTGCCCGATCGCGACCAACAGGGGACGTTCTCATCTAGACATGACCCCAAACCTGCATATGAAATTTCGTGACGATCAGACAAGAACTGCGGGGTGTAGCCCGTGCTAAAGGAAAATGTGAACAGACGTCACAGACTCACAGACTAACAGACTTCCACACGCGTGATAGCAATAGCTTATCTTGACTATGTCAAGTTAAGCTAAAAATGACTCTAACGGACTGACCGTTCATGTGGGTTGGAGATGGTTAACGGAGCGCAAGGCTATGTAAAACTTCTTGGGAAACTGCTTTTTTTTTCATTAACAAGTAGTATTCATATTCGACATGGAATTGAAATATTTATATAGCCTCTCACGGCAAAAGTCTGAAAATCTATAAAGACACAAGAAAGGCTGCTTAACTGGTAGAGTGCTAGAAGCCCATATTTGGACTTTATTCTGAACTGCAGGTACCTAAAGTTAAAGGCTTCATATTCTGTGGATGTCCTTCATATTATCTTGTAAGTAAAATTGCTTCATCTCCATTGATTTGCATTGTTACAATTTATGGGAGAGTTCCTATAGGCACTCTCCCATGAATGTGTGACTGAACAAATCTTTAGGCTGAGAATAAAAAATTTAGCACTCTACCAGTTAAGGTACTGATACTTTACCATTCAAGATGCAACTTTTGGCTAACCGGTCATCCATTCGCATAGATTTAAATTTGCATAACCACCACGCAAACATAACAAGTGTTCTCATCAAATTTTGCACACTGAGAAAAGTTGTCAAAGTTGGAAAGAAGTTTCATCCAAATTGAATCATAAATGTACAAGTACATGTAGGAGGAGTTTCGAACAAAAGAGTCTCATACAGATGCATCTTATGTATTGGTGTTTAGGGTCACTTTTAGCATCTATGGCTACATCATGACCACAAAGCAGGTATGAAGTCAAGCATAGCGAATCGTTTATTCCTGTGCTTTATGGGACAAGTATGGGTGACCATGTACTATTTTACCTGAAAAAACGTAACTTGTTTACCACAGTATAGAAGCAGAGCTCCACTTCGAGGGATGTTTGAGAAGTTTCATCATTATCGGTACATTAATGTAGGAGTTGCGCACACAAGATTCTTATTTAGAAATCTGTATTAAAATAAATCTTTTCAGTTCAAGGGGAGATAACCTGGATGAAATCATTGTGTATTATAAATTTAAGAATATGTTAGAGTAATGTTTGAGAAGTTTCAGTGAGGCCATGGTTCGTTAATTTTCAGTTTAGCATTATTCCAGCTTATTAGAACAAAATGCTGAATGAGGTTATTAATTATATCCACATTGGGAAATGGCACAATATATCCCTTTCCATAAGATGATGTGTACATGTCGTTTGTCTCAGAAAGAACTTTTAATGGCCAGGGTTATAAACAGAACAGCCTATAACAAAATGCACCATTAGTCAACATGTTACCAATAAATAACACCAGACTAATGCCTCATTGTTGTCAGGTTGCTGTAGCAATCTGGCAAAAATGAGCCAATAATTTGGTATTTCAATGAATGAGGAAGAAACATGAAATGGTGTATTCTCCTGGCCCTATAAAGGAGGTGACCCATTTGCAGAGCCAATAATAAAGAAAATGCATTATTATTTCGGGCAAAAAACAAAATGAGGCAAACAACGCTAAACCGAAAATTAAGTATCCATGGCCTGAAATTAGTTCATAAATGTTGGAGAAGATGTGCGCACACAAATTTTGGACATACATATGTACAGACATACATACAGAGTGACGACAATATGGGGGTATAATTAGGTCTCTAACAGTTAATTTAATAATTAGATCTTTAGTTCTAAATTGCTTTGTGTGATACACTGATGATTCTCCAAACAGCATGTCGCATACATTTAATTTTACCAGCAGAGAGCATTGTGGTTCACTGGTCCCCATAAGGGTAAGAATTTAAATGCCGACTGCTGTCATCTGCATTGTGCCCTTACGTAAGATACAAAATCTCAACTGCCCAAGCAGGAGCACAGTGGTGCAATGTACATACAGCATACTGATGGAACACTCGCTGACCCTGCTCATGCCAGGCTAATAATTTTGAGACACACTACAGTTACTTGCCACAGGTGCTTCTCCCTGGGTACTCTAGTTCACAACCAACAAAATTTTACAAACAATTTCTTGAATGAAAATGCTCTAGAAATGAGACGACACAACAGGACAGAGCTTTAGCTTGAAATTTCTCAACAGAAAGCCTAATTTTCATGATGGAAGAAAAGGGGAAGCAAAGAGATATCTTTTGTTACATACAATTCCAAAATTTATCTTCTACTGAAATGGTTTGTACATAAGTCGAGGTCAATATAATTGACAGTTGCAGTCATCCGTAAAATCCTCCATCAACTAGTTTTTAACATATATATGTATATCGAACTGATCACGACTGAGCCATGATCCTGTTGACAATCATTGTCCGCATTCCTCCCTGCAACACTGCAATCTCACCTTTCAAAAATAAATGCTTGAACATTGAACATGTACATGTAGATGCTACTTTCATTTGTTTTTGACAGATGTGGTCTTGATTTAACAGTATTTTAATTGAAAAATCTCAGGATGCAATCTTAACACGAAAGAGACAGCATTTGTGAACACAGTACTGTACACGGTTCACATTGCTGTTTTAAATTTTTTGACATTGCAAACTAGAAAAGATGAACATTGAAAACAAAACAGTGATTGTTAAAGTGCAGTCACCATGGACTGATCATAATCCATGGATGGGCAGTGATGTCCATGCATGCATTTATCAGGTACATGTAATAATGAAAGTGTCAATGACACTGTAGCTCAACTTGACAAACTTGAACTTGGTAAGTTATAAATGAAATGGCAAAATTGAAGATCATTGGTACCAGTGTCATTTTTTTTTGCCAGTGGCAACATTTTTTGACGGAAATTGAAGAAAATCGATAGCTCCCATCTAGAGGTCTCCCCAAACAAGCATGCCAGGTTTCAAAGCAATCAAATCATAAATGTGCCCTGTAGGGTGTGCCAAAGGGAAATATTGTGGTCTGACTAAACTGAGTTCTAAAAACGTTGGCCGCGGCAACATTTTTTGACAGAAATTGAAGAAAATCGATAGCTCCCATCTGGAGGTCACCTCAAACAAGCATGCCAGGTTTCAAAGCAATCCGATCATAAATATACCCTGTAGGGTGTGCCAATGGGAAATATTGAGTCTTCTGACTAAACTAAGTTCTAAGAATGTTGGCCGCGGCAACATTTTTTGACGGAAATTGAAGAAAATCGATAGCTCCCATCTAGAGGTATCCCCAAACAAGCATACCAGGTTTCAAAGCAATCTGATCATAAATGGGCCCTGTCGGGTGTGCCAAAGGGAAATATTGAGGTCTGACTAAACTAAGTTCTACGAACGTTGGCCGTGGCAACATTTATTGCCGGAAATTGAAGGAAATCGATAGCTCCCATCTAGAGGTCACCCTAAATAAGCATACCACATTTCAAAGCAATCAAATCATAAATGTGCCCTGTAGGGTGTGCCAAAGGGAAATATTGTGGTTTGACTAAACTAAGTTCTAAGAACGTTGGCCGCGGCAACATTTTTTGACGGAAATTGAAGAAAATCGATAGCTCCCATCTAGAGGTCACCCCAAACAAGCATGCCAGGTTTCAAAGCAATCCGATCATAAATGTACCCTGTAGGGTGTGCCAAAGGGAAATATTGAGTCTTCTGACTAAACTAAGTTCTAAGAACGTTGGCCGCGGCAACATTTTTTGACAGAAATTGAAGAAAATCGATAGCTCCCATCTAGAGGTCTACCCAAACAAGCATACAAGATTTCAAAGCAATCTGATCATAAATGTGCCCTGTAGGGTGTGCCAAAGGGAAATATTGAGGTCTGACTAAACTAAGTTCTACGAACGTTGGCCGTGGCAACATTTTTTGCCGGAAATTGAAGAAAATCGATAGCTCCCATCTAGAGGTCAACCTAAATAAGCACACCAGGTTTCAAAGCAATCAAATCATAAATGTGCCCTGTAGGGTGTGCCAAAGGGAAATATTGTGGTTTGACTAAACTAAGTTCTAATAACGTTGGCCGCGGCAACATTTTTTGACGGAAATTGAAGAAAATCGATAGCTCCCATCTAGAGGTCACCCCAAACAAGCATATCAAGTTTCAAAGTAATCTGATCATAAATGTGACCTGTGAGGTGTGCCAAAGGAAATTGTGGACGTACGTACTAACGTACGTACATACGTACGTACGTACGTACGCCGACGGACGAGAAGTGATGGCAATAGCTCAGCTTGACTTTGTCAAGTTGAGCTAAAAATCATAATCAGCAAAATTTTATTTAATGAAGCACCAGGTTGTTAATTAAATTTTTTATGACTATTCCTATAATTATTGTTTGGAATCTAATATTACTGTGCCCGTTGAAATATTGCCCACCCATGGAAAGTGACCAGTCCATGGTGACTGTACTGTAAATATGATCACACTAAATATAGCCTGGTCAACATACTTCTAAGTTTTTTGCTAATCTAATGTGATAATTATTTCTTTTGCAGTGGCTCAACACAGTCATTTGTTACACTACCAAAGCTACCTGTAAGAGGATGTCAACTGGGATCTATCCCATAATAGTCCAGTTATATCAGTGTAACTGTTAAATACATCTTGGTTGAGGAAAAGCCGGCAATGGGAATAAAGGTAATCAGTTCTTTGGATTAGTCTAATTTGGGCACAATGGAAAATATGAATTCACCATGTTTCTGCCTGGTGGGAGAGAAAAGCACCGTTATATTTGTCTTTTCTGCTTCATATACTTTTCAAACAAACAGATGCCCATGGTTTACTGTCTCTTGTTATAGGCCTTCACCATTATTACTGGTTCTCCTCCTTGAGAGAAACATTTGCATAGAAGTTCCTTAGTTTTCCGATGTCAAGCCTAAATCCTATTTAAATGTAAATTCTGCATGATGTTCAATAGGAAACACCACAAATACAAATATATGAGATCTCAAACTTTGGGTACATGGTCATCCAGAGGTTGCCAACGGAAAGCAATCCGCATCGACAGTATTAAACTTTCTTGCATGCATCAGGGAAACTTGACCAAACAATATATATGGCCAAAACACTGTCAAACATTTTTTTAAATGTTCAAACACTGTATTATTTGGGCAGAATTACAATATTTGGGCACAATGTCTACTGTCGCTATTTGGGGGAATTTAAGGGCCTGGAGGCGATCGCCTTCCTTCATAGTGGAAACCATGTGTTTGAACTCAAATATACATGTACATACATGTGCTTAACTCATAACCTACTGCACAATGTATTTTCTGAAATTTCGCATAAAAATAAGTCATGGCTTCTGCAAAGCAGCCACAATTAGACTTGGTGAAAAGTGTAATTGAGTGGAACAGAGTGTATTACATATGTACATGTATATCAGGAAAACATTGTAAAAGAAGACTGTTGCTATTTATAGAGGCATATTTACGGTAGTGTGATCACAAATGTGGACAGAGAATATCGACCGGATCGTGACTGGGTCACCATCCAGTCAAAAAAAATTTATCCTCTTTTCTCTAAACAGCACTGTGGAATATCACCCGGTGGAAAAGACATGAGAGAATGCTGATTCTGAAATGTTAATTTATGTTGTTTTTCTTAACTTTCTCTCTTTTTTTTTTTTTAACTTGGTCTTTATTTTGCAATATCTTATTTAGGAAATCTGACCCACAGTGTGCAAGTGTGTCGCGACCTGATAATGATCTGATCAATACAAATACTGCTTTTGAGATCACAGCACTAGCAAGAATTAAGAGACAGTATCCAGCTATAAGTCACTAGATAATTTTTGGCAGGAATATCTTTTTGCAGCAGGCAAAGAGTTGGTATATCCAAAACACATTTTTTAGAGGTGTTTAACCCTTTACCCAATGCAGACGATATCAAAATTTATTATTTTAAATACCATTTTTTGAAATTTTTCAAAAAATTTCAACAAAACCATATCATGTGACCCCTCGTTGGAATGAGCTCCTTCCAACGAGGGATCACATGATATGGTTTTGATGAAATTTTTTGAAAAAGACAATTTTTTCAACTGCTGAATTTGCATATTATGTGGGCGGATGCGGCCGATTCGTTGGGTAAAGGGTTATGGTCTCTATCAGCATCTATAGCTCTAGTATGACTGCAACACAAGTATAAAATCAAGTTTAACCAATCACTTATACCTACACACCTCACTTTAGAAAAATTCCACCTCAGGCATGGGAGTAAACAAGCACTGCTCTACTCCCCAATGTTCACACCGAAAAAATATGAACAATACATGTACAGTACGTGGATCTTAACTAAATCACCCGTGGAATGGAGTTATCACTGGTGGAATGGAGTCATCACTCAAAGTATCACGTTCAATTTCTGTACATATGAACAAAAAAAAAACACAATGAATGTTTCAGCCAATGGACCTCCGGGTTTAACTCGGCGGTCCATTAGCTGGACTTTGCTTGTGCTTGTTATGCATTGCAACAAATTTGTAATTATTTCTTGGGGTGGACTCTCCACTCTGCAGGTGATTTAGTGATAATACACTCTCCACGTACTGTAATATACAACTACCAGTACATGTAATGTGCATGTACATGTAGCTTAATGAGAATGAAGCATGATTGCCATTTTTGGGTGCTTATTTTGAGTTTTTCATTCAAAGGAGGGGGCAGAGAGTGACTGAGTATCACAAGAGTGTAGACAAGGGGGGTAATCAATGTGGGTAATGTGCCACCTCTCTCCCAAAAAAAAAGATTCACTCAAGGTAAACTATAAGTTCCTTTTGAACCCAAAGGCTGTAATATGAATTTTTGCTATGGTACATCCACATCAAACACATCAAAAAATCATATTATGACCTTTGGGTGAAAGTTTGGACTATGCAAATAAGGGTTTAAGATAGTGGAAAACCAGCTGAATTATATTTCAATCAACAAAATTTATTCATTTAAATTCTCTAACAGAGCATTGGGGCCACAATTTCGGTCACATGGGCTTGAAAATTCAAAACATTTGCTGGGGAGGTATACCCCCCCCCCCCCCACCCCATCCCACTAATGATATCCTCTTGTGCTCTCCCCTGCTTTTGTCTGTGACAGTCACAAGTGATCTTCAATCATCAGGGGTCCATAAAACCCAATTATTACCCACTCTGAAAATCCTGGCTGCACCCCTGTTTCCACAAAGAGGCTGAGGGTGTTACCCTACACTGCCCTCTAGAACCACCCCAGTGTTCAGTTGGTCCTGTTTAGGTTTGACGGTGAAACATTTGATGAGTCTTCATGGGCTCATTATTTCCCTGACATTGCATATTGTGTTCTTACATGTACAACATTATCTAACTATGTTCCATGTGATTCTAATTGTTCTTGTTCACTATGTTCTCCACATTCCAAACACTTAACAGATATTAATTAGAAAGCCATCAATACCAACTGCATACCAATGGTTGTGGGCATTGAAAACCAGAGAAGAGATTTTTGTGTTCAATATGCTGTTAAGATTTAGTAGTACACACTAAGATAATCAGTAGACAGACAGTAATTCCTGATATAAATTATCAATGTAGGTTTACTTGAAATAGATCATAGATATGTATATTTATTAGTCAAGTTGGATTTTTTTTTACCTCTTCTCTGTGCCAATAAAGAAAGGCAGAGGAATTTTATATATAGAGGATTCGGCAATACGATAATACACACTGTAATGCTCTGCTTGCATTCCTACAGTATTTGATTCATCATTACACTGGGTCATACAACAAAAAACAAAAATGTCAGCATTGCACACACATTGTGTGCACACAGTTGTGAAATGATGAATCATTCAAAATCAAAGTGATGACCAGTCTCCTAGAAAGTATTTCAAAGTGAAATTGTTCACATGCATTTCCCCCAAAACCTGGTATTACATTGCTAACTTGAGATGACAGTTCTGGCAGTTTGCAGTTGTACATGTGTTGTGTGTCGCTGATGAGTTATCCTTTTGGCTTCTACAAACATCTGAAACCAATCCAGGATAAGAACAATAGCAGACAGGTTAAACAAGAATAATTGAACCAAAAGGCAATTATGGCAATACTAGTGATACACACGTGCCACCTACTACACATGGGAGTTGCTAGCTAGACAAGCACCTTTAAAATCCCATTTCATCCACAATATTCAAAGTACTACATTCACAACTAAAAATATGAGTTTGTGATGTGTTTTGCAAATCAGCAGAAAGTGACTTAACTTCCCTAACAGTGACTGCAAATTACCTAACTCATCTGAAATATAATGTACATGTAGCTCAGCCAGGCCTTTAGATCAGATCAAATTCACATCACTTAATTATGTCCTCAAAATACGACCGTCCAAAAATTAATAGTGTTGCACATGGGAAATCCTAAAAAAACAAGGAAATTTGTGATATAAATGGCATCTGGGAGGCATCATTTAATAAATCTATGGTTATCAAATGCAAAAGGGAACCTTTACATAATTCTCCAGGAAACTGGAGATTAGTGGAGAAAGATAATAAATATCAGAATCTTATTGGTATCTGCTGACCTTTGATCTCTTCAACTTCATGTTAAAGTGGACGTTGACCCAATTTGGTGACTTTGTGAAATCAACCCATATCATTTCAGACTCCACCAAGTCCAAAATTATTGTTGGACCTACACAAAGCGAATTTCAAGGCCCTCAGTGCAATTCAAGGCCTTTCCATGACTTAAATTGATTGCATTTGATGTTGTTGAACCCTCTAGAGTGACCATGGATTGGTCATCCCAGCAGGTCCAAGGCTCCCAAATTCATAATGTCCCCAGATTCAGCCAATCTAAAGGCTTGTAACCCTTTGTCTAGTAAAAACTGCTGCATCCACCCAATTTACAAAGTGATCATTTGAAAAAAAACTTTTTTTTTTCTCAAAAAAGTGAACAAAACTTTACGATGTGACCCCTCATTGAAACGATCTTGTCAAGCTCGTTCCATTGAGAGATCACGAGGTGGTTTTGTCAAATTCTTTTTGAAAAAATAAAATAAATTTCCATATGTTGTATTGGATAAAGGATTAATTATTTATTATATACTGATGTTTAACCCTTTGAACCCTGATGGTATATTCCATGTCCATTCAATTCCATCACTTGGAAGAATCCATTTTCAATATTTTGGATTACACTAATAAATATTTTCAGCGTGCAGCCTTGGGACTGCACATTGAAAATATTAATTGGTCTGCCACACACGTTTAATGAGCAACCATTTACTTTTCTAAATTCTTACCATGATTCGGGTCAAAAAAGCAGGCTTTTGGGTACAAGGGCTTCAAGTCCTGTTCAGCATGTATGGCTACATTGTGATTGCAACACAAGTTAACTTGAAGTACATGTATGAGGTTAACTTCTCCAAGCAATCAAACTTGTAAATATGCTGTCCACATTAGAGATCTAACACAATAGGAAACAGGTACCAATATTTTTATGCTACAATAAGAGCTACATATGACTAAGGGAATAAAATTTACGAACAGAAAATAACACATAAATGCATTTAAGGACTACACTGTAATGTCGATTTTATTACTTCAATCATTTCGGATAACGTACAGCGTGTAGCCAAACACATAATTCACTAACATTAATATTAATTACAGTAGTGGGGAGTTTCAAAGAGAAAACTAGCCTGACAAGAGCAAAGTGGGCGGCATAAATAAAACGACCACAAAACCGATATAGGATAAGATGGGGAGCAAAACCGACACCGATCCAAGTCAGGACTGCAATGGATGGGTTGAGGTGGGAGCGATTTTTAACACTTGTCACCTAAACGTTTTGTCAGTGAATGCATCACAAAACAAGATGATCATGTGACCAGAATTCCCTGTAAAATCTTATTGGCCATGACAGCAGCATGCAAATGGAACTATCCTTTCTAAAACATGCTTGAACATCGGGAATCAGTGAAGCAAGTAGAGCTCCACTGACCATCGGTTGATTTGGAATAAACATTATATAACCCATTAACCCCCAATTGTACTGGAGTGAACCAGAAGAATTTATTGCTGCATAAAGTCAACCATCATTCTTCTGGTTTTGTATAAAGCAAAACTTGTCTACCACAGCCAACAAGCACAGCTCTAGTTTAGTTTGGTAGCATTTACTATTACCAAATATATACTGTGGTTACAAATGTGGAGAGACAATTCTGACCAGACGTGGTCAAAATTCTCTGTCGTCTTTCTGCCCGCAATCTCTGCTATTGAAAAAGAAACTTCAAAAGTCAGGTTCTATTTTCGATTAGAATTCAAATGTACAAACTCTTGTATCACCAGTGTACATGTGTCACAACCTGGTGACGATCTGGTGTGAGACAGAGAATGCTTTTGTCATCACACAATCACTGTACATATGGAACATATACATGTACTGTAGAGGGTGTGTAAGTTCATAGAAGATAAACAACTGTGTGAAAAGTACAGTTTACACTTAGATATTATGTCTCAGATTCAGCTGCTCGTCGTTGCTCGGTGGTTCTCTCCGGGTACTCCGGCTTCCTCCACCCGTAAAACTGTCACCGACATGATATGCCCCTGGCTGTTGTGTCGTTAAACCCTAATAAATAAATAAATAAATAAATAAATAAATAAATAAATAAATAAATAAATAAATAAATAAATAAATGTCTCAGATCAAGTTTACAAGGCATCACCAGTATGACATTAAATTTAACTGTCTACATTTATCCTGTCCAATGGGTCACAATCTGCCTATAACACTAGAATTTCACCTTTTGGGAAAAAGAAATGGAACACAGTGCAAGTTACAACTCAGATGCTGTTTTTTCATTTGTTTTTCTGGATTTGATCTTCATTTTGAAATATTTTATTTATAAAACCTACATGTAAGTGTAAATGTACTGTGGGAAGAAAGCATTCCTACTGCGATACAATCAAGAAAATGAATGGTTTTCCAATCACGGTACATGTAGTGCACATGTATTCAGTCTTTCGATTCAGAGGTGAGCTGTCGCTCTTGCACATAATTGCACCTACAATTTTTACTTTTTACAAGTAGTTTATGAAGTCATATCATGTGACCATCCCCCCCCCCACCCCCTCTTTGGAACGAGCTCGACAACAGGTTACATGTACATGATATGGTTTTGTTGACTTTTTTTTAAGAATTGGGGAAAAAAATTAAAATAACCAAAATTTTGATATTGTTTGTTTTCTGTACAGGGTTAAAAGCTATTCATGGGAAATAGACCAAATAATACAATGTGTGCATGTAAATGTGAACAATATACCATAAATTATAAGCTGTAGCATTCCAAGACTTCAAACTAATCAAACTTCACTTTCCGAGAATTGGTACATGAAGTCATAAACAACATAATTCGAGAAACTTCAAAACACACTAATGCTACATGTACTCATCGTCTTTCCTCTCATACATTCTGAGAGTCATTTGATAGACTTATGATTGCTCGATTAGTGTTCAACTGATTACCAGAAATAGCTGCTGAATGACTGCAGGTTAATCGAGCTCACAATTGGCTGATTCCGATTGTAATACCGTGCACTACTAGACAAGTCGAGGCTTGAAAGAACTACATTAAATTGAACAAATTTCAGTGTTAAATGCCGTTGACTCAGGTCGCAGTAAAACAACCAGATGAGCACACTTGGGCAGTGTACGTGGCTCTCAGAGCCACGTATACTGCCCAAGTGCGTGCAACTGGTGATTTTACTGCAACCTGAATCAATGGAGTGCAACCTCACTTTTTCCGGTATGAATGGGGGATTGCCGCAAGTACGCTCAATTGTAAGATTTACATGTCATTTAACTTGTATATCACGTAAAGAGGCATCTAGAGAGATTAAGAATGCACATTGTGGTTGTTTCTCAACTTAATTGAATGGTATCATTGGCACCATTTTACATTAACCATTGAACAATTGCAGAAGATAATAAAATGTGGTTAATGAATCATCACGAAATGCTTGGCAACAATCGGTTGAAACGATGTTCCAGGAGCCGTTGTCATCTGATTGCCCACAATCGGGCGATTGTGGTGGCCGATTCCGATCATCGATTGAACACTATGCTCCACTGAAGTTGCATTTCATGTATTAAAGTGAACTCAAATAAGTTTAATTATTCTGCAAAGAGCTTATTCGAAAAATACGGTAATATTTTTAGAATCCCTACTTACTGTGCACCACTGGAATTAATGGTGTGCAGGTGTTTGCAGATGTTTTTCTTGAAAACTTTTTCCCAATGACGAGCCTGAACAATAGCATGCTTCATCTCAAATAATAGCGAGCAGTATACAGTGAATCTCCCATTTTCAATACTGAAAGACAGCATGTATCGGCTTTCTAAAATCTGACGGTATAACTAACAATCTCGAATTTGATACCAACTGTAGTCAGATAGCACACAGCACAAGCAAAATTTCAGCTGATGAACCTCAGGCTTGTTTGAATACATGTACAGTGGAGCCCATTTAATTGGATATGTCTAAAAATGAACAAGGGTAACGCAAAGCGTGGGCCACTGCCCCCAACCCGTATGCAAGTTCGAAGTAGCCTTGATGCATTGTGGGGCCAAAAAATTTTCTAAGTGGAAAGAGTGAAAACAGAAAAATTTTCTAAGTCGAAAAAAGGGTCATAACTCTGGGAGAAATTATTCGATGGAGCCTGTTCCTTGTGCATATCTGTTCCTCCATGCAGGTCTATCAGCATACCAAAGGAGATCAAAATCCAAGCAATGACTTTGATGAAATTACAATGCAAATCATTTGTACTCACAGACGGATGGATGGATGGATGGATGGATGGCCGGTCGGTCGGTCGGTCGGACGGACGGAGGGCTTCACTAGATACCCCTGAATCCCCCTTCGAACGTCATAACGGGGCATAATAACACTGTTGATTGAATATTACTTTCAAACATCAAAGCATACACCATATATTCAATACAAATTTGAACTGCTAATTGCATATAGGTTAGAGTACATGTAAGCTCCTGTGAATTATATGAAAAATACTGTTGTCTACTGAAAAAAAAAAAATTTATTGGGGTTTAATGACACTTTTGACAGCTCGTGTCGGGCAATTTTATTGGTGGAAGAAGCCAGAGTATGAGGAGAGAACCACCGAGCGGCAGCAGTAAGCAACTGTCAGACTCCCCAACATACTAACTCCGCACAAGCAGGGTTAGCATTGGTTGAAGACAAGTGCACCATCAATGTGCAGTATGCCTTAATGCACAGTGCCATTGTGCCCCATGTGAGCAATTAAGATGAAGTGCATTGCGCAAGGACACAACAGTTTCCCCTGGTGGGGATCGAACTGTGGACCTTTCGGCTTGAAGTCCTGTGCCGCAACCACTGAGCCACCACATTCACAACAAAGAATTACCTCCATATTCATAACCACCAAATTCTGTATGGTTTTTTTTACCTCTCTGGCATCGGTGCATCAATACAAGTGTACATGTGTAATCTATTGTAATAGAATAAATGCTTAATGCATCAAATTTATTTTAGTGAAGAAATGAAAGTGTCAATGACACTGTAGCTCAACTTGTCAAGACAAAGACATGTACATGTATAGTATGTGACACAGCAATGACAAACATCTAGGTAATGACCTGATAACAAAGGTACATATAAAGTATTGTAACGGTCTGTACATAAATACTGACCGTTGCCTGTAACAAATGTATAGGTAAAGTATTGTAAAGGTGGGTGACAGTCAGATGCTGAACTAGAAAAAATCTTTGAGTCCCAGAGTGGGTCTGACTGAACCCCAAAATATTTGTTCTCATAGCACAGTGATAACAAAGGCACCCCAAAACACACTCGTTCCTGTCCCAAGGTGAAAACAAAAGTACTCAAGAAGTTTTGTGAAGATCAGTTCATAAATACGAGCTGTATAGAACTTGTGACAAAAAACTGATTGGACCTAATTTCGGTACAAAATGGCCACTGGCAGCCATCTTGAATTTTGGACCGTACCCAGAAACACTCATTCTCATCCCAAGGAGATAACAAAGGTACCCAAGAAGTTTTGTGAAGATCGGTTCATAAATACAGCCTCTACCCTGAGCCGTATTGACATGTGTGCTTACACTGTGTAAGTAGCACTGAATAAATCAAAGTTCATCTAATTTGCATAATTTCTGCACGAAAAAAAACCCCTTACAATATGTGATGTATTCCATGTTACTAAACATTCATACAAAAATTTATTCAAATCAGAACTTTCATACAGAAGTTCTATACAAAAGACTGATTGCACTAATTTTGGTACAAAATGGCTGCTGGTGGCCATCTTGAATTTCGGACCACACCCAAAAACACTCGCTCTCATCCCACGGTGATAACAAAGGTACCCAAGAAGTTTCGTAAAGATTGGTTCATAAATATGGCCTCTAGTCTGAGCTGTATAGAAGATGTGTACAAAAAACTGATTAGACCTAATTTCGGTACAAAATGGCCACTGGCAGCCATCTTGAATTTTAGACCGCACCCAGAAACACTCGTTCTCGTCCCAAGGTGATAACAAAGGTACCCAAGACATTTCGTGAAGATCAGTTCATAAATACAGACTCTAGTCTGAGCTGTATTGACATGTGTACTTACTGTGTGTAAGTCGCACTGAAAAAATCAAAGTTCATCTAATTTGCATAATTTCTGCACGAGAAAAAAACCCGTATTATATGTGATGCATCCCATGGTACTAAACATTCACACAAAAAAAATTATTCAAATCAGGGCTTTCATATGGAAGTTCTGTGCAAAAATCTGATTGCACCTAATTTTGTACAAAATGGCTGCCATCGGCCATCTTGAATTTCGGACCGGACCCCAAAACACTCGTTCTCGTCCCACGGTGATACCAAAGGTACCCAAGAAGTTTCGTAAAGATCGGTTCATAAATACGGCCTCTAGCCCGAGCCGTATTGGCATTTGCACTTACAGTGCTGAAAGTAACCCCAAAAAACATCAAAATTAGTCTAATTTGCACAATTTACGTTACGAGAAAAAAACCCGTATTATATGTGATGTATCCCATGGTACTAAACATTCATACAAAAAATTATTCAAATCAGAGCTTTCATATGGAAGTTCTGTACAAAAAACAGATTTCTGCATCGTCGGTACAAAATGGTGGCTGGCAGCCATCTTGAATTTCGGACCGCACCCAAAAACACTCGTTCTCGTCCCACGGTCATAACAAAGGTACCCAAGAAGTTTCGTAAAGATCGGTTCATAAATACGGCCTCTAGCCCGAGCCATAGCAGCTTGGCACTTACAGCTCTGAAAGTAACACTAAATAAATCAAAGTCAGTCTAATTTGCATAATTTACACACGAGAAAAAAACCCGTATTATATGTGATGTATCCCATGGTACTAAACATTTATACAAAACTTTATTCAAATCAGAACTTTCATACAGAAGTTCTGTACAAAAAACTGATTTTTGCATCATCGGTACAAAATGGCCACTGGCAGCCATCTTGAATTTCGGACCACACCTAAAAACACTCGTTCCCGTCCCAGGGTCATAACAAAGGTACACAAGAAGTTTCGTAAAGATCAGTTCATAAATACGACCTCTAGCCCGAGCCATAGCCAATTGTTGACGTACGGACAGACGGACAGACGGACAGACGGCCAGACGGACGACGGACGACAGGCCATGACAATAGCTCAAATTTGACTTCGTCAAAGTTGAGCTAAAAATGCATATGGAGAAGTAGGAGTAACCCTTTACCTAACAAAATGAAAATAACTGACTAGTACTGTTCACAACAAGAGGCCACAGGGGGAATATTTTCTCATATTGAACTGAGTAATAAATCAGGCTCACAGGGAGCCCACCAAATATCAACCCAGGGACTTGGCTTGAACAAACTTGAATCTTACCCCCCCTCCCCCTACCCCCCCCCCCCCCCCCCCCCCCCCCCCCCCCCAAGGATGCTGCATACCAAGTATCAAAGCATTCTGACTGCTGGATCTGAAGAAGAAGATTTTTAAAGAAAATTCCTCATTTTGAACTAAGTTATAATTCGGGCTTCCACAGTGAGCCCAAATATGAACCCAGAGATTTGGCTTGAACAAACTTGAATCTCACCCCCCTAAGGATGCTGCATGCCAAATATCAAAACATTCCGACTGCTGAATCTGAAGAAGAAGATTTTTAAAAAAAATTCCTCGTATTGAACTACATTATAATTTGGGCTCCCCGGGAAGCCCAAACATGAACCCAGGGACTTGAATCCCCCCCCCCCCCCCCCCCCCAAGGATGCTGCATACCAAATATCAAAGCAGACCGACTGCTGGATCTGAAGATTTTTAAAGAAAATTCCACATTTTGAACCAAGTTATAATTCGGGCTCCCACAGTGAGCCCAAATATGAACCCAGGGACTTGGCTTGAACAAACTTGAATCTCACCCCCCAAGCATGCTGCATACCAAATATCAAAAAATTCTGATTGGAATATCTGAAGAAGAAGATTTTAAAGAATATTCGTAATACTGCACTAATTTAAACATTTGGGCTCCCATAGAGAGCCCAAATATGGACCCAGGGATTTGTTTTCAATAAACATGTGAAACAATCTTCCAAAGATGTTATGTGTGAAATTAGAAAGCTTTTGGAGCAGTGGTTTGGGAGAAAAGTAGTCTGAAATGTTTTTCCCATTACCCACAGTGTTAAAAAATGCTGACTCACACTTTTCAAAGTCCCCAAAAAGTCCCCCATGATACAACCAATAGCAATTTTTTTT
Source organism: Pictodentalium vernedei (assembly GCA_031216915.1). Taxonomy (NCBI): domain Eukaryota; kingdom Metazoa; phylum Mollusca; class Scaphopoda; order Dentaliida; family Dentaliidae; genus Pictodentalium; species Pictodentalium vernedei. Next base: position 233,285,507 of record CM062290.1, on the reverse strand, counting down.
TACCCTTGCATTCTGTTGGTCCTAAGGAAGCTTCACACCAAATAAGAATTCTCAGTGCCGTGTAGTTTTGGAGACATGGGCGTTTTAATTTTTTTCTATTTTTAGCTTCTGCGGTTCCCATGGGGGAACAGGAAAATTTTTTTTGCCATAAATTAAGTACTTATGACCCAATAAGCTCTCCTGTGAAATTTGGTTCAAATCTGCCACTCGGTTTGGAAAATAGAAATTTTGGGCAGGGCGAAAATTCTTGCCCCTCCCATAACGAAGGCAAATATAGCTCCTCGAACTTCTCTTGAACAAATCTGAGTCTACACCTCAAAAAGAAGCTGCACACCAAATATCAAGTCTCTGCTACTGCTGGTTCATGAGAAGAAGATTTTTTAAGATTTAAGCACATTTTTTGGGCGTGGCCCTACCGAGGGGCGAGGCAACTTGATTTGAACAGAATCAAAATGCGATGTCATAACAAACTATTTGCTCAAATACCAATTAAATTGGTTCAGCGGTTTGGGAGAAGATGCAAACACCATGTTCACGGACGACGGACGATGGACGACAGAAGATGGGTGATCACTATAGCTCCCCTGACTGTAAGTCAGGCGAGCTAAAAATCTCCATTCAAATTTTATTACTGTTTCAATGTTGGTCTCAAAAACATAGCGTATGAACCATCACTAGAATCAATGAGATGTTGAGCTTGTTCCAAGGAGGTATCATAAGCTATATTTTAGAGTCCAACTCTGAAAATTTGTCACATAGTTATGACGTCAGGCCTTTGTTAAATGTGTGTGATATATTTCGAAGAGTTGGTTAGAGCATGTGTGATATTCAACATATATCGCCACACTTTTACCAATCAAGGAACAATAGACAGTGATTGTGTAACCTGTCAGTTCTAATACAAACACCGCCGAGAGGAAAGATTAAGGGCACCTGTGCTAAAATGTTTTGAACAGAGAAACAAGAATTTACCTGACTTTTGATTTTATTGAAAGAGTTAAAGAAAGAAATCCACACCCGGGTGTAAATGATAAATGGAACGTTTAATTTCTCGCTCAACCTTTTGAGCGCAATGACGAAACGGAAAAAATGAAGTAATATCACTTGCTTTCCATCAATCTTCATGTGTCTTGCAAGTTTGGCTTAAGAAATTAACTAATTAAACGGGAATGGACACGTGTCAGACAAGGTTTCAGTGGAGTGTTTGATTGTTCGTGTTTTGATTGTTTGTGCAAACATCAATGTGACAAGTCGGTTACAGCACAAAAACTCGTGACATTGAACATACACTCGCTCGAGCTAGTTACTCGGACAAGTCCTCGTTAACTAACTCTCGCGATTGTATATTCAATATCACTCGTTTTCTATGCTGTAACCTATACTTGTTTTCATTATTCAAATATTGCAAGTGTTGTCTGCTACTCGGGTTAGGCAAAGGGTTAACAGACAGCTGAAGCACTCTAACTAGTTAAGCAAAAACAAGTGGTCTTTGTTTACCAATAGTATACACTGTCAGACAAGAAGGGAAAAAAAACGCTTCACACAACTTTGTTTTACATATTATACCAAGAAATCTGATGCAATGCCAGGTAACTAACTGCCTTGGTATGTTTTACTAAATAGCCATCTCCAAACACTTCTGCATCACAAAATAAGCTGTTATACAACATCACCTAGTCTGAATATTTACACGCATGGAGATTATCTTATGTGAATATAGACATTTCACATATGTAAATTTGGTGTATATTAATAAATTTATTTATATTTGTACTGATTATTTTTATGCCAGAATACCAGTTCTAGAACAAGCCTATACAAACACAGCATGTAGTTTGCACTACTCTAATAGGGAAATAATCTCCTGCAATTTGAAATGACAAACAACACTTTTTCCTTTTAAATGTGACCCAAATCTAAAATATGAATTTAAACCTTATTGCATGCATGTAATACATTTCAAGCTTGCAGAACCAACATTTACCACATCTAAAATATTGTAATAGACATTAAAATATGGGTTTTCCTCTGCAGAAAACCCCAATTATACTATTTTGTGATGTATTTTTCAGTTATACATAACGTGGAGAGTTGCAGAGACTGAGAATAATTCACTTTTGAAATGTTATGAAGCAAATTTCCTTACAGGAAGTAGATATGTATAGCATTTGTGAAACATGGACAAATTTCCTTACAGGAAGTAGATATGTATAGCATTTGTGAATCAATTGTGTTTGATTGATTCGGGCTACACCACCCTGTTTATTATTATTTATTAAGTGATAGAATGCAGTGTAGCCAAGGTTAACAACTGACAAAGCATTAATATAAATTGACAGCAAAGTCACATGAACTTGCTGTATTTATTAAACAATATAGGGTTTTCCATAAGTTTTCACTAATCTTTGGGAATACGAGTGACTCATTTCCAGGGCAGAGTGGAGCATGGGATGGAGATTAATAGCTTTTCAGGGTGTGAATGTGTTCCCTGTACATAAAGCAACATTGAACCTTTAGTCTGATCAGGTTACATGCAGGTCCTGACCTTAAATTTATACATACATTCTGCACTCCTATCGCCAAACACGGGGCTCTGCGCCTGGTCCTCTATTTGTGTTCGCGAATGGCTCTCCTGTTCTGCATTCCCGTTTCAACAAAATCCTAACACATTGTTTGGCTTTTTGTCATCTGAACACTGTGGCTTTCAAAGGGCACAGCTTCCGCATCGGTATGGCCACATTGGCGGCCAGCCTTGGTTTTTCAGATGCTCAGATTCGGCTCATGGGTCGCTGGAAAGGCAACGCTTTCCACCATTATGTCCGCTGTCATCCCCTCCCCAGCTCATAACCTATGGAAGCCCATGGGTCTTTGCCATTGTTCAGATCTACCGTAACACAATTCCTCACGTGGTAGAGCATGTGCCGGCCCGCCATTATGGTCATTTCTTCATTGTTCCTACAGCTATGAGACTTCATCTTGCTACCCAAACACACGTTATATAATACAATCCCCATCCTCCTTGGATATCTTTTCCATGGGCAGTGCATGAGCTGGCCCATAACCCTGCAGTTTTTGATTGCCGGTTACCTGTCGTCATTCACAAGCAGATTTCCTGTCACTGCGGTCCGGGTCACGCTTGAGTTGTCCCGAATTTTCCAATTCCATCGCAGCTGCAACGTTACTACATCTTCCACCTGCTGTTCTGAAACGATCCCAGACTGTGGGCAGTGCTTGAGCCGGCCCACAACCTATGGTCTACAACCAATGGGAAGAGTTACCAGATGAGGCCATGTAGGCAATGCATGTGCTTGCCTACCCGTCTACAGTCTATGAAGATGGGAGTCGCAGTTCTCTCTCCACACTAGGGGGTTTGGTGGGCAGTGTATGAGCTAGCCTGCCACAGCTGGGTTGCTTTATTTTCATGGTGCTGTACATCTTAGGTACATGTACAAACACAGACACTATATGGATTCTAAATCTGTCCGCAATGTATATGTCACAGTTTGCGTACATATTGTAAATAGTTTTTCATTTTGGGTGGGACATTACGCAAATATCTGGCAATATAGCTAACAGGGGCCAGCTGGGCGGGATGGTCCCACTGTTCATGTGGCGGTTCCCTGGTGCATGTGGCATTAGTCAACATTCAGCTACTTGGGGCCAATGGGGACCATCTGTGGCGTCTTATCCACCCATCTCCCATTTTCGTGTACATATCATATATATCTCACATAATCATATTTTATATTTTTCACTTTAATTTTTGTTGCTTTTCGGCTTTGCTGCGGCACAGAAAACTTCATTTATTAAATGGCAGCTTAGTCCACTTTCATTCTATTCAGTCTTCCATTGTCTTTTATCCCAGTACCTAATTTTATGTTAGTTAATAAAATGACAGCAAATTCACATGAACTTGCTGTATTTATTAAACAATATAGGGTTGTCCACTTTCACTAATCTTTGGGATTATGAGTGACTCATTACAAGGGCAGAGTGGAGCACGGGATGGAGATTAATAACTTTTCAGTGACCTGCATCCCTGTACATAAAGCAACATTGAACCTTTAATCTGATCAGGTTACACGCAGGTCCTGACCTTAAATTTTAATTGGAACCGCGTACATATTTTCTTTGTAATCAATTTGTCAGTTACAAGAATACACTCCCACCAAAAGAGTTTCCCGTGGTTCCAAACTATCAGCCAGTCACCTGTTGTGTCTGGCTGATTCAGCCAATGCCAGGAATGCACTATTTTCTTTGGCAGTGGCTGAATTCGATCTAATTACCAATTAAGTCAGTCCCTTTGTTTGTAATTGTAGTTACAGTTAAAACTAGAAGTCCTGTCACGAAATGCGCACAAATAGCACGGCGATCTGTGCGTTAATCTACGCATTATCACCATAGTAAGGCTACCAAATTCTGTACATATGGCCTGTGCACAAGCAACGTTTCAGCCAATGGACCTCCGGGTAACCCGGAGGTCCATTGGCAGAAATATTGCCTGTGTTTTCTATGAGTAACCGGGAGAATCTGCCGTGCTTTGGATGCCATTCGATATGTCATTTGCGCACAATTCCTACGCGCAATTAAGCCTAGATAAGCGCACAGTTCATGACAGGACTTCTAGTTTTAACTGTAGTCCCATCTAGATTACAGTATATGTAAGCATCAGTGAATTCTTAATTCTTGGAAATTTTATCCTCCTCCGTCCCCAATGCTCTCCACCTGTCTGCTTTTGGCATGGCGTCTTATCCGCCCATTGGTGTCTTATCCGCCCATCTCCCCTTTTCATGTACATATCATATATATCTCACATAATCATATTTTATATTTTTCACTTTGTTTAAATTTTGTTGCTTTTCGGCTTTACTGCCACATAGAAAACTTCAATTAATAAATGGCAGCTCAGTCCACTTTCATTCTATTCAGTCTTCCATTGTCTTTTCTCCCAGTACCAAATTTTATGTTGGTTAATAAAAGTACATGTAATCTCAAATCTACCAGCTAGAGAAACGAGCTATTACTGGATGTCTACATGAGTTGTCTCTTTTAACATGTAGCCCCATGTATGGAATGGAAGTAAGTGCATGACACATATGTATGCAGACTAGAAACACTAACCAATGAAAGTCTTTGGTAAAATCCAGGATAAGCGCAGAGATAAATCCACTGTCAGGATGATACCTAATCAGTGTGTTACAGAAAAGCACCTTGCACAAGGCTTGAGATATAAGTTCATACTGAAATTAGATGAGTAACAATGATGTGATGATAAGAAGTAACTAGAACCCCTTAGGGTGGATGACATGGGGAGGAGGTGGGTGTAAAATTGCATCACTGAAACAAGCTTTTGCGAATGCAGAATGACAAATTTCTCGCATGTGCACCTGTAATTAACTGGACTAATTACAATTTACACAATAATACAATGCACACCTGGCCAATGATTACCCCTAGGTAATTAGAACAAAGGGATGAGAAAATAATCCATAACAATAAGGATCACAGTGTGCTTGACATGCTGCTGTTAAAGGTGTGAACAATACATGAAAGGAAGAACACATGCTGTAGTACAGCTGTGTCCAAAACGCACAATACAAAATGAATCAACTGAGCAACCCTGTCCACATTCACAAATCAGGCCACCAGTGTGCTGCTGGCCCGACATTTATGAAACATGGACTGGGAGAAAGAAATATGCATTATGTTTGATTGATTCAGGCTACACTGCACTGTTAATTATTATTTATTTAGGCCTAAAAAAATTATATGTTTGTTTCCGCTAACGGGATGAAAAATGAAAATGTCATTGACACTGTAGCTTAACTTGTCTGTGTGTTATGTTTGATGAAAAGGATAATGTTCAATATTTATGAAAGGATTATGAAATAAGACCAGAATTGTGATAATTGGGAATATGGTAATTTCTGTTCCCTGTATGGTATGTGTTCAATAAAAACTAGAACTATCACTGAAGGTGATTAATACCCCCGCTTTGGGTTTTTAGAGGAATGCACTTCTGATCATGTAGGCGAAGGCCATAAGGAAATGTATACATAAAGATCATTTTTTGTTGTTGAAATTTGTATTTGCATGTGGCCTTCCACAGAACAGCACTGAATACTTGAAGAGCCCACACATATATGGTTTACATTTGGAAAAACACATTTACAATGTGCAACATGTATTCAAAATCAGTTCATTAATGTAGGAGGAGTTGCACACATAAGAATCCCATTTGAAAACCCATAATAAATCCAAGTTAAAGGGAGATAACCTGGTTAAAATTGTCGCAGATCAAAAATTTGGGAATATGCGTATGTTCACTTAGTTGTGATAATGTTTGAAAGGTTTCGTCAAAATTGATTGATAAATGTAGGAGGAGTTGCATAGAAACCCATAATAAATCTAAGTTAAAGGGAGATAACCTAGTTAAAATAGCCACAGCTAAAAAATTTTGGAATATGCGCATGTTCACTTAGTAGTGATGATGTCTGTAAACTTTCGTCCAAATTGATTGATAAATGTAGGAGGAGTTGCGCACACAAGAATTTCATGCAGAAACCCATATTAAATCAAAGTTCAAGAGAGATAACCTGGTTAAAATTGTCGCAGATCAATAAGTTTGGAATGTGCACATGCTCACTTAGTAGAGATGATGTTTGAAAGGTTTCATCAAAATCGGTTCATTAATGTAGGAGGAGTTGCGCACACAAGAATTTGTTCGAACGGAAAGACATAATAAATCTAAGTCAAAAGAGATAACCTGGTTAAAATTGTCGCAGATCAAAAATCTTGGAATATGCGCATAGATCAAAAATCTTGGAATATGCGCATGTTCACTTAGTAGTGATGATGTCTGAAAAGTTTTGTCCAAATTGATTGATAAATGTAGGAGGAGTTGCACGCACAAGAATTTCATGTAGAAACCCATAATAAATCTAAGTTAAAGGGAGATAACCTAGTTAAAATTGCCACAGCTCAAACATTTTGGAATATGCGCATGTTCACTTAGTAGTGATGAGGTCTGTAAACTTTCGTCCAAATTGATTGATAAATGTAGGAGGAGTTGCGCACACAAGAATTTCATGCAGAAACCCATATTATGCGTATGTTCACTTAGTTGTGATAATGTTTGAAAGGTTTCGTCAAAATTGATTGATAAATGTAGGAGGAGTTGCACGCACAAGAATTTAATGTAGAAACCCATAATAAATCTAAGATAAAGGGAGATAACCTAGTTAAAATAGCCACAGCTAAAAAATTTTGGAATATGTGCATGTTCACTTAGTAGTGATGATGTCTGTAAACTTTCGTCCAAATTGATTGATAAATGTAGGAGGAGTTGCGCACACAAGAATTTCATGCAGAAACCCATATTAAATCAAAGTTCAAGAGAGATAACCTGGTTAAAATTGTCGCAGATCAAAAAGTTTGGAATATGCACATGGTCACTTAGTAGAGATGATGTTTGAAAGGTTTCATCAAAATCGGTTCATTAATGTAGGAGGAGTTGCGCACACAAGAATTTGTTCGAACGGAAAGACATAATAAATCTAAGTCAAAAGAGATAACCTGGTTAAAATTGTCGCAGATCAAAAATCTTGGACTATGCGCATAGATCAAAAATCTTGGAATATGCGCATGTACACTTAGTAGTGATGATGTCTGAAAAGTTTTGTCCAAATTGATTGATAAATGTAGGAGGAGTTGCACGCACAAGAATTTCATGTAGAAACCCATAATAAATCTAAGTTAAAGGGAGATAACCTAGTTAAAATTGCCACAGCTCAAAAATTTTGGAATATGCGCATGTTCACTTAGTAGTGATGAGGTCTGTAAACTTTCGTCCAAATTGATTGATAAATGTAGGAGGAGTTGCACACACAAGAATTTCATGCAGAAACCCATATTAAATCAAAGTTCAAGAGAGATAAACTGGTTAAAATTGTCGCAGATCAAAAAGTTTGGAATATGCACATGTTCACTTAGTAGAGATGATGTTTGAAAGGTTTCATCAAAATCGGTTCATTAATGTAGGAGGAGTTGCGCACACAAGAATTTGTTCGAACGGAAAGACATAATAAATCTAAGTCAAAGGGAGATAACCTGGTTAAAATTGTCGCAGATCAAAAATCTTGGAATATGCGCATGTTCACTTAGTAGTGATGATGTCTGAAAAGTTTTGTCCAAATTGATTGATAAATGTAGGAGGAGTTGCGCACACAAGAATTTCATGTCCGGAAAGACGTACGGACGGACGTACGGACGGATGGACGGACGGACGGACGGACGGACGGACGTACGGACGTACGGACGTACAGGGCGATTCCTATATAGCCCCCACTTCTTCGAAGCGGGGGTATAATAATATGAGGTGTAGACTATAATAAAAGGGGTGGGTTAATGTGGCCCTCACTGTTAATGAATGTGGCCCTCATAGTTAATATATTTACAGTGAAATTATTCCGAAACGAGTTATACTATCAAGTTACAATGAAATCCCTTCATAAATACAGCCTGTAGACTGAGCTAAAGGCTTTTGGGATTCGGGCCCCTGTAGCCATCACGGATGATGGATCGCAACTAAAAGGGGACGTCCTCATCTAGACATTATACTCAGTCATCCTCCCAAGTTACAATGAAATCCCTTCATAAATATGACCTGTAGTCTGTGCTAAAGTTTTTCGGGTTTTGGGCCCGGGCAGCCGTCATGGTTGAATGATCGCAAACAAAAGGGGACATTCTCATCTAGGCATTATCTGGAGTCATCCTACCAAGTTACAATGAAATCCCTTCATAAATATGACCTGTAGACTGCTAAAGGTTTTCAGGCTTCGGGCCCCTGTAGCCATCACAGTCAACCAATCGCGACCAAAAGGGGATGTTATCATCTATCTCATCTATACATTATATGGAGTCAACCTACCAAGTTACAATGAATTCCCTCCATAAATACGACCTGTAGACTGTGCTCAGGGTTTGGGGCTCGGGCAGTCGCCAGGGTTGACAGATCGCAACCAAATGGGGAAGTTCTCATCTATAGATCTTCCGGAGCCATCCTACCAAGTTACAATGAAATCCCTCCATATTAAATATGACCTGTAGACTGTGCTAATGTTATCATCTAGACATTACATGGAATCAACCTACCAGGTTTTGTGCTCGGGCAGCTGTCACGACTGAATGATCGTGACCAAAAGGGGACGTTCTCATCTAGACATTATCTGGAGTCATCCTACCAAGTTACAATGAAATCCCTTCATAAATATGACCAAAAGACTGTGCTAAAGGTTTTTGGGCCCCTGTCGCCATCACAGATGACCAATCGCGACCAAAGGGAACGTTCTCATCTATCTCATCTATACATTATATGGAGTCAACCTACCAAGTTACAATGAAATCCCTCCATAAATACGACCTGTAGACTGTGCTCAGGGTTTGGGGCTCGGGCAGTCGCCACGGTTGACAGATCGCGACCAAATGGGGAAGTTCTCATCTATAGATCTTCCGGAGCCATCCTACCAAGTTACAATGAAATCCCTCCATATTAAATATGACCTGTAGACTGTGCTAAAAGTTTTGGGGTTTCGGGCTTGGGATGCCATCTCGGTTGACAGATCATGACCAAAAGGGGACGTTCTCATAGAGATATTATACAGAGGCAACCTACCAAGTTACAATGAAATTCCTTCATAAATACGACCTGCAGACTGTGCTACTGGTTTTCGGGTTTTGGGCTCAGCCACCACGGTTGACGATCGCAACCAAAAGGGACATTCTCATTTAGACATGACCTCAAACCTGCATATGAAATTTTGTGACGATCGAATATGAACCATGGGTGTAGTCTGTGCTAAAGGAAAATGTGAACGCACTCACAGACTGACAGACTTCCGGATGCCTGATGGCAATAGCTTATCTTGACTTTGTCAAGTTAAACTAAAGATAGGGTCGGTAGGTCGGAAAAACATTTTTTTTTTTCCCAGAATTCAGTTCCTTCAATCTAGTTTATAACTTCTTCAACATAAAATAGGCCTATTTGTAGTGCTGTGTGGTTTTACAGAATACTGACTATAAGCGGTAAAATTGTCAATACCGGCAACGACAATGGCAAATTAAATCATAATTGATACCTGGAAAAGTTGATTTTATCCTGGTAAGAAGGTATATAAATTTCAACTTGCTTTAATATCACGGTGATATTGTGATCTTGGCAGAAAATTCCTGACATGGAAATTGATGGAATCGCATTGGAGATAGTCTCCCAAAACTGTGGAAGAGGCATCCACGAAAAGAGTGATGGACGAAGGAGACCTGTCTAGGGGAACTCCTGTCAGGACATTCTTCCAAACTGACCATCAAAGAGCTTGATCCCTGACCATGAGAACAAGAGGATCCATAAATGCCAATCCCCCCCCCCCCCCCCCCCCCCCCCCCGCCCCAATACATAGATGCTGGGGACTATTTGGACAACAAACATTTGAAGTGGTCAAATGTGAAGACTGCTTAGTAAAACCACATAGGCCAGACTGTGGAGATATATCTCTAGGAAATTCAGGAATCACTGGACCTGCACAGACGTGGACAAGCAAAAAATTCAAGTAATTGTTGCTGCCTTGAGGAACTTTCCTCCTAAGGCAAAACAGGTCCTGACTGGTCAGAAATCAAAACCCCAGGAATTAAAATTCCTGGGATGGAAAATCTCTGATTCCGAGAGAGAATGAACTCCAATTGGAGTAAGACTGCATTCTGAGCTTACAGGCCCCTGTCTTGATATAGCAGAAAGGAGTTGTTGAAATAGATGAACACTTTCACATCCTGACTGTGAAGGAAACCAATGTTTGCTTGAAGGAGTTTTGTCAAAACCATTGGTGCCATCATAGGACCAAAGAGCATGCCCTAAACTGGTATTCTTTCCCTAGAAAAGTGAATCGGAAATGTTTCTAAGCACTTTGTAAAATGAGAATATGAAAATAGTCATCCTTCAGATCTACTGAAGTTGCCCACTGTCTGGGAAGAAAAGTGTAAAAAATCTTCTGAGGAGTTCCCATTTTGAACTGCGGAGACTCAACAAACCTGTTTCTGACCCGGTACTGGGGTCTATGATCAGTCTCCATGCCCCTGACTTCTTGTGAATAAGAAAGCGGGGTGGATAAAAATAGGCTGATGAAATCGTCCGATGTGTACCCATATGCGCAACTAGTAAAAAGCTGTATGACGGAGGGCCACCACTATGTACACCATTCAAGGTATGGGTACATATGGAAATGGATTGGAGTAGTGTCTAATTTGATGGATAAAGGGTTAATATCTCCGGAGCAAATTATCAGATTTACATAAAAAACTATACAGCACAGCACATCAGTAACCTGAATAAATATATAAAGTAACATAACAATCGGATTGATATTTTTTGAGTTATCTCATGCCAAAGGGATTGGAGGAATTTTCAATTTGAAGGATAAAGGGGGTTAATATCTCCGGATCAAATTATCAGATTTACACCAAAAACTATACAGCTCAGCACATCAGTAACCTGAACACAATTATAAAATAACTTGACAATCCAAGTAATATTTTTCAAGTTATTAAATGCCAAAGGGATTGGAGGAATTTTCAATTTGAAGGATAAAGGGTTAATATCTCAGGATCAAAATAACAGATTTACACCAAAAACTATACAGCTCCGGTACATCAGTAACCTGAACACAAATATAAAGTAACTTGACAATCCAAGCAATATTTTTCAAGTTATCGAATGCCAAAGGGATTGGAGGAATTTTCAATTTGAAGGATAAAGGGTTAATATCTCAGGATCAAAATAACAGATTTACACCAAAAAACTATACAGCTCAGCACATCAGTAACCTGAACACAATTATAAAATAACTTGACAATCCAAGTAATATTTTTCAAGTTATTAAATGCCAAAGGGATTGGAGGAATTTTCAATTTGAAGGATAAAGGGTTAATATCTCAGGATCAAAATAACAGATTTACACCAAAAACTATACAGCTCGGCACATCAGTAACCTGAACAAAAATATAAAGTAACTTGACAATCCAAGTAATATTTTTCAAGTTATCGAATGCCAAAGGGATTGGAGGAATTTTCAATTTGAAGGATAAAGGGTTAATATCTCGGGATCAAATCATCAGATTTACACCAAAAACTATACAGCTCGGCACATCAGTAACCTGAACACAAATATAAAGTAATAACTAGACAATCCAAGCAATATTTTTCAAGTTATCGAATGCCAAAGAGATTGGAGGAATTTTCAATTTGAAGGATAAAGGGTTAATATCTTCGGAGCAAATTATCAGATTTACACCAAAAACTATACAGCTCGGCACATCAGTAGCCTGAACACAAATATAAAGTAACTTGACAATCCAAGCAATATTTTTCAAGTTATCGAATGCCAAAGGGATTGGAGAAATTTTCAATTTGAAGGATAAAGGGTTAATAGCTCAGGATCAAAATAACAGATTTACACCAAAAACTATACAGCTCGGCACATCAGTAACCTGAACACAAATATAAAGTAACTTGACAATCCAAGTAATATTTTTCAAGTTATAAAGTAACTAGACAATCCAAGCAATATTTTTCAAGTTATCGAATGCCAAAGGGATTGGAGGAATTTTCAATTTGAAAGATAAAGGGTTAATATCTCAGGATTAAATTATCAGATTTACACCAAAAACTATACAGCTCAGCACATCAGTAACCTGAACACAAATATAAAGTAACCTGACAATCCAAGCAATATATTTCAAGTTATCTAATGCCAAAGGGATTGGAGAAATTTTCAATTTGAAGGATAAAGTGTTAATATCTCAGGATCAAAATAACAGATTTACACCAAAAACTATACAGCTCGGCACATCAGTAACCTGAACACAAATATAAAGTAACTTGACAATCCAAGCAATATTTTTCAAGTTATCGAATGCCAAAGGGATTGGAGGAATTTTCAATTTGAAGGATAAAGGGTTAATATCTCGGGATCAAATCATCAGATTTACACCAAAAACTATACAGCTCGACAAATCAGTAACCTGAACACAAATATTAAGTAATTAGACAATCCAAGCAATATTTTTCAAGTTATCGAATGCCAAAGGGATTGGAAGAATTTTCAATTTGAAGGATAAAGGGTTAATATCTCAGGATCAAATTATCCGATTTACACCAAAAACTATACAGCTCGGCACATCAGTAGCATGAACACAAATATAAAGTAACTTGACAATCCAAGCAATATTTTTCAAGTTATCGAATGCCAAAGAAATGGATACGGATGCCGGACGGACAGACGGGTGCTCCAACATTTCGGGGTTTATGGGCAACCAAAAAAACATTTTGTATGTCCAAAACCTTATTTTACCCAGAGCCCCACCCCCTCCACCCTAGAACTTATATTTAACCCTAACCCCACCCCACCACCCAAAAACCACACCCTAACCCTACCCCACCCTGACCCTAAACCCTAAAAGCCCACCCCAGACCCTAACCCCCAACCACCCCTGGGACCTAACCCCCCCAACCTTAAGCCCTACTCTGGGGCTAACCTACCTTAACCCCCACCCCACCCCTGACCCAACCCCACCCTAGCCAAACCAATAGGATTAGGAGCTATTTTTCGGTTTAGGGGCTACTAAAACTAAAACCCCACCCCTGATCCCAACCCTAACCCCACCCCCTCTGGGAGCTAACCCTCCCCAACCTTAAGCCCTACTCTGGGGCTACCCCTAACCGTAACCCACCCCACTCCTAACCTTAACACTACCTTAATTTGGAGGTAGCCCCTAATAATAATATCCCCTAAACCATCAATGTTGGCCCGGACAGACGGACAGACAGACAGACAAAGAATGGACGAACGACGGATGGTCACCCCGGATGCCGGCATTATGTGTACCATACATAGTATGGGTACACATAAAAACCTGGAGAACCCTGATCAGCTGGAACTTCTTCCACTGCTCTAATGGCAAGCAGACAACTGATCTCTTCCCGCAAGGCCACCAACATCCCATGGAAGGCAGAGAGGAAGACACCAAAGAAAGTTTATACGTATCCAATGAGGATATCCAAGCCCTCTATAACTACAGAAAGAACCTACCTGTCTGATGACATGGACCCCCACTGGAGGCAAAAATAGCTTAGACTTCCACCATCTGGTAATTAAGGACTGGGAAGGTGGAAACCTTCGCAGTCTTCTGTGTGTAAGAACTCTATGCAAGGCGTTGAGGATGAAGCTAAGCACGACAGAAGGGTTGAATGGTGAGAGGGGCAAAAACCCTCAGGACTGCTGCTCCTTGAAGGGGGAGCTTTACCAGAAGCAACATTCTTGAGAGATTTCTTGCCCCTGGATTTGGAAAAAGATCTCTTCCTCTTACCTGGGGAGGAGGCCCCTGAGAAGCCTGAAGCCTGTTTCCCCTTAGCAGGCACTGTGACAGTCGCAGGCCAAGGCTCCATCGAGTCCACAAGATGAAAAATGAAAGTGTCAATGACACTGTAGCTTAACTTGTCTGTGTATTGTGTTTGATGAAAAGGATAATGTTCAATGTTTATGAAAGGATTATGAAATAAGACAATAATTGTGATAATTGGAAATATGTTCATTTCTGTTCCATGTATGCTATGTTTTTGATAAAAATAATATGAGGTGTACACTGTACTAAAGAGCTGAGGGTTGGGTTAATATGACCCTACAGTTAATGTATGTGGCCCTCACAGTCAACATATATCAACGAATGTTACCGAGTTACAGTGAAATTATTCCAAAACGAGTCATCCTATCAAGCTACATTGAAATCCCTTCAGAAATATGGCCTGTAGACTGTGCTAAAGGTTTTCAGGCTTCGAGCCCCTGTAGCCGTCAGTTTCCCTATTGAGTCCAAAGGGGACGTTCTCATCTATACATTATATGAAGTCAACCTACCAAGTTACAATAAAATCCCTTCATAAATATGACCTGTAGACTGTGCTAAAGGTTTTTGGGCTTTGGGCTCGGGCAGCCATCATGGTTGAATGATCGCAACCAAAAAGGGTCATTCTCATCTGGGCATCATCTGGAGTGATCCTACGAATTTTCAATGAAATCCCTTCATAAATATGACCTGTAGACAGTGCTCAACATTTTCGGGCTTCAGGCACCTGTAGCCATCACAGTTGACCAATCACAACCAAAAGTGGATGTCATCATCTAGGCATTATATGGAGTCAACCTAACAAGTTACAATGAAATCCTTCCATAAATATGACCTATAGACTATGTTAAAGGTTTTGGGGATTTGGGCTTGGGCACCCATCAAGGCTGAATGATCACGACCAAAAGGGGACGTTCTCATCTAGACATTATTTGGAGTCATCCTACCAAGGTACAATGAAATCCCTTCATAAATATCACCTGTAGACTGTGCTAAAGGTTTTCGGGCTTCAGGCCCCTGTAGCCATCACAGATGCCTAATGGTGTCCAGAAGGGGCTGTTCTCATCTAGATATTATATGAAGTCAACCTACCTAGTTACAATGCAATCCCTTCATAAATATGAACTGAAGACTGTGCTAAAGGTTTTCAGGCTTTGGGCTCAGGCAGCCATCATGGTTGAATGATCGCAACCAAAAGGGGGCATTCTCATCTGAGCATCATCTGGAGTGATCCTACAAAGTTACAATGAAATCCCTTCATAAATAAGACCTGTAGACTGTGCTCAACATTTTCACGCTTCAGGCACCTGTAGCCATCACTGCTGACCAATCACAACCAAAAGGGGATGTCATCATCTAGGCATTATATGGAGTCAACCTAACAAGTTACAATGAAATCCTTCCATAAATACGACCTATAGACTATGCTGAAGGTTTTGGGGCTCAGGCAGCCATCAAGGCTGAATGATCGCGACCAAAAGGGGATGTTCTCATCTGGACATTATTTGGAGTCATCCTACCAAGCTATAATGAAATCCCTTCATAATTATGACCTGTAGACTGTTCTGAAGGTTTTCGAACTTCGGGCCCCTGTAGCTGTCACAGTTGCCCAATTGTGTCCAAAAGGGGACATTCTCATCTAGACATTATATGAAGTCAAACCTACCAAGTTACAATGAAATCCCTTCATAAATATGACCTGTAGATTGTGCTAAAGGTATTCAGGCTTCGGGCTATGGCAGCCATAATGGTTGAACGATCACAACCAAAAGGGGACATTCACATCTGGGCATCATCTGGAGTGATCCTACAAAGTTACAATGAAATCCCTTCACAGTATTGCAAAACATTCCTTAGGGAGACAGCCAATCTGGCTATGTCATCTCCCAGTAGTATACAAAATGTTATATATTAATTGAACTATGTGATTGTAACCATTGTATTTCCTGTATGCTACTATGAAGTCAACCTATCAAGTTACAATGAAATCCCTTCATAAATATGACCTGTAGACTGTGCTAAAGGTTTTCGGGCTTCGGGCCCCTATAGTCGTCACAGCTGCCCAATCATGTCCAAAAGGGGACTTTCTCATCTAGACATTATATGAAGTCAACCCACCAAGTTACAATGAAATTCCTCAATAAATATGACCTGTAGACTGTGCTGAAGGTTTTTGGGTTTTGGGCTTGGGCAGTCGTCACGGTTGGCAGATCACACCCAAATAGGGAAATTCTCATCTAGACATCATAAGGAGTCGTCCTACCAAGTTACAATGAAATCCCTTGATATTAAACATGACCTGCAGACTGTGCTAAAAGTTTTTGGGTTTCGGGCTTGGGCAGTCATCACGGTTGACATATCATGCCCAAAAGGTGACGTTCTCATCTAGGCATTATACAGAGGCATCCTACCAAGTTACAATGAAATCTCTTCATAAATACGACCTGTAGGCTGTGCTAATGGTTTTCGAGTTTTGGCTCGGGCAGCCATACCGGTTGACCGATCGTGACCAAAAGGGGACGTTCTCATCTAGACATGACCCCAAACCTGCAATATGAAATTTTGTGACGATCAGACAAGAACAGCGGGTGTAGCCCGTGCTAAAGAAAAATGTGAACAGACTCACAGACTAACAGACTTCTGCACGTGTGATGGCAATAGCTTATCTTGACTTTGTCAAGTAAAGCTAAAAATCTGATTGCACCTAATTTTATACAAAATGGCTGCCATCGACCATCTTGAATTTCGGACCGGACCCCAAAACACTCATTCTCGTCCCACGGTGATACCAAAGGTACCCAAGAAGTTTGGTAAAGATCGGTTCATAAATACGGCCTCTGGCCCGAGACATACAGTTAAAACTAGAAGTCGTGTCACGAACTGTGCGCTTATCTAGTCTTAATTATGCGTAGGAAGTGCGCGCAATTGCCATATCGAATGGCATCCAAAGCACGGTAGGTTCTCTTGGTTACTCATCGCAAACACAGGCAATGTTTCTGCCAATGGACCCCCGGGTTACCCGGAGGTCCATTGGCTGAAACATTGTCTGTGCACAGGCCATATGTACAGAATCTGATAGCCTTACTATGGTCATAACACGTAGATTAACGTGCAGATCAACATGCTATTTGTGCGCATTTTATGACAGGACTTCTATTTTTAAATATATTGGCATTTGCACTTATAGTGCTGAAAGTAACACTAAATACATAAAAGTTGGTCTAATTTGCATAATTTACACACGAGAAAACAACGCGTATTATATGTGATTATCCCATGGTACTAAACATTCATACAAAAAATTATTCAAATCAGAGCTTTCATATGGAAGTTCTGCGCAAAAATCTGATTGCACCTAATTATGTACAAAATGGCTGCCAGCGGCCTACTTGAATTTCGGATATGACCCCAAAACACTCATTCTCGTCCCACGGTCATAACAAAGGTACCCAAGAAGTTTGGTAAAGATCGGTTCATAAATACGGCCTCTAGCCCGAGCTGTATTGAATTGTTGACAGACAGACAGACAGACAGACAGACGATTGGCTATGGCATGAGCTCAAATTTGACTTACGTCAAAGTTGAGCTAAAAATGCACAGATCTCAAAAATATTCTGTAGAATATATAATAAATTCTCAACTGCTGCTACATGTATAATAATAATACTTTATTGCACAACCAAAAAATAAGAAGTGGTATGGCACTACAAACTACACAAAGCAAAGTAAACCGATACAATTCAATATTCATGAACAGTATGTCTCCTGATGCCCAGACCTGTTACATAGGTAACATGGGGGCAAACATAATGTAGCTCTTTACTAGTTAAATACTCAGATATTGTCCAAGTCTGTGTGTACATCATGAACACAAGTAGCTCCTCGCTAGTTAAATGAAGAGCTTTGTCAAAGTCTGAACATCATGCACACAAGTAAATTTAAAGAAACATGCTGTCACTATCACTCATTAACACTTGACTGATCTTCATTACAGATGGGTGACGTATTACTTTCCTCCGATTTGATCTTTGAGAGGCATCCCAAACTGCCTGTACTGCTGTTTCAGTAGCTAAAATGCTATTTCAGGTTCATATTACGTGTCGCATTGAAACAATGACCTGTACACCGACGTTGGTTAAATCATAATTTATTTCGTCTGAGAGTAGTTTCCGCAATATACTGGCCGAGTGATAACATTACTTTCCGGTCAGTACTTTGAAAAAGTATGTGAGTTTTTTTCTATCGTTGAACTATTACAAAAAAGTAGGATATGTTTTTGAAACTGTTCGGAAGAGTCTATCAAGCATCGTGGAGTATAATAATGTACGTTCCTGTAATAATAATCTCCAATCTTCAATGATGATTGAATGCATAAATAAAGGACTTCTCAATGCTGTGTACATGTATATGAATGAATGAATATTGTTGACATAGGTTATTTATAATTTAAAATAGTCTTCAGATGTAAAATTCCAGAATGAGAAATTTATCCAATGTTGTTTTATTCTACTAATTGCTGATTGGTTGAATTTAATCACCTCATTAAGTTTCTAGGTGATTCTATTTCAAGTAAACAAGTGTGACCTAAACAAACAAGAGGCCCCAAGGGGCCTGAGGGTGCTCACCTGACATGGTAGCCTAAATATCAACTCAGAGAATTGATTTCAACAAGTTGCATCTGCTCCTCCAAAGAGAAGCTTAAACCAAATATCCAAAGATTCTGTCCAGTGGATCTAAAAAAAAAATGATTTTTAAAGAATATTCCTCATATTGAACTAAGTTATAATTCAGGCTCCCACAGGGAGCCCATATATGAACTCAGGGACTTGGCTTTAACAAACTTGAATCCCCCCCCCCCCCCCCCCCCCCCCACCAAGGATGCTGCACACCAAATATCAAAACATTCTGACTGCTGGATCTGAAGAAGAAGATTTGTTAAAAAAAATTCCTCATTTTGAACTAAGTTACAATTCGAGCTCCCACAGTGTGTCCAAATATGGACCTAGGGACATGGCTTGAACAAACTTGAATCTCACCCCCTAAGGATGCTGCATACCAAATATCAAAACATTCTGAAGAAGATTTTTAAAGAAAATTCCTCTTTTTGAACTAAGTTATAATTCGGGCTACCACAGTGAGCCCAAATATGAACCCAGGGACTTGGCTTGAACAAACTTGAATCTCACCCCCCTAAGCATGATGCATACCCAAAAGATTCTACCTGCTGGATCTTGAGAAGAAGATTTTCAAAGAAATTTGCCTGAAATGCACCAAGTTCAAATTTGGGCTCCTATACTGAGCCCAAATATAAACCCAGGGGGGCGATTTGAACAAATTTGAATCAGATCCACCCCACAATGTTGCATACCAAATATGAAAAGATTCTGACAGCTGGGTCTGGAGAAGATTTTTTTTAAAATTTGCCTGAAATGCACTAAGTTCGAATTCGAGCTTCTATAGTGAGCCCAAATATGAATCTAGGGAGTCGATTTGAACAAACTTGAATCAGATCCACCCCACAATGTTGCATACCAAATATCAAAAGATTCTGCCTGCTGGATCTGGAGAAGAAGATTTTTTAAGAAATTTGCCTGAAATGCACTAAGTTGAAATTCGGGCTGCTATAGTGAGCCCAAATATGAATCCAGGGGGCCGATTTGAACAAACTTGAATCAGATCCACCCCACAATGTTGCATACCAAATATCAAAAGATTCTGCCTGCTGGATCTGGAGAAGATTTTTGAAGAAATTTGCCTGAAATGCACTAAGTTCGAACTCGAGCTTCTATAGTGAGCCCAAATATGAATCTAGGGAGCCGATTTGAACAAATTTGAATCAGATCCACCCCACAATGTTGCATACCAAATATCAAAAGATTCTGCCTGCTGGATCTGGAGAAGAAGATTTTTTAAGAAATTTGCCTGAAATGCACTAAGTTTGAAATCGGGCTCCTATAATGAGCCCAAATATGAACCCAGGGGGCCGATTTGAACAAACTTGAATCAGATCCACCCTACAATGTTGCATACCAAATATCAAAAGATTCTGCCTGCTGGATCTGGAGAAGATTTTTTAATGTTTTTCCCATTGCCAACAGTGTTAAAAAGTGCTGACTCAGCACTTTTTCAGAAGTCCTGAAAAAAGTACCTTGTGATCAAACCGATAGGGATTTTTTTTAACCATTCTATTCTACTGGATAAAAGTAAGCTTTATACAAAATAAGAATTCTCTGTGCCGTGTAGTTTTGGAGATATGAGAGTTTTAAGGTTTTTCCTATTTTTAGCTCTCGAGGTTCCCACGGGGCAATGAGAAAAAATTTTTTGCATCAATCAACTACTTATGACCCATTATCATCTCATATCAAATTTGGTTCAAATTGACCTCACGGTTCAGAAAATATAAATTTTAGGCGTGGCCAAAATTTTTGCCCCTCCCATAACGAAGGCAAATAATGCCCGACAAACTTCTCTTGAACAAACTTGAGTCTACACCTCAAGAGGAAGCTGCATACCAAATATCAAGTCTCTGCTATTGCTGGTTCTTGAGAAGAAGATTTTTTAAGAATTGGAGCATTTTTGCCCCATCCCTCTGCTCAATATGAGCCGAAACCTAATTAGACAAAAAATCAAAATGCCCTTATATAACCCCTACTCACATGAAATTTCATTAATATGCAGCCAGTGGTTTGGGAGAAAAAGGCCAAAACACTACCTTCACGACGGACGACAGACGACGGACGACGGACGAAAAGTGATCAGAAAAGCTCACCCTGACTTTCAGTCAGGTGAGTTAATAATCAGTGAGATAAAAATAGATTCTGTGTAACATTATCTGTAAACATGTTGATTGGTGCATTTAAAGGTCACTTGATGCAAATAAGTGATCACACATGCCAAAGTCTGCTTATACTAATTAAAAAATAATTTTAGAAAATTTTAATTGTTTATAATTATTAAGAAAGACATCAATTCTGATATCATAATAGGGGGCCATAACAATATCCGAGACTCCAATTCAGATGAAAATGCCCAGACAGTAAAAATTATTGGGGGAAGGGGGTTTCAAAGTTATGCAGCCTGGTCGTATTACATGTACATGCATGTTGACAACTTTAGGGAATTCACAATAACTCGGGTGGTGGGGGACATAGCCATCAGATGCTGAAGGCATCTGATGCGAGCTCCGAAGGCACGAGCATCTTGAGAGGGGTCTGGGCGTCTAGGGGTTCTCCCCCCAGGAAAATTTTTAAAAATCTAAAATCTAAGTCTCAAATGGTGGGTTTTGGGGTGAAAATTGTCTTCTTTTTCACGGTAGCAAAATTTAAACAACTACTGGCGGAAAACATTTGGGGGGAGGGGCCACATCACCCCCTCCCCCCCCCCCCACACTCTGTGGCTATGCCATTGGACGACGTTTCAATGGGTGAATATTGGACTCCAAACATGTTCAAATATGTTCTAGCACATGAAAATTACAAATTATTTTACGTTTCTGATTTTTTTCTTTTTTTTATCATATTTTTCCATTTTCCCCCATATATGGCTCAGCACAGGAAATTAAAAACTTGCACAGCAGCGAAGAGGTTAATGACAATTATGACTGACTGAAGCAATACAGGCTGTCTCAGAGTGTAAGTTTATATCTAAGTGCAAGTACAGGTAAGTGGATTTTATTTATTTATTTTATTGGTATTTAAGGTCACATACTTATGCACATTGGCTAATCGTGACCGTGACAGTTTTACGGGTGGAGGAAGCCGGAGTACCCGGAGAGAACCACCGAGCAACGACGAGCAGCTGTCAGCTCTCCAACATCGTAACTCTGAACTCTGCACCGCAGCACAGGCAGGGTTAGATTGGTTGAAGACATGCGCACCATCGACGTGCAGTACGCCTCAGTACACAGCGTCATCGTGCCCCCATGTAGGCAATCGGGGTGAAGTGTCTTGCCCAAGGACACAACGCGGTTGCCGCAGGTAAGTGGATGATGAGCAATAGGGGAAACCAGAGAGAACCACAGTACATCTTCTCTGACATTCTCCAAAATCTACTCAAAGATCTCCATTTTTGTTTATTCAAAATATTTTCAATCACACTGAAAATCAACATTACATTGCTTAACCCACACTTGAAACAACAGAAACTATTGCATTCATGCAGTTTTTATGAGTCTGAAAAGGGTTAATAAAATTTAGTCTATCTGGGTGCAACTTGGCTGGGGAGAGGGCTTTCAGTGGCAGTCTGCTATCCATATGTATTTTGACTGGAATTATAATATTTGAGCTACATGTACATGTAAACTCTGATTTTAGAAAGAATGAAACCCTAAATGTATGTTATTTTACAGTCCGAAAATCTCTTTGAGACAGTACAGACACTATGAAGCAAAAAAAAATACATTTAATTTATGCTTCAGATTATTGGACAAACATCCACAATTGTACATCAGAAAATAAGTTTGGGTGTAATGATACAAACCTTTGGTGATAAGCAACAAGTATATGTCAAAAAACAAAGCTATTTATAAATCAACACCTGACAGAGATTATCTCTTATCCTGACAAAAAACCAATCAACCTCTACATGAAAGAAGCTCCATCTCAAACATCAGGTTTAGTTAACTCCTAATACCCTGGAAGCAAATTTCCTAATCCATTTCAAGCGTTCAGTCTCATAGTCAGTCCTGAAATTGAGACATGTGCGGGTGCAATTGCTCCCGTCAGCACCCGAGTTTTCTATTTTACGGAAGCTACAAAATCCACTCACTGAAAAATATTGTGGAGCACTAATATACTATGGGGGCATATAAATGTGCATTGTTTTGAGAAAGCAGCACACTGTGGCCAGTGGCAAGTTACTGCCATAATTCTATAATTCCTTATACCTTTAACCCTTTGAACACTAGTGGTATCTTCCATGCCAGCTCAATGGCAGCAATTAGAAGTGTACATATTCATTATCAGGGGAAGACCAATCAATATTTTCAATGTGCAGCCTCAGGGCTGCATCTTGAAAATACTGATTGGTCTACCCCACACATATACTGAACAGCCATCCTATTTAATGATGTTATGATGTACCATGTTCCTGGCTGGAAAATGGGCCGCTCGGGTTCAAGGGGTTAAGGTTTCTGGTAGTGATGAACCGATTATCAAAACTTACTATGAACTGATTACCGACTATTTCTCTGCCAATTATGCATATTCCGATAGTTGTAATAGGACCAAGAAGAAAATCTGTTAGTGCCTGTCATACTGCAGTATTTCGTTGATAAATCGCCAATTACGAAAGCTTAATACCACATAAGTTCTCAGAGTATGCCTGTTTAGTGCTGGGCAATATTAGCCCAAATAATAATTGCATTTTTGAAAGTTGGGTTGGGGGGAGATCATTATAAACGATACAATCACTCAATATTGTTCTCTTGTGAAGATTGTGTGTTACTTTGGTAAATAGTGTTAATATGGTTTTGTGTAAGAATACAACACACTTGGCTGTATTAATCAGGAAGATACTGAGCATGCACACTTTGTGTCTTAATTGAATAATAACTTTGATGTTAATGTGTGTTGTGAAATTGTATGGCACATTGTTTACAGTCAAGTGACGTCAGAATATATTATTTAATGTTCATTGTTCAACTTGTTACCTCCCTTGATGTGCTTCTTCAGTGTGTACACCAAGGGAGGTAAGTGAATTAAAAAATGAACTTGACAAACTGAAAACGTGTTTGTGACTTGCATGTTGCGTAACAATCATCTACCATCGAAAAAAGAGTGTTTCTTTAGTTTTTCTCCAATTTTCATTTCTTGTTGTATTGTGATGCTTGCATCATGAAGTACTACAGACTAGCGGCTGAACACATTTTATTTAAACATGTACCCAATGCAGCAATGTACAGCACGTTGATTGAAGACCAGTGACTTCAATCAGCTGGGAATAGTGGTGATCTCGTACCAATTGCAGATGGTAAAGTCTGTAATATCTCGGCTCTGCAAATCCCTAAATATTCTGATATGCACTACACAAGTTTTTAATGGGGAAACTTTATTGAAATGGCCAGATATCAAAGAGATTTTAATAGTCAGAGTTAAATATAGAATAACCGGAAACTGCCGGTTTTTAACTGCCGGTTGTCATAATCGCCCGATGGCCCATAACTGGCCGGTTCCGATTGCCAATTTCGATTATCAGTTCATCACTAGTTTCTAGTATTTGGTGACAGTATTCCCTCGAAAATTCATATACTAAAATTTTCTGGGTGTAATTTACTCTCGTCTCTGATTTCGCGGGAGCTTAGATCTGCACCCGTCATTTTGTTCATTTCCAGCACTACATAGTGCACGAATTCTATCAAAGCAAGGCAAGTACGTGTATACATGTTGGGATTCTTGGGGATGTCTACAAGGTCTGAATATGGGACCATTTCCCAGTGGCCTTTGAGCATGTTTCTGCCCAGTTCAAACAAACAAATTTGCAATATGTCACCATCCAATACAGATTCAATTCACAATTGGTGTCATACACTGGGCAGTGAAAATCCCTCAGAAAATCAATAATTACCAACCCAAAGGACAGAAAGGGTCTGAATTCAAGAGCAAAGAACAGGTCCTTCTTTAAACCCACATAACATAATACTGACATTGATCTTTTTGTACTGCACAATCTATGTACCCCAACAGGCAGTTTTAGATATACATGCGCATGTACTTGCAAGAGTAAACGAAAGTGTTATTGACACTGCTGCTCAACTGCATCCTCCCAAGATACAATGAAATCTCTTCAGAAATATAACTCATAGACTTTGCTAAAGGAATCTAGGTCAAGTGATGGGCCATAAATATGACAGATCGAGACCAAATGGGGAGGTTCTCATCTTGATATCATCCGGAGTCATCCTACCAAGTTACAATGAAATCCCTCCATATTAAATATGACCTGTGGACCTGTGGACTGTGCTAAAAGATTTTGGGTTTCAAGCTTGGGCAGCTATCACAGTTAACAGATAATGACCAAAAGGGGACGTTCTCATCTAGGCATTATACAGAGGCATCCTACCAAGTTACAATGAAATCCCTTCATAAATACGATCTGTAGACTGTTCTAATGGTTTTCAGGCTTTAGGCTCGGGCAGCCATACCGGTTGACCGATCGCGACTAAAAGGGGAAGTTCTCATCTAGACATCACCCCAAACCTGCATATGAAACTTCGTGACGATCAGACAAGAAGTCTGGGGTGTAGCCTGTGCTAAAGGAAAATGTGAACAGACTCACAGACTCAGATGGCAGTAGCTTATCTTGACTTTGTCAAGTTAAGCTAATAATGAAAGTGTCAATGACACTGTAGCTCAACTTATTAAGACATGAACATGTATAGTATGTGACACAGCAATGACAAACATCTAGGTAATGATCTGATAACAAAGGTACATATAAAGTATTGTAACGATCTGTACATAAAAACTGACTGTAGCCTGTAACAAATGTATAGGTAAAGTATTGTAAAGGTGGGCGACAGTCAGATGCTAAACTAGAAAAGAAATCTTTGAGTCCCAGAGTGGGTCTGACTGAACCCCAAAATATTTGTTCTCATAGCACAGTGATAACAAAGGCACCCCAAAACACACTCATTCCTGTCCCAAGGTGAAAACAAAGGTACCCAAGAAGTTTCGTGAAGATCAGTTCATAAATACGAGCTGTATAGAAGTTGTGACAAAAAACTGATTGGACCTAATTTCGGTACAAAATGGCCACTGGCAGCCATCCTGAATTTTGAACCACACCCAGAAACACTCGTTCTCATCCCAAGGTGATAACAAAGGTACCCAAGAAGTTTCGTGAAGATCGGTTGATAAATACAGTCTCTAGCCCGAGCCGTATTGACATGTGCACTTACAGTGTATAAGTAGCACTGAATAAATCAAAGTTCATCTAATTTGCATAATTTCTGAACGAGAAAAAAACCTGTAATATACGTGATGTATTCCATGTTACTAAACATTCATACAAAAATTTATTCAAATCAGAACTTTCATACAGAAGTTCTGTTCAAAAGACTGATTGCACTAATTTTGGTACAAAATGGCTGCTGGTGGCCATCTTGAATTTTGGACCACACCCAAAAACACTCGTTCTAGAGTGAGCCTCTAGAGTGAGCCATATAGAAGTTGTGTACAAAAAAATGATTAGACCTAATTTCGGTACAAAATGGCCACTGGCAGCCATCTTGAATTTTGGACCGCACCCAGAAACACTCGTTCTCGTCCCAAGGTGATAACAAAGGTACCCAAGACGTTTCGTGAAGATTGGTTCATAAATACAGACTCTGTCCCGCGCCATATTGACATGTGTACTTACTGTGCGTAAGTAGCACTGAAAAAATCAAAGTTCATCTAATTTGCATAATTTCTGCAAGAGAAAAAAACCTGTATTATATGTGATGTATCCCACAGTACCAATCATTTACACAAAAAATTATTCAAATCAGCGCTTTCATATGGAAGTTCTGTGCAAAAATCTGATTGCATCTAATTTTGTACAAAATGGCTGCCATCGGCCATCTTGAATTTCGGACTGGACCCCAAAACACTTCTTCTCGTTCCACGGTGATACCAAAGGTACCCAAGAAGTTTCGTAAAGATCGGTTCATAAATAAGGCCTCTAGCCTGAGCTGTATTGGCATTTGCACTTACAGTGATGAAAGTAACACAAAATACATCAAACTTAGTCTAATTTGCATAATTTACACACGAGAAAAAAACTTGTATTATATGTGATGTATCCCATGGTACTAAACATTCATACAAAAAATTATTCAAATCAGCTCTTTCATATGGAAGTTCTTCGCAAAAATCTGATTGAACCTAATTTTGTACAAAATGGCGGCCAACTTGAATTTCAGATCGGACCGCAAAACACTCATCCCACTGTCATAACAAAGGTACCCAAGAAGTTTCGTAAAGATCGGTTCATAAATACGGCCTCTAGCCCGAGCTGTTTTGAATTGTTGCCGGACAGAGGGACGACTGTCCATGGTATAAGCTCAAATTTGGCTTCACCAAAGTTGAGCTAAAAATGAAAGTGTCAATGGCACTGCAGCTCAACTTGTGTAAGACATGTACTTGTATAGTACATGTATGTGACACAGCAATTACACACATCTAGGTAATGACCAGATAACAAAGGTACATGTAAAGTATTGTAAAGGTCTCTGTATAAATACTGACCATAGCCTGTAACAAATGTACAGGTAAAGTATTGTAAAGGTGGGTGACAGTTAGATGCTAAACTAGAAAAGAAATCTCCATGGGGTTAATGTTACAATGGGGATCCTTGTATGCTGCATCATAAGCCAAATGTTTGCAAATGTTTTGGCCTGTCTGATTCAAACCCTTCAAAGGCTGATTCATACTAATTAATAAATATTTGTCTAGTCCTTCTTTAAATACAGGTATTTGAATTTTTTATCTTTTGCTCATAGGGTTCCCATGGTTTTAAATTTCTCATTGGAAATAGAAAATCGGGTTGTGCTAATAATGTTTACCCTCCCCAAACAACACCAAATATTAACACAGGAACTTGGCTTCAACACATTTCAATATACACATACATGTACTAGGGATGCTGAATTCAAGAAACATTATATTGTCTGATGTTTTTGGAAAAGATTTTTAAGTATCTAACTTTCTGAGTCCCCGAATGGGTCTGACTGAACCCAAAAATATTTGTTCTCATACCCCAGTGATAACGAAGGCACCCAATAAATTTATAGCAAACAATACTGACATAACAAAATCTTCTTTACAGGTTCTGTACAAAAAATGTAATACACACAGTTCCTGTAAATATGACTGCCGACAGGCATTTTGAATTTTTGCCCAAGCCCAAAAGTGCTCGTTACCATCCCATGATGATAACAAACGTAGCTCTAGAAGTTCTGTACAAAAAACAGACTGCACCTAATTTCGGTATAAAATGGCCAGTGGCATCCATCTTGAATTTCGGACTGCACACAAAACACTCGTTCTCGTCCCATGGTGATAACAAAGGTACCCAAGAAGTTCTGTGAAGATCGGTTCATAAATACAGCCCCTACCCAAGCCGCATTGACAGGTGTACTTACTGTGTATAAGTAGCACTGAATTAATCAAAGTCCATCTAATTTGCATAATTTCTGCACGAGAAAAAAACCTGTATTGTATGTGATGTATTCCATGTTACTAAACATTTATACAAAATTTATTCAAATCAGAACTTTCATACAGAAGTTCTGTACAAAAAACTGATTGCACTAATTTTGGTACAAAATGGCTGCCGGTGACCCATCTTGAATTTCGGACCACACCCAAAAAACACTTGTTCTTGTCCCACTGTGATAACAAAGGTACCCAAGAAGTTTCAAAAAGATCAGTTCTTAAATATGGCCTCTAGCCCGAGCCACATAGAAGTTCTGTACAAAAAAATGAATGTGCTTAATTTCGGGACACAATAGCCACCAGCAGCCATCTTGAATTTCAGACCATACCCAAAAACATTCATTCTCATCCCAAGGTGATAACAAAGGTATCCATGAAGAAGAAGATCGGTTCATAAATACAGCCCCCAGCCCGAGCTGTATTGACATGTGTACTTACTGTGTATAAGTAGCACTGAATACATCAAAGTTCATCTAATTTGCATAATTTCTGCACGAGAAAAAAACTTGTATTATTTGTGATGTATTCCATGTTACTAAACATTCAAACAAACATTTATTCAAATCAGATCTTTCATACAGAAGTTCTGTACAAAAACTGATTGCACTAATTTGGGTACAAAATGGCTGCTGGTGGCCATCTTGAATTTTGCACCACACCCCAAAACACTCGTTCTTGTTCCATGGTGATAACAAAGGTACCCAAGAAGTTTCGTAAAGATTGGTTCATAAATATGGCCTCTAGCCCGAGCCGTATTGAATTGCTGACAGACAGATGGACGGACAGACAGACAGATGGACGGCGGGCCATGGCATAACCTCAAAGTTGACTACGGCAAAGTTGAGCTAAAAATCAGCCCTACATGTACACGTAGTCAACAAATACAAGTAACAACACAACAAGGGCAATGACAAAAAATAATATTTATTAACTGAATTAGTACAAACAAAGCGACAACATGTCTGTGAATGGAAGACAATTAAAAAAAATTGTTGCGGGGTACAAATGAATAAGCAATAGTATTAAGTTGAGACAATTGTAAAAATAATTCATTGACAAAAATACTGCGAGATGAAAAATACATGTACTACCTGCAGAATGAGGGCATGGGAAATGAGGAAGAGTATTGTCTGAGTTTCCACACCAGGAATTCGGATTTGATGACATCACTCATGGGTACAATGTGGTTGCGGGTGGAAACAAGCGTTGATAATTCAAATGTGCCAGTTGGTGGGATAACACCATATTAAAATATAGACGTGAGAAAAAAGTGTCAACAGTCATAAAGACATAAAGGTTATTAACATATTTACTCACCAGTAACTAAACATACAACCTTTTATAACAAAATGACATGTCATAAAATCTGTACAAACTTGTTGGAAAATCTGACTGAATGAACAGAATCAACAATCAACAAGGTTCTCAAGAAGAATTACGATCGCGCTATTTACTTTTGGAGTATAATTATGTACTGTACGTGAACTTGTTTAAAAATTATAAAATATGAAAGGACAGTTACATGTATAAGGCCAAACAAACTTAAATAATTGATTGTCAGGCATTTTATTTTTAAATGAATGAGGGAGGGCGGTTTTTATTTTTATTTTTTATTCCTGATGGAATCGTCACCGAAGATTAAAATCCACTTGTAAGAGCCTAAAATTAAATACTAGAGCTTCCATGTTGATTTCACAAATATTTTTTTTTTGTAACAGCGATCACAAAGTACAAAATCTGTATAGAACAACTAAAATTGCAATAAAAAATAACGAGTTTTTTAACTGATTGAGTGCTAGAAGCCACAGGCAGGCCTTAAAAAAAATGAGGGTACCAGTGCAAAAATAACATTTTCCTTACCCATGTTTTGTATTCAGTTAAATGGAAATAATGGTTTTTTTATACAAATTTGTTCTATTACAAATTATTAGAGAGAGCCTGTTGTCACACTCCAATATTTGTAATAGAACAATTTCTGATGAATAAATTCAGAGCACCAAAAATAATCTAGTTCTCAACCAGTTAAATAAATATTTATTTTGAATTATGGCTCCAAAATAAAAATGATGAACGCAGGCCAAAAATTGAATGCTCCGGTGCATGAGAATCAAAAGATTAATTTTCTTTAGCCTTATCAGTCAATATTTCATGTTGGTCTGCATGACTTATGACCCCTCCCTCCTCCACATCAATCGTGGGGAGGGGGGGGACCTGTTTTGGGGCCTATGATCATGTTACGGTGTGGAAATATTATTGATATAGGTAACAGAAAGAAATCTAAGAATCAGCAACAATAACTATGAATTTAACTATTCTGAAATTTAATTAAAAAAAATTAACATAAAACAAAATGATACAAAGATCTTTTACACTAATTGGTTTACAGAAAATAAAAACAGTGGTACTTATCAATTATCGAATTAGTCCAAAATACAGTTTGACAGAATCCAGTAATCCAGTGGTGAAGAATCTTGTGAAGAGTTACCAGCTGGTAGTATTAAATCCAAGAATGTCTCTTCAGAAACAGTATCCCGAAGATTTGTAATAAAATTTTCACTTAGAAATTTCAGCAGTCTCCAATAAAATATAATAAAATTCTCTGCAAAATTCAAATGGAGTAAAAATCCACGAAGTGTTGGTGCCACAGGTAATTTCCAAACAATCCAGTAAAATCCTGGCTTTTCACAAAAAATTATTATTCTGTTTCACAGAAAGTATAAATTCTCTTTTCCAAGACAAACAAATTCTCTTCCAAAATTCTCTTTTGGAATCAATCTTCCAAATTCACAAAGAAGCACTGCTTCTATAATAAACGCACTGTTCTGAAACAATAATAATCTCCAATGGAAACAACTGAAGTGAGCCTTTCTGAAATGGCTTTCTAAAAATGAGTTTTTGAATTCTGTTGACAAACCTTTATATAGTAACCAGATAGAATGTTCCAGAAGATGAAAATTCTAACAGTTTCTATCAGTCTCCAGGTGATTCTGTCACAATCCAAGTAAACAAGGTCCCTGACCTACTTAAACAATCAACAGCTATATGTACAATATATTGGTGTAACAAAGATGTAAACAAAGGTCACTCAGTGCAAATGAGTCAGACCAGTCAGAAAATGCAGAAATAAAAATATCCATCTCATATAATTAACAACTAAGGATATATCAATCTCAGTATAATATGGGGGCTATAACAATCCTACCAAGCTACAATGAAATCCCTTCATAATTATGACCTGTACACTGTTCTAAAGGTTTTCGGGCTTCGGGCCCCTGCAGCTGTCACAGTTGCCCAATCGTGTCCAAAAGAGGATATTCTCATCTAGACATTATATGAAGTCAAACCTACAAAGTTACAAAAAAATCCCTTCATAAATATGACCTGTAGACTATGCTAAAGGTATTCAGGCTTCGGGCTCGGGCAGCCATAATGGTTGAATGATCGCAACCAAGAGGGGTCATTCTCATCTGGAGTGATCCTACAAAGTTACAATGAAATCCCTTCATAAATATGACCTGTAGACTGTGCTCAAGATTTTCGGGCTTCAGGCACCTGTAGCCATCACAGATGACCAACCACAAACAAAAGGGGATGTCATCATCTAGGCATTATATGGAGTCAACCTAACGAGTTACAATGAAATCCTTCCATAAATATGACCTACAGACATGCTAAAGGTTTTTGGGCTCGGGTAGCCATGAAGGCTGAATGATCGTGACCAAAAGGGGACGTTCTCATCTGGACACTGGACACTATTTGGAGTCATCCTACCAAGCTACAATGAAATCCCTTCATAATTATGACTGTTCTAAAGGTTTTCGGGCTTTGGGCCCCTGAAGCTGTCACAGATGCCCAATCGTGTCCAAAAGGGGACGTTCTCATCTAGACATTATATGAAGTCATCCTACCAAGTTACAATGAAATCCTTTCATAAATATGACCTGTAGACTGTGCTTAAGGTTTTCGGGCTTCGGGCTCGGACAGCCATCATGGTTGAATGATCACAACCAAAGGGGACAATCTCATCTGGGAATCATCTGGAGTGATCCTGCGAAGTTACAATGAAATCCCTTCATAAATATGACCTGTAGACTGTGCTCAAGATTTTCGGGCTTCGGGCACCTGTAGCCATCACAGTTGACCAATCACGACCAAAAGGGGATGTCATCATCTAGGCATTATATGGAGTCAAGCTAACAGGTTACAATGAAATCCTTCTATAAATATAACCTTTTGCCTATGCTAAAGGTTTTGGGGCTCGGGCACCCATCAAGGCTGAATGATCACAGCCAAAATGGGACGTTCTCATCGAGACATTATTTCGAGTCATCCTACCAAGTTACAATGAAATCCCTTCATAAATATGACCTGCAGACAGTGCTAAAGGTTTTCAGGCTTCGGGCACCTTTAGCCGTCAAAGTTGCCCGATCATGTCCAAAAGGGGACGTTATCATGATCTAGACATTGTATGAAGTCAACCTACCAAGTTACAATGAAACCCCTTCATAAATATGACCTGTAGACTGTGCTTAAGGTTTTCGGGCTTCGGGCAACCATCATGGTTGAATGATCGCAACCAAAGGGGACAATCTCATCTGGGCATCATCTGGAGTGATCCTACGAAGTTACAATGAAATCCCTTCATAAATATGACCTGTAGACTGTGCTCAAGGTTTTTGGGCTTCGGGCACTTGTAGCCATCATAGTTGACCAATCACGACCAAAAGGGGATGTCATCATCTCGGCATTATATGGAGTCAACCTAATAGGTTACAATGAAATCCTTCCATAAATATGACCTTTTACCTATGCTAAAGGTTTTTGGGCTTGGGCACCCATCAAGGCTGAATGCTCGCGATCAAAATGGGACGTTCTCATCTAGACATTATTTGGAGTCATCCTACCAAGCTACAATGAAATCCCCTCATAAATATGACCTGTAGACTTTGCTAAAGGTTTTTGGGCTTAGGGCACCTTTAGCCGTCACAGTTGCCCAATCATGTCCAAAAGGGGACGTGCTCATCTAGACATTATATGAAGTTAACCTACCAGGTTACAATGAAATCCCTTCATAAATATGACCTGTAGACTGTGCTAAAGGTTTTTGGGCTTCGGGCTCGGGCAGCCATCATGGCTGAATGATCGCAACCATAGGGGACAATCTCATCTGGGCATCATCTAGAGTGATCCTAAGAAGTTACAATGAAATTCCTTCATAAATATGACCTGTAGACTGTGCTAAAGGTTTTCGGGCTTCGGGCACTTGTAGCCATCACAACTGACTAATCACGACCAAAAGGGGATGTCATCATCTAGGCATTATATGGACTCAACCTAACAGGTTACAATGAAATCCTTCCATAAATATGACCTTTTGCCTATGCTAAAGGTTTTTGGGCTCGTGCACCCATCAAGGCTGCATGATCGCGATCAAAATGGGATGTTCTCATCTAGACATTATTTGGAGTCATCCTATCAAGATACAATGAAATCCCTTCATAAATATGACCTCTATACTGTGCTAAAGGTTTTCGCGCTTCGGGTCCCTGTAGCTGTCGCAGTTGCCCAATCATGCCCAAATGGGGAAATTATCATCTGGACATCATAAGGAGTCATCCTACCAAGTTACAATGAAATCCCTCCACATTAAACATGACCTGCAGACTGTGCTACAATTTTGGGGTTTTGGGCTTGGGCAGCCATCACGGTTGATAGATCATTCCCAAAAGGGGACGTTCTCATCTAGGCATTATACAGAGGCATCCCAACAAGTTACAGTGAAATCCCTCCATAAATACGACCTGTCGACTGTGCTAATGGTTTTCGGGTTTTGGGCTCGGGCAGCCATACCGGTTGCCCGATCGCGACCAAAAGGGGACGTTCTCATCTAGACATGACCCCCAAACCTGCATATGAAATTTCGTGACGATCAGACAAGAACTGCGGGGTGTAGCCCGTGCTAAAGGAAAATGTGAACAGACGTCACAGACTCACAGACTAACAGACTTCCGCACGCGTGATGGCAATAGCTTATCTTGACTATCTCAAGTTAAGCTAAAAATGAAAGTGTCAATGACACTGTAGCTCAACTTGACAAACTTGAACTTGGTAAGTTATAAGTGAAATGACAAAATTGAAGATAATTGGTAGCAATGTTAATTGGTGAAATTTCAACATAACAGCATTGTGTGTGCACAACATCAAAGTAATCCATGCATTTTTAAATGTAAACTGTAAGACTGGCTAAAGGAAGAATGTTTGATACATAAATGCAGGAAGTTGAGAAGTTATTGTAAATGGCAACTTTTTTCACAAAAATGAATGCTAATCAATAGCTCTTATCTGAAGGTCTCACCCAATGAGCACACTAAGTTCAAAAACAATCCTATGATAAATGTGGCCTGTAGGCCATGTCAAAGAAGAATGCTGATGCACAAATGCAATAAATTCAAAGATTGTTTCTAACAGCAACAGTTTTTGATGGAAATGAAACGAAAATCGATATCTCCTTTCTTTGTAACCCTGCATAAGAATACAAAGTTTCAAAACAACCTGATAATGAATGCGCCCTCTGAGGCATGCCAAAGGAAGATATTAATGCACAAATGCTCTAAGTGTGAAGGTCATTACTTGTGGTAATGTTTTTTCTCTCTTTTTTTATGGAAATTCATAAGTATATCCCGCAGAGAGTGCAAAAGGGATAAGTTGCTGCACAAATGCAGTAAGTTCAAAGGCTGGTGATAACGACAATAATGTTTTATGGAAATGAAAACATGCACAGTTGTTTCTAGAGGTCACCCCGAACACACATACCAAGTTTCAAAGTAATCTAATCATAAATGTGCCCTGAAGGGTGTGCCAAAGGGAAATATTGAAGCCTGACTAAACTAAGTTCAAAGGTTGTTGCCAGCAACATTTTTTTTACAGAAATGGAAGAAAATCTATAACTCCCATATAGATATCACCCCCACACAAGAACACCAAATTTTCAAGCGATCCATCATAAATGTACCCGGCAGGGTGTGACAAAGGGAAATACTGATGCATAACTGCATCTATGTTCATCAAAGGTCATTGCCAATGGCAACTATTTTTGACAGAAATGGAAGAAAATCGATAGTTCCCATCTAGAGGTCACCCCAAACAAGCACACCAAGTTTCAAAGCGATCCGGTCAAAAATGTGCACTGCAGGCTGCACCAAAGGAAAATATTGATGCATAACTGCACAAAGTTCATCGAAGGTCGTTGCCAGCGGCAACATTTTTTGACGGAAATGGAAGAAAATCGATAGCTCCCATCTAGACGCCAACCCAAACAAGCATGCCAGGTTTCAAAACAATTTGATCATAAATGTGCCCTGTAGGGTGTGCCAAAGGGAAATATTGAGGTCTGACTTAACTAAGTTCTAAGAACATTGCCATCGGCTACATTTTTTGACGGAAATAGAAGAAAATCGATAGCTCCCATCTAGAGCTCACCCCAAACAAGCATATCATGCTTTAAAGTGATCTGGTCAATGAAAGTGTCAATGACACTGTAGCTTATCTTGTGTGTTGTGTTTGATGAAAAGGATAATGTTCAATGTTTATGAAAGGATTATGAAATAAGACAAGAATTGTGATCATTGGGAATATGTTCATTTCTGTTCCCTGTATGCTATGTTTTTGATAAAAAATAATATGAGATGTACACTGTACAAAAGAGCTGAGGGATGGGTTAATATGGCCCCACAGTTAATGTATGTGGCCCTCACAGTTAACGTATATCAACAAAAGTTACCAAGTTACAGTGAAATTATTCCAAAACGAGTCATCCTATCGAGTTACACTGAAATCCTGTCAGAGTAATCCATGCAATTTTTAAATGTAAACAGTAAGACTGGCTAAAGGAAGAATGTTGATACACAAATGCTGTATGTTCAGAGGTTATTGTAAATGACAACTTTTTCACAGAAATGAATGCTAATCAATAGCTCTTATCTGAAGGTCTTGCCTAATGAGCACACCAAGTTCAAAAACAATCCTGTAATAAATGTGGCCTGTAGGCCATTTCAATGAATGTTGATGCACAAATGCAATAAATTCAAAGATTGTTGCTTACAGCAACAGTTTTTGATGGAAATGAAAAAAAAATAAATAACTCATATCTTTGCCAACCTGCATTAGCATACAAAGTTTCAAAACAACCTGATAATGAATGTGCTCGATGAGGCATGCCAAACGAAGATGTTAATGCACAAATGCACTAAGCAGAAGGTCATTGCTTGTGGCAATGTTTTTTTTTTTGGGGGGGGTGGGGGGGGTGGGGGGGGGGGGGTATGGAATTTCATAAATATACCCTGCTGAGAGTTCAAAAGTGATAAGTTGATGCACAACTGCAGTAAGTTCAAAGGCTGGTGATAACGGCAATAATTTATGGAAATGAATCACATCTAGAGGTCACCCCGAACACACATACCAAGTTTCAAAGTGATCAGATCATAAATGTGCCCTGAAGGGTGTGTCAAAGGGAAATATTGGGGCCTGACTCAACTAAGTTCAAAGGTCAACAGCAACATTTTTTGACAGAAATGGAAGAAAATTGACAGCTCCCATATAGATGTCACCCCATACAAGCACACCAAGTTTGCAAGCGATCTAATCATAAATGTGCCCTGCAGGGTGTGTCAAAGGGAAATACTGACGCTAAGTTTTTACTAAGTTCATCGATGGTCATTGCCAGTGGCAACATTTTTTGACGGAAAATGAAGAAAATCAATAGCTCCCATCTACAGGAAACCCCAAACAAGCATACAAAGTTTCAAACCGGTCTGATCATAAATGTGCCCTGTAGGGCATGCCTAAGGAATATATTGATACCTGACTAAACTAAGTTCAAAGATCGTTGCCAGCGGCAACATTTTTTGACGGATGGAAATAGAAGAAAATTGATAGCTCCCATCTAGAGGTCACCCCAAACAAACATGCCAGGTTACAAAGTAATCCGATCATAAATGTGCCCTGTAGGGTGTGCCAAAGGGAAATATTGAGGTCTGACTAAACTAAGTTCTAAGAACGTTGGCCATGGCAACATTTTTTGACGGAAATGGGGAGAAAATTGATAGCTCCCATCTAGAGGTCACTCCAAACAAGCATGCCAGGTTTCAAAGCAATCCGATCATAAATGTGCCCTGTAGGGTGTGCCAAAGGGAAATATTGAGGTCCGACTAAACTAAGTTCTAAGAATGTTGGCCGCGGCAACATTTTTTGACAGAAATGGAAGAAAATCGATAGCTCCCATCTAGAGGTCTTCCCAAACAAACATGCCAGGTTTCAAAGCGATCTGATCATAAATGCGACCTGTGATGGTAATAGCTCAGCTTGACTTTGTCAAATTGAGCTAAAATCGATAGCTCCCATCTAGAGGTCACCCCAAACAAGCATACCAAGTTTCAAAACAATCTGATCATAAATGTGACCTGTGAAGTGTGCCAAAGAAAATTGTGGACGTACATACGTGCATACATACACCCGGATGCACGCCGATGGATGAGAAGTGATTGCAAATATTTATCTGTTGTAATGTTTGATTCGAAGGTAAGCTCTAAGCTATATTGCAAGAATCAGGGAAGCCTGGCCAAACTATATATTGCTGAAACACTGCAAAACTTCGGAAAAAGTTTCAAACTCTGCACAATTTGGGCGCAATTATCTTATTTGGGCACAACATTTACCGCCATTAGTTGGAAAGAATTTAAAGGCCTGATCATATCATTCACTGTTCACATGTGTGTGTAACTTCCATCATGAATCACATAATACTATTATACCTATAGACTGTATTCAGACAGGCATCATATGTTCAGTATCAAATTTAAATGAGGGATTATACATACATATCTCAACAGTGAAGTGATCTGGGTCCTAGAATCACATCAAGTTGAAGAGGTCAGATCACTGGATCAAACAAGCTGCCGGTGATCTGACCTCCTTAATGAGATGTGATGTGGTGACCCATATCTCTTCACTGTGGTGATAAAAAGTTTATAAAATGACGTATAGTTCAACATCGCATTCCAACAATAGCATTATCAAATCCATCAACCTTTTTGGATAAATTGGATTGAAGTAAAAAACTATTTTTGTTTTCACTTATTTTTGTAACACATACACACTTCCGTGGAATCCCTTGATGTGCATGAATACAATTCAAAAATATATATCAAGTGAAGTCCAACCAATCTTTATATCCATGTTGCCCATCTTAGAGAACTTCTTCCCAAGGCACTGGCAAGCAGTTATGTCCTATTTTACCAGCAATACAGAGCTTGTTTAGCACAGTAAACAAGCTCTGCTTGACCTCCTACGGTTCCCATGGGGAGCGTAAACAAAAATGTCCAGTTTCACATTTGCACCAATGACTAGTATAGTGAGTATACAATTCTTATCAACTATGAAACACTTTTATAACTGGAAATTTTGATAAATCAACAAACTTATTTTCTCTACAATATACATGCACGTTCAAAATTTTACTTCACAATAATAAAAAAATACAATCAGTTTGTGTACAAAAAATCTTCTGGTTAACAGCAAATGAATTACTTGTACATGTACATGTACATGCACATTATATCACAGTTGTGATTTAGTAGACATTCGAGTAGCTCTTTTCAAGATTTGTGCCATTTTAAATATAACAAATTTATGGTTTCGTGTTTGATAGTGCTGTGCAATTGATGGTGTTATTCTTTTAATCAGTATGCAATTAAGTAGGACCTACTGTAATTACACAATAGATACTTGGTGGCACAGTACATGTACAATCTATTTCAAATTTTATAATTGGCGGAATCCACCATAAAATGTATTTAAACTGGTACTGTTTGTACATGTACATAAATATGTCTTATATAGGTAGGGTACAGTACGGCCACCATGGACTGGTCACTTTCCATGGGTGGCAATATTTCCAAGGAAGTAAGAATATTAGATTCCAAACACTAATTACTGGAATTAGGAATAGCTATCAAAAATTTAATTAATGAAGCACGGGGTATAACCTGGCACTTCATTAATTAAAATTTTGCTGTTGGTGATTTGTACTACCTGGTAAACACATGCATGGACATCACTGCCACGCATGGATTACAACCAGTCCACAGTGACTTATTTTGGGTCAAATTTCCTTTAACGGTATAATGTACAGATATTGAAACCACATGCATGTTAAAAGATTCGAAGCTGTTAAACAAATCAACAAAATGTTCCACTCCATTAGTTGCACTTTTAACTTGAAGGGAAACTTCAGCCTTGATTCCAATGCTGCATGTACATTTATGACATTCTTCAGGTGCTATATACATAATGAAATTTTGTTTATTTTGAAATTCCCACCTCTGATATTCCTTAAATTCAAATTCAATACAGTAGAACCTGTCTTGAGAGACCACCCTTTTTTCCATGGAAAAGTGGTCTCTCAAAACAGGTGGTCTCTCATGGCAGGTCCATTATAGAGTAAAACAACCAAATGGTACAATGTCACAGTGGTCTCTCACGACAGTGGTCTCTCAAAACAGGTTTTACTGTATGCACAAATAATACACCAAAATGAAGTTTTGGAGGTATAGAACACAAAAAATATATGAAATCAACTCATAGAGTTGACAGCAAGCACAATTGGTTCCTGAAAGTCTGCTACCGCATTCGACTATTCGCACCAGAACTGATAATACAATACTATTTCCTGAGAACAACTTGTGGCCAAATGTGCTTCACATATCCAAGAACAAAGCAAGGTATTCAAAACACTTTGGGATGCAGCGATAGAACTGCATTTGGAAATAGGATAAAACTGTCTGTATTTTTTATTGAAGATGGATTCCATGTTCCACAGACATGTGCAAATCACTTGATACCATGAATTTCCATCAAAAAACAAAATCGTAATTCTAAGACATTTCACCAGGTGTCATGAAATCTTGCATAGAATTTGGCAACTTTGTGCAGTCTCTATATAATAATAGTATGCTGTATTAAGGCGATCTTTCTCATTATTTGATTTTAGATGGCGTTGTTTTTCGATGATTTTTCCGTCCAATGATGTTGACCAGAAATCGAAAGTAAGTATGTATGTAAACAAAGTCGTCACCTTTGGAATTCACCCCCATGCAGCTCTGTCACTGTGTTTTGAAAGATTCTGATGCCCAAGCTTTGTTCTTGGATATATGAAGCACATTTGGCCACAAGCTGTTCTCAGGAAATATTATTGTATTATCAGTTCTGGTACGAATATAGTAGCAGACTTCCAGGAACAAGTGGTGTCTGCGGCAGTGACCAGCCGTGAGGGCGACTAGGGTGATTAAGTCGCCCTTCTAAGCCCAAAGTCACCTAGGAAAATAGTCGGGGCGATTACAAGTCGCCCTCTAAAAATTGGCCAAAATGAGAAAAGGCTGAACTGAGTGATGCGAGGTTTACATGAAAACGAGTATTTTCAAAAATCGAATGTGCTCGAGTGTGATAAATGGGCATTTTAATTCGTCCAAAAAATGTCCATTTATTTGAAATCACACGACAAGCAATTGTCCATTGTCGCTTTCGGCGGATTTTTTTTATTTCTATTTTGTTGCGTTCCAGTCGGAGCTTCAAGTGTCGAAACGAAAATAAGTGACTTACACGACTCAACAAAACAACCCAGTTTGAAAGTAGGTTACGTCGCTTAGGATGCCGAAAATGGGGACACACTAAAAAGTGTAGCCCGAGCCCAAGCCCGAGCTGAGAATATGGTGTAGCTGAGAAATAAAGTTTCGTTTTCTTTCTTATTTATCGTTACATTTCAGTTATTTTTGGTATATAAATCATTTGTAGACAAATGAATCTAGACAAAGGGAATGGTTGTTTTTAAACGTATATTTAGTGAAATATAAGATAAAATTTCTCCGAGAGACACTAAAAAGTGTAGCCGAGAATCTGGTGTAGCCGAGTAATAAAGTGTTGTTTTCTTGTTTGTTTATCGCTCAATTTCAATAATTTTTGGTATATATATTAGTGACAGCCAGGCGAATCCAGATAAAAAGAAACGGATATTTTAAACAGTATATTTTATGAGAAATACGAAAAAATAGCTCCGAGAAACACTAACAAGTGTAGCTGAATTGCCGAGCCGGTTAATTAACTAGTATGTTGCCATTATTTTCACAACAAAGGCAATTAACAGTAATCCTAACAATAGCATCATAACAATAGTCTTGGTGATTATTCTTCATGGCTATTCTATTTTTTGTTTTTAGTTTATGTTATGTGTTATACACTTTTTTCGCGCTATTTTATTTTTAACTGTTGTCGAGTGCTATGCTGTTTATCGCTTGTTTTATGTCATGTCTGTCTACTTCACTTTGAAGACTTTTCTGTAACCTCGTTTTATTCATTTTTAAGTGATTATCTAGAATAAAAGATGGCTTTAACCGGTCGATGTTGTTTCTTAACTCATAACCCAGCAAATCAATTCAATCGCCCGTTGAAATTCTTGTTCTGACACAATCCATATAATATACTCGCCTCTGTTAATTAACTAGCTCGGCAATGCAGATCCACTTTCAAGTGTATATCGGAGCCGGGCCAGTTAATTAACTGGCTCGGAAATTCAGCTACACTTGTCAGTGTCTCTCTGAATTATTTTTTCGTATTTCTCTCAAAATATACTGTTTAAAATATCCATTTCACTTTGTCTGGATTCGCTTGTCTATCACTAATACATATACCAAAAATTATTGAAATTAATTGATAAACAAACGAGAAAACGACACTTTATTACTCGGCTACACCAGATTCTCGGCTACACTTTTTAGTGTCTCTCGGAGTAATGTTTTCGTATATTTCACGAAATATACGTTTAAAAATACCCATTTCACTTTGTCTAGATTCATTTGGCTACCAGTGATTTATATACCAAAAATAACTGAAATGTTACGATAAATAAGAAAGAAAACGAAACTTTATTTCTCAGCTACACCATATTCTCAGCTCGGGCTCGGGGTACACTTTTTAGTGTGTCCCCGAAAATGTATACACAACGGACGTATTTTATAACACATTATTTTCATTTCGATTTGCTGACGACTGTTAATTGTTGGGCTGTCTATTCCCAGAAAAACACGAATGGAATTGAAACATATGAAAAAAAGCTTTAGTGATGTCAAGAAAAGCTTTGTACAGGACACAAGTGTGCATGTGGACGATCTTGAAAAAGGGTCCTCCTAAACATCGGAATGACATGTAATGACGCGGAATGACACCGGAATGCCATAAAAATGATGCGGAATGACATTTCTTTTACAAAATACTCGACCCCAGAATGTATTTTGTTTATTAACTAACAAAGTACCTCCCAAACAACCTTGTTACATCTGGTCCTGTTCACACTTTCAGACTTACGAAATTATTAGCTTAGTAGACTTTGTTGAAAGGCAACCACAGGAGGGTGATGGGGGATTGGCACGAAGAAGAGGTGAGGGGTCATGAAGGAGAAGGTAGCAGTGGGGGATTTTCAGTCAATAATTACAATGTGATTTTTTAACCTGGCACAGATGCATCATAGACAACTGGACCTGGATTATTTGTACGTTAATGGAGGACCATAAATTGAAAATATGAAAGGGCGGCGGGGGTGGTACATGAATATTCTTAATTTTCCCCACTTGCCTATGAAGTCTCCCTACATGACTCTGCAGTCTCCCTATTTTTTCTGGAGGGAGACTTGAAGTCTCCCTAAAATTCCCCCCTAGGCTGGTCCCTGTGTCTGCCGTCAATTCTAGGAGTTGATTTCATATATTTTACGTGTTCTATATCTCCCAACCTTCATTTTAATGTATAATTTGTGTGTATAACTTAATTTGAATTTAAGGAATATCAGAGGTGGGAATTTCAAAATAAACAAAATTCCATTACTTATATAGCACCTTATCTCTCTGCTGTCAAAAAAACAAAATTTCAACAAGACTGAAAAAGGGCAGAGCGTCATCTGCAGAATGAGGTCCCCAAAGGGTGAATTTGGGGATGTTAGCCTGCATAGCAGGGTAGCATTACCAAATTGTTCTCTATGAACCTCAATTTGAATCAAGTTCTTGGCCTAAACAGAAAGAGGTAGCAGGGGATAAATTGGGGGATTCTAGTCCACTACAGGTATACATGTATGGAATCGCACCAGCACATTCACCATCTGAGGACCTCATTCTGCAAATTATACTAGGACTGCAAGGTATTTCGATAAACCGATATATACCGGTATTCAAACCA
Organism: Pictodentalium vernedei; assembly: GCA_031216915.1. Classification (NCBI taxonomy): domain Eukaryota; kingdom Metazoa; phylum Mollusca; class Scaphopoda; order Dentaliida; family Dentaliidae; genus Pictodentalium; species Pictodentalium vernedei. The sequence continues at coordinate 233,241,594 of CM062290.1, read as the reverse complement.
ATATCGATTGAATACCGGTGTAATTACAAAAATATTGGTTTATCGTCATTATCTATTTACCCACAATTTAATTTTCAAGATGTCTTGAGTTTTTTAACTGTAGCGCAGAATGAATAATATATCGCTTTACACAAGGAATCGTCCGCATGTGCCCACATAATATACCAATTCAGCAGTTGAAAAAATAATATTAAAAAATGTCAACAAAACTATATCATGTGACCCCTCATTTGAACAAGCTCGTTCCAATGAGGGTTCACATGATATTGTTTGAAGTAATTTTCGGAAAAATTTGATTTAAAATAATAATTTTGATATCTTCTGCGTTGTGTAAGAGTTTTTTGAACCGCATCATCAAGGTATGCTGATTCGTTCCGACTGTGATGCCTCAAGTGTTGATTGTGGTACTTATGTCCAGATATCTGAACAGGTTTTCGATATACCGGTATACTGCGTTATTTTAAATACCTCAGTTTCGGTACAGTATTCAGTAAATGCATAGAACACTGAAAATAGTCACAAACTGAGCCAATTTCACAACATTCAACCATATAGTAACTTAACAGGTTCAGCGCTTACATCTCATAAACTTGACAAGTTACTAGCAAGTTATTTAATGAATCACTTGATTCATTGTGAATCATCACACTGCATCGAGTGATTCATTAAATAACTTGCCAAGCTAATCAGTTGGACTCTCTGTCCTTCGTACATGTACCATGCCCCTCCCCCATTGAATTGAGTAGAAGAAACATATTTGCTCTTCAACTTCAGGGCTAGTCAGTAAGTTTTCACTGGTAGTAACACTCTTGGACAGCCCCCCACCCCTATCTTTCAAAGTGGCAACAAGATTAATGTCCACAGTCCAGTGAATCCAGTGTCCAATATCCACACAAATATGCAAGTAAATTGAAGTAATTCAACTGTAATTAATCTCTCTATGATAATCCCAGTTGTGAAAACATTATGCAATTATGCAGTGCATCAATTACAGGGTGTCATCCACCTTTCATTGTTTGGGTTCATCCATGAAAAACATAAAAAATAACATGTTTCTTGACATTCAACTAGTTGTAATTATAGGGGATTTTGAGTGGAATCATGTAGCTGTGTCCACTAATGTCACTTCTAATTCTTGGCTTCACACACGTTTCTGAAAATTCCAGAGAATTCACGATTTTGCATCACAAATCATGGTAAATTTTCATTATATCCCTATAATACCAAAACCGTACCGCAAATTCGGTATAAAGCACAGCACTACAATTCATGCATTCATATATTGATTTTATACATCATGACATGTGCACTAGTATAATGTAAACGTAGAAGAGTACATGCTAGTAGTAATTCTGATAGCTACTACTACAATCTACAATCTAATAGTATCGAAGACAAGACTGTAAAATGATCAACAGAACAGTTTCTTGTAGTTTGAACATTTTCAATTCACAAAATTACATTTGTACAATCTCATCAATTAACTGATTAGAAAATAAAGAGTAATGTTCGGTTGAAGGGCGCACATGTCTTATTATTTCTGAAATGACATTCATTACTACATGTACTCATGCAAACATGTGTGAAAGTTGAAACTACTAGTAGTACCCCCCATGGCATCCTCAGAACTACTTGAACTGCCTCGTTGGTTGTCTCCTGTGACATGCAATTATATTTTAAAAAATTTAACAAAAAACTAAGCATTTATTTGAACACAACTATTCAAATATATTATTGCAAATATTTCTACAAGTCTTCAAGCGTTAGATAATGCATAATTGTCAAGCATACCTCTGTCACCCATCCTGAATCCTCACTGAAGTTGCTGAGCTTGACCTTGCTGAAGTCAACTTCCAAGTACGATCTACACCAGTCAAATGCAGAAAAACTAGCACGTGACAAGAACATGTCTGCGCCCAGTTTTCTGTTTACATAGATTTCCTTTTACGGGTAAATGGACTATTTGTGTGTGTCTCTGCTGATGTATCACACGAACTCATAGTAAAAGATAAATTGTGAGGAAGAAAATCTGATATCTACGTCTCACTTTCATACATGTATTAGGTTATCATTTAAGCACCCAACGGGTAAAATTACTGTTAAATCTTACAACGAAAACAGGATAGATGCGCTGTGTTACGAATTACAGTGAATCCAGACTGCAGACTGCAGTGCAACTTCGGTCCAACTGGACCGAAGTAGCTGTGATCCATTTCTTGGATTTCGGACCAGAAATCTCCTGGTAACTTAGGACCTCCGGAAAGTTATTTCGGACCACATGATTTTATTTATTTAAAAGTAATTAATAGATAGAAGTATAGACAAATGCTTTCATCACTCCGTAAATGCCTTGGCTAAGGCCCCAAAAAATTAATGGTTTGGTTCCAGTTACATAGCAGAAAAATAGGGTCGGGTTGTTTTTTGTTTTTTTTTTCTTTTTTGTTCCCCATGAATTTGTGCTTGAGTTAATTTTTCAAACCAAATTCTTTCAATAGTTGTGACTGAAATCTACCGGTGCTACCAGAAACCGGAATCCCCTTTAAATTTTTTTCAAATATAGATTTTGATGTGTCTTAGACTCTTAGTATACAAGAAGAGATTCTGTGCGGGTTTCTTTTTGAACAGTCATGAGCCAACCAAGATGATGATTCGCTAAAGTTCTCATTCAAATTGAGCAAATTATAATCTTGATTAGTTCGAGTTTTTTCCCGCCCTTACACCACCCCCCACACACACACTCATTCCAGTGAGCTTCAAGTTTGATAGTAAATTCACGCTTCTCGGGCTATGATGTTTGTGTTGTATTGGTGATGCATGATAAAACATCGAGTTCAAAATGGCGGCACAAGTTACTTCCCTTGGAAAATGTTTTGATAAAAAAAAGCTTTTAAACGAGGAAGACTCTTTGCTAACCGCTTCCTGTACCCTGAAATTTACAAAATCTTGACGTGGAAACTTATTAGATAGGATTCCATTGCTAAAAGTGCTATATATGGAGAAAATGTAGTAAAATATGAGGTGATTCCGGTCTTTAAAGGGGATTCCGGGTGATTCCGGTTTCTAGCAGGACCCAAATCTACTACTTCGATTAGTTCAGCGATACGAACATAGTGGCTACCCCTCTACATTCAGATTCTTCCCATTCAATCCTATAGAAAAAATTCCCATCAATTTTTTGGGGAGCTGAAAACTCGAAGTAGGAATATAATATATATCAAGCTTTCACCCTTATTATCGGCTGCAATCGATCAGTACACATATTTCCTTACATTTGGGCAGAGTTTATTGATCCAAACTATGTTTTATCCTTTAATTACCGTCATTTGAAGACTCGCGAAGTGTCAACGGAAATTTCTAAATCAGCCATGTTTTTGTATAAATACAAAACAGTAAAAACAATAACCCGGTAATGGTGCCGAAACGAATAGACCTTTTCATCGATGTGGAATCGGAATCTCGATCTCATTCGTGCAGAGGAGGTCTTCAAACTCGGTCGCATTCACACAGAGCAGATTATCAACCCCCTCTGCACAAATGCAATCGAATTTCTGATTCCTCATTTATGAAAAGGTCTATTCATTTCGGCGCCATTACTGGGTTACTGTTTTATATTTATACAAAAACATGTCCAATTTCAAAATTTCCGTTGACACCTCGCAAGCCTTTAAATGCCGGTAATTAAAGGATAAAACATAGTTTGGATCAATAAACTCTGCCCAAATGTAAGGAAATACGTGTACTATCGATAGCTGATAATAAGGGCGAAAGCTTGATATATATTCCTAATTTCAAGTTTTGAGTTCATAACAACAAAAATCCCCACTCACAGACATACACTTAAAAACGCTTAAAGGTTTGTTATATCTTTATTCATATGTTTATTTATTTAAAGTGTACACTGGTCCCAGCCAGACAAGTTTGTTTCAATCCTTGCTTGGTGCATGGTTTCCCGCGTTGCGAGGCAATCCTCACTGACTCCTCGCATTTTAATTCTATTGTATAATTTTAATTTTCTGTGACATCCCAAAAATTTGGCAATATGCGTTTGTGGTGTGAGAACTGCGATAGTTCACCATATCAACTGTTTTTGTTACCGTAACCCATTGTTATTTTAAACAATTTGGTGACTTACACTGTAACTAATATTCATACAAACTACGATGTGTTTCCACCATGCCAGAATTATCCCACAATTATTCTGAATTAACAAATGACAAATTTGGACAGAATAAATAAAGTAACAGGCCACTCCCACTTACAATATCGGTGACATAAACCAATACTATTTTTTAGTCCTTTTGCAATAAATTTCATCCAGGGAAAAAATTCGGCTAAATATTCCTACAAGCTGGAAAAAATCAGTTAACGTTTTCATAATAGTATTACTAGATAATGCTGCATAAAATCCACAAAGAAACAAGAAAAAAATTATCGTTACACCTATTTGTCGATGTTTATTAATAATTTAATTAAACGCTTCATCGTGTTGATTCCAATTGGCTATTCCACATGCCATGTGATTGTCATATAATAGTAGTCTATTGTTCTATGCCTTCTTTGATCCCTATACAATTACTTCATTGGTTGATGTCAAAGATAGTGTTAAAAACCAGGATGGTCAATTAAATGCGTTGACTGTACGTGTGTGCTTTAAAATTCATTGAAATTATTTCATTAAATTATGACCAACGTAAATTCTGGTGAGTGACCCTTTTAAGCATTTCAGCATTCGCAAGTCTGGCGAAAAACTGAGTTAATTATGCAAAAACGGGCAGTGCTTTTCAATAAATACTTGCAAAATAATTTCAGGTTGTGTCGTAGTGTAGTAGTGTAAGCCATAGTAGACCGTATGTTCGAATTATTTCGCAGTTATTTACTGAGATGCTAATAGGCCCTATTTACAAATGGTTTAGGCCTGCCCCTCCTCCACTCCCAAAATAACCTTTAATAATGTATTGAGCTTAGTACGTCTTTCAAAGGACGTACCAAACGAAACTTAAAATACAGGCTTTCAGGCCATTTTTGACTAGCCCTCCCCCTCCAAGTTTCTGACCCCTGTGCTAACGGTTAAGAAGGAGCTGCATCGTGAATGGACCTCTGCACTAGACCAATGGTTGTAATTATGACTGCGTGATTCCTGAAGTAATAACTTCATTAAATCAACTCGACGTAATAAAGGTATAACTTCAAGAATTGTGCAGTTTAAAGCTATAATTCTAGATCACTGGATACTCACTGATGAACTTGAGAATTCAAAACATGCTGCTAAAACGACGCCCCTCCCCCCCCCCCCCCCCCCAAAAAAAAAAAAATAAAATAACGTTATTTTTTGGTACCAAAACCCGCCATAAGTCTCCATGCACCCCACCCCTATCATCGATCGTTACTCGCGTCCAACCCAATCAACGCTTGTGCCTGCCCTTGGCATCTGCATCAGTATCCCGACACTTTTGAAACGAGATCTGTGACAGAATTAACCCTGGGTCCAAATTTCCATTTCCCCGGCACTGGTATTACTTAGTGTTTTCTGTGTAAGAGTAGATTCTATCCCCTGGAAATATTATCCATCCAGTTAAAATTTCCTAAGGAAATTTGTTCCATAAATAGGAAATTTTCACCCCTCTAACAAACATTATAAATCCATAATTGGCCATTATGTTTACATCTTTTTCTGCATAGTGTTAGCCTTCAGCTGTCATATAAACTGACAAACTGTGATCTGGCCAAGAATCAGATATCAGAAACAACTCCACCTCCTGTCTGTATCAGGGCTCTTCCTTCTACTGAGGGTAATCGCCCTTTGCACTGTCCAGTTCGTGCAATTCGCATTTATCTCAATCGGACGCAGTTCATTTGGAAAGGCAGGAAACAATTTTTTCTGTCTCTTATTCCTGGTCGACAGAAGATCTCTCCTCAATCCATTTTCTCGATGGATTTGTCTTGCTATTCGTGTGGCATACATTCGTCTAGCGACTGACGATTGTTTTACCAATCGTATTTCTGCCCACGAGGTGTATGAATTGTCTACCTCTTGGGCTTTTGCTAACTCCGTCAAGTTATCAGAAGTTATGCAGGTAGCCTACTGGAGAAATGCTTCTACTTTCTCCACCTTCTACCTGCGTCACTTGCAGGAGCCATTAGGCTTCTTACAAGGTCATTTCCAGCTCTGTGCTGTTACTGTCCTTTCTGCCTATGCGTTGCACAGAACCATATACCTCATCTCTCATTGTCTTTTACTAATGATTGTGATGCTATGGTTTGATAGGCCTGGGGACCTCTTCCTCTGTCCACGGTTCCAGTGCAGTTGGGTTATGTGGGGGTTGGTTATGTGATTCCCTCCATCCTATATTGTCTATTCAGCCTGTAGTAAACAATTGTAAGGTAGGTTGATAAGAAATTTAAATTTTATAGTAAATTTCCTTTCTTATTATACCTACCACAATTGTTTACATGGAGGCCCTCCCATCTTATTCGGGTAAGCATCCTTCCTCCCCGTTGATCACATAACTCTGTTGTTGGCAGATTCAGAAGAATGATTCATTGGTTACTGCCTGCACACTGGTTACCGGAAGCCATGGATATGTACTTGGAGAAGAGCATCCCTTACTGGGTGTGTGCCAGTAGTACTTGACCCAGTTTTGGCTTATTTTTTCTTGGTGCTTTTGCACCACTTTTCTTTCCCAAATCCCTTGGGAAAGATCAAAATGGAGAGTATATTTTCCGAGTTAGGGTCTTCTACAGTAGTGCAAGCCTGTAGTAAACAATTGTGGTAGGTATAATAAGAAAGGAAATTTACTATAAAATTTAAATTTCTTAATGACACATTTGATAGATCAACTACCAGTAAAAGAGCAGCCAATCCACTTTCATGGGATGGTAAACCTATGAAATGTAAGGTTTGTGAACGATTTTTCATTTTGCAAAATTTTGTCCAGATTCGTATGAAAACAGAAATAATCAGGCTTTTGCCAAATACACACACAGTCAATGGAGAGATGCTGAGGCTGTGTCGTTCACAGGAAATAAAATTGAAGACATGCAATTATTAGTAAATGAATCATTCAATTCAGCAGTTTTAGACAGTGATTGTAGCTCAACAGTAGTAGGTTCAATATGGATGCAGAGTTATCTTGATGACACTCTTAGCGATGAAAATTTTGCTCTAGTTAAATATGAATATAGTGAAACAATGTTTTGTTTTGGTGGAGGTACAAGATTGAAATCTGAAGAGAAGGTGACTCTTCCATGTCAGTTACATGTAGCTGGTGTAAACTGTACAATTACTTCTGACATAGTAGATAGTGATATACCTCTACTCCTCGGGGAAACCTTCAATGAAAAATGCAAAAATAATTTTGGATCTAGAACATGATAAAGCAATAATTTTGGGAAGAAATGTAGATCTTCAGTGTACATCTTCAGGTCACTATTACGTCCCAATAACTCCATCTGAAATTGACCTGCAGGAAACTTGCATTTATGAATTATCGGTATTAAAAATGCAAAGACACTTAAAGAAAAGAGTTGCAAATAAAGAAAACCAAATAAACAGATAGCATTTATTGCAGGATGAAACATTAAGAACAGGACACAAAGTTAACAAATACGACACAAAAGAGTTTAATACAAAGTCAATACAAATCACACACGCACAAAATGCATCCAACCACTACACACTCTTCACATACAAAGATTTCATCAGAATCATTAATATACATGTAAATATTCAAAATTTCAAATGCTGCTCCAACTGAACACTGAAGCACTTTCAAAAAAAAACCTCGAGAATCAAATTGTCAAGAATTTATACCTCAATCAAACTAATTCAACTGAGGTACAATTTCTAGACAACCTGCAAGGACAACTTGACAATGCATCACTTTTTCCAAAAGATAAATAATAAGGCCGTCAAGCTTATGGCCACCAAAACAAAGAGACATGCAGGATGTCATGCAAATTATTCAATACCACACATATCTTCCCAGACATCGCATGCAGAGCCAGAGAGAAGGGCGCAAACTCAAGCCTCCATACCTCAAAGCTGCAACCCAAGGAGCCAATGGTCTTTGAGGAAGCAAACTGCAAAACCAATCTGAAAATAGATAAAAATAGTATTGAATAAAAAGCTGCACAACTTAAATAAACTGAAACAAAATCTGCATGTTAAAATTAATATAGACGATTAACCACTTGGATGAAGAAATGTTGAAGCCGTCTGGTACCTTCCGTATAATGTTGAAACTGCCTGGTACCTTCCGTACTAGTATTCAGATGCAAACCATCCTTTTCAGCATATAGCTCCCTCTATAGAGCACTGGCAGAAACAAAAGGTTTGTAAGATTTTACAAACAATAAATTTCTGTCACAACACAGTTTCTTAAGTTTAGTGTTAACCTCTAAAACCTCCACCCCCCCCCCCCCCCCCCAATATAATATGATCCTTTGGTCGAGGATTCATAGATGAAATAATAATTTTAACACTAGCGTGAATGCTTTTGGTTTTATTAATAAAATTGTTAAAAGCAAAAATGATTGCATCAACTGATTTTCTTTCTCTTTCATTGGTTCCTGAATGAAAAATAATGTGCGAAAAATCATGAATACTGGCTTTGTCGTCACTAATCAAATATGTCATATGAGACACAGTATAACCAGGATAGGTCCTAACTTTCAAGTCAAATACATCTTTGATGTATTTACAAATGGAATCGCTCACCAAGAGTACTTTACGTTGTTGCTTAGCTGAAAATAAATAAAAAATGATATAATTAGCAAACCATTGAAGCAATCATATCTCTCATCTTAGACATTACTAATAATTTATCCTTCATAGTAAAATGTACATAAGCCTTATAGGCATCACTAGCCAAATCACCAGTTAATTGAATGAGCTCAGTCGGAACATGGGACTGAAAGGCCCAGGAAACCCCACCTCTACGAAAACTATGAGAAGAGTATAAAGAGGCATCTCTTCCAGTGCAAGACAACAAACTCCTTAAAAAGGTTTGTAATTGAGAGTAAGTGAGAGGAACAACTTTCTCATTCTGTCTGTATTAAAAGCAGGATCATTATCAGAACCTGGTACAATTTTCAACATATGTTTGAAAGCTTGCTTAAATAACAGCGGATTGATTGAGGTGACTTGAATGATCTACTTGGAAATTGCGCAAATAATTTAAGAGTATCAAAGGAGGCAGGAAATTCTTTTAAATTAAAATATTTACAAAATAAGAAATAAGATGTCCATTGTAAATGAAGATTTTTAAAAGTTCCTCTGGCGAAGGTAGAAAAAACTGATTGCTGAGCTTCTCTCTTCAATAAGGAAAGCTGTATGTCTGAAAACAAATAATTTACCAGTTATTATCAAAATGGAAATATTGTTCAGGAACAGTTAACTCAGAAAAATTCCAGTGTTGAACTGCAAGAAAAAATTTCTGTTGAACTGATGGGCCCAATTTCTGTTGAACTGATGGGCCCAATATGACCTATTGGGAAACCATACTCTAACTGCTCACAAAGAAATGAATCAGAATAGTCTATTAAATAGTGTTTAACCCTTTACCCAACGAATCGCCCGCATCCACCCGCGTAATACGCAAATTCAGTAGTTGAAAAAATATTATTTTTCAAAAAATTTCAACAAAACTATATCATGTGACCCCTCGTTGGAACGAGCTCGTCGAGCTCATTCCAACGAGGGGTCACATGAAATGGTTTTGTTGAAATTTTTTGAAAAATTTCAAAAAATTATATTTAAAATAATAAATTTTGATATCGTCTGCATTGGGTAACTGGTTAAAGTGAGGAACAACAATATTAGAATTAACAGGAATGCGACAAAATAAGTAATTTGGCTGTCCAGATTCAACAATTCTATCATGATCCTGTATGTATTTTTCAAGTCTTTCAACACCAGAATTGCTGGATGAACAATGAATAGGTACATTATCACTGGAAGTGTCAACAGGAATTACTGATTCATCCAAATTAAAAGAAGTCTTTGGCTGTTCAAGATTTGACTTTGAATTAATATTATCACTTGAACTGTTGAAGTTAAATACAGGTTTATCCGAATTGAAATTAAAAATATTTGTATGTTCTAGATATGCCGTGGACTTACATGCAGTATGATACTTTTCTTCAGCATTTTTCAAACATTGATAATCTGAATCAATATTCTGACCAGCCGAATCTTGACCAAAATTATCAAAATATGGTGTGCTTGTCGAAAAAATGTTTTCCTTCTCTGGAAGATTATTTACTACTAAGTTATCATCCAACGATAAATTTTGAATTCAAACACTTTCACTACTACTCTCATTTGAGCATTTTGAAGCTATATTTGGCAATCTTTCATTAAAACAGTTTTGGCTTGGAGGAAGGATAGTAATATTTGATTTACCAAAGCTTTTTCACAAATAACTAGGAGTAAAGGTCTCTGCAAGTGGATTCAATTCAGCAAAACTATTTGAAAAGCCTAATCACTTCTGAAAAGGACAGGAAGAGGGGCATTCAGGATGACCCAATTTATCCTTGTTCATGAGCCAGCAAGTAGCACAAATGTGCTCAGCGAGCCGAGTTTGACCTTTAATTGTAGCTTTATGTGGACCTTTGTAGAAACACTTATTTCTTTGAAAATTGGAACAAAACCAAATCATACCAGATGAAGGACTACTCGAATCTGATGTGGTTTTCTCAGAACTGGAAATAAATTTGTTACTAGTGTAGTTGCTTGATCTTGATCTCATATATTTAGCCAATATGGTAATTTCAATAGTATGATGATCATCATACCAAGAGTTCACACCCAGTTCAATCCTCCTCAACCAGTCCGAATAAAAATTTAACAAGGCCTTCCAGTCATAAATAGAATAATAATAAGCTATTTTCTTCAAAAGAAGTAATCTACCATTCTTTTCGGATTTGGAAATTCCTGATCTAGTTACAGTTTCTAATTCACCTGCTATGAACTGTTGAAAGTTCAAGTCTTTAAACTGAATATACGAGTTAGTATATTCATACTGTAAAGTAGAATGTGGGAAGGTTTGAGGGAATTTGGTTTGAGGGAATTTGACTCTGTCAGTAGCCTCACTTTTGAGGCCAGATTTCAGTTTTGAAATGCGTTGCTTATGACTACAATCAGACAAGTTTAGAAATGTCAAAGCCGAATCATCATCCGTATCTGAATCAGAATCTGAAGATGTCGAAGAAGACACCAAACCAGACTTTCTATCCGATTTCAGTTGCCCATGAGATCCTAGTTTCGATTTCGATTTAAGTTTAGAAACAATGGGTGTGTCTGACTGACTTTCATTTCCCTCTTACAAACCCATTTTTTCCATTTTATCATTAACCTTTAAATTTAAAGATTCTATCTTTCTCAAGTCATTGATATCTAAAACTTTACAATCATTTTTTAACACAATGAAAATCTCATCCTTCCCAGAAATGTTCGGAGTTAATTTGTGAGCACTAAGTTTAAGTTTGTCTGCGAAATTTCTTCTCTTAAATGTTTTTTCAACTACCTTTTTTCCTTGTCTGCTTTTAAATTTTTAAGTTTTGTAAGCACCTGGTGTAAAGAGTTAATTTCCGCATTGTCAGTATCACTCTCAGATTCTGAATTGTCGTTATGTGACTGTGAAAACAAGCCCAAATCATCATGACTGGCACAAGCTTCAAATTTTACTTTTGATCTATTTCTGACGCTTCCTTAGATTGTTTGGAATCTAGACTTTTTTCGCTGTCATTTGGAATACCTTCATGTAAAAGTTTATAATTAACTTTAGCAACATCTCGTAAGCTTCTAGCATCATTCGCCATGGTAACCGGATGTCAACAAACAAAATATCAATCTGTGTAAATATTAACAGCCGAAGGCCCGATCAATTGCAATAACCCGCATGTGGAAAGTGCATGTTTCTCAAAACATTTCGAAAAATAAGTTTTAAGTCAACATGTCACAAATTTTTTCAATTCATTGTCTGTCCTGCTCAGAACATTTCAAAATATAAATGGAGAACACCAAAAGTGCTAATAAAATAGCATGATTATCTCTCCTTAAGCAAAACACGCCAGGTGCACAAAAAGTAAGGAAGCCCAGACCTGCAAGCTTTACTCGCAATTAAGCCATTTGAATATATCAAATACGCCATATTATTCTTAAGTTTCATAAACAATTTACACATCCTACAGCAGATAGACTCAAAACACTTCTTAAGGATGCTGGTATTACAGACTCTAAATATTTTGAATCAGTTGATGAACTTTCTTCAACATGTGATGTATGTATATGGTATAGAAAGACTCCCAAGTAGACCTGTTGTTTGTTTGCCACTTGCTAATGAATTTAATGAATTGATGACAATAGACTTGAAAGAATGGAAACCGGGTGTCTATTTTTTACACTTGATTGACCTTGCAACTTGTTTTTCTGTAGCGTGTATTGTATTATTTCTAGCAAGAAATCAGATGTGATAATTGATAAAATCATGAAACTTTGGATAGGGGGTGGTTTTCATGCTCCAAGAAAAATTCTAGCCGACAATGGCAGTGAATTTTCTAATGAAAAGTAGAGATATGGCAGAAATCTTAATGCAGAAGTGATGAATACCGCAGCATATACATGTAGTTCATGGCAAAATGGATTATGTGAAAGGAATCATGCTGTTGTCAATGATAATGTCTCCAGAATTCTTTCAGATAACCCAATTATGGGTTTAGAAACAGATTTATTGTGGGCCGTTCATGCTTAGAACTCGCTGCAAATGGTGTATGGTTATAGTCCATACCAACTAGTGTTTGGCTGTAACCCCAACCTTCCTTCAGTTCTCCAGGATAAACCACCTGCTCTTGAAGGAACTACCAAGAGTGAACATTTTGCCAAACATATATGTGCTCTTCATGCAGCTAGACAAGCTTTCATTCAGTCAGAATCTTCAAAAAAAATAAAAAGAGCTCTGTGACATCAAATTCGTCCTTCCAGAGAAATATTTAATATTGGGGAGAAAGTCTATTTTAAAGGGGATGGATGCAATGAGTGGAAAGGTACAGGAAGAGTATTAGTAGGGCAGGACGGTAAGATTGTCTTTGTTCGACATGGAAGTATATATATTAGAGTATCAACTTGTAGACTTATAAAAGTTGAGAATGAGCAATTTTCAAGTGAATCTCATCATACATACAATGTGAAAAGTCCTGATTCAGTAGAAAGTGAAATTGATTCACATATATGGGAAGAAAGTCTTTCTGAAAATAATGATGATATTAATATGATAAATACAGACAAGAATACCTGAATCATTGAATGATAAATCTAAAAGTATTGAACTTCCAAAAATGAAAGACATTATATTATACCACCTCAAAGACTCATCAGACTTTACAAAAGCTGAAGTTGTTAGCCGTGCTGGCAAAGTACCTGGTAAATATAAAAACTGGTTAAACATCAGAGACTGTGATGAATCTGATGTTAAAGCAGTAGATTTTGAACATGATATAATCCACTGGCGACATACATGTGCTGATGGACATTCTGTGAATAACAGTCAAGAAGATGTTAATTTTATAGCTGATAATGATAGTGCTGAGATCAAAGAGGCAAAGAGATTAGAAATAGAAAACTAGAAGAAATTCTATGTTTTTGAAGAAGTTGACGATGTTGGGCAGTCTTATGTTTAAACAAGATGGGTATTAACTGAAAAAGTGATGGTTGGAGAGAAAAAAGATTAAAGCTAGACTTGTGGCACATGGTTTTGAAGAGGAGGACAATCATCAAACTGATTCTCCCACAGCAAGAAAAGAGACATTAAAAATATTTCTTAGTCTGTCTTCTACATTTGTCTGGTTGTGTAACATTATTGACATCAAGGCTGCTTTTCTACAAGGTTGTAAAATAAATCGAGATATATATCTGAAGCCTTCAGGGTATGATATACCTACAGGAAAGTTATGGAAACTCAATAATGCGTATATGGCCTCAATGATGCATCATATCATGAAACTGGTATTTTCGTGTGTGTGTGGTTATAAAAGGGTTGAAATGTAAACAACTAAAGTATGATCCAGGCCTGTTCAACAAATTTTGGGATTTATGCTGCCAACTTTGTGGTTTATTTCTCATACATGTCAATGATTTTATTTGGAGTGGTGATGACAAGTTTAAAAAATTGTAATTAATCCCCTTAAAGAAGAATTTCAAATCAGTAAAGAAGAAAGTAGGACATTCAAATACACTGGTCTTAATATAGAACACACCGATGAAGATATAAATATGAATCAAATTCAGTATATTAATTCTGTTTCTGAAATCCCAATCAGTTCAGCCCGTTCATCTACGAAATCTGATTCTTTGAAAGAGAGGTTTCACAGCTGAGAAGCGCCATCGGTCAAATTAATTGGATTGTGAATCAGACAAGACCAGGTGTTGCATTTGATGTTTTAGAGATCAGTACATTGATCAAAAATCCCAGAGTTGAACATATTCTCAAAGTAAATAAATTACTGAAGAGACTCAAATTTGATAACCACAGTATCAAATTTCCAAGATTTGACAACATAAATAATATTCATTTGAGTTTATTTTGTGATACCTCATTTGCAAATCTTTCAGGTGGATTCTCTAGTGCCTCTGGTTATATTATTCTTGTTACTGATGGAAAAAGGTGTTGTCCATTAACTTGGAATTCAACTAAAATTAGAAGAGTTGTTAAAAGTATGCTTGCTGCAGAAACTTTAGCTATGGTTGATGGATTAGATATGACTTACTATCTTGGATGCATACTTAGCAAACTTTTGTTCAACTCAGCCGGACAAAATGTTATTCCAATTGCTGTTTATACTGACAATAAATCCTTGGTGGAAAATATAAGCTTCACCAAGTTAACTAAAGAAAAACGCTTGAGAATTGATGTGTCAAGCATCAAACAGATGTTGGAAAACAATGAAATTTCAAAAGTTCAATGGGTAGATAGTAAATGGCAGTTGGCCAGTTTTTTAACAAAGGCTGGATTATCATCAAGAGACTTGTTCAATACAATACTTTATTGAATGGGAAGATAGAGAATAATGAATTTCTGCTTTAATAACCTGATGCATGTATTTTCTGTAAACAAGATTTCCAAAAGACAAACAAAAAAAAAGAGAAAAAAAAGAAGAGAGCCGAAACTGTTTTTGTACAGTACTGTAGAGAGTTATTTCCCTAAGGTGGCCTGTAGGGGAATAAGGCTTGTAGGAAGTGATGTAAGAAGGAGGTTCTTTTGAGTTGTGTATTAACATGGTGGTTGACTAGATGCAAATATTTAGAGGGAACAAATTGTATAGTAAAAATAGAATTTAGTGGATGTAAAGTGGATAGCTGGTGGTCAGTAATTTAGGTAAGCTGTCTACCATTTTCAGTACTTACCAACCTCTTTGATAAAATCAGGATGGAAGAAAGGACCCCCAAGGATTGGTGCAAGTGCCTTATGGTCAAGATCCCAAAGAAAGATTACCTTGGGGACTGTGACAATTGGAGGGGCATTACATTGCTATCCCTACCAAGCAAGGTTTTTTGCACGATCCTCCTTAACAGGATTGACAGCACTCTGGACCCCATGCTCAGACCTGAACAAGCTGGCTTTAGAAAAGGAAGAGAATGTATTGACCAGATATTCACTCTGAGGAACATCATCGAGCAGAGCCTTGAATGGAAGGCACCACTGTACATCAATTTCATTGATTTCAAGAAAGCCTTTGACAGTGTACATAGAGACACTTTGTGGAAGATTTGCGAGTCCTATGGAATTGCAACAAAGATTGTGACTCTTGTCAGCTGCTTTTACACAGATTTTGAATATGCTTTGATCCTCATATTGCTAATGACTGGATAATGAAAAACACCACAAATGACCGGGCTGGAGCAGTGGCGTGGCCACAGGGGGATTGGGGGGGGAGGGCCCCCCCCCCCCACACACTTTCCCTCAAAGTTGGTCCTCAAAATATGTCCAAAAATGACATAAAAAGTAGTAGGGAGGTTAGGTCCGTGGGGGTTAGGTTGTAGATTTGTAGTTTGCTTGTCCCAATATCTGTGTCGATGAAAAGGTTGACAGTCATCAGTACATGAAAAACCTCAAAATATCCATTTAGATGCAAGGAGATGGGGTTTTTTGAACCCTGGAATTCAAAATTTTCCAACCACAGGCCAAACCATGGTAGGCCCATGGTACTGGCAATCCTGGGCCACCCCGTATCAGACATATTTATTTCTCGTCTGGTGGAAACCCTGATTATTGTTACCTTGGTTACCTAGCTCAGATTTGGAGGACACAACATTCTGAGATATGAAGGCCTGGAAAGCATTTCCCGCACCCTCACCCCACTGCTAGTTACAAATTCAAGGGGGTTTCAGCCCTATTAAAACGGCTCTAAGCCAGGCTGTGTGTGTTTGTCTCCCCCCCCCCCCTCCCCCATCAAATGTACCCTATTCTCATCTTTAGAAGATATGGCTATTGCCAACGACATCGCCCTACTATCCTCCAAATACGACCATATTCAAGCCAAGTCAAACAGGCTGAACCATTATGCTGGTCAGATTGGGCAAAGTATTAACACAGCCAAGAGATGCATATAAATACCACCAACAATGTTGACATCAAACAGGTGAGTGAATTCATCTGCTTGGGATCGGTCATTAGCACAGAAGACGCTGCCAAAAAGGACCTCAGGAACATATTGGCAAAGGCAAGAAGAGCATATCAGCAGGTAAAGCTCATAAGGAAATCCAAGCAATACAGCTGCAAGACCAAGATCTGCACCTATAACAACAATGTGAAAGCCATCCTTCTCTATGGAAGTGATGCTGGAAGGTCACCAAGACTGATTTGAAACACTGTCTAGTTTCCACCTTGGGTGCCTTAGAAAGATCAACAGAATATTCTGGCCAAACAATATTTCAAACAAAGTCCTCCTAGAGCTCAGCCAAGAAACCTGTATCGTGGAAGAAATCAAGCAGAGATGGATGATATGGTTAGGTCATGCGCTAAGAATACCAACATCAAACATAGCAAAGGTTGCTATGAAATGGACCCCTCAAGGAAAGAGGTAGAGAGGCAGACCAAAAAACACATGATGCAGTACAGCGGAGTCAGAATCACTTGGAATGAGGCAGAGGCCAAGGCAAAAGATGGTGTTGGATGGAGGCATCTTGCCGAGACCTTAGGCTCCAGATGGAGTGAAGAGGATAAGTAAGTAATAAGTAAACATCTTGACTTGATCTAAGTTCCGAGATGACCGTTGAACGAAATGATTTTTTAAACGGGAAACCAAAGTAATGGGGACAGTTGGTGCATAAGATTGGGGGCAGTTCTTGAAGGGCTGGTGCAAGAACAGTCACTGCAACCGGTCCACCCAAATTCTATCAGTTTACTACGTTGCTTCTAACACGCATGACAACTGGAAGACAGTGGAAGTTCAATGCCCGAACTCGGATTTGTTTTGTTTTATTTTAATTGCAACAACGACTAAGTATATAAAAAGTGTAAAAATAAATTAAATACTGATCGTGTCACCCATGACAGGTACTTTTATTTTGTGATTGTCGCTGGTGAAAATTATTTGTCTCCACCAAGTAGACAGATGTTATTTCGACCCCTGAATATTTCAACAATATATCAACTTTATTAGATATTTGTGCCCAGTGTTTAGTAGCACCCATCATTGCAAATGTTAGCTGTCAGGTAACAACCCATGCGGAATAAACTTATGCTCATGTTGAAAGAGTGGTCTAAAATGTGTGAGCAGATGCGAGGATTTCAGGTCTGAAGGTTGCCACGATGCTGAATCTATCACCTATCAGGGCGAAGATGTATAAAATGACTAAACATATAATCATTTGGAATTTTATAGTTGTTTTTGAGAATGAAGGTTTCCACTGAGAACTTTAATTTTCATTTCATTCATTTCGAAACATACATGTAATTAGATAGTGGGTGTCTTTTTTGTAACTAATATGTCACACTTTTCCAATTTCAGGAGCCATTCTAAACTTAATCACAGTATGTGTCTGAACTATTTTTTCATTCTCTATAACTTCTGCAGTTTCAGTTTTCTATATCCTAGGACTGCAATGGAAACAAACCAAGAGTCGTTATCATATTCCACCGATACCAATACATTAGATCTTGTGGTTACTTTACAACATTAGTGTATTTTTACGGGGGGGTCAAATTCAACTTTGTACAAATTGAGTGCATGGGTTAATAATTGGGCTCCCTATGGGAGCTGTAATTGACCATGTAGCTGAAAATTAGAAATTTTGTATTCAGTACCCTCCGGAGGTGTGTAACTAAGATTAATCCACATAGGATGTATCAAGGGGCTTCATGGGGGAGGTCGACTTTTTAAGTTATGATCAACTGAAGAAAAGGCATGATGCTTGGACTAGTTTAGTCACTCCTGAGGGGCTCAAGGTTTGACCATGTATCCTATTGAGATGGATTGCTTAATGTAGATTCATTCTTGGACTCTGTTTATATCGTGTTCTGTTCAAGGTGGGCGCTTCAGGCCCTGTGGGTCCTCTTGTTTTTAGCTCACCTGAGCGAAGCTCAAGGGGAGCTTAACTAATCACTTTCTGTCCGTCGTCCGTCGTCCATCGTCCGTCGTCCGTCGTCCGTCGTCGTCCGTCCGGCGTTAACTTTACATTATCGACTTCTCCTCCTAAACCACTAGCCCAATTTTATTCAAATGTTGGCTAAATGTTTATTACCTAATGCCAATTCAGATTTGTTCAAATGAAGTTGCCCCTCCTCCTGGGTGGTGCCACACCCCCAAGGGGCACCAAAATCTTTGTAAATCTTCTTCTCATGAACCAGCAGTAGCAGAGACTTGATATTTGGTGTGCAGCTTCCTTTTGAGGTGTAGACTCAGATTTGTTCAAGAGAAGTTTGTGGGGCTATACTTGACGTTGTTATGAGAGGGGCAAAATTTTTTGCCCCGCCCAAAATTTCTATTTTCCAAACCGAGAGGCTGATTTGAACCAAATTTTATGTGAGGGCTTATTGGGTCATGAGTACTTGATTTATGCAAAAAAAAATTTTCCCGCAGCCCCGTGGGAACCACAGGAGCTAAAAATAGAAAAAATTTAAAACGCCCATATCTCCAAAACTGCACGGCACTGAGAATTTTTATTTGGTGTGCAGCTTCCTTAGGACCAACAGAAAGGATTGGTAAAAAAAAATTGCCATCGGTTTTATCATAGGGTACAGTTTTGGGACTTTGAAAAAGTGCTGAGTCAGCACTTTTTAACACTGTAGGCAATGGGAAAAACATTAAAAAATCTTCTTCTCCAGATCCAGCAGGCAGAATCTTTTGATATTTGGTATGCAACATTGTAGGGTGGATCTGATTCAAGTTTGTTCAAATCGGCCCCCTGGGTTCATATTTGGGCTCAGTATAGGAGCCCGATTTCGAACTTAGTGCATTTAGGCAAATTTCTTAAAAAATCTTCTTCTCCAGATCCAGAAGGCAGAATCTTTTGATATTTGGTATGCAACATTGTGGGGTGGATCTGATTCAAGTTTGTTCAAATCGGCTTCCTAGATTCATATTTGGGCTCACTATAGAAGCTCGAATTTGAACTTAGTGCATTTCATGCAAATTTCTTAAAAAATCTTCTTCTCCAGATCCAGCAGGCAGAATCTTTTCATATTTGGTAAGCAACATTGTGGGGTGGATCTGATTCAAGTTTGTTCAAATCGGCCCCCTGGGTTTATATTTGGGCTCAGTATAGGAGCCCAAATTTGAACTTAGTGCATTTCAAGCAAATTTATTAAAAAATCTTCTTCTCCAGATCCAGCAGGCAGAATCTTTTGATATTTGGTATGCAACATTGTGGGGTGGATCTGATTCAAGTTTGTTCAAATCGGCTTCCTAGATTCATATTTGGGCTCACTATAGAAGCTCGAATTCGAACTTAGTGCATTTCAGGCAAATTTCTTAAAAAATCATCTTCTCCAGATCCAGCAGGCAGAATCTTTTGATATTTGGTATGCAACATTGCGGGGTGGATCTGATTCAAGTTTGTTCAAATCAGCCACCTGGATTCATATTTGGGCTCACTATAGAAGCTCGAATTCAAACTTAGTGCATTTCGGGCAAATTTCTTCAAAAATCTTCTTCTCCAGATCCAGCAGGTAGAATCTTTTGATATTTGGTATGCAACATTGCGGGGTGGATCTGATTCAAGTTTGTTCAAATCGGCCCCCTGGATTCATATTTGGGCTTAATATAGAAGCCCGAATTCGCACTTAGTGCATTTCAGGCAAATTTCTTCAAAAATCTTCTCCAGATCCAGCAGGCAGAATCTTTTGATATTTGGTATGCAACATTGCGGGGTGGATCTGATTCAAGTTTGTTCAAATCGGCCCCCTGGATTCATATTTGGGCTTAATATAGAAGCCCGAATTCGCACTTAGTGCATTTCGGGCAAATTTATTAAAAAATCTTCTTCTCCAGATCCAGCAGGCAGAATCTTTTGATATTTGGTATGCAACATTGTGGGGTGGATCTGATTCAAGTTTGTTCAAATCGGCTTCCTAGTTTCATATTTGGGCTCACTATAGAAGCTTGAATTCGAACTTAGTGCATTTCAGGCAAATTTCTTAAAAAATCTTCTTCTCCAGATCCAGCTTCAGAAACTTTTCATATTTGGTAAGCAACATTGTGGGGTGGATCTGATTCAAGTTTGTTCAAATCGGCCCCCTGGGTTTATATTTGGGCTCCGTATAGGAGCCCAAATTTTAACTTTTGCGTTTCAGGCATATTTCTTAAAAAATCTTCTTCTCCAGATCCAGCAGGCAGAATCTTTTGATATTTGGTATGCAACATTGTAGGGTGGATCTGATTGTGATTCATGAACATATTTATTTGTAAAGTTGATAGAATCTTAGACAAAATTTGCAGAAAAGATCTACTATAGAAGGGGTGGTATCCAGGGTGAACCGTTTACCCAAATCTAGCAGTACTAATGCATTATTCACACAAATCTTCGTTCAAATTTTATGACCCCTCATTGGAACACACGCATTCAGCTCATTCCAACAAAGGTCATATGCCATGTTTTCGAGACAAAGGAATAAAAATTTTAGTTATTCATGAAATTTTTAGGCAACTGTTGTCTGTTATTCACATTGCTTCATGAAATTTCAGTACTTTTAGAAGTTACCTCAGTAATCAAGGGTTAATTCCCCTTAATTAAATGTCGCCTCTAAAAAACAACCACTTTGCATATCTTACCTTTTTACCAGCATAACTGCCAAAACTTGTCAGCATTCTTCGCAAAAATCGCTATTCAAATTTTAATTTTTGTCTCTTAAACATACATGTACTTATCGCTTGTAAATACCCCATTGGAATGAGCTTTTTGAGCTCATTCCAATGAGAGGTCGCACACCATGCTTTTTGAGTCAAAAAAGCAATTTTTTTAGTTATTCCAGAATTTCGTACGTAAAACACAGCTTTATGACTTCACATTAAAATGAGCTCTCTAAGCTTGTTCCAATCAACATTCACGCACTATGTCTTTCACACAAAAAATAAAATTTTCCATTTATTCAGGAATTTTGTTTGCAAGAACACTCTTACCCCCCTCCCCACAAACACACACACACAAACACACACACACACACACAAACACAGACACACACATCTAAAAGTTCGTCAGCAAAAAAACAGTTACTTCAATTTTTAAATGCATTATAGGAACAACTTGCCTAATCAAATTTAAATACTTTTGCATCATTCTGTATCTAGAACAAACCATTTACCATATCTTTACGCAAAATTCTCCAGCATCATTCACAAAAAAACACCATTATTTATATATTCACATTTCTGTCTCAAAAATATACCTGATCTTCCCATACCCCTATTGGAATAAGCTGTTTGAGCTTGTTCCAATGATGATAAAAAAAAATAAAATTTGTGAAAATTTTTGTTTTCTTGCATGCAAATATATACATGTAGCACATGGAAGATATCCACAGTTGGGGAGAGATGTCCAAGGCTATCTCTTCACATTCCTTGTTTGTGCTTCATGCTAAACCAGTTTGTCTGCAGAGATAAATTTGCTTTATTAAAAATCATTGGAGATTGGCCACACACCAATGATTTTAAATAAAACTAATTTTAGGTAACAAATGTTGAACTTCAAACAAAATCTATCACTCAACCAGTTAATGTTGATGAGGCATGACATGGTGAAGGTGACCTAAAATACTTCTTAGAGTCACTTTGTCAGGTGAGCGATTAAGGCCACGTGGGGCCTCTTGTTTTACCAGTTTCTCCTAGGTAAAATTGTTCTACGACTACACTATAGTTGAAGTTGACTATACAGGAAGGGATATGGGGTGGGGTTAAAATTCTGGGAGTGTAGGGTGGAGTGTCAATATATTCATGTAAAACAATAAAAACCTTTTTAGACATCTCACTGAAAAAGAATGATGTGGTGTTGTGAATAATTTCTAAAACAAAACAATAACCTCACAAATACGTGGTATTGTTGGCAAAATTGACATTTACATCCAAAAACAGGTCCCCAGTTCAGTTGCCTCAGTTGCCTCTAGAAAATTTTCCCCAAGATGGATTTGGGTTATGTTATTCCTAAAGCTTTTCTGTGTCAATTGGTACAAAAGTCGTTTTTTTTTAACAATTTCTTTTGTTTTTTGTAGGAAATTTTGTTTTTGCAACTACACTTGTATTTGTTTGTCTATGTGCTGGGATCAGTGTTGTGAAATACACGTTTGTCGAGTGATTTGCGATTTAGTACTACATAATTATTTTGCTAATTGTACAGAAGTTAGAGTTGTCAACTTGTACACAAGGATGGTTAGTCATGTTGTGGACAGTCTATGACCTGTGGGCTAGGCAGGTTGATTTTATGGATATTACCTGTACATTGCTTTTTCACTAGTCATTTAATTCGGAAATGAGGTCACTATCTTTAACCCTTTACCTAACATGAAAAGCAGACGACATTTGGAAAAAAAATTCTTGAATAACTAATTTTTTTCATTTTTTGTCTCAAAAACATAGGTTATGATCCCTCACTGGAACGAACTCGACAAGCTCATTCCAATGAAGGGTCATAACCTATGTTTTTGAGACAAAAAATGAATAAATAATGAAAATTAATTGGCGATTTTTGATAACAGCGCTGGCCGGTTTTGCCGTTACGTTGGGTAAACAGTTAAGTCAGTTTAGTGCTTTTTCTGCAGTGTTATTCAGATATGTTTCAATTCATTCAGTGTTAGGTCATTTGTGACGGACTGTGTTTGAGGTTTGGGATGGGCTCGCAGGGCTTTATATGAGGCATGGTTTTGAATGCGTTTGAGTTTAGTTAGGTTTGTTTTACTGAGATTTTGAATGATGAGTGCCCCGTATTTGAGGACTGGTGGGATGAATTATAGAGTTTTACTAGGGTGTTTTTGTTGGCATCCCAATTCTTGTCCCTTATCATTCTTAGGAGATTTAATTCTTTTATTAGCTCAGATTACAGTGTTGGATATGTGGCTATTTAGGAATACATGTTGTTTCCCTTTGATAGTTATTCCTAGAAACTTAGTCTCATCACAAGTTGTTACCGAGTTATCGGCAATAATTAGTCGATTTTTATGAATTTTGAGCTCCTTAGCGTATTAACTTCAACAAATGTTTGCCAATTTAACAAATATTTGCCATAAGGTCTTTTACAATAATATTTCAAGCTGGTTCAAAAACTGGTCGAGCACGATTTTTTTATAGAGTTATGGGCCTTAATTTTTACGAATTTTGAACTTAGCATTATAACTTGAACAAAGGTTCCAGATTTGACAGCCGGCATATGATTGATAACCAGATTATGGACAAGCAACACTTTCCGATTGCCACCACAACTCAACGCCTGCATCACCTCTTGTCTGTTTTGTTTAAATGAAGCAGCTGTCATCTTCAGGCTGTGGTTAATGCCCAGAAAGCCTAAAAATCTTTAATGGAACATTAAGGGAAGATTGTAGGTCAATATTTGGGCTCCCTGTGGAAGCATGCCCATTTTGGGCTCCACCCACAATTTGTAGTTCAAAAACAGATAGGCTGATTTGAGCCAAATTTGGCATGTAGTATAATTGGGTCATAAGTACTTGATTGAAGCCCGAAAAAAATTTCACAGCCCCCCATGGAAACCCCAGATGCTAAAAATTGAAAAAATTCAAACCCCCCATATTTAAAAAACTGAATGGACCAGAATATTGTTTTTGGTATGCAGCTTCCTTAGGTCCAATGGAATCAAATGGACCTAAAAATGTGCTATGGGTTTTGTCATGGGGTGCTGTATGGCAGGGTTTGGGTATTCATATTCGTATTCGGTGTTCAGTCATATTCAATACATTTTTTTCAAATATTTGGATGTATTTAGTATTCATGCAATTTTAAAGTATTCATATTCATATTTGAATGCAGTCAAATTTGAGGTGTATTCATGTTGTTACTTTCCTTATTTTTAAAATATATAGTTGTTTTTTTTAGCTCACCTGACTTTCAGTCAGGAGAGCTATAGTGATCACTCACCGTCCGTCGTCCGCGGTCCATGAACATGGTGTTTGCGTCTTCTCCTCCCAAACCACTGAACCAATTTAATTGATATTTGAGATAATAGTTTGTTATGACATCGCAATTTGATTTTGTTCAAATCAAGTTGCCTCGCCCATTGGTAGGGCCACATCCAAAAAGTGTGCTGAAATCTTAAAAAATCTTCTTCTCATGAACCAGCAGTAGCAGAGACTTGATATGTGGTGTGCAGATTCCTTTTGAGGTGTACACTCAGATTTGTTCAAGAGAAGCTTGTGGGGCTATATTTGGCGTCGTAATGGGAGGGGCAAGAATATTTGCCCCTCCCAAAATTTCTATTTTTCAAACTGAGAGGCAAATTTGGACCAAATTTGATATGAGGGCTTATTGGGTCATAAGTACTTAATTTATGCAAAAAATTGTTCCCCGTTGCCCCATGGGAACCTCAGGAGCTAAAAATAGAAAAAAATTTAAACGCCCATATTTCCCAAACGTCACAGCACTGAGAATTCTTATTTGTTTTGAAGCTTCCTTAGGACCAACAGAATGGAATGGTCAAAAAAAATTGCCATCGGTTTTATCATGGGGTACTTTTTGGGGACTTTTGAAAAAGTGCTGAGTCAGCATTTTTAACACTGGGTAATGGGAAAAACATATAAGACTACTTTCCTCCCAAACCACTGCTCCAAAAGCTTTCAAATTTCACATATAACATCTTTGGAAGATTGTTTCACACGTTTATTGAAATCAATTGCCTGGGTCCATATTTGGGCTCTCTGTGGGAGCCCAAATGTTTAAATTAGTGCAGCATGAGGAGTATTTTTTAAAAATCTTCTTCAGATCTACCAATAAGAATCTTTTGATATTTGGTATGCAGCATCCTTAGGGGGGTGAGATTCAAGTTTATTCAAGCCAAGACCCTGGGTTCATATTTAGACTGAAAATTTGGGGTCCCGTTGCAGACTTAGAAATTTTGGACCAAAATCCAGAAATGTTTTTTTTTGTTTTTTATGCGTTTTGATCAATTTTAAGGCAAAAAAAATATTTTTTTTTTACACTGAAAATTTGGGGTCCGGGTGGGACTTGGAAAATTTAAGACCAAAATCCGGAATTTTTTTTTTTTTTGTTTTTAGGGTCTGGGTGGAACAGAAAATTTTGGAACAAAATCCAAAAAAATTTTTGTGTTTTTTATGCGTTTCGGTCAATTTTAAGGCAAAAAAAAAATTTTTTTACTGAAAATTTGGGGGCCGGGCAGTCCGGGTGGGGCATGGAAAATTTAAGACCAAAATCCGGAATTTTTTTTTTTTTGTTTTTAGGGTCTGGGTGGGACAGAAAATTTTGGACCAAAATTCGAAGAAAAAAAATTTTATGTTTTTTATGCGTTTCGGTCAATTTTAAGGCAAAAAAAAAATTTTTTTTTTTACACTGAAAATTTGGGGTCCGGGTGGGGCTTGGAAAATTTAAGACCAAAATCCGGAATTTTTTTTTTTGTTTTTAGGGTCCGGGTGGGACAGAAAATTTTGGACCAAAATCCAAAAAATTTTTTTTGTGTTTTTTATGCGTTTCAATCAATTTTAAGGCAAAAAAAAATTTTTTGACTAAAATCCAGAAATGTTTTTTTTTTTGTTTTTTATGCGTTTCGGTCAATTTTAAGGCAAAAAAAAAATTTTTTTTTTACACTGAAAATTTGGGGTCCGGGTGGGACTTGGAAAATTTAAAATTTTGGACCAAAATCCGGAATTTTTTTTTTTTGTTGTTTTTTATGTGTTTCGGTCAATTTTAAGACAAAATTTT
The DNA here is from genome assembly GCA_031216915.1 of Pictodentalium vernedei. Taxonomy (NCBI): domain Eukaryota; kingdom Metazoa; phylum Mollusca; class Scaphopoda; order Dentaliida; family Dentaliidae; genus Pictodentalium; species Pictodentalium vernedei. The sequence goes on along the minus strand of CM062290.1, from coordinate 233,215,227 downwards.
TTTTTTTTTACACTGAAAATTTGGGGTCCGGGTAGGACAGAAAATTTTGGGCCAAAATCCGGTGTAACAGATTTTTTTACCCCCCGGCAAAGTTCCCCCTGGGGGGGGGGGGACTAGTTTTTTTTTACCTCCCACCCTGATTTTTTTGCCCCCCACCTGAATTTGTTTTCTTCTCAATTTTTTTTGTCATATTATTTGGCAAGAAAACCTTTCGTTGACCAAGAAAAAAAAATTTCAAATTTTTTAAATGGTCAATGTCAGGCGGGGGGCAATTTTCATAGGCCACAGAAATCTTCCCCCATTTCAGTGAAGAAATGTTTTCAATGTCGTATTATTGTATTATTTGCTAATTTGGCACAAAAACCTATCTTTGACAGTTTTTTTTTTTAATCTCGACATGGTTAACCTTTGGTTGGTGGAGTGGATATGGGGGATGTGTGAAATTTCAATAGGCCACCAAAAATCTTCCCCCACCTCCAAAAAGAAAATTTTTGCGCCACATGATTTGCTTATATGGCGTAAAACCCTCTACTTGATATTTGTTTTCTTATTCTGATGTTGAAAGGCCAGCATCAGGTGGGGGCAATTTTTCCATGTCATATCATTGCAAGAAAATCCCTCTTTAACCCAAATTTTCCAATTAATTTGACAATGGTCAATGTCAGGTTGGGGGGCGATTTTTTCCCTGGCTACCAAAATCTCACTCCCCCCATCCCCCCACCTCCATTTTGAAAAAAAGAAATTTTTTAACTTTGACATGGTCACTATCAGGTGGGCCTCCACCTGACGTTGACCATGTCAAAGTTAAAAAAAAAATATCAGTCAAAGATAGGTTTTCTCACCAAATTAGCAAATAATATGAGATTTAAACAAATTTCTTTTGGGGTTGTTACTCAATAGGGTTTCAGGAATTCAAGACATGAGGTATCTATTTCTGAGCAGTCATAACTATGCTTGAGGTGCATGGTTCTCGGTGACAAGGAATTGCCTGAGGAACAGACTATTTTGTATATGACAGGGCGGGGAGGCAAAAAAACTATTTTTTTTTCCCCCCTATGGGGAGGGAAAAAAAACTAGAAATATTTATTAAAATCTTATATTCACCAAAGACACTAAATTTGGGCAATATATAACAGGCCTGCTGCCAAATGCCAAAAAAATTGTTGAAGGCAGCCACAGACTTAGGCTCAAGAATCACCACCAAACTATTGGGCCTAGGGCGACAAATCACGTTGATGCATGGCACAGGAAACTGCAGCAAGTTTTCTTTGGTTCACACCCAAACATCTTCAAACAAATTGACTTTCTGAAAAAGGAATAAGCGTATCATGAAGCCAAAAGACATACAGAAAAGTAGATAACATGATTGACAGCCTCAAGGAGAACCTAAGGGAAGGAAGAATTGATGTTCTCTGTTATATGGAATCAATTGCCAAAATAGTAAAACACTAATACTAATGTATAATGGGTCGTCTGAAAAGACAACCGTAGACGACCGTAGAAAAAGTAAGAGGGTTATGGGGAAAGTGAAAGCACAAAAGGGTTGATAGCAACCTTATAAACCTATGTATAAAATAATATAACGATAGGATATGCTTATCCCATTTATAACGAAAAAATGTTAATCCATGATAAAAAATCTACGGTCGTCTTCTCAAACAATACTAAAAGACAACCGTAGATCGAGCAGTTAGTTAAGTGAGTGAGAGAAGACAACATTAATGATTAATCTCCTCACATCTTGATTACCATCCACCGACATCTACGCATAAATTTGAACTTTGAACTTTTATTTCAAAACAAATAATCACATTTCGCCATTTTTGTCATTATTTAACGAATTTCATGTTGTCGGGCTTGTCAGATTTATTGACTGAATGTTGAGCATTACACACAGTACAATTGAATAAATTGGGAATGGTATTTATCTTCCCATTACGTGGCATTTGTATTGTCATAATAAATAAGGATGGTGGTGATGACCACTGACATTAAAAGTTACACATAAATGTGTGTGTGTGTGGGGAGGGGGTGGGGGGGGGGGGGGGGGGGGGGGGGTGGGGGGGGGGGGGGGGGTCGTGGTCTGCAATGTATGTTTTGCGAATCAAGGGAATTTGTTCATCAAGTATATCACGAAGAATCAGGATCAAATAGCTAATGCTTTCTCGAGGCAAGAGAATGAGTAAATGCATCCCCTCAGCACTCCCAGCTACAGGGGAGGGCCCCTCCCCCCCCCCAAAAAAAAGGCAGCCCACCGATTGGGAGGGGTCTGGAGTGGGTACAGGGGGATTCGCAGTGATAAATTCAGTTTCGTACACAACCGCATAAATGTGCTGATGTCAATGCGTTCTTATGTTAATTTACTCTTCGACAAACGCATCCGGCAGAAATAAAGCATTGGATCCTAGGGGTGCGGTGGCGTTGCAGTAACCGGTTCTCGGCAGATCACCGAAGTTAAGCAATGTCGTGCCCGGTTAGTCCTTGGATGGGTGACCGTCTGAGCGATAGATTCTAACTCCCGCGGTGTGTCCTTGGGCAAGGCACTTCACCCCGATTGTCCACATGGGGGCACGATGATGCTGTGTACTAAGGCGTACTACACGTCGACGGTGCGCATGTCTTCAACCAATCTAATCCTGCCTGTGCTGCAGTGCGAAGTTACAATGTTGGGGAGCTGCCAGTTGTTCGTCGTTGCTTGGTGGTTCTCTCCGGGTACTCCGGCTTCCTCCCCCACCATCACCGACACGATATGACCTTGGCCGTTAATGTGTTGTTAAATCCTAATAACAAAACAAATTGGACCTTGGATTTGTTGTCGCAACCGCAAACATGTGCGCCCAGCATAACTTACAAGCCACGCGGCACATGCTACGTGACGTAGGCTTATATGAAAAACTTTTGAATTTGAAGACAGACATGCTAATGCTTGTATAGATCTCACGAGGAACAGATTCTCAAACAGATCCTACATAGGCAAATGATTGGTTATTGTTTGAAGTTTCATTAATATGCAGATCTTCAGAATTACAGCCATAAGTTGCCCAGGCCCCAAATGTGAGATGTGGTGGCAGTGACTGTAACCAAATATCTGCATGCCAGATTTTTCACTCAACAGCCTTATATATGACTTACATGTCAAATGTGAGAGATCCCTCCATTACTCAAGTTATCGTGTGGACAGGTGAAGAAATGGTCAAACTATTTACACATTCATGATCGGTTTTCAAAACATGACAACAGCTCATATTGACTTCGGAGTTGTGTTAGTGCTTCATTCGAACGAACTATAAAAAAAGTTTCACTGACACACCCTCCCCCCCCCCCTTCCCCACCTCCTTCCAAATATTTGTCCAAAAATCAAGGAAGTTTTGGACATTTTTCTGGCAAAAATACCAGTAGTTGGAAATTTGTAGCCTTGTTGTGACAGGGTTTTTTTCTGAATGTGGTATTACACTTCCGTAAAAATTCCACCCGCCGACAATGCAAGATTTTCAGAGTATACTCGTCGGCTTCGAGGTTATTCCACAACACTGGTCATGTTAAGTGTTTAGTTCTCTTCTGTGTCTAACCTCATTCATATTAAAGTAATGACTCATACTTTGTAACTCATACTTAGTAAATTTTAACATTTTATGATGAAAAATGTTGATCCATGATCAAAAATCTACGGTCTCCTCGTACAATACTAAAAGACGACCGTAGATCGAGCTGTTAATTAAGTGGGGCAATCTGGGAGTGTGATAGGATTACCACCTTTACGAATGAAATCCCATTGATAAACATTATTTGACATCCCAGGTGGAACCCCCAGGTTATGTTTGTATTCACATTGCCTGGTTAATAGCCCATAAGGTAATGTACAATAACCGCTCAAACTTGTAGTTACGTTATTAAACCACCTGGCATAGTACAAAGGTTTGAATAAGGACTAAAAGGTTCATAGATGTTCTTGTCTTGCTTATAAATTTTTTTATTTTCATAATACATGTTGAATGAGCCAATTTGTTCCTGTCTAAGGTTGCCCAATTTGTTGAGTCTTACCCGTCATCGGAAGCAAACTGCATCACATTACTAAAATCACTTCGGATTTTTCAAAAATATTTCTTCTGCTTTTCGTGGTAAATGTGCCAATTTGTTCCTGTCCAGTTTTATGAGTTTTACCAGCCATCGGAAGCAAACTGTGTCACATTGGTAAAATCACTTTGGATTTTTCATAAACATTTTTCCATTGTGGTTTCCGGTGTAATTTGTTCCAATGTGCCAATCACTTAGGGTCTTTTTTATCATTTATTTTATTTTTCATTTTTTAAAAATATTTTTGGGTATTTTTTTTAATATTCATCAGTTTATTATACGCTACATGATAGATTAGCGAAAAAATTAAGGAAAGATAGAAATTGTAATCCCCACTGAGAAGATATAGAAATTTTCACATTTACGATGTCAATCAAATTGGCGGCTTTCAAAGCATCACTTCAACACATGTTCACCTTGAACTGATGCATGAAACCCGCCATCGCAGAGTGAAAAGGCAGCGATCAGCTGTTTACTTTCATGCATCAATTCAAGGTTGAAACAAGTGTAATTACCGATAGGAGTGATCAGATTCTTATAAAAAAGTGTATAATAAAAAGAAAATCTAGTGTTTTTGAGTGGATACCGAAAATTATCTCACTCCGAGACAAATGGTTATTTCAGCTCACGCAGGTGCTCGCAAAAAATAAACATTTGTCTCGGTCACTCATGAAATAATATTCTGTTTCCACTCAAAAGCACTCGATATCCTCTATTTATCAATTAACTACTTTCTGTCTTTTTACTGAAACTGTTTTGCTTGCTCTGACTCTCTTCCTCTGTCCAAGTTTTTTTGCCGCTCCTGCAACTCTGGGGATTGTCAGTGTCCTGTCGGTCAAAGTTATATGTTTTGATTTCTCAATGGTCAAGTTCAAGAGTCTTTTCTTTCTGCTATCCCATTGGTCAGCGGTCAAGTTTGTCCCCCCCCCCCCCCCCCCCCCTTACATTGATGTATAACCTTTAATGTCAGTGGTCACTACCACCATCCTTATTTATTATGACAATACAAATGCCACATAATGGGAAAATTATACCATTCCCAATTTATTTAATTGTACTGTGTGTAATGCTTAACAATTAGTCAATAAATTTGACAAGCCTAACAACATGAAATTTGTTAAATAATGGCAAAAATGGCAAAATGTAATTATTTGTTTTTAACGAGCTGAAATAAAAGTTCAGATTTATGCGTAGATGTCGGCGGATGGTAATCAAGATGTGAGGAGATTAATCATTAATGTTGTCTTCTCTCACTCACTCAATTAACAGCTCGATCTACGGTCATCTTTTAGTATTGTTTGAGACGACGACCATAGATTTTTTATCATGGATTAACATTTTTCATTATAAAATCGCTACAAACCCTTTTATGTTTTCACTTTCCCCATAACCCTCTTACTTTTTCTACACTCGTCTATGGTCGTCTTTTAGTACGACCGATGTATAATTATCTGTTATAATGTGTTTGATAAATATTGTATATTTGTCAGTAAACATTTGGTATATATTTGTTATAAAAAAGTTGCAAAACACTAATGTACATTTGTCTGTGAACTTTGGTTATAATATATATTTGTGTGCGAGCTTTTGTTTCAAATTTGTTTAAAAAAATTGTAAAACTCTAATGTATATTGTCCGTGAACTTTGATTATAATGTATATTTGTTTATCATCTTTGTCTGAATAAAAATCTGAGTCTGAAAAATGAACTGAATTCACTCTCGTTTAAACTGCTCAACTGATTAGAACAAAACTGTAGTTGGCCAGTCTTTGAAGTTGAGAATTATCACACCTTCTAACACCTGAATTGGAAATAATAGATGCAGGGTAAACAGGAATACCCCTAAGCATATAAAAATTTATTCAAATTCAATTTCATACTTTCTCTTGATTTACTCATTTGGAATATCTAAGATGTCATCTGGAAACAAATCACAAGTTTTTAGCCATTACAAAATGCCAGATAATCCATCACGTACTGTAAAAGTAGAATGTAAACACTGTAAGCATACATATCAGCTCCATATTGTTCATTGTAAACTGAGCATTGTGATTAGGACAAAGGATATCAGCCTGGCCACTGAACAGATTCTTAATCCTTAATCAAATCAATTGTTTTTTGTGCCCGGAAGGCGCGCAGGAATGGTTTGGGGCAAGCCCCTTTCGACCCTCTTTAGCTGTAGAATTTTGTTATGTCTGACCGAGGTAAAGGAGGAGAAGTTGTGGGTAATTAGCGGTGCTTATGTCTTTTTTGCTTCTGTTTCAGTGGTGGAGGTTTGGAAGGAGAGACAGTGACACTTGGCGTTGTTGGTGGACTGCCTGATGGTGATTGATGAGGTTTGTAAGGTCTGGTCCTGGTCGAGTCTGGAGTGGTTGTGAGTGATGGCTGAGTCTCTTTCTGTGGTAGGGCATCTATTAGTTGTCTGGTTTCTTCAACTTGTTGGAGGAATAGTTGGTATTTCCTGTCCATCTCTTGCCTGTGAAGATCCCCTTGTATCTTGTTTTCCTGTATGATATTCTCGTGCCAGTTGTCCGTTGCGCCCGGAAGGCACGCAGGGACGGTTTGGGGCAAGCCCCTTTCGACCCTCTTTAGCTGTAGAATTTTGTTATGTCTGACCGAGGTAAAGGAGGAGAAGTTGTGGGTAATTAGCGGCGCTTATGTCTTTTTTGCTTCTGTTTCAGTGGTGGAGGTTTGGAAGGAGAGACAGTGGCACTTGGCGTTGTTGGTGGACTGCCTGATGGTGATTGATGAGGTTTGTAAGGTCTGGTCCTGGTCGAGTCTGGAGTGGTTGTGAGTGATGGCTGAGTCTCTTTCTGTGGTAGGGCATCTATTAGTTGTCTGGTTTCTTCAACTTGTTGGAGGAATAGTTGGTATTTCCTGTCCATCTCTTGCCTGTGAAGATCCCCTTGTATCTTGTTTTCCTGTATGATATTCTCGTGCCAGTTGTCCGTGTCCTGGCATTTTGGTTCCAAAGGAAGGGGCGAGTGAGGATCAGGAAGAGGCGAGAGGGCAACTTCCATTTCCACCTCAGTCTCCACAGACTCTTCCACATCCGACAACACTGGCTGGGGAGCCGGCAGTAGGATGGGGCTGTCTGTGGGAGTGGGAGGGGAAGCGGTGGCCGCCTCTGGCTCTTTCTTTTCCTCACCATTCTCTTTCTTCTCCAAAAATGCCTCCAAGCATCGGGCATCCCTCCGCTTGGTGGACAGGCTCTTTCTTCTCAGTTTCCTTCTCTTTTCAGGGCCTCCAGACCCCTTTGGGTGAGGACCAATGTGAGAGGGGATCCTCTCACTAAAGGTACTACCTCTACCCTTGGGGGGGGGGTGTAATCCTCTCTTCTGTGACGAATTCAAGTGTCAGATAGACGCTCTCGCCCTTCTCCTAGATAGTCCAGGTGATGGGACGAGAGACGCCCAGAGCTGAAATGGTTTTCTATTGTCTTGCCGGTAATTCCAGTGTTCCCATGTTGTTATTATTGAGGTGTTCACACTCTGGAGTCAGAGGTGCGAATCGAGTGGGTAAACAACTCCAGTAGCCAATTAATACTTTTCTCATATTTGTCTACAGTACTAGTAGAAATAAGCTGTAGATTGATAGAGCTGAAATATCAAAGTGGCTAAATTACAAATTAATTCCAGCAGTACAGTAATTACATTATTGATTAAATGTAAACTCAGTTATCCTTTAATTAGAAAAACAATTCTTTAACATATTTATTTGACAAATTTATGAGGAGTAAAAGCATTAATTCAAAAAATTTAACATACACTTCGCACATTTTAATGAAGTAATACAGGGGTACATTTACTTTAACCTTTAAAACACAGTACATGTGTTAAACAGTCCTCTTAAGAGGTATATATCACATGAGGTATATATAAGGAATCCATATATAAGAGTTATGCATGTCACATAACCGTCATTGGCGAGAGGGGGTCAAATCAAAGAGGTCTTTGGGTGGCCTGCGTGATAAAGAGAAGAGTACCTTGATGGCACCTTTGGGGGGTCACTGTTGTTCAAGCTGAGGTCGCGATCCCTGGAGCTGAGGGGAAAAATTGGGAAAGACGGTGAAAGGGAGTGCCAGATGTGTAACTTGGACATGGTGGAGACCCTGGAACACTTTCTTCTAGAATGCCCAAAGTATCAGCCTAAAAGAATGAGATTCACTGGGAGTATAATGGGGAAGTGGGATGGGAGAATGAAGGACATGTGGTTAGGGGGAGACTCAAAGGAGAGGGTTAATATGCTAATCGGAGAGATTGGGAAGAATGGGACAAGGGATATCATCAAGCAGTTCGTCTCCGAGTGTTGGGAGGAGAGGAGAAGCGTGGGAATAGGGAGGCAGTTGGGAGTACAGGGGTAACCATGGCCTTCTCGTCCGAGAACCCCGACAAACCAGCGGCTGGCCAAAGTGTTATTATTACATTCCAAAGTCCATTTGCACCCCTGACCTCAGAGTGTGAACACCTTGATTGCAATCATGGAGACTCTGGAATTAGAAGCAAGACGAAAGAAAGCCATCTCAGCTCTGGGCGTCTGCAAGTTATGCATGTACAAGTGTACATTTAATTTAACATTTAAATCATAATACATCATCATGTGTGAAACACTCTTTTATAATTTTCTTATCATTTTAATGAAATCACAACTTTTTGAAGGGCACTTTTCAAGGATTTATGTTTTTGGTGAAACTGAAACATTATTGTGGTAAAATTACAACTTAATTCCAGGGTTCATTCCCACTAGACCAATTCCCTTTAGACCAATTCCCACAAGGCCAATTCCCAAAAAACCAATTCCCCTTAGACCAACTGATATGTTCTACTTTTAAAATAATTCTATATCAATAATTTGATATATTTATAAATATTTATAAATGTGTTTAATGGTATTGATAAAATGATATTTTATAGATATTGGGCAGATTTTTCATAACAGTTGTTATAGTGATCACACACTTTCAAGGGCTGTGATTCTTTTTATTGTTGTGTGGTTAACAGAATGATGTTGACCTGATTTTCATATCAAAACAAACACAATCCTTTGTGTATATTGATGTTATAAATCTATATTTTTTGTAAAATGTATGTACTGAGCTATGCTGAAATGTTATAAACCTATATTTTTTGTATGTTATGCATATTAATTTTTTTTTGTCAAATAAAGTGCTTATCAGTAAATAAATGTTCTCTTAATTATCCTTAATCAACCCTTAATCAGGAACAGTATATAATTGGTCTAAGGGGAATTGGTCTAGTGGGAAGACACCAATTCCAGCAGTGCAGTAGCTGAATAATTGATTAAATGTAAATTTAGTTAAACCTTTATCCGACAAAGTGTTCCGAAGTACAAAAATTATTTTGAATTTTTTCATATTTTCATGTATATGGATGTCATTGGAATGAGTTTGAAGAGATGGTTCCACAGGCATTGGTATTTGTATGATTTTATTAACAATGTTCTAAGATATTCTTGGATTTTTCAGTTTAATTTAATATCATCCGTTTTGAAGAAATAATTTAAAAAGTATTCAAGTATTAATATTTGTATTCATGAATGCATTGTAAAGTATTCATCCTCAAATACATTTGGAATTTGTATATTTGCAGTCGTATTCATAAAATATCCAAAGTATTTGTATTCAATACATTTGCAATGCATTTGCCCCAACCCTGTCATCACATACCGACACACTCATCTCTTTTGACAACTTGAGCCAGATGAGTGTTTTAGACTCACTTGAGCCTCTGATTTGTTGTTAGATTTCAGATTTCATTGTGTGAGTTATGACTAACTTCATTCTTACAGGGATGAAGTATTAATATCTCCAAGATAATAGCTTTAGTTTGTTATTTTTTAATTTACGATAATTGCAGTTATTTAAAAATTACATTCTTTTCTTTTAAACCAGACTGCATAAAGCCAGAAAATGCAGGATCTACCTGAATATAGAAGTCACTGGACAGATGAAGTTTATAAGCCCATATTCAGCTTTACTGCAGATGAAATTCTGGCTGGGAAAGACAGAGATGTTATGAAAGAAAATGCCGTTAGACGTGTTTCCAAGTATGATGCAGATTCAATCAGTAAAGTATATGAAAAAGTTCGGTTAATGACCCAGGTTGCTGATGCAATCTCTGAGGAAGAAGCAAAGGCAAATGCAGGTAAATATTGTGATCACACTGTGGCGTATGATCAGCCAAATATAACTGACAGAGAGTGGAGGTAGTGTACTGTCCTTGACATGAGTATGTCCAATGGTTTCATGTACATATATCTATGCTTCTCTACAAGCTATTCATACAAGGTGTCTAGAATTGGGCATTAACCCTTCACCTAACAAATCGTCCATAGCCACCCTTATAATATGCAAAATCAACAGTTTGAAAAGAAACCTTATTTTTCAAAACATTTCACGAAAACCAATTCATATGACCCCTCATTGTAACGAGCTTGTTAAGCACATTCCAATAAGGGAGTCACGTGATATGGTTTTGTAGAAATTTTGTGAAAAATTTATAAAAATGATATTTGAAAGAATAAATTTTGATATTGTCATCCATTGTAACTTCCCACGGTTTTGCAATTTGCTGTGGCTAATTTCCACTTCTAGTCTGACTCCCTTACCCCCAAATTAGTAACCAACTGTGGCAGTTCTATGAATATGTGCAGGTCTTTGACAATACCATGCAACAACTGGCCTATAGTACTCTGTACTATTGCTGCCTGATGAAACAAAGGATATTTGGGGTGTTAGTAACCACTTTCAACACTCCCAGGTTTTATGCTCCTGGATATAGTTTGAAGTCTTGGGTGGGACAATGCAGTAATATCATGATATGATATGTCTTGCAGTATTTTCAGAACTGAAATTTTTATTTTTTTAATTCTTTTTTTTTTTTTTTTTTTTGGGGAGGGGGGGGGGATGTGTTTCTGTACAGTAGGTTTAGTTTCCTTTTGCAGACAAAGGCATTGACCCTTTACCCAACATAACGCCAAAACCGGCCAGCAGTATTCACAAAAATCACCTTTAAATTTTTTTGTCTCAAAACCATAGCTTATGACCCATCATTGGAACGAGCATGCAGAGCTCGTTCCAGTGAGGGGTCATAAGACATGTTTTTGATGCAAAAAATGAAAATATTTAGTTATTCGAGAATTTTGTTTGCAAGTGTTGTCTGCTTTTTGTGTTAGGTAAAGGGTTAAAACATGGTTGAGCCACTATGATTTCTTTTTTAAATGGATGATTAAATGGAATAGTTTCCTTGATTGGGGCTTTTAGCAATCATTTGGTGGCTTCCAACAGTGGAAATAAATTAAACGATATTAATAATGTGGTAGTTCTGTTGGTCAAGAATCCAGGCTGAATGTGTGCATACTGGTATGTTCCCTATGAAGATTCACATGATATTGTACATGTACATTTAATGATCAATGCAGTCAATAAATATAATTTATATTATCAATCAGTCTTCCGATTTTGAGGCGAGCTGTCGCTCTTGGAAGTCATCACATCATCAATTTTTACTTTTCGCGAGTAGACAACCATGTGCCTCAGTTTCACCTTGCAAGCGATTAACCCTTGCCTAACGAATCGGCTGTATCTTCCACATAATATACAAATTGTGCAGTAGAAAAGCAAATTCAACAAAATCATATGTGACCCCTCAATAAATTATAAGCTGTAGCATCCAAGACTTCAAAGTAAACAAACTTCACTTAATGAGAATTAGTATGTAAACAACACAATTCGACAAACTTCAAAGGCCAGTAATGCTACTCACTGTCTTTTCACCCATACATTCCATGGAGAATCATCTGATTGACATGACTGCATCATTGAATTGCATATCATGCACTAAACTGAACTCAAATGAATTTGATTATTGCTGCAAGAACCTTATTTGAAAAATTGGGTAATATTTTGGTTTTGAAATCTCTACTTATTGTGCACCAGTGGAGTGAACAATGTGCAGATGTCCGTTGATGTTTTTATTGAAAACATTTTCCCGATGCTGGGACTCAACAGTAGTGTGCTTCACTTGAAATGGTAGTGGGCATTTTACAGTAGGATTGCATGGTATTATATACTGCACAAAAACAGGGAAAACATAGATTAAATGCAAGGGGTATTATCGATAGATCAAAATATTTTCGGAACTACAGAAGTATTACTTACTGCTCTTGAAAAATAGGCAATCAAAAGGAAAGACTAATTCATTTTTGCAAAAGTATCTTAGTGAATAGTAAGCCATAAAATTGTCAGCCGGTTATTCTCTTTCATCCCGTAGAAATTTTGATGCAAGTCATTCACCCATTGTCAGTTTAACTCCTGTGAAAATGGTCTGAATCTAGTGTGATGGAACAGGTGTCTGATAATGCACTGGAGAGTGATGATTAGCCAGCACAAAAAACAAAAAAAAAACAATAGGCAGTTTATTTAAGAATGAATCTCATCAAGGTGAAAAAATTGTGGTCTTGACCAGTCTTGACAGGCAGTTTTCGTCAGTGTTGGGTACGAATTGTCTGACTTACTCATTAGCTCCTCATTTACTTTTCTTCCTCACACAGCAATGTAAGCCGTCACATATGAGAGTTACCTTGTGTCAGTATGTCCACATCAACCACGCCTCCAAAATATGATCATTGTTTGTCATCAAGTGGAAGGAAAAAAAAACATTCTTGAGTGAATTTATGTGTTACATGTAAGAGGCATATGAGAAACCAAAGCAATAAACTTAAGACAAAGGTGAAAAGGATACTCAATCAGTTGAAACTACTTGGAAGAAACAACTTTAAGAAGGTGTTCATTGGAAAGACCATTTTGAGAAAGGGTTGGGATTACCAAGTATAACATTTGAAGCAGATGTGTTCCCTCAAAATCAAGCAGAGGTGAGGAACCTGGAGATTCTACAAAATGATGCAGGTTGGTGAATAACCGGATAAAGTAACCCAGCCTCGTTGGAAGTGGTCAGAAGAGAACTCGGGTGGATGCCAGTCAAAGATAGAATAGATATGGGCAAACCAAGCTACCTGAATTATCTGGTAAACCTCCCCAAACATCAGATCATTTAACCATGTATGGAACTCTAACATCAAGACAGGGTGGTTGAGGCAAGGAAGAGAGCTAATAGAGGATTACTCTGTAGAGAGGGAAGATCTGGAAGGGGGACTGAAGCAGGGGAGTAGTCTTATCAGGGGAAGGGTGCTCAAGTATTGTAATAGAAACTGGTGAGCTGGAATTAGGACCAACAGCTCTTTAGACAGGTTGTACGAAAATGATGCCCCAGCTTTTTGATGAGTACCAAGATGGATCTTATGGAGGGTCTTGGTTGTTCAAAGTGAGACTGAATGTCACTGGCATTGGGGGGAGAATAGGGAAAGGTGATAAAAGAGTTTGCCAATTGTGTAGTTCAGGAGTAAAGGAGAGTCTTGAACATTTCATTTCACATAAAGCTATGGTAATGTTATTTGTCAGCGATGAGGTCAAACTCCCAAACATAGACATGATGAACGATATGAGCCCCTTGATTTTATTTTGGACAAACACTGGGCATACTGATTTTGTGTGCACAAAATTTCATAACTTGCTATTTCCAAAATCTTGTCCAGTAGCTGCAGTAGGATGACTACATGTATATAGCAGTAATGTGGTTTTTCTTTCCTATTTTTCTTGTGGGCAGTTTGTATTCATTGTAAGATTACAATACAGCCTACAATAAAGTGAAAACGTGAACAAGCTAATAACGTGCTATTTGGGCGATATTTGCACCACATTCATGTCTGAAAATTGCGATATTTTTATAGCAATAACACATCAGTTGGTCGTGATTTGGCCGGTCAAATGCCCTAAGATGACAAAATAAAAGACTCTCTATACTTACTATCAACAGCATGTTCCACATGCACATGTCTGTGTTGTGAACCCATCCACCCCCCCCCCCCACCCCCCCCCCACACACACATACACAGAGTTTTGTTGAAAAGAAAATGTGCACAGTAGCATTTTTCACCAACAAGTAAAAATCGCCATGTTGTTGGCTGTTCATTCAATTCTGCATTCAAATCCTTGATAATTTTGATACGGCGAATTTATTTGTTGGTCAGTGTGCATAAGAATATGTCAGTTTTGGGTGAATTGATGAAAATACCAACAACTTGTAAAGACGAGAAATTCTCTTGAATTAAATAAAAGGGGTCATCAATAGGGCTACACAGTATATTGATAAACCGATATATACCGGTATTCAAACCAATATCGATTGAATACCGGTGCAATTACAAAAATATTGGTTTATCGTCATTATTTATTTACCCTCAATTTAATTTTCAAGATGTCTTGAGTTTTTTAACTGTAGCTCCAAATGAATAATATTATCCCTTTATCCAAGGAATCGTCTGCTTGAGCCCTTGTAATACACAAATTCAGCAGTTGAAAACATAATTTTCAAAAGTTCCAACAAAACTATATCATGTGACCCCTCATTGGAACGAGCTCGGTGAGCTCATTCCAATGAGGGGGTCACATGATATAGTTTTGTTGAAATCTTTGGTTAAAATCTGATAAACTAATTTTGAAAATAATAAATTTTGATATCGTCTGTGTTGGGTAAAGGTTTTTCGAACTACATCATCAAGGCGTGCTAATTCATTCCGACTGTGATGCCTCGAGTCTTGATTGTGGTACTTGTGTTCATATATCTGAACAGTTTTCGATATACCGGTATACCGCAGTATTTTTTTGAATACCGATACCTGTATTCAGTTTTCAATATCGTGCAGCCCTAGTCATCAATGGAAAACAAAACTACTTAAAAAAATTTATTGACAAATGTGCATACTGAAAAAAAATGGTGGACCCCTGAAGTCGTCTGCTGGGTGTGGCTGTCCTTCCTCCCTTTCCCCACATTATCTCCTGGGTGGGTGGTTCTTGGTGCCTTTGTGGTCTGCCTGGCTTCTCTCCTTCAGACTGTTTGATGGCACTCTCCCTTGGCTTGTTCAAGCTGGACCATGGCCCACCAATTCAATTCAGTAAATACCATAAAGGATGGGTGCAATGGGTTTCATGCCCCAATATACATGTGCTACCTAGTGTGCCCGCAGCCCACTAAAACCTTTGGCTCCCCAGTGCACCCCCCCCCCCCCCCTCCAAATGGTGCATCTGGATAAAGGTTCAAATGAGATGGGCTCAACTTTTGGCGGGTTCGTTTAACCCTTTACCTAACATGAAAAGCAGACAACACTTGCAAACAAAATTATTGAATGACTAATGTTTTACATATTTTTGCATCAAATACACAGCTTATGAGCCCTCATTGGAACAAGCTTGTTCCAATGAGGGTCATAAGCTATGTTTTTGAGACAAAAAATGAAGAAAAATAATGAAAACTGAATTGCAATTTTTGCGAATAGTGCTGGCCGGTTTTGGCCGTTACGTTGGGTAGAGGGTTAACCTTTGCTTAGGAAATATGGTCTTTTGCACATCCAAACTGAGCTGTCAGTCTGATCAGGTGCAGTTTAATAGCGGGGCTCAGGAATTTCTGTTTCCTTTTTTAAAATAAATTTTAACTGGCTCATTTTACACATTAATGTAGGCTGTTTCATGGCTTTCACAAATATTTCTATTTCATTTTACATTACCCCAATTCATGCTTGATATCGTCGTTATTGAATGTGAAAGGAAAACATCCCCACATCCCCCCACACCCCCTCTCCCTTTGACTAAGAGTGAGAGCTTTATATTTATAAAACTTTACACTGCAAATATGCAAACATACTCTTGAGGACTCGCGTGAAGCCGAGTAGGCCAGGGGAAATCTGAGCTTTGATTTCATCGTCATCAACGAATACATCAACTACGTCAGTTCGTTTAACATAAAGAGTTTTGCATGGCTCAAATCATCCATATTATTATATGTATTCGCTCCTCTTCTTTTCATCCAAAATCCAAAAAATTATGAACGATAGTTATGATATTGTGTCATGCGCACATTTGTCTTGTGATATGTGCCACAACTTGTTGAAAATGTTGCGTTAATGTTATAGGAATACCACCAAAATAAGGTGCTAATATGGCATCATTGGGGAGCGCGGTGGCTCAGTGGTAGACTGTTGGATTTCTATGCTAAAGTTCCCGAGTTTGATCCCCATCCGGGACGACCCGCATTGTGTCCTTGGGCAAGGTACTTCATCCCAGTTGCCTACATGGGGGCACGATGACACCGTGTACTAAGGTGTACTGCACGTCAATGGTGCACATGTCTTCAACTGCTGTAACCCTGCTTGAGCGGAGCTTGAACAGAATTAGAATGTTGAGGAGCTGACAGTTGCCTGTCGATGCTCGGTGGTTCTCTGCAGTTACTCCGGCTTCCTCCACCCGTAAAACTGTCATGGTCACGATTAGCCATTGTGCATAAGTATGTGACCTTAAACACCAATAAATAAATAATAATATGGCATCATTAACAAAAGAATATCGCCTAATGGTATACTTTGTTATAAGCTTACTGTATATGACAGATCGAAAGGCTGTATGTTCAATCTAGACCCACATGGCCTGTCTTGTGTCCTTGGGCAAGACACTTAATTCCATTTGCCTACATGGGAGCATGGTGGTGTTAAGGTGTACTGTACATTGGGTTTAAATGATTGGCCAGACTTGACTTTATATCCATGAGCCATTGTGCAGAAATTAAATATGTGACCTTAAACACCAATAAATTAATAAATACATAATACTTGGGGTCAGTAGCTTTTCATGTTAAGACATTTGAGACTGTAGGGTTTTTCTGCTCAATGAGTTCTTCAGACTTCTCCCACTTTACCTCCCTAAATCGTGGATCTCTTGTTTCAGTAATACTCACAGAGATTGTACATAATTCCTGTTTCTACAAGTTTTAATTTTGGCCAATATTTTCAGGTGTAATTGAAGAGGAAACACAGAGTGAAAAACCTTCTAGTTTGAAGATGAGTGATTCCTGTATATGGGACTCAAGTGAAATATCAGTCCTCCGTAAAGTGTTTAGGGAAGTGAAAGATGAGAATATACGTATGAAGGCAAAGTGTCGAGAATTAGAGAAGCAAAATAATCAACTCGAAGTAAATGTCTCAAAACAAAACAAAATATTGGATGATAAAAATAAAAAACTGCATGATGCTCAGAAAGCAAATACTCGACTTAAAATTAATTGCAAAAGTCTGCAGTCAGAAATTGATCTGCTGTCAGCCAAACTGAATGCTCTCAGTGACCTTGCTAAAGAATTATCTGATGAAAAATATAGTGTCTTGCAGAAAGATCAAGAACTGATGGCCGAGTATGACAGAGAGAGAATATTACGTGAAAGGCTGGAAATGAAACTGGGAAGTCTCAAACAAGAGGCACTTTTAGAAAAACATGCAGCTGAAGAGGTTGTTCGAGTTAAGTTTGAGAAAGAAGTTTTTGATCTAAAAGAGAAATTGAAAGATTTGAACTTAGAGTTGGGGAGAGAAAAACAAGTACATGCTATTACAAAAAAAGGACTTGACCAATTACGACAACATTATGCTTGTATTCCACTTAATAATATCATATCACCGAATGTAGTGACAGAAGATCAGATCTCAAAAGTATCGTATTAACTTACCTCAACTGATTTCTCATTTAGATCATTCATTTTACCTCTCTCCTAACAAAATGGCAACATCTGACCAGTGTTAAGGCCACGCAAAGTAGATCTTCTGTTTCTCAGGCCAGGTTTTGTAAAATTGCATGTGGGCGGGTGGATTTTTAGCTCACCTGACTGAAAGTCAAGGTGAGCTTTTCTTATCACTCTTCGTCCGTCGTCCGTCGTCTGTCATCCGTCATCCTGCGTGAAGGTGGTGTTTGAGCCTCTTTCTCCTAAACCACTGGCCACATTTTAATTAAATTTCATGTAAGTAGTGGTTATATAGGGGTATTTTGATTTTTAGCCAAAATAGGTTTTGGCTCATATTGAGCAGAGGTGTGGGGAAAAAATGGCCAAATTTTTTGAAAATCTTCTTCTAATGAACCACCAGTAGTAGAGACTTGATATGTGGTATACAGAGTCCTTTTGAGGTTTAGAATCAAGTTTGTTCAAGAGAAGTTTGTCGGGCATTATTTGCCTTGGTTATGGGAGGGGCAAAAATTTTGGCCACGCCTAAAATTTCTATTTTCAGAACCGTGAGGTCGATTTGAACCAAATTTGATATGAGATGATAATGGGCCATAAGTAGAAGCTCGAATTCGAACTTAGTGCATTTCAGGCAAATTTCTTAAAAAATCTTCTTCTCCAGATCCAGCAGGTAGAATCTTTTGATATTTGGTATGCAACATTGTGGGGTGGATCTGATTCAAGTTTGTTCAAATCGGCCCCCTGGATTCATATTTGGGCTCACTATAGAAGCCCGAATTCGAACTTCGTGCATTTCAAGCAAATTTTTAAAAAAATCTTCTTCTCCAGATTCAGCAGGCAGAATCTTTTGATATTTGGTATGCAACATTGTGGGGTGGATCTGATTCAAGTTTGTTCAAATCAGCTCCCTAGATTCATATTTGGGCTCACTATAGAAGCCCATTTCAGGCAAATTTCTTTGAAAATCTTCTTTGAATAAGTGCATTTCAGGCAAATTTCTTTGAAAATCTTCTTCTCAAGATCCAGCAGGCAGAATCTTTTGATATTGGGTATGCACCATGCTTAGGGGGGTCAGATTCAAGTTTGTTCAAGCCAAGTCCCTGGGTTCATATTTGGGCTCACTGTGGTAGCCCGAAGTATAACTTAGTTCAAAATGAGGAATTTTCTTTAAAAATCTTCTTCTTCAGATCCAGCAGTCGGAATGTTTTGATATTTGGTGTGCAGCATCCTCAGGGGGGGCGAGATTCAAGTTTGTTAAAGCCAAGTCCCTGGGTTCATATATGGGCTCCCTGTGGGAGCCCGAATTATAACTTAGTTCAATATGAGGAATATTCTTTTAAAATCTTCTTTTTTTTTTTAGATCCACTGGTCAGAATCTTTGGATATTTGGTATAAGCTTTTCTTAGGAGGAGCAGATGCAACTTGTTGAAATCAATTCTCTGGGTTGATATTTAGGCTACCATGTCAGGTGAGTGCCCTCAGGCCCCTTGGGGCCTCTTGTTTTATTTTACTTTCTATTTTTGTAATTATTTCTTGTTTCTTATTGCACTCAAGGTACAAATTTATCAGTTTTATTAACTTGGGTAAAATATCGGACATAAACCAAGTTTGCATTGGTTAAAAAAAAAAACAGCGTGCAGCAGCCAAAAGGACCATGCAGGAGGACCTGAGAAACATATTTTTAACTTGGTTAGGCCTAAACTAAAAAAATGTGTATTTTGGGGGGAGGGGGGTAGCTTTTATCAATTTTTGCACGTCGTCCGTCTGGCCGTCTGTCCATACGTTAACAATTGGATACGGCTCGGGCTAGAGGCCGTATTTATGAACCGATCTTTACGAAACTTCTTGGGTACCTTTGTTATGACCGTGGGACGAGAACGAGTGTTTTGGGGTGCGGTCCGAAATTCAAGATGGCTGCCAGCCGCCATTTTGTACCAACGATGCAGAAATCTGTTTTTTGTACAGAACTTCCATATGAAAGCTCTGATTTGAATAATTTTTTGTATGAATGTTTAGTACCATGGGATACATCACATATAATACGGGGTTTTTTCTTGTGCGTAAATTGTGCAAATTAGACTAATTTTGATGTTTTTTGATGTTACTTTCAGCACTGTAAGTGCAAATGCCAATACGGCTCGGGCTAGAGGCCGTATTTATGAACCGATCTTTACGAAACTTCTTGGGTACCTTTGGTATCACCGAGGGACGAGAACGAGTTTTTTGGGGTCCGTTTCGAAATTCAAGATGGCTGATGGCAGCCATTTTGTACAAAATTAGGTGCAATCAGATTTTTGCACAGAACTTCCATATGAAAGCGCTGATTTGAATAATTTTTTGTGTGAATGTTTAGTACCATGGGATACACCACATATAATACGGGTTTTTTTCTCATGCAGAAATTATGCAAATTAGATTAACTTTGATTTTTTCAGTGCGACTTACACACAGTAAGTACACATGTCAATACGGCTCAGACTAGAGTCTGTATTTATGAACTGATCTTCACGAAATGTCTTGGGTACCTTTGTTATCACCTTGGGATGAGAATGAGTGTTTCTGGGTGTGGTCTAAAATTCAAGATGGCTGCCAGTGGCCATTTTGTACCGAAATTAGGTCAAATCAGTTTTTTGTACACAACTTCTATACAGCTCAGACTAGAGACCATATTTATGAACCAATCTTTACGAAACTTCTTGAGTACCTTTGTTATCACCGTGGGATGAGAGCGAGTGTTTTTGGGTGTGGTCTGAAATTCAAGATGGCCACCAGCAGCCATTTTGTACCAAAATTAGTGCAATCAGTCTTTTGTACAGAACTTCTGTATGAAAGTTCTGATTTGAATAAATTTTTGTATGAATGTTTAGTAACATGGAATACATCACATATTGTAAGGGTTTTTTTTTTCGTGCAGAAATTATGCAAATTAGATGAACTTTGATTTATTCAGTGCTCCTTACACAATGTAAGCACACATGTCAATACGGCTCAGGGCAGAGGCTGTATTTATGAACCGATCTTCACATAACTTCTTGGGTACCTTTGTTATCACCTTGGGACGAGAATGAGTGTTTCTGGGTACGGTCCAAAATTCAAGATGGCTGCCAGTGGCTATTTTGTACCAAAATTAGGTCCAATCAGTTTTTTGTCACAAGTTCTATACAGCTTGTATTTATGAACTGATCTTCACAAAAATTCTTGGGTACCTTTGTTTTCACCTTGGGACGGGAACGGGTATGTTTTGGGGTGCCTTTGTTATCACTGTGCTATGAGAACAAATATTTTGGGGTTCAGTCAGACCCACTCTGGGACTAAGATTTCTTTTCTAGTTTAGCATCTGACTGTCACCCACCTTTACAATACTTTTACCTATCTATGCATTTGTTACAGGCAATGGTCAGTATTTATGTACAGACCGTTACAATACTTTATATGTACCTTTGTTATCAGGTCATTACTTAGATGTTTGTCATTGCTGTCACATACTATACATGTCTTTGTCTTGACAAGTTGAGCTACAGTGTCATTGACACTTTCATTCTTAAAAAACATAACATATTACCCCATTAATGCAAAGTCAGCAGTTGAAAAAAAAAATTATTTTAAAAAACTTTGCAACAAAGCCATATCACATGCCACCCACAACTCCCAACCCCCCTTCCCATTCTCAATGGAACACGCTCGTCAAGCTCATCCCAGTGGGAGGGCCCCACGGAAACCCCGGGATGTGAAGCAGTACCTGTTCACTGCGGTAAACAGGCTTTGTTTTACAGGTAAAATAGGACCCAGTCACCAATGCTTGGGAGGTGCAAACCCTCTCTAAAATGGGCAACATGGCTTATTAACGCTCACCCCTGGTCTTGAGTTGATACTCATGATGTGGTCATGATTAGCCATTGTGCAAAAATATGTGACCATAAACACCAATAAATCATAAATCCCCAGTGGGGGGTTACATGATATGGTTTTGTTGAATATTTTGGAAAGTTTGAAAAAAATAATTTTTAAAGTAATAAATTTTGATATCGTCTGCATTGGGTAAGAGGTTAATGAAATAAATCTGGTAATAGTTTTAAAATGTTGCAAAAAAAGGCTTGTGCGACTTGAATTTATTGTTTGAGATAATTTCTCTATTCATATTTTGCCCATACCACATCAAGGGAGGATACTAGTGAATGCATACAGATAAATAGTGGCTGTACAAGTACTGGCATCACAAGAACTTTTGTTTTTTTTCTCTTTGAAGACTTGAATTTTTATTCCTTATTGGAGAACACTTCATGAGCTTATTCTGATGAGATGGTCATGGTTCAACTTTGAATGGATAATTCTTCAGTCAGAAAAAAGTTGGCTCATTTTGGATTTGTATTGCAGGGTAGATTTTCATAATTTTTTTTAGGTTTGAGGCTACTCAAAAAAATAATGTAGCATTCTTAGATCAGTTAGAAGTTAGAGTTACTATTTTGGCATTCATTAGTTAGAACATCTGTCTGGTGATATATTGCCTGATGATTGGATAAGTGTACTTATAAGCTCTCTTTGTGTATGTCTCTATAATTTTTCAGGTCCTCAAACTTGAAACCTGATTAACTGGTAGAGTGCTGGAAGCCCATATTTGGGCTTTATTCTGAAGTGCAGGTAGTGCAGCTTAAAGACTTCAAGTTCAGTGGCTATGCTTCATATTATCTTTGAAGTGATATTATTTAGCCTGTTTGGATTTGCCTTGTTACAATTTATGGGAGAGTGCCCACAGGCACTATCCCATAAATTGTAACAAGGCAAAAACATGTGATCAAATTTTGATGGCTAAAAATAATTTAGCACTCTACCAGTTAAACAGTCATGCATGCCCCATTCAGTAGACAAGTATATGTTTTGGTAGAGATTTTTTTGGCTCACATACCTTGCTTGTGTAAGGGTCAAATAGACAATATAGCCATCTTATAGCTCTGTACAGTACATGGAGAGTGTATTATCAATAAATCACCTGTGGGGGATGATTTTTCTGTTACAATAAATGCTAATTTGTTGCAGAGAGTAATTAGCATAGGCAAAGTTTCAACCAATTGAAACTTAGCTTGTGCTTCATGTGTTTCTATATAAAATTTGCAAGTAGTACCTTGGGTGCTACCTCCACTCCATTGGTGATTTGGTGACAATCCACCCTCCACATACTGTAAATCTGTGATATCTATTCAAATCAAACAATCAAATTAGTTGTGAAAGAGGTTCACAAGCTGAATCAAATCCAATTATACTGATGTCATGCAATGCCAAGGCAAATTGAATGAGTGAAACAACCACTTTATTCCATTTCATCATCAACTAATGATGACTCCATTACATTACATGAATGATTAAGTAAACTAAGGGTTTATTTTGGTCATGAATTTCTGGAAGACTCATAGAATTTTCCATGTAAAATTATTTTTTCAGGCTTTTTGAAGTCTTTAACCCCTAACCAATGTTCACGATTTTAAAATTTATTATTTTAATTATTTTTTTTCAAATTTTTCAAAAAGTTCCTATAAAACCATATCATGTTATCCCTCACTGGAATGAGCTTGATGAGCTTGTTTCAGAGGGGTGTCATGTGATATGGTTTTGTTGATGTTTTTAAAAAAACTTTTGGTGTTTAAGGTAATTTTCAGCATCTTTGGCTACATTATGACTGCAACATAGGCATGAAGTAAAGTTTAGCCAAATTATCTGAGGCGGATACAGCTGTGTTAGGTAAAGGGTTAATGCAAATAGGATTTTGATAAACCATGGAATTTTAAATATACTGTCATATCATGCAATGTGATATAAAAATTTGAGCATATTCAGCAGGAATTATTTAGATTAGTAAGTCATAATGCAGTATCTTAGATATACTGTGCACATTTTATTTACTTTTAGTCGGGCCTTTAAATTCCACCAAACTCACATCTGTAACCAGTGTCCCCACATTACAGGAATGTTCCCAAATTTGAGGGGATAACATACAGTGGGTTTGTTTTTTTTTGCCCAATTTCATAAAAAATTCATTTAATACTAAATGGTCTGGTGATTTTTAGCTCAACTTGACAAAGTCAAGCTGAGCTATTGCCATCACTCTCGTCCGCCGACGTACATACGTCCACAATTTTCTTTACTTCTCGTCTGCCGGCATACATCCACAATTTCCTTTGGCACACCGCACAGGTCGCATTTATGAGGAGATCACTTTGAAACTTGGTATGCTTGTTTGGCACTTGTGCCATATCGATTAACCCATTCACATGCAAATGTCGTTCTGTGTATGTATCTTGTTTTACAGACCATGGAGCTCTGTGAAACCTGACCTAATAGATTAAATGCTTATATTGGATCCACTGAGGTTAAACAATTCTGTAAACGTAGAATTCAGTGGTTGTGAAAAGAATTCTTTGATCGATTACAAATTTTCTTATTCAATTAATAGAGTACTCTACAACCTATATGCAATTAACTGGTCAAATTGTACTGAAGGTGTGATAAATGGTTTGGTGTTTGGAAGTTATATCCAATTAACATATTCATTTGAGATATATCAGACAACAATGATGTAAAAATATTTCCAAGATTAATGAAGCCTACCAGCAGAGTACTCAAGACAGAATGTGGGAACTTTTTCAAAGATATATAAAAGTGGCTGTATGGGAACTGAAGGGTTAATTTGTAATATTTTTCACTATTATTTAAGACAGCAGAAAAATTAGAAAAGTCGAGAAAAATGGTAAACAAAAGTTCCACCCATTTTGTGTACATTATGTTGGTAAGCCAATTAAAAATGTTACCATAACAAGAAAATGTTGGATTTGGGAAACAAACTGCACTTCTCCCATTCCCACTTAGATCATTAGATGCCTCAATTTTATTCAATAAGTGCATGTACACTCATGCACACAGACACACATACCATTCCTCCCAACCACATCCACATTTTTTTTTCAAATTTATTTGGGGACAAAAATATTCAGCATCTTCTAACCCTTTACCTAGCATGCTAAGAAAACGACACTTAAAATAATTTTCCCCCCAAAACTAAACATTTTTCTTTCTTTTTTTCAAAAAAATAGCTTGTGAACCCTCATTGGAACGAGTTCTATGAGCTTCTTCCAATGTGGGTCTTGAGCTATTTTTTTTGGAAGCAAAAATTTAAAACATAAAATATTCAAGGTGATATCTGTGTCTAGCACTGATCATATATGACTTATACATCAGTTAAATAGCTACAAGTAATCCATTCACTGAGAAATGTGTTGGGCTAAGGGTTAATATGTTGGAAGAATCAAGAAGTCAGTAAATATCTGTGATATATGTTTATTTATGTATTTTATTACAATGAAATAAATGATATATTTTCATAATCTTATTCACTTTTATCCAGTTCTACTATTCTCAACAAATATATCACCATTTTTGTGTTGTGATCTGAGAGAATGGTGGCACATTAGTGCATCAGACTTGATGGAGTGTTCATGCTTCAAACTTTCACTCATTTCACATGTTTTATGAGCAAGAATTACAGTACAGCAGCTGTGGACTGGGCATAATCCACGTGTGGACAGTGATGTCCATGCATGTATTTACCAGATAATAAAAACCACCAGCAGCAAAGCTTTTATTAATGAAGCAGTGGGTTCAACCCGGTGCTTCATTAATTGAATTTTTGATGATTATTCCTATAATTAGTGTTTGGAATCTAATATTGTATGCAAGGAAATATTGCCCACTCGTGGAAAGTGACCAGTCCATGTTGGCCGTACTGTACACTGATTGCATTTGTAGAAGTATGAATTTATATTTCACTACATATTTCACTGTGATGATTATTATCCTTGATGGGTTTGGGAAGGATAAAAATCTCACCCATGGGGCAAAATATTTGCACCTGACATGAGGCTTCCCAAGCACCTAGTGCAAATATCTTGACACACGGGTGAGATTTGTCCATCGTACATCCAAAACTCATCATGGGAAACAAGTTTCCAGCTCAAATGCCAATGTGACAGCATTTGGGTTTGAAAACAGGTCATGTGCCACATGGGATCTTCCAGAAGGCGAGTTGGTCGATGACAAAATTTAATTACATTTTCCAAAAGGGCGACAAAATGTTTAGTCTATACATGTATCAAAAGGTATATATTAGAAAAACAAGATTGGCATTTTGCATGAAATCGGGGAAGCCAGGTGCATAGCAAGGATTCAATATTAGGGGATGGCTAGCCAGTTTTTTTGGGAGCTAAAATGATATGTGGAAAGCCATTCTAGGGGTTCATGGGGACTCCCCCTCCCCACGAGAAAATTTTGCAGTAAAATTCAGTACCTTAAGAGTGAATTTGAAGTCTTTGTTGTGATTTTAGGCCTGAATTGGACACCATTCTTGGGCTCTATGTTGTGTGAAACTTGTATTGGACCAATTTTCATGGGGAAGGTTGGGCAGCGAAATGGCTCTTGTTGCCAAAATACATTCCCAAGGGTGAAAAAGGGTTATATTGCACAAAGAGGGGGTATACATACAGGCTAGTTTTCCTTTACACCAACAAGAAGTGACACCAAAGCACATCCTAAATTTTACGACATATTGTGAAACATATCGTGATGTGAAACAGATATAAATGACTGTTTTTAGGCAAATAAATCAGAATAGTACACCAGTAGTTGTATACTATTCAAAAAAAGTAGGGGATATCCAAACTAATGTTGATATTTTCAGAAAATGGTATTGGATATGGGTGATTGGACACATCAGTATGTTACCAAGTTTAATGTGGATCATGAATGCCACCGGCTCACAAAAATTTTGTGCAGGTCTTTCGCACGAGCGCTGCCTTAATGTCTGTCGGGTACGTTTTGAAATTTTCATTTGTACTGGATGGGCTTTTTCGAAGATCTCATCGTTCTTTTCTTGGTATAAAATCATTCATCAATAGTTTCTGGTCGAAACGTAACTTTTGAGGTATGTGAAGACTAACACATGACGAACGTTTATGTGCCGTTGGCATGTTGAAAGCTGGCAACAGACAGACTGCAGTGGTTCAAATTCTCAACGTTACTCAATCGGTGATTATCAGGTTGTGATCATGCTACCGTCAGGCAATGATGACAGTCGTCAGTCAGGTTTTCCAAGGGCGACAAGTGCTAACCAGGATCGTTTCATCCAAACCACAGCATTACGTAACCGCCATCAAAGTGCCTCAAAAATTGGACAGCAGCTGCACCGAGCGACAGATGTGCGAGTCAGTGGTAAGACTATCCAAAATCGCCTACACAGCTGGAATTTGTATGCCCGATGCCCATCGAATAATTCCTCGTTTGATTGAATGTCACATTGTAGCAAGGCATAATTGGTGTGGAGCACAACAGCACTGGGACAATTGTCGGTGGAGCAACGTCATGTTTTCCTATGAATCGAGGTTCACTCTTGACTTCCACGACAGGCGAAACAGAGTGTGACATCTGCGGAACGAACGATACCATGACCTAACCATTAGGCAGCACAATCGTTTTGGTGGTGGATCGGTTATGGTGTTGGGAGGCATAACCATGACAAGCAGAACAGCATTTCATGTCATCCAAGGGCGTGTCACAGGGCAGTACTACTGTGACAACATGTTAGCAGCTCATGTGGTGCCAATTGCTGTCGATTCATTTTCCAAGATGACAGTGCAAGGGCACACAGGGCCTGTGTTGCTATAGAGTTCCTCCAGGAGCAGAACATCACTACACTGCCTTGGCCAGCATTTAGTCCAGACCTTTCATCAATCGAGCACGTCTGGGATAAGCTTGGCAGTTGCCTACGACAATGCCAACAGCCCCCTATCAATGTCCAGGAACTCGCCGCTGCACTGCAGGAAAATGGTATAACATCAGTCAAGCTGATATTGGACGTTTGGTGAGGAGTATGCCACGTCGGAACCGTGCTTGTCTCGCGAACTGAGGAGGATTTACAAGGTATTGAGGTCTTGTACTGAATGTGGTAAATTCTCTGACTGACCGTCCATGTCTTCTACAGGTCATTGCGTGGAATGTGTGCTTGTCAGACACCCAACTAGCGCTGAAATCATTCACCAGATGTCACAGTGCAACACCTCAACTGTTTTTTTTGATGAAAATATAAATATATTTCTTCATATATCTCACTTTTTTCATATACCCCCTACTTTTTTTTAATAGGATATAATGGTATGAGACATTACTCAACTTAATGCACAATATAACACTGGATTTTTAGTATATTGATGTGCATGATGGTTTTCATGGTTTATATAAGTACTGCCCCCAGAGAAGGAGTAATTTCCACATTTTACTGTGATATACAAGTTCAGCTTTACCAGTAAAATAACCCTTTGGGAACTCCGGGAAGTAGAACAGTGCATGTTTTCTGTAATAAACAAAAAGTAATTTACTGGTAAAATAGGGCCTGGAACCAATATCTGGGGTAGAAGTCCTCTACAGTGGGTAGTATTGGTATATACGATTCGCTCAAACTTGATTTCATACCAATGTTATGGTTATGATATAGCCACAGATACTGAAAGTGACCCGGCCTGAAAATAAGCGATCTGTCATTTACAGAATGAGGTACCAAGAGGGTGAATTTGCTGATGCTATCCCATACAGTGGGCTCGAATCCCCCAGTTTATCCTCTGGGTACCTTTTTCTTTTAAGGCTTGAGACCTTGAATCAGAATGAGATTCACAGAGGGTAAATTTAGTGATGCTACCCTGCTGTGCAGGATAGCATCACCAAATTCACCCTCTGGAGACCTTATTCTGCAGATGACAGTCTGCTTATTTCCAGGCTTGAAAGTGACCTTAAATACCAATAAATAAATACTAGTAAAATTGGACCTGGGACCTACCCCTGGGGCAGAAGTCCTCTAAAGTGGGCAACATAGGTATAATGATGTAGCCAAAGATGCGGAACATAATATTAAACACCAAGAAATAATAACAATAGTAAACTTATTTGGATACATGCATGTTATGTTGACATGTATCTCCTCTAATCGACCACTCGATGTAAAGTTGAGGTTGACAACATGTGCGTTATATCACTGAATTGATGCATGATATATCCTTTTATTATATACCTATCAATGATATGATTTTTTTTTCACCCATCGAATCCTAATCGCCAGATCATACCCAGTTGTTTTCTGATTCCATAACAGATGGTTGGTCTCAGAATGAGTACGGCACTGGAGAATGTCAATCGAGTCTGCCCAGGTTACCAACCTTTTGTAGGAACGCTTCATTTTGGTAAATAAACACTATCAAATGGCGTGAATTTCTAATATTGTTCTTAACCAATTTTATAATTGATTTTTCTCGTGTGAAAGGTGAATTTCCATAATGGCTTTTAAAACAGACGATTATGACAATTAAGTGATCTCGTTTGTCGCATTCCATCTTTTGTGGCTCCTGTAATCTGGCAGTTTGACCTTGTCAGCTTGACGGAATACAACAAAACAGATAACTTTACTGTCATAATAATCTCTATTTTTTACCCTCCAAACATGAAATCTTGATGCCCTGACTTTTAAATTTCTATCAGATCAAGTCGTGGCTGCTTTACAACAGACATGACTTGATTTTATGAGAAATTCAAGTTTATTTGTTTTTGGAGCAGTTGTTGATTAGCTTTGAGGCTTTTGGTTAGAAACAACATTTATACTTTTCAAGCGATGAAGTTAATTTTTCAGCCATCTGATTTGTGTTTTCTCTTTCTGATTTCTGGGTTTTTTTCGCTGAACTACCTCTACGACGACCAGCATTATTAATATTTTCAACATGCAGCAAATTTTCAGGTTGCTGAGAGCCAATGGTAAATACAGTTGATACCGAGAAAAATATGCAAATGAAGTGTATCGTTTTCAGTTTGTCATATTACATTTTACACTTGTCGATCCACACTGAATCCATAAAATTTTTGGATTGCCCACTTCCATTCTGGTAACTAGTGAGAACATATTAAGCTTCATTATGAGCTGTCCTGTCCTATCCTGGACTTCTTCATACCTCATGATGCTAAGCAATTATATTGTCTTCATTTTCTCATCATTGATTTGCAGTTGTCATTCTCATCAACATCAGACTGCCTGAGCTACCTGAGAATTCTGATCAACTTTCAAGTCAAACACGTTCCACGTTTTTTTTTCACCTTAACTTATTGTGTAGGCAGTGATCTGGACACTCCTCGGTGCATCTACCATATTCAGCTTGTGTTTCATCTCAAGCTAATGAATACACCAACCTTTATATGCGGCCATATTTCAGAAAAGTGTTGCTCTAGCTTCCATCTCATTTCAAAACTTGACACAGGTTGCTGAGATACTGTCTAAAACGTTTAATCTTCTTGACAACAATTTTACTCCAAAGTGGGTGAGACTCAGCCTGCCGTTCCGACATCAAAAATATACTTCTGATATGTGATGGGAGACATCTGGATGAAGCCATTGTGTACACCATTTCCTGATCAATGTCCTGTGAATAGAAAAATAAAATGAGATTTTCTGTATTATTTTCTGAAAAGCTATAAAAAATAGTTACCTACATTATCATCAGATTTAGTTTTTATCCCCTGAAAAAAATTGTTTGGGTTGTTTAGCTCAACTTTGGCGAAGCCAAATTTGAGCTTATGCCATGGCCAGTCATCTGTCTGTCCATCAACAATTCAATACGGCTCGGGCTAGAGGCCGTATTTATGAACTGATCTTTACAAAACTTCTTGGGTACCTTTGTTATGACTGTGGGACGAGAACGAGTGTTTTGGGGTCCGATCCGAAATTCAAGTTGGCCGCTGGCAGCCATTTTGTACAAAATTAGGTGCAATCAGATTTTTGCACAGAACTTCCATATGAAAGCGCTGATTTGAATAATTTTTTGTATAAATGTTTAGTACCATGGGATACATCACATGTAATACGGGTTTTTGTCTCGTGCGTAAATTATGCAAATTTGACTAACTTTGATGTATTTAGTGTTACTTTCAGCACTGTAAGTGCAAATGCCAATACGGCTCGGGCTAGAGGCCGTATTTATGAACCGATCTTTACGAAACTTCTTGGGTACCTTTGGTATCACCATAGGATGAGAACGAGTGTTTTGGGGTCCGGTCCGAAATTCAAGATGGCCGATGGCAGCCATTTTGTACAAAATTAGGTGCAATCAGATTTGTGCACAGAACTTCCATAGGAAAGCGCTGATTTGAATAATTTTTTGTGTGAATGTTTAGTACCATGGGATACATCACATATAATATGGTTTTTTTTCTCTTGCAGAAATTATGCAAATTAGATGAACTTTGATTTTTTCAGTGCTACACACATGTCAATACAGTTCTGGCTAGAGTCTGTATTTATGAACCGATCTTCACGAAACGTCTTGGTTACCTTTCTTATCACCTTGGGACGAGAACGAGTGTTTCTGGGTGCGGTCCAAAATTCAAGATGGCCGCCAGTGGCCATTTTGTACCAAAATTAGTGCAATCAGTCTTTTGTACAGAACTTCTGTATGAAAGTTCTGATTTGAATAAATTTTTGTATGAATGTTTAGTAACATGGAATACATCACATATAGTACTGGTTTTTTCTCGTGCAGAAATTATGCAAATTAGTTGAACTTTGATTTATTCAGTGCTACTTGAACGCTCTAAGTGCACATGTCAATACGGCTCGGGCTAGAGGCTGTATTTATGAACCGATCTTCATGAAACTTCTTGGATACCTTTGTTATCACCTTGGGATGAGTACGAGTGTTTTTGGGTGTGATCCAAAATTCAAGATGGCTGCCAGTGGCCATTTTGTACCGAAATTAGGTCCAATCAGTTTTTTGTCACAACTTCTATACAGCTCGTATTTATGAACTGATCTTCACGAAACTTATTGGGTATTTTTGTTTTCACCTTTGGACAGGAACGAGTGTGTTTTGGGGTGCCTTTGTTATCACTGTGCTATGAGAACAAATATTTTGGGGTTCAGTTAGACCCACTCTGGGACTCAAAGATTTCTTTTCTAGTTTAGCATCAGACTGTCACCCACCTTTACAATACTTTACCTATACGATTGTTACAGGCTACGGTCAGTATTTATGTACAGACCGTTACAATACTTTATATGTACCTTTGTTATCAGGTCATTACCTAGATATTTGTCATTGCTGTATCACATACTATACATGTACATGTCTTAACAAGTTGAGCTACAGTGTCATTGACACTTTCATTTTTTTTTTTTTGGGGGGGGGGGGGAGGGGGGGAGATATAACCAGGGTGCTGTCCATCTGGCACCCTCTTGATCTCTCTTTGAAGTTTTGCCTGATCGATCAAAACCAAACTTCAGCTGTGGGTTGAGTATGATGAGAGGAAGAACCATATTTATTTTAAGGTCATTGAGCCAAAGGCCAAGGTCACAGTGGCTTTTAACTTCAAAATGTTTTCTGTCCTCGAAATAGAGTTGTTTGGGGCTGACAAAAACCAGCCTTGATATGTGGTTTGGGTATGAGGACTGGAAGAACCCTAATTATTTTGAGGTCATTGTACCAAAGATCAAAGCCACAGTGACCTTATTAGCTCAACTTGACAAAGTCAAGCTGAGCTATTGCCATCACTTCTCGTCTGTCGGCGTACGTACATACGTACGTACGTTAGTACATTAGTACATTAGTACGTACGTCCACAATTTCCTTTGGCACACCTCACAGGTCGCATTTATGATCAGATTACTTTGAAATTTGGTATGCTTGTTTGAGGTGACCTCTAGATGGGAGCTATCGATTTTCTTCAATTTCCGTCAAAAAATGTTGCCGCGGCCAACGTTCTTAGAACTTAGTTTAGTCAAACCACAATATTTCCCTTTGGCACACCCTACAGGGCACATTTATGATTTGATTGCTTTGAAACCTGGTATGCTTATTTAGGGTGACCTCTAGATGGGAGCTATCGATTTTCTTCAATTTCCGGCAAAAAATGTTGCCACGGCCAACATTCGTAAAACTTAGTTTAGTCAGACCTCAATATTTCCCTTTGGCACACCCTACAGGGCACATTTATGATCAGATTGCTTTGAAACCTGGCATGCTTGTTTGGGGTGACCTCTAGATGGGAGCTATCGATTTTCTTCAATTTCCGTCAAAAAATGTTGCCGCGGCCAACGTTCTTAGAACTTAGTTTAGTCAAACCACAATATTTCCCTTTGGCACACCCTACAGGGCACATTTATGATTTGATTCCTTTGAAACCTAGTATGCTTATTTAGGGTGACCTCTAGATGGGAGCTATTGATTTTCTTCAATTTCTGGCAAAAAATGTTGCCACGGCCAACGTTCGTAGAACTTAGTTTAGTCAGACCTCAATATTTCCCTTTGGCACACCCTACAGGGCCCATTTATGATCAGATTGCTTTGAATCCTGGTATGCTTGTTTGGGGAGACCTCTAGATGGGAGCTAACGATTTTCTTCAATTTCTGTCAAAAAATGTTGCCGTGGCCAACGTTCTTAGAACTTAGTTTAGTCAGAAGACTCAATATTTCCCTTTGGCACACCCTACAGGGTACACTTATGATCGGATTGCTTTGAAACCTGGCATGCTTGTTTGGGGTGACCTCTAGATGGGAGCTATCGATTTTCTTCAATTTCCATCAAAAAATGTTGCCGCAGCTAACATTCTTAGAACTTAGTTTAGTCAGACCACAATATTTCCCTTTGGCTCACCCTACAGGGCTCATTTATGATTAGATTGCTTTGAAACCTGGTATGCTTATTTATGGTGACCTCTAGATGGGAGCTATCGATTTTCTTCCATTTCCGTCAAAAATTGTTGCCACGGCCAACGTTCTTAGAATTTAGTCTAGTCAGACCACAATATTTCCCTTTTGTACACCCAACAGGGCACATTTATGATCGGATTGCTTTGAAACCTGGCATGCTTGTTTGGGGAGGCCTCTAGATGGGAGCTATCGATTTTCTTCGGTTTCTGTCAAAAAATGTTGCCACTGGCAAAAAAAATAACATTGGTACCAATGATCTTCAATTTTGCCATTTCATTTATAACTTACCAAGTTCAAGTTTGTCAAGTTGAGCTACAGTGTCATTGACACTTTCATCTTGATATGGCTTCTGCGCCATAGGCCAGCTCGAGTTAAAATTTGGGATAGGAGAGAATTTTATTATTTTGTTATTTATTTTCATGGAATGAAACCGTAACCAAGAAAAGTCCCTCCCTCTATACATGGATGTACGTATTTATGTACGCATTAACTGATAGAGTACTAAATTATTTGTCGTCAAGATTTGTTGACATGTCATTGCTGTGTTGCCATGCAGGCATTCTCCCATAAATTGCATCAAGGAAAATCCGTAGAGAGTAAATAATTTCAGGTTAAAGATAATATGAAACACATCCATAGAATATGAAGCCTTTAAGTTGTGTTATTAGAGTAATGCCCAAATATGGGCTCCTAGTACTCAACCAGTTAATCTAATTCTATGTGTTAATGAAGTAATAGTATTAATAAATAGTATTTAATGATAGTATTGTCCATATGTCCCCGCGGGAACCCTGGGAAGTAAAGCAGTGCCTGTTCACTGTGGTAAACAGGCTTTGTTTTACTAGTGAAATAGGACCAGGTCACCAATGCTTGGGAGGTGCAAACCCTCTCTAAAATGGGCAACATGGCTTATTAACGCTCACCCCCCTGGTCTTGAGTTGATACTCATGTTGTGGTCATGATTAGGCATTGTGCAAAAATATGTGACCTTAAACACCAATAAATAATAAATAATATTGTCCATATGTCTGTCCTATAAGCGGAATGATACACAGATGATGGCCAACTTATACTCAAACCGATTCATTTACTGGGGTTCTTGGGTGCATGATGCAATAAAAATTCTTGTGTGGGAGCTTGAATATGAGGGTAGCTTCTGATGATGATCCAGGTACTTATTTTATAAGGCCTAATAAGTAATGTATAATGAAGTTACCGGAACATGATTCCCAGCAGAGGCACCCTTGTCCGGGATGAGAGGTGCAAAAAAGTACGCTTTTAATATTAGTAAACAAAATATCTTCATATAAGAATGTCATCAAACAGACCATCAGTTTTTTTTTTAAAAAGGCCTGTCATTCATGGGTCTACTATAAAGCATTAACCATTTGTATACTAAGTTTCTAAAAAGTATTTACACCTGTATTTTCAACGATTGTATTTTCTCCCGGGGATGAAAAATGGTTGAAAATAATCTTTATCATTTTAAAAGATGTGACAATTTACTGAGAAGAAAATTGCTTCATCTTTAAAAACCACTATTGATTCATTTTGGCCTTTTATCTTGTTAGGTAGAAAATACAATTTTGCAAAATCCAAGTGAAAATGTGTATAGGATTGCCCCCCCCCCCCCACCCCTCCCCCCCCCCCCCCACTCCCCCAGTCTACACAGTACTCCTTGCATCTGTACAGTGCATCTGGGTTCCAGGGGATACATTGTATCTAATCAGTACATGGAGTGTGTACCTATACCTTCTGAGGGAGTCTCCTGTTATTTATATGGCCTGTAATACATTGGCTTTCAAAATTTGAATAAGTTTATATACAAATGCGAAAATATTTTGGTAGTCATATGCAAAGAAACCATTGGAGAATCACAGGGACCTCCCATATTCCAAAATTATCTCCAGGGAAACTCCTGGACAGTGCCAATGAGAATGGTATACCCCTTTCATGCTCACCCGTAACTTGCCACCACATTGGTAGGATGCTGTCTTCCAAATGTTTTACAATAGCCTAACCTAGATTTTGTGAAGGTTTAGACAATTCCCCAAACAACCTTTTATTTTAATGGTATGAATTTGTGATCAAAATTTGTTTTATTACATATTATTGGAGAGTGCCTGCAGTCTCTCTCCGAAAATTTGTACTAAAACAAATTTATATAAACAAAATATTATTTGCATTTGACTGAATATGAAACATGAGCAAGAAGAATGTTAGCTTTTGCACTGGTACCCTCATTTTTAGCTCAACTTTGGCAAAGCCAAATTTGAGCTTTTGTCATGGTCCGTCTGGCCGTCTGTCCGTACGCCAACAATTGGATACGGCTCGGGCTAGAGGCTGTATTTATGAACCGATCTTTACGAAACTTCTTGGGTACCTTTGTTATGACCGTGGGACGAGAACGAGTGTTTTTGGGTGCGGTCCGAAATTCAAGATGGCTGCCAGCCGCCATTTTGTACTTACGATGCAGAAATCTGTTTTTTGTACAGAACTTCCACATGAAAGCTCTGATTTGAACAATTTTTTGTATGAATGTTTAGTACCATGGGATACATCACATATAATGCAGGTTTTTTTCTCGTGCGTAAATTGTGCAAATTAGAGTAATTTTGATGTTTTTTGGTGTTACTTTCAGCACTGAAAGTGCAAATGCCAATACGGCTCGGGCTAGAGGCCGTATTTATGAACCGATCTTTATGAAACTTCTTGGGTACCTTTGGTATCACCGTGGGATGAGAACGAGTGTTTTGGGGTCCGGTCCAAAATTCAAGATGGCCGATGGGAGCCATTTTGTACAAAATTAGGTGCAATCAGATTTTTGCACAGAACTTCCATATGAAAGCGCTGATTTGAATAATTTTTTGTGTGAATGTTTAGTACCATGGGATACATCACATATAATACGGGTTTTTTTCTCGTGCAGAAATTATGCAAATTCGATGAACTTTGATTTTTTCAGTGCGACTTACACACAGTAAGTACACATGTCAATACGGCTCGGGCTAGAGTCTGTATTTATGAACTGATCTTCACGAAATGTCTTGGGTACCTTTGTTATCACCTTGGGATGAGAACGCGTGTTTCTGGGTGCGGTCTAAAATTCAAGATGGCTGCCAGTGGCCATTTTGTACCGAAATTAGGTCTAATCAGTTTTTTGTACACAACTTCTATATGGCTCAGACTAGAGGCCATATTTATGAACCAATCTTTACGAAACTTCTTGGGCACCTTTGTTATCACCGTGGGATGAGAGCGAATGTTTTGGGTGTGGTCCAAAATTCAAGATGGCCACCAGCAGCCATTTTGTACCAAAATTAGTGCAATCAGTCTTTTGTACAGAACTTCTGTATGAAAGTTCTGATTTGAATAAATTTTTGTATGAATGTTTAGTAACATGGAATACATCACATATTGTAAGGGGTTTTTTTTTCGTGCAGAAATTATGCAAATTAGATGAACTTTGATTTATTCAGTGCTACTTACACAATGTAAGCACACATGTCAATACGGCACAGGGTAGAGACTGTATTTATGAACCGATCTTCAGAAAACTTCTTGGGTACCTTTGTTATCTCCTTGGGACGAGAATGAGTGTTTCTGGGTGCGATCCAAATTCAAGATGGCTGCCAGTGGCCATTTTGTACCGAAATTAGGTCCAATCAGTTTTTTGTCACAAG
Organism: Pictodentalium vernedei; assembly: GCA_031216915.1. NCBI lineage: Eukaryota > Metazoa > Mollusca > Scaphopoda > Dentaliida > Dentaliidae > Pictodentalium > Pictodentalium vernedei. Next base: position 233,178,063 of record CM062290.1, on the reverse strand, counting down.
TTCTATACAGCTCGTATTTATGAACTGATCTTCACAAAACTTCTTGGGTACCTTTGTTTTCACCTTGGGACAGGAACGAGTGTGTTTTGGGGTGCCTTTGTTATCACTGTGCTATGAGAACAAATATTTTGGGGTTCAGTCAGACCCACTCTGGGACTCAAAAGATTTTTTCTAGTTTAGCATCTGACTGTCACCTACCTTTACAATACTTTACCTATACATTTGTTACAGGCAACGGTCAGTATTTATGTACAGACCGTTACAATACTTTATATGTACCTTTGTTATCAGGTCATTACCTAGATGTTTGTCATTGCTGTGTCACATACCATACATGTACACGTCTTTGTCTTGACAAGTTGAGCTACAGTGTCATTGACACTTTCATTTGAAAGACTTGATTTATTTATTACTTATTGGTGTTTAAGGTCACATATTTCTGCACAATGACTAATCATGACCATGACAGTTTTACCGGTGGAGGAAGCCAGAGAGAACCACCGAGTAACGGCGAGCAACTGTCAGCTCCCCAACATACTAACTCCACACAAGCAGTCTTAGCATTGGTTGAAGACAGGTGCACCATCGAAGTGCAGTATGCCTTAGTACACAATGTCACCGTGCCCCCATGTAGGCAACGGGGGTGAAGTATCTTGCCCAAGGGCACAATGTGGTTGCCACAGGTGGGATTCGATCTGAGGACCTCCCGGCTGCAGTCTGCACCTCTACCCACTGAGCCACTGTGCCCCTGAAAGCCCTGATCGTGGCTTCTAGTACTCAACCAATAAAAATTTAAAGGTTGTCATTTTGTACCCAATTTGTCAGAGTTTCTGCATATATCAGGAAAGACTAATGGCAAAATGTCAGTTTCTAACTCCATACCATTGTTGTAAATTTTTTGCTAATATTATGCTTTCTCACATTAAAAAATGTCCTTAAAATTTTTGTGTAACCGTATACTGTTAACCCTCTGCACTCTAGTGTCAAAATACAAAAGTTTTCAGCAACAAATTTTTCCCTCAATGCAACTGGGAATTTAATAAATTATAACTTGTTTGACAGAGCTCATTGAGCTCTGTCAAACAAGATATAATTTGTTAAATTTTTCATATTGTATGGGCCATACGGAGTTAATGACGAAAATTTTGAAATACTACCAGAGTGCTAGGAGTTAATTATTTCCACACATTTAGAAAATATAAATGACTATAGAGCACATCTAGCCCCAAAATACCAAAAGTGGATTTTATTCAAAAGAAAGTAAATATGAAAACTGTACAGTAAGGCTTACCCATGCCGTAGAGTCCAAACTGACTATTAACCCTTTACCCAATAAATCGGCCACATCCAACTGCAAAATGTACAAATTGCGCAGTTGAAAAAAACATTATTTTTCAAAAGGTTTCAACAAAATCATGTAAGGTGACATCCTCATTGGGATGAGCTTTTCTCCCCCCCACTTCCTATGCAAGATATGCATGTCTCACGAGAGAAGGCCATGTGAGATAGATATGTCTCACATGACCCATATTACCGACATATTAGCATATTTAATGAGTGCAAGACTATTCAATTATTGCACATTCTTCTGTAAACAAACAACCTGGTATCACGTATCGGAAATATTAGCAGATGAACGTTTATCGAAGAAAACAGAAATAAAAACACAGACTGCAAAACCAAAGTACACTTGACTCTTTTATATTAAATTTTGGGTGAACGCTGTTACGAGTGGAGAGAGTAGCACGAAATTCCTGTCGAAAGATTATGCGAATACCTTGCAGAATTTATAATATGACATCATCAGAATGTGTCCATGTTCATTTTCGCTACAAATATTTAGCACCTGTCTTGCCGGCGTTGGGATTTAATTTTGTGGTATGTACTTGTGGTATATACAGAACTTTTGTGTGCTCATTCCGATAAGCAAATCAATTTTTTTCAGAAATGGACAACAAAATTGTTCGATATAGCTGCGCACGTGCCCTAATTACTTTTGATGACGTCAGGGTGTTTTGATGGGGGGAGAAAAATTATCCCTAATGGGGTGGGTGTGAGATGGGGAAATCTCAAACTTGGGACAAGATATTTGGTGCAGACACTCGGCAAGCCTTGTGTCCGGCCCAAATATCTTGCCCTCAGGTGAGATTTCCCCATCTCACACCCTCACCCATCAGGGATAATAATAGTCTAGTATGTTGCCATGTTCCAATGAAGGGAATAACATGATATGGTTTTGATGTCTTTTTTAAAAATTGGGAAAAATATAATTTAAAATAAAAAATAAAAATATTTGATATTGTGTGTGTTTGGTAAAGGGTTGAACACTAGTGCCCTGAATGGTATGGTGTACAGTGAAATAGAGGAATCCATTCTGCAATTGTCAGGAGGTTCAGTAAAAATTTAATCCTACAGATCTGTTTGATTAAATTATTACTAATCTTCACTCAACAAGCTATTAATAATTATTAATTAATAATAGAATATTTTCATTTTTGGAATTCACTAAAAAAATCTTTCCTCAATCCATTCATAAGCGACATTTAAATGCCTTGTGAGAATATTACAGGTAGGTTTTGGCCATTACGTTGGGAAAAGAGTTAGAGATTAAATTTATACTAAGGGTGTACAGTGCACAGGTTCAGTTACTCCATTAATAATGAAAATCTTTTATAACCAGAAAGTGTCACTAAACCTGTGCGTCACACTTTCTGGTAGTAAAAAAATGATGACTGGCGCCTTATCACATACTGAATAAAAATGTACACTCAATAAGGCTGTAAAAATGAACAGATTAGATGGTTACATGGGTACAGGATTCAAGCAACTAATGGAAACACTCATACCAGATTGTGGATTTTCTTTTTTTGGAAGTGAATCCAATAAATAAAAACATTCTATTTCCAATTAATGGTACACCATGTGGTCTTAGTGTCACCTCCCCCCCCCCCCCCCCCCCCAAAAAAAAAAAAAAAAAAATCTAAATGTACAAGGACACCGGGTTGAAATGGTTAATAAGTGTATTTAGGCATACTTGACTGTACAGAATTGCTACAGGTTCTTGTACTAATCGAGGATGTAGTCATGAGGATTGTATGCCCTCCCTCCCCCCCCCCCCCCCCGAATCCCAAAGGTCTGCGGCCGATATTCTCCACAGCAATCTAATACATGTCTACATTGAATTTGATTCTCTTCCACTCCGCATGAAATCTTTGATCACTGCTGATCAAATATTGACGTTTTTATCGGGGGACCCCCCCCCCCCCCCCCGACCACCACCGATGAGAGAGTGTCACCTCCTCCCATAATCTCCTCCAACTTGGCCAAGATTTCAGTCTTTTTAGTTAACAGACATTCTCATCCTTGAGTTACATTGTGGGCGACCTCCCTAAAAAAAATTGCTGGCAACACCCCTGCACATATATCTACTTCGTTCTGATTGAGATTAGGTTTCAAAATTAAAGGATCAGATGTCTGTTGTTATCATCTATATTTTCAGAGTATGTTGAAAGAATTAACAGTATGGTTACCCTGAAATTATTTGAGGAAATGGTGTGTTCCTATGTAATCCAATTTAGTTTTTCCCTACCTCCCACCTCATATTTAGTGAGCACACAACTTTGTGGTTAAAATTTCAAAACTCGTATGAATGCCAAAATTGGGATAATCTGGGATATTGATCCTCATAAACAGAACAAGGATGAGGTTCCTATCATGACTACAATCAAATTCAGCATGATTGGAAATGACCTGGAAGGTTTAATCGTCGCCTGAGTGCTAGAATGTTCTATGTCCCCTATGGGACACCGAACATTCTTGCACTCAGGCGACGAAATGTTGAAATCATTCGGCATGTTTCTTAGACTGGAGTTACTTCCCTTCGTATGCACGTATGAGAGACGGCTTCAAAATATTGGAATCTTGTTGTGAAGAAAATGAACAGTTAGGGACAACATTTTTCAACACGCGATTTGTTCCGAATTTTGAGTTGCAGAGTGAAAATAGGGGTGGGAATGGGGTTGAAAACTCAGAAAAGGGTATGGGGTTGTGTAAATACCGAGGAGTAGTTTTCGGCGACAGCTCGGTCTATTTATCTTGCATTTACTCGAATAAATCACCGGTTATATCGCATATATTGCTTCAGCGGACTAAATTATATGTCCACATATAGTTAAACCCCTTAAACAACTCTCACTAACTTATTTTCCTTCACCTCTGCATCCCTCGGTATTCAGCAGGATCCATGCAGACTGAGTGCAGGTATCTCAATCGAATGGTCGCGCGCGTGGTTGCTATCCCCAATACAAATTCGTATTGTGGCAAGACGTTTTTATTTGTATTGGGGGAAATACGTCCTTGTAAGATAAAAGTTGTAATGAAGGGAGTTAAAAAGAAACTATGCGTAGAAATGAAGTTGTGTCATAGAATTCTGCAATACATATAGACTTCAGATGTGCGCGATCTTGTATCAGTCTGAATGGGTAATATATTAACATGAACATGCAGGTTTGGCCTTTTGTGTGCATAATGGCGTACTTTCTAACGAAATACAATGCATTCTTTTTCTGACATGAAACATTAAACATTCTGAAGAACGAAACCGAGAAAATGATATTTTTGCATCACAGTGACTAGCATTCCGCTCGTTACGCTTAGTCATCCCAAAAGATAGAGAGATGATCTGCCAGCCTTGCCATTCATACCATCTGTAATGGTTCAAAGAAAGAACCTCTACTTCCATTATATAAAAATGAAAGTACCTTTTTAAATTTGTGTGGTGTTCTGTATCTGACATATTTTTATGCATTGATGGATATGACTGGAATTTTTATATATGGTTTTAAAACACATGCTTCACTGGGAATGAAATCTATTTACACTCCAGAATAAGTAAAAACCCCGGCAGTAGACCGGGCTACATGTCACGAGCCTTCCGTAAGAGGGAACTGTTAATAATGCGCGCCCCATTATCGCCCGTATGTATTTGGAGGAGAGGTCCACAAATGGCCTGAAAAAATTGTTAGGGTCACAAAAGATTAAGGTAGATATTGATCCGTGGGTTACACGCATGTATATCCATGCAGGCATATGAGTAGGGGCGTAGAATGCATATACCTCCCCCCATCGAGGGAATTTATCCCACCACATTTTTTCTGATAGGAAAATCATTATAGTTTCGGGATATGAATGTTGCTTTGAGTACCCCTGCGGCAAAATATCATTTTTCAAACGTTTTCCGAAGGTCCCGAGCTATTTTTGGCTCATTTTTTGGAAGACACCTGCTGAATTTTATCGCATGGCATACTTTTCCCACAGAAGTACCCGTATGTAGCGTGAAGTACCCGAATGTAGGAACCACAGATTTTTACTACAACTATTCTCCAATAGGTATCATCTAATAGTACATCACCATGTCATATGTATCCCCCAATACACTTATATACCTATGTGCTACATGTGTTGTGCGCTCATTGTGCACTAGCACACAAGTACATATCAACACATCCAGCCTGTTCCTACGTGGTAATAGCGATGTGTACACACTGTTACACATCGTGTACTAGGGCACATACAATTCTGCAAAAATCGGAGCAGGTAGTCTGAAGTGGAGATCGTAACTCAGTAGTTGTATAGGTCCAGGAATGCTAGGGGGAGTAACCAGAATAGATAGAAAGATTCAGGGGATTTAGTGGAGAAATCATTGCTAAATAAATAGTTATCGGGTTGTCTGTGGTAACTCAAGGAAGTAACCGAGAATTTTGGGAAACTCCGAACTAGTACAGAGGAACACGCCCTATTATTGTACAAAAATGATTCTGGGAAAATCCGTACCCAATATAGTGATTTGAGCTGTTCTTGTGATTTGGAATGATTTTCGGATCTATTTGGGAAATTAGATTTATTCCTATTCAATTGAATACACCATCAGAACATATCCCCGTCATGCTGTGGGCTTTTCGGTCGCATAGCAACCATAATGGCGGCCTCCAATATACAAAATGGACGACCGACACCCGTTAGCTTAACAACATGCGCTGCGCATGCGCACTGACACCACGAATCATTGTAGTGATGACGCCACGCGGTCGACCATAATCAAATTTGGCATAGCTGGGGACGTGGCATCAGGGTCCATCTAAAAAAACACCCCACTCCTATTACTAAAGAGAGTTACATATTTTTAGGGGAGAAATTTGGGAGATTGTTGTTCATTTCGATGGTTGAACTGAGTGAAAATTAATCATTTGACTGCAGTGTTTTATATTCGAGACATTTTGATTCAATTGGAAGGGATAGGTGGTCCCCTTTATTTATGTTGGATATTAAATCCGTTAAAATCATATTAGGCATTTTTGGGGGTAGTGATATCTTTTCGCTTGCTGTTCCAAAACTTGACCACATATTAGCTACATCCGGGTAGCACAGGATTGAAAACACTCCAGGGATTATAAAAATGCTAAGCAAGCACTCTTTCTGCATATGAAACAAGAGGCCTGCATCACAAAGCGCTGCTAATCCCCCTACACCTCCAGTTGGGGAGGGGAAGCACAGATGCCCCCCCCCCCCCCCAGTTAAAATCATTCTAAATCCGGCCAAACCCATCTTGGAGCGCCCACCCCCCCCCCCCCCCCAAACAAAAATAAAAAATTGTGGCCTAACTATCCAAAATGCATTTTTGAGCGAAGAAAAAAATGCCCAATTGACACGGGGGGGGGGGGGGGGGGGGGATTATAAGAGTAAAACATTTTCTGCATGTAGGCACTCTTTTGGAGTAAAAAAAATTACTGCATGTACGCACTCCAAATCCTTCAAAATGCATTTTAGAGCCAAAATATTGCCTAATTCGGCACCGGGGGGAGGGGGGTCCTTGGGTAAAAAAATTCTGCATGTAGTCAATCTAAATCCTTCAAACTGCATTTTCAAGCAAAGGAAAAAAATGGCAGGGGGCAGGGCAATAAATCTCATAATTTTCCATTGAAAAACTCATAAGCATTACACAATATTTTTTATTAAACAAACAGCAATAACTCCCATAATTTTCATAGGATATCGCTGGTCATCGAACTTAACATAGACACTGTTACTGTAGGGGCATTTACCGAAAAGATAAATTTGTTAACTATTGTTCAAGTTATACCACAAACAAGCATTACACATTTTTTATTGAACAAAGGGCAATAACTCGGATATCGCTGGTCATCGAACTTTAACACCGACATTGTTGCTGCAGAGACATATACCAAAAAGAATTGAAATCCATTAACCTTTGTTCAAGTTATGCCGTAAACAAGATTTACAGAATATTTTCATAACAAAAGGCAATAACTCCCGTAATTTTCAAGAGATATCGGTAGTCATCGAACTTTACGTTGACATTGTTGCTAGAGATATATAACACAAAGAATTGAAATCCGTTAACTATTGTTCAAGTTATGCCATAAACAAAGTTCGGACGGACGGACGGACTGACAGACGGACGGAGCTATACGCTACACCCCTCCCTTGCGGGGGGGGGGGGATAATAATATACATAGCCAATGGAAGTGGATACCGTCACTGAATTGACGAAAATCTGTAGTTTATCACGTGACGCCCTCACGTCAGAAAATCGTAAAGTTTTTTTTATGTTTCAATGGATACTCTATAGTTTGCTCACCACGGACCCACAACGATACTCTCATCAAATACTCAGGGACGTTGCGACAAGTCAGGGTAGAGGAATGCCCCACCCCCCCCCCTCCCTCAAAAAAAAAAATGTCCAAAAATCAAGATAGTTCGGGGGGGGGTGCATGAATACAGGTGGGGTGGGTAGGTGGTCAAGTGTCAAAAAAATGTGCGAAAACAGTTAATGCATTTTTAGCTCAACAAGCTACTGCCATCACGAGTGCGGAAGTCTATGAGTCTGTTCACATTTTCCTTTTGCACAGGTTACTGTGAGTCTGTTCACATTTTCCTTTTGCACAGGTTACACCCCATAGTTCTTGTCCGATCGTGACGAAATTTCATATGCAGGCTTGAGGTCATATCTAGATGAAAACGTTCCCTTTTGGTCGCGATTGGTCAACCGTGATGGCTGCCCGAGCCCAAAACCCGAAAACCTTTAGCAGTCTGCAGGTCGTATTTATGAAGAGATTTCATGGTAACTTGGTAGGATGACTCTGTATACTATCTGGATGAGAACGTCCCCTTTTGATCATGATCTGTAAACCGTGACGGCCGCCCATGCCCGAAACCAATAACTTTTAGCACAGTCTACAGGTCATATTTAATGTGGGGGGATTTCATTGTAACTTGGTAGGATGACTCCGTATTGTGTCTAGATGAGAACTTCCCCTTTTGGCCGCGCTCTGTCAACCGTGACGAATGCCCGAGCCCAAAACCCGAAAACCTTTAGCACAGTCTACAGGTCGTATTTATGGAGGAATGTCATTATAACTTGGTAGGTTGACTCCATATAGTGTCTAGATGAGAACGCCCCCTTTTGGTCGCGATTGGTCAACTGACGGCTACAGGGGCCCGAAGCCCAAAAACCTTCAGCGCATCCTACAGGTTATATTTATGAAGGGATTTCATTGTAACTTGGTTGGATGACTCCAGATAATGTCTGGACGAGAACGTCCCCTTTTTGTCTCGATCATTCAGCCGTGACGGCCACCCGAGTCCAAATCCCGAAAACCTTTAGCACAGTCTACAGGTCGTATTTATGAAGGGATTTCATTGTAACTTGATAGGATGACTCCAGATAATGTCAAGATTAGAACATCCCCTTTTGGTTGCGATCGGTCAACCGTGATGGCTACACAAGCCCTAAGCCCGAAAACCTTTAGCACAGTCTACAGGCCGCATTTATGAAGGGATTTCATTGTAAGTTGATAGGATGACTCGGTTTTTAATATTTTCATTGTAACTTGGTAACTTTGGTTGATATACATTATCTGTGAAAACAAAGCACACAGAGACCAGACATTAACATATTCCCAATTATCACAATTCTTGTCTTATTTCATATTCCTTTCATAAACATTGAACATTATCCTTTTCATCAAACACAACACATAGTAAAGTTAAGCTACAGTGTCATTGACACTTTCCTTTTTTACTGTTCTGGAATCTTTTTTGTCCCAAACTAGGGCTGTCGCGACTATCATTTTTTGTAATCGACTAATCGTGGCCAGTAATCGACGGTTTAGCAAATCATTCTTCTGTTCGTAAAACTCTGAAAATGACAATGGCACCAGTGTGTTCAGACGAAGTGGGGTTGTGGGAACAACAAATCGGTCCCGACTAAAGCTACATGTAGTCCAATCTTGGACCCACAGTCCGTAATATAATTTTTGGGGTTGGTACGTCCTGTAGGACGTACCAACCCCAAAAATAATATTACTGACTGCGGGTCCAAGTTTGAACTAGATTGTGCCGATGAATTAAAATGAATTTATCAAAGAACGTTCCTGCATATGTTTCCTTTCTGCAATGAGTTTCTCGAAATTTTGAACATTGAGATCTATGCATTCCCTCGTCAGTTGTTAAAACTGGATCTTAGTGACTTAGTCTGAAGTTCCGAACTTTGAGAAGTGATCTGACGTTCTGACTTTTGTCATAATTTTGTCACTTCCGCGCTTTGGGTTTTCCAATGGGTGCATTCGTGTGTACAAGACTGGAGAAATTCAGAAGAATCTATTCTTCTCGAGTAACTGTGAGTGTTCTTTCTTACACAGTCAGTGACAGTCGTACAGTCTTCCGGATATGAATGTTAACTATGGTTAGATATTTAAAGTTATTCACCTTCATTGATCATTCACCTCACAAAACAATGCAATTTAGCCACGACGTGTAGTAGACGTGTACCACCTTGAAAATGAACGACGATCGACTAAAAATAAAAAACGTTGACTACTTCAATAGTCGACGGTTAGTCGACTAATCGAATAATCGCGACAGCCCTATCCTAAACTGTAACAAAATGTCACCAATCGATCATAAAAGCCCACTTAGAAGCATTATTAACAAAACTAACCCTCTTAATATAAAAATATTGGAGAATTTCATCCCAAACTGACTTATGGACGGGGGTGGGTGCCCAATATTGAGCGGAAAAAAATTGCCCGGCAATTTTCTCCTGAAGTCAACAAAAATATCTTTTCACAACATAATTCATTCATATCAAGATTTTTAATGGAACATTATTTAAAATAAAGCATAGTATATATAATATTGTCTAATGAGTCATAATAGCAAGGTGGGACTGATTTTTTCACAATGAAAAAATTGAAAATCTTAATTTTTATTTCAACAAAAACAAAAAAGTCTTTTTGATCGCTATCCTGGTATGCAAATGCGATAACAAAAACAAAAACACAAGGTTTGCCCTTCTTGAGCCAGAGCCAAAACAAGTTCCCATTCACTCAACCAATATTTGCAACATACACGGTTACAGTATAAGCATTAGTAAATTAATTATGAGCACAACAGGCACAGTGCTCACATATGCTTGCATATGCCATGATTTACTGAAACTGGACTGTTCGAAGAGCATATCACTGCATATCAGAGATAAAATTAGGAAAAGCTTATTTAAATTTGGTTTAAAATCAAAGGATTTCTGGGAAAAAGAATAACTGAGTTCCATTTGCAAGGTAAACAACGAGAAACTAGATTTGTTAGAATATTAAGCTACACATTTAGTTTGTCTCAAATGTCTGATCTAATTTGATTGGGTTTTACATCGCTTTCAACAACTATGGCCACATAATGCCATTATCACAACGTTGTTAGTTCCCAAGATGAAGGTAGAATTATTCAAACAGATCCGCTGGATGGCCTAAGGAATCCACCAACCACTGGAGGAACTAACAAGCTCATTCACACATACACCTCAGAATAAGGATAAAACAAATTCCTTAGAATTTGCTACATCAATATTGTATTCAAATGTCTGTATGAACAGGCAGACCATTGCTGCTATGCGTAAACAACCTGGCAACCAAATGTGGTCCTATTATACCCCGGTCCACACGGGGTTCAAGCTATACAGTAATGTATCTCTGTGAACTGATGTGAATCTGATAAATCTTGAAAAATGCATCTGATAGAGTAAATGGAAACATGTTTGGACATATAAAAATATGCATTGAATCATTGTGCATTACGCGTTTTGAGTTAGTGTTCGTGTGCCAAAGTTTTGTATATAAAATGTATGAGATGAGAAGGGGGTGGGTCCCCCCAAAATATCATGAAAAAAATATGCGGGAAAGGGTGGGCGGGTAAAAAAAATCTGCAAAATCAAAATTGCCAGCTTTGTTCACGTTTTTTTTCTTTCTGCCCACCCCCTGGATAGTTGGGAATTTTTCATGCAAAAATTCATACAGTTGGAAATTCGAAGCATTGTTGTAACGGAGGATTTTTTTTCTCCGAATGTGCATATTACATTTCCGTGAAAATTCTAACATCCCGACTCCCACAGACAGAATTCTGACCGAACAACGCAAGATTTTCCGACTACTCAGTGGCTCCGACGTTAATTCCACAACCGTGGTAGTGTTACGCGTTTTTTTCTCTTCCATGTCGAACTTTATTCATATTAAAAGTAACACAAAATGAACAGACGGGCACTATTACCTCATATTTGAGATGATTAATTAATGATTTATTGGTTGAATACTGATTTTTGAGCATTCTCCTCGCATGTACATTAATAAAGAGGTGGACTGGCCATATGGTCTACCGGGAAATCCCTCCCTGACAGACATATGGGTCCCCCTGGGGACCTTGTGTACCTTATTAAAGCCTTAAAACAACCAAGAACATCCATGAAATTGGGCATAAATTCAACTTATGAAGGGCAGAATGGGCCCATAATTCATCAACATGCACTAATTTGGCCTTATTTGAGGCCCGGATGCATTTCCGTACAGGACAGTAGGACATCAGCGTCACAGTGGCGGCGCCATGAAGGGGGGGGGGGGGGTATGGGGGTACTTACCCCTCCACTTTTTTCGCCAAGAGTAGTAAAAAAATACTATCATTTTAATTTTTGTATTGAACGTTGCGGTTGCGGTGCAATGGTGGGTATGCTTAAGTCCATATTCCCAAGTGCACTAAATCAGAGAAGTTTTTAAATTATGTTTGTGTAGACTCTGAAAGTTGAGAAAGGCGATATACCACCTACACCTGTGGACTACACCGACACGTAACGTGTATTTGCAAGAGCTATTAAAGCATGGAAGGAGAAACGTGCGTTTTCCAAGAAGAAGAAATGAGTGCGTCCCCCTCCCCCATGTGCAGTTCCAAACTCCTCTGTTTAAGATAACTTAAAAATAGTTTTCACTGCTTGAATTAGAAATAGCTGAATTTTTTGGGGATGTTCCTAAGTTTGATATTTTAGCAGAAAAGTCATATTTTAAGTGAGAATTAAGCTCCCAGAGGCGAAGAAATGGCGTCCTTTAAGGTCCAATTCTGAAAGTTTCGCACTATGGTATCGAGGGGCACAGAGGTGAGTTCAATTGAACTAGAGTATATCTAATTACCCAAATAGACCCGACAACGCTTACAAACCACCAAAATCTACACCAAACCACCAAAACGGACATGTGAAGCTCCTTTCTGGGCATATAAAAATAACACGTAATACTATAGGACCGAGATATCTCCTGGGGGTATGTTCTATTTAATAGGGGTACTGGACCTGATTTTCCCAGAATCCCATTTTTAATGCCTATTGCATATGCTACTCTAACACTAAGAGTCTGTCCAGTCCAAACTATCTCTGGTTCTCTCGTCCAAGTCTTATAATCACCGGTGCTTGATTTCCCATAATCTGTATGCAGAGGTATCTCCCTTGTGTACAACAAAAGCCTTTTTCATTCCCAAAGCGAATAAGTTATCGAGCAGTTACTGGTAAGTCATTGCTCGAACGACTCGAAGCAGATCGAACAAATGAGCTTAGAGCAATTGCTCGATCGAGTGACTCTCACATATTGCTCGAACGACTCGAAGAAGATCGAGCAAATGAACACTCTCCCTGTGCCCCTCGGTACTATAGCACTACGTGCTAAGCCGAAAAAATGCGAAATCCGTAGTAAATAAAGTCTTTTTTGGTGATTTGGTGGGATTGTCGGGTTTATTTGGGTAATTCTACGAATCGGGAAAGTACTCCTATTCAATCGGACATACCCTCCGAACATACCCCTGTCTTGTAAGCCATTGGGTAACATAACAACCACGTGCTACCATAGAAACCAAGATGGCGGCCTCCAGTAAACAAAATGGACGACGGAAACACGTATCACCCTAACAACACGCGCTGCGCATGCGCACTAACACCACGTATCACTATGGGGATGACGTCACAAGATGGCCGCTTACGCGGGTTACCATGACAACCAAACATAGCGTCACCAGGTCACGCGACATGACGTCACTTCCATGCCCCCCCCCCCCCCCCAATGGGGGCCGATCCATACATCTACTACTACCCATACACACGCGTCTGTCGTTCTGTGTATTTATCCACGAATGAACTTCCAAGAAGTCTTTTGAACTGTAATCCTGACTAACCAATATTCTATCTACATCATTAACGTATACCTTCTACGAAGGTATGCCTTGATGATATAGTTGCAATATTTTATCAGTCGGGACTTGAGGAGTGATAATCCACGTGGGAACCCCTGCCTAGGTGTTAGTCCTCTAGAATGGGCAACATGGGTATAACGATTGGCAAGACCTGACTTTCTTATCCATGTTGCGGTCACGATTAGCCATTGTGTAGAAATATGTAAATAAGTAGTAACTTGCGTCATTAAAGTCGGTCAAATCAGGTTCATAACCCCCTACAACCACCCCCCCCCCCCTCCCGCCACAGCCCCCATGTGTCATTTCGCGACCACTCTGTTTACACTCGGATTAATATTCACTTATCTGTACTTGACCTTTTTATCAAATTGATCGTTTTCTTGACTTTTTAGCTAACACAGTGCTGAAGGCATTGGCCAAAAACGAATTTTGTATTGCTAAAAATATTTATTTTTGCCTAAAATACATAGCTACGACCTCATTCCAATGAGGGGCCATGAGCTATATTTTGGATTTAATTCATTAATTTTATCAATATTTAATAAATAATAAAATACAAGAAGCGATTTCTTTTAATTTAACGCTGTCTGGGTATGGCCTTTGTATCAAGTAAAGAATGTAATGTTTTGAAAGCATACCGGTAATTATGTTCTCTTTAGAACTGAAAAAGAGAAGAAACAAGGACAACCACCACCCCATCCCCCCCACCACCACCACCACCACCACCACCACTGTAGGCTGTGATTCCACTCCACTGTGTGGAACATACATCAAATGTTTCTTACGTGGCAGAAACTATGAGCGGCTGCGTAGGGGAGGTGGACTGGCAGTATAACGAAAAATCGAGTCGCCGGACACACTGGGGCATGTGGGTCCGGCACCTTCATTACACTGAACTTACGAAACAACGTAGACATCAGCATGTGTGGGTATGCACGGTATTGGTATAGAACCTTGTCCGTCACATTTCATGTTAACACTTTGTTTATTTTTTTAAATTTGGGAACTAAACAGAAAACGTCTTTTGTGCGTCAGCATTTCAAACATTTCTACCACAAGAGGGGACCCCACGTCACGCCCCTCACTCCTCTTCGATCCCACTTCGATGAGCCTTCTCGTAGATCTCTCCCTGAGTATATGAAGTCAAGTTTGTACAGACAATCCTTTACTCATGTGCCTGCCTACTTTAGAGGAGTCCAACTCCGTTTTTCTTGGCGTCCTGTTAACCCTTTACCCAACGTAACGACCAAAACCGGTCAGCGCTATTCACAAAATCGCCAATTAATTTTCATTATTTTTTTCATTTTTTGCCTCAAAAACATAGGTTATGGCCCCTGTTTGGAACGAGCTCGTCAAGCTCGTTCCAATGAGAGGCCATAACCTATGTTTTTGAGACAAAAAATGAAAAAAAATAGTTATTCAAGAAGTGTCGTCTGCTTTTCATATTAGGTAATGGGTTAAACCGGTAAAACAGACCCAATTCACCACAGTAATCAAGCATGCACGGCCCCATTTCCCGTGATTCTCGCGGAACACCCTGCCAACCACAACAGTAACCAATTGCCAACCGCGACAGTTGTCCCCAATTTGGAATTTTGCTAACAGAAAAGTATTTTTTCCAGAGTGTGTTTTTTGACGCTCGTCAATTAAACTGAAGAAAAAAATGGATGCATTGTTTCTGACGTTTTGTGAAGAAAATATACAATGTGCTTTACATACTAAATATGAATCATATATTGTTGCTCAAATATGGTAATCCACACATTTTCATCGTGCCCACGTGAGAAATTTTAGCAAACAATGAATTCCATTTTAAAGACTGGATTGGGCTACCAGTAGGTTTATTGGTCCTGCGCGGAGGATGGGTTGGGGTGAAGAACTTCCTAAAGCTGGAAATTCGGTGGCCACTCCACCCACATCTCTGAGTAACGCCTACATATACGGACAGAGTTTCGATATAACTAACACCCCTCCCTCAATATTTAGGGTTAGTTATGGGATGGGAACCACTGTAACCACCAATAATCCAATTTTCTGTTGTTTAACTCTCTGCACCCTGATGCCAAAATAACGAGATTTCAAGCAGAAAACTTTACATAGTGAAACTGGGAATTTAACCAATTCAATCTCGAGCTCACTGAGCTCTGTCAAACAATGTTGAATTCAAAGTTACATTTTTGGAAAACGTGTAGCTAGAAATGTTGGTGTTTTTGGCGTTGGTGATCAGAGGGTTAATATCCTTAGTCCTATCTAATAGGCTTAAAACTGTTCGGTCGGTTAGAAAAGAAGGGCGGGCGTTGAGCGTACCTTCATTTTCGGCTCAGGTTATTCCTCACTCTCGTCATCTTCGTCTATCTGACTTTAAATATGACTTACAGCATTGTCACAAAATGATCATAAAAAAATTAAAATATGATTGTGCGATGCAGTTTTACAAGTAAAGGTAAAACTTCTAAAATTAACATTTGCAAGGTTAAATGAAGCGAAGCGATTGGCATACTGAACTGTAAATAGGACATTTCTACTTACCACAAACATTTTTCTATCCCCATTCAAGTATCTAGGCCAATATTGAAGTTTTGAACGATTTCTCGTTGCTGCCCAGTTCAGACGTTGACGAACACCGCTCTTAATGAGAGAATAACAGAAAGGCATCACTGAAATACCGCAACTCAGCTTCCAGGTTGAAACATGTGTTCCAAGTACGCGATTAGAGACGAGCTTTTTCCCTATCTACAATATGTTACCACTTGCAGGTGGCTGGTCGAAAGACGCGTGCCATCTGTCAGTTCAATTGCTCACAGCGTCTGTATCACACTATCAACTGAATTTCACGTCAGCTGGCAAACGACACGAATAGAGGCAGTTACTACAATTAGTGACAACCGTTATCCAAACCAACACGCGACCAACGTTCCAGTGTATTATCGTGGATTAGAGCGCAACTTTAGTTACCAGCTTGTTAAAAATGTTTGAAAATCTTAACCCTCTTAGGCAGTTCCACTTATCACAAACTGAAGTTTCAAAAATAGGTTTCCACGGAAAAGTGATAACACGTCGGTTCGACTATGGATCCATGCACGCCATCTCTCTATCAAAATAAAGGTAAAAGGTAAAAGAAACGAAAACCAAACCAAGCAAAACACCCCGAAGTAAAAAAATTAAGTTCCAACAAGGGCAATAACTCTTGCAGCACTTACATCTTCTTAGAATATAAGTCTATAAATGATGATAGGAACAAAACTGAAGAGCCCTATTACTTCTGAAACATTAAATATGAGTTACTTCACTCACTGAACTGATTGTATAATTCATTTTACCCGCTTCATTCGTTTGAATTTCATTATCATGTGAATTTGCATGAAAATTTGAATGAAACTTCCTATTTTTAACTTTAATTAAAACATTTTGGGCAAACATTTTTGGGTTGTTTCATGAAAAATCGTATCGAAACACATATAGGAAGTGCCACTATCAATTCCCTATGAATCTGACATGAGATGTTTGAGTAATGTGATTAAAAACAAACATATCCACAAAAATGCACCTTATGAACTTTGTGGCCTCGAAAATTACCTTTAGGGTCAAAATCGAGAATGGCATCCGGACTCAGGTTAACGCGCTGACTATGTAGACGCATAATCGGATGGATTCTAGAAATTAACATGAAATGGCCATCACATTTTTTCTCGAATTTGGCTGCCCAACTTAATATTGTCGCATCTCTAACTGCCAGCCAACACCACAAATGAACTAATTTTATGATAGGTTGTGTCAGTCTCAAGAAAGCTGTGATTTTATAGGCACGAGTAGCAGTCACTGGAATGACAGGGATTTTTGTGCATGGAAATTACCCTCTTTTGGTGTTACACTTTACAGAGTGACTGTGAAGATCGGGCTCAAAGTTAGTCAGTTTGCATCCCCACCCTCTACCACACGCTGATGTCAAAGTCAGTGAATGGAAATATCATGCAGCCATTTTCCCCATAAATTAACAAATCCAAACATTTTGGACAGAAGTCAGTTGCGTTGTAGGAAAAGTCGGAGTAAAAGTTTTTTCATCTTTTTTGCCAAAATTCTCATTCATTATGAATAACCCAGGATTTGTCTAACAATCAAACTATACATCAGGGAAAAGGTTATTACCTCTTCTAACAACTGAATTCAGGTATTCGAGAATACAAGTGGTTCCAATTTGTGACGAACGTGAACAAGGCCGGTTGTTTTTTCTTTAAAAAGAGAGGCGCTTGCCTTGTTATATTTATATATCTGTTGGGGGGAGGGGGGGGGGGGAGGTGCGAAGAGGACCGAAAGAAGTTATCAAATATAATTTCACCTACTGTTTAGCTCGAGTAGATCAGGTGTGCCCTAATTAGGGCCAGCGGGTTATTAACCACACGCTCCACCTTCTTAGGAAGTGAGAGATGGAGAGCAACCAGGGAAGGTGTTTGGGTGTGTCTGTGTGTGTGGGGGCGGGGGGGGGCTATTTAGGGTTACCTATTATGGTATTGCGAGTCTGGCAAGAAACCTGTATTCACGGGTTTATCACAGCGACACTTTTTTATTGGGCGATTTTGTCACGCGCCACCACTTATTTCTATTGCGGTAAATAGAAATCCAGGGGCGCGGTGGCATCGCGCCACCACTTATTTCTGTTGTGGTAAATAGAAACCTAGGGGCGCGATGGCATCGCGGTAACCAGTTCTATTCAGATCACCGAAGTTAAGCAACGTCGAGCGCGGTTAGTAGTTGGATGGGTGACCATTTCAGCGACTGATTCGTGCTCCCGCGGTGTCCTTGAGCAAGACATTTAACCCAGATTGCCTACATGGGACACGATGACGCTGTGTACTTAGGCGTGCTGCACTTCGATGGTGCGCATGTCTTCAACCAATCTAACCCTGCCTGTGTCGAGGTTCAGAGTTACGATGTTGGAAAGCTGACAGCTGCTAGTCGTTGCTCGGTGGTTCTCTCCGGGTACTCCGGCTTCCTCCACTCGTAAAACTGTCACCGACATGATATGACCCTGACTGTTAAAGTGACGTTAAACCCTAATAAATAAATAGATAAATAGAAACCCTACAGCACAAAATGCTGAATGATGTGCACGGAACCACGAACAAGCACCAGTCATCACTTTTCTTTCATCTCAACCGCAAACTGCGAAACGAATTAGAGGACACAAAGAAGTTGTATAAGACCAAAGGCGTGAGAGCACAATGCTGCAATTAAATAGTTTTTTTACATTTCTGCATTCATTTGCGAAAAATGATTTAAAAACTTTCATAATGTGTTTAAAATGTTTAGGTTCAAACTTCCTGAATGATTTTATACCAAGATTACAGGGCTGATATTGGATTTGAGCTAGTACATGACAATTTGGGATGCAAACCACTCTGCATACTTTGCTGACAAACTAAATTAAAAAATGCACTCAGTGTCTTCCGAGTGACCTCAGTTACTACGACTCAAATCTGACCCGCAGTCCAACCCCAAATGTCGACTTATTTGGCGTTGGTCCCAAATGGATAAGTGATACGATGCCGATGATACATGTATAAGCGTGATCCATTTTTGTATTCTAAACTTCGTCCACCGAGCGTCACTTTCGAAATCTCAACGCTTAGTTTGTGTAGTGGCATTTCTCACAAGTAACTAATATGTCAAACCAGAAAAAATGACAAACACTGGACATTGGTCTTCAGGCTATAGTGCGGATAAGCAAAGCTTTTAAAAAGTCCAAGGTGGCTGCTTAGACAGCCATATCGAATGGAACACTGACTATCATGAAGAGCCTTACTATTGTCTATGTCATTTCCCCCGAAAGAAGTAGGATCCATTACACATTTGTTTTTCAAGGTATTATGATAACAAGTAGAAAATAAAAACTGTTGGGTACTAGGTGGAATTTTCTGGGGGTTTTTCAGATAAGGAGACTCACCACATTAGTGTAGTATGTTTGTACCCGAACGGGCGGTATTGACCGATTCTCATATGTGACGTCATAATCACGTGACCCAGATACGCCATGTTTGGTGTCATGGTGGCCCGCGTGAATGGCCATCTTGTGACGTCATTCCTACGATGATACGTGGTCTTGGTATGCATGTGCAGCGGTTGTTGTTAAGGGGACGCGTGTTCCCGTTGTCCATTTGTATACTGGGGGCCGTCATCTTGGTTTCTATGGTAGCACATGATTGCTATGTGAGCCAGAGGCCTACAATAGGGCAGGATATGTTCGGAAGGTGCGTTCGATTGAAAAGGAGTAAATCTAATTACACAAATAGGCTCGTCAATCCCACCAAAAAAACACCCCAAGCCACTGAACCGGATTTTATTTGGCTCGAATTTCCCACAAAATCCTCGGTTTCTGCCTATTACAGACACTATTCTAGCTACTCTAACCATAGCAGTCTATCCAGTTCAAGCTGTCCCTGATTCTGACCTCTACCCTCCAACAATCAGATAGCTCCATTTACCGTAATCTGTACTTATCCATAGAGAGTTATCTACTTGGTGTATAACCAACACTCCTATGATCCCTAAACCCGAAAGACAATTCAGCAGGAACAGGTATTGCTCGGGCGACTCGAATCTTATTGAGCAAATAAGCTATGGAGTAGTGACATGAACAGTCATTACTCGAATGATTCGAATCTCATAGAGCAAATGAGCTATCGAGCAATTACTCGAACGAGTGACGACTCCACATGCGACTCTTATGCTCGTCTGGGTATTGGAGGATGCCTATGACATGGTGGTGTACTATTGGAGGGTACCTTTTGAGGGACACTGATCGGCGGATATTTAAAGATAGTTAAGTTGCCTAGAGCCTGTTCAGTTCCTGGCATCTAGACCACCCCATACCCCTTATAGGTCTAAGACAGTTTTGGTAACGTCACATTCTGGAGTGTTATATTTATATATGAACATCAAAAATGCATCTTAAAGTGCGATATCCAGCATTTCTAGAAACTGTTCTCAATGACCTCTCTGGGGAAATCCAGTGACTTTGACTTATATTTTGAACCTCCAGAAGAGTTGTGACTCACCTGATTCCGGGTCTATAGATCATACCATGCTTGACAAGGAAGCATGGACTACTTTCAAAATGTTTGTCTCTGTCCTCTTTGGGGTGTTGAAATTCATATATTAACGTCAGGAATCCATTAGTGTTCATAAAATTTGATTTCCAATTTTCCAGCATTTCAATGTCCACATGGCGAGCAGCTCACTATGTGGTCATTGAAATGCTGGAAATTGTGAGCACAGTGACTTTGCCTATTTTTCAGATCTTCAAAGAGTTTCAACTCGTTCGCTGTTGGTTCCAGGACCATAGGTTCTACAGGCCATAAAATTTGAGAGCAACGATTTTTCTAAATGAGAAAAACAGATAACCGAAAAGTTGTTCGTCTGGAACTACAAACAGTTCGTCAAAAAGTTGTGTCTTATCACCTTATTTGATAGTACTGTTTTAAAATGTTTCTGTGGGAAGACTCCTCAACGCTCAAACTCCCCAAGACAGCTGACACCCCTGTGTTTGCCGCAGATGCTTTCGAAATCTGTGAACTGTCAAACAAAAGGACCATCGTGGACGAGTCAAAATCCACGGGTTTTCATTTTTTCACACATATAATTCAGGGATGGTCCGCTTTGACACTTAGCAAAATTTCCACCAATGAAGCACCGGGATTACCCCGGTGCTTCATTGGTGGAAATTTCGCTAGGTGTCACAGCGGATCATCTCTGAATTATATGCGTGGAAAAATGCCCCCCCCCTAGATTTTGACCCGATCACGATGGCTGTACTGTAATCGATCCTCTTTATTATATTCAGATGAACGGTAAATAGGTTATCTCAAAATTCGAAATTTTATTCTCTGTTCTACCATGCTTGAGATAGGAGTGTGATCCACTTTAAAAACATTCGCTCAGCCTGCTCAGCCCACTTTTCTATTCTGTGTATTGAAATTCATATGTGAACATCAGGGGTGCAATGGGAAATATTTTAATGTGATTTCCAACAGTTTGTAAAAAACTAACTTAACGACTCCTGGGTGATTCTAGTGACATGGACCCATATTTTTAACTTCCAATGTGTTTCCACTCATTTCGAGACTCAGATCCATAGGTCATACCATGCTTGAGATATAAGCGTCACCCACTTTCATATTTTTTTTCACATTTTTATGTTATTCTGTTCTGTCTAAAACACAAGTTAACTTCTATTCTAAGTGATGGGGAAGGCATTATTCAGTGGACCTTCGACACTTATTAATAAATGAAAGTGTCAGTGACACTGTAGCTTAACTTGTTTAAGACATGTGCATGTATAGTGTGTGACACAGCAATGACAAACATCTAGGTAATGACCTGATAACAAATGTACATATAAAGTATTGTAACGGTCTGTACATAAATGCTGACCGTAGCCTGTAACAAATATATAGGTAAAGTATTATAAAAGTGGGGTGACAGTTAGATGCTAAACTAGAAAAGAAATCTTTAAGTCCCAGAGTGGGTCTGACTGAACCCAAAAATATTTGTTCTCATAGCACAGTGATAACAAAGACACCCAAAACACTCGTTCCTGTCACAAGGTGATAACAAAGGTACACCAAGAAGTTTCGTGAAGATCAGTTCATAAATACAGACTCTAGCCCGAGCCGTATTGACACGTGCACTTGCTGTGTATAAGTAGCACTGAACAAATCAAAGTTCATCTAATTTGCATAATTTCTGCATGAGAAAGAAACCTGTATTATATGTGATGTATTCCATGTTACTAAACATTCCTACAAAAATTTATTCAAATCAGAACTTTCATACAGAAGTTCTGTACAAAAAACTGATTGCACTAATTTTGGTACAAAAAGGCTGCTGGTGGCCATCTTGAATTTTGGACCGCACCCAAAAACACTCATTCTCACCCCACAGTGATAACAAAGGTACCCAAGAAGTTTCGTAAAGATCGGTTCATAAATATGGCCTCTAGCCTGAGCCGTATAGAAGTTGTGTACAAAAACTGACTGGACCTAATTTGGGTACAAAATGACCACTGGCAGCCATCTTTAATTTTGGACCGCACCCAGAAACACTCGTTCTCACCCCACAGTGATAACAAATGTACCCAAGAAGTTTTGTGAAGATCGGTTCATAAATACAGCCTCTAGCCCAAGCCGTATTGACACATGCACTTACTGTGTATAAGTTGCACTGAATAAATCAAAAAGTTCCTCTAATTTGAATAATTTCTGCTCGAGAAAAAAATCCGTATTATATGTGATGTATTCCATGTTACTTTTTGTTCGATAATAATGTACTTAGTCAATTCCAATCAGGTTTTACGCCGGGTGACTCGACTGTCCTCCAGTTGACCGAACTATATGACGAATTCTGTCGAGCTCTTGATGACTGCAAGGAGGTTAGGGTAGTTTTCTGCGACGTCAGTAAGGCTTTCGACAAGGTATGGCACGTTGGACTTATTCACAAGCTGGAGAGAATCGGTGTCGCGGGTGAACTACTGTCGTTCCTAAAGTCATACCTTTCAGATAGGTTACAACGGGTAGTAATACGATCCGATGCCTCAACATGGAGACGTATTAATGCTGGTGTTCCGCAGGGCTCGATACTCGGTCCTATACTGTTTTTAATCTATATCAACGACATTACCGAAAACTAATTCAGTAATATTCGTCTATTTGCTGACGATACTTCCCTTTATTTAATAGTAGAGAATCCCAAGCAAGCCTCGACTTTAATCAACCAAGACTTGGCCACAATTGAACATTGGGCCAAGACATGGCTGGTAGAGTTTAATCCCCATAAAACAGAGAGTATGCTGATATCGCGCAGAAACATCCCTGTTGCCCACCCACCACTATTCTTTAGTAAAACGCCGATGTCTGAAGTAAAAAAACACAAACACTTAGAAGTCATATTAAACAGTTCTTGTACGTGGGACGATCACATTGACCACATCTGCTCGAAAGCTTGAGTTCGTTTAGACTTAAGAAAGCAGAAATTCAACCTCGATCGGGACGTCCTAGAAACAATTTACTTTGCCTTCATCAGGCCATTACTCGAATATGCGGATGTTGCCTGAGACAACTGTTCTGCAACCGAAGCTGAAAAATGAGAGAAAATACAGATTGCATCTGCGAGAATCATAACCGGTTCAACAGTTAGTTGCAGTAAGCGTCTACTTAATACTGAAACACGCTGGGACTCTTGACAAGAAAGACGTCGCAAACACAAATTGTCACAATATTTCAAAATGTACCATCGAATGTCGCCCCCGTTTTTTGCCAATAAGGTCCCTCCAATCATCTCATCATCAAATTTATCGCAAAATCTCATGTAACAACCACAGAATTCCTTTCTGTCGGACACAATTATATCAGTCTTCCTTCATCCCCAGCTTTACGAAGCAATGGAACAGCATGCCCATGTCTGTGCGTGAAAACTCTTCATTGCCCAACTTCAAGATATTTTTAAGTGGTGGGAACCAAAGGCCTCCTAAGTTTTATAGTGGTGCAAAGTCCCGCAAAGATCAAATTTACCACACCAGGTTACGTCTGGGTTGCAGTAGCCTTAATTTCTATCTGTATTCAAATCACCTGTCGCCTACCTCTTTATGTCAGTGTGGGGTGCGAGACCGTGGAACACTATCTTCTCCACTGCCCAGTCTTTACAAATGCTCGTGATAATTCCATTAAGCTACTATCATTCCCAATTGACGTACCAACGCTTCTTTTTGGATCTGAATTTTTGAATAACCAGGAGAACCAGCTTGTTTTTGAAGCGGTTCATGACTTTATTTTATCAAGTGGACGTTTTCGCTGATTGTGAAAATCGCATTTCTTAAGATGAATCTTTCTCAGATCTCTTTTAAGTCGTTCACTGTGCCGATCACACTGTAAAACACCTCTACCCCGCCCCATCTCCAAGTAAGTTGCATAGGCTGCATGTAATAATAACTGTAACGAATATATAGGCAATAGACATTGTCTTCAAGCTGTTTTTTCTGTCCTTTCTTGTCTCACTCTTCTTTACTCTTTTTCCATCTTTCTTACTTTTCTCACATTCATGGTTTAAGCAATATCAGGTATAGTCGCCATATGTTCTGACAACTCACGCTTAATTTCCTATGCTTCAAGCTAACTTTGATCAGACTATTAGCCTTGCACTGGCCGGGGAATCGCATCCATACACTGTTTGGTTCATGGATGCGAGGCCCCACCCAGTTAGCTGGGCATCTGCCCAGACTATATTATAATTTCGAATATGGGTCATGATCTTAGGTAGCTTTGGACAAAATTTAAGTACTGTTTTTACCACATCAGATGACTGATATATTTCATGGTTTAGGGAGACGACGCACATAAGCTTTCAGCTTTTTGTCAAATCCCTCTATTATTCTGTTACTCTACATTGCTGAATAAATTTTATATAAGATATCTCATCCTACTTCTTTACTTTTTATAAACATTTTGTTACATATGACATTTTTAAAGAATAAAATGTTGTTTAACCAGAAACACTTGTTCTCATCCCAAGGTGATAACAAATGCACCCAAGACGTTTTGAGAAGATCGGTTCATAAATACAGCGTCTAGCCCAAGCCGTATTGACACATGCACTTACTGTGTATAAGTTGCACTGAATAAATCAAAGTTCATCTAATTTGCATAATTTCTGCTCGAGAAAACAATCCGTATTATATGTGATGTATTCCATGTTACTAAACATTCATACAGAAATTTATTCAAATCAGAACTTTCATACAGAAGTTCTGTACAAAAAACTGATTGCACTAATTTTGGTACAAAATGGCTGCCGGCAGCCATCTTGAATTTTGGACCGCACCCCAAAACACTCGTTCTCGTCCCACGGTGATAACAAAGGTACCCAGGAAGTTTCGTAAAGATCGGTTCATAAATACGGCCTCTAGCCCGAGACGTATTGGCATTTGCAGTTACAGTGCCGAAAGTAACACTAAAAAAATCAAAGTTAGTCAATTTGCATAATTTACGCACAAGGAAAAAAACCCGTATTATATGTTATGTATCCCATGGTACTAAACATTCAAACAAAAAAATATTCAAATCAGAGCTCGTCTCACAATGATAACAAAGGTACCCAAGAAGTTTTGTAAAGATCCGTTCATAAATACGGCCTCCAGCCCGAGCCGTATTGACACAATCACTTACTGTGTATAAGTTACATGTGTACGGCGCGACGGACAGACGGACGACGGGCCATGACAATACCTCAAATTTAGATTCGCCAAAGTTGAGCTAAAAAGGAGTATTTAAATGGCAAGCCCTTAACCCTCTCAAGAATACAAAATTGGGTCTCATTTTATTTAATGCATGGCTAACGCATGGCCAAAATAACTCCAAATCTCCTTCAGGACTCACATTGCCGCACTGAACATAGGCACCGATGAGGTCTCGTCATTTTCTCAGTTCCAATAGGCCTTCATAAGATCACTCAATGCCTTTTTATATCTGTATAACGATATTACTGAATTACTTCACCCAGGAAATATTTTAGAGGTACTTCCAGCCAATACTGAATATTTGCTATCATCATCTAATGTGGCAGATCTGGACGCCATCTTGGATCTTTTTCAAATGGCATGTCTTGAACATTTTGCATCAGAAGAGAACTTTCACCATTTTCTTTACAGTCTGATGGCAAGAAAAGATATTGCCAGGAATTTGGGATGTATGACACCTATTATCTATTTACTGGTGTTTAAGGTCACATATTTCTGCACAATGGCTAATCGTGACCGCAGCACGGATATAAAGTAAAATCCAGCCATTCGTTTATACCCACTTTGCCCATTATAGAAGACTTCCACCGCTGGCATTGATTACCGGGTGCTATTTTACCAGTAAAACAAAGCCCATTTACCACAGTAAACAAAGACTGCTTCACTTCTCGGGGTTTCCATGGGGAGATTTAGAACATTAAACTCCCAATAACTCTACCGAAAACAAGAATACTTTTCTTTAACCCTTTACCCAACGCAACGGTAAAAACCGGCCAGCACTATTCACAAAAATCGCCAACTAATTTTCATTATTTTTTTCATTTTTTTGTCTCAAAAACATAGGTTATGACCCTCTTTGGAACGAGCTCGTCAAGCTTGAAACAAAAAAATTAAAAAAAAATTAGTTATTCAAGAATTTTGTTTGCAAGTGTCGTCTGCTTTTCATGTTAGTTAAAGGGTTAAAATGTGATGCAAAAACATGGTGAACAAGAGCATTTACTCTAAAAAATGGACATTGTTGCTTTGCAAATTGATTAATGATATCATCCACGGATATTTCCCCCCAAAAGCTTGGAAGTTACCCGTTGTCCTTTTTGTCTACAAGTGCGGGGGCATGGGAAGCCGACACGAGATTTCACCAGGATTTCCCCGACAAGAGGGTCTGTGCTCCATGTTTCTAGAGAAGCCCACAATAAAGGAGGCATTTCCCTGAGGAAATGTGGGCGTTAGACCTCCCAACAAGTTTGGCCATAAAATATTTATTTATTGGTATTTAGATCGTTTTCAGAAATTATGGCTGTATCGCGACAACACACACTTTAAGTCATGACGAACCAATCGCTTATTACACCCGTGCATCCCACTTCAGAGAACTCAAACCTCAGACATCATATACTACTCAAAGTTTGCTCAGCACCAAGTATATCCAACTACCTGTTTTACGTTTTAGTTAAAATATTGTAATGAAAAGTGTATATATATTTTATTTAGTGTTACATCTTTAATGATTCAAGTACAGAAATTAAGATTTTATTTGTGTTTGACATTATTTTTAAGCTTCTGAATACGATAACCATGGAAAATGGATATTATTGGTAAAAGAGGAAATTTTTCGATTAAAACAAAAGTTGACGGAGCGAACTGGTATGGGTTCAATATCGAGTATGAGACACATTACTGTTAATTACAGCTTGACAACGCCTTCTCATGTTCCCAATCAGGTTCCTGATGGTCCTTTGTGGGATGTTGTTCCATTCTTGGACCATCATGACACCAAGCTGGGTTGCTGTGGCAAAGCGGTTCCTACGGGCCTGAATGATCAAAAACTTGTCTTCAGCTGCAGACGTTGCCCTGTCTTTGCCACCACCATGCCGTCATACTGGTGTGCCATACTGCTGAAATCTTGCCCAGGCTCTGGCGATCACCGTATGGTGCACACCAAGGGAGTCACCAACCTGACGATGGGTAGCCCCTTGCTCCACCATCCGTGCAGCACGCCACATTTCTGCTTCAGACAAATGTCTTCTTACATTTGCATTTGCCATATTCAATCATTAAATCACAAGGGTTTGTGTTGAAATGAGGACTGAATACCCTACACATGTCATGTACATGTAGACAGTACACGAAAACATCATGAAAATTAAGGGGTACTTGCTTTCCATGACTGCCACGAAAAGTCTGTCTGTCAAGAGAGCTCATGTAAACACTGGGGACCATCTCAATACATTCCTCAATCATATCCACCAAAAATATCGCAAATATGTCAAAAGCAAATTTCACAATGATGTATCAAATATTTGGTGCTTAGAAAACTTTGAGTAGTATATTACTATTCAGACTTGAATCTCAGATGGTTGTTATCGTGTCAGAGTGTACCACTAAAAGCAAACTTGTTTTGCACTGTCTTCTAGCACAGCCCCACGCTCCAGGGTTCTAAAAGAGAATAATACTTCAGGTAACCACCAGGGGTGACCAATCCTCCCGAAAAATCCTCCTGATGCAGTAAGCTTGGTAATATATTTCATTAAATTAAGACGGCCATCACCATTGGTGGTATTTACTGGAATAATACAGATAAGACTATCTGTATCTGAAGACATATCAAGTTTGGTTTCGATCGGGACCGATAAAATTTTAAGTTCAAGGTCACGTGACCTTGACCTTTGGCACAATGACCTAAAAATATCTAGAGTTCTTCCTCTCATCATGCTCAACTCACATGCCAAGTTAGGTTTTGATCGGGAATTCATAATTTTAATAATTAAGAACCGAAATCAGCTCCGACCGATACAATTTTAATTTCAAGGTCACTGTGACCTTGACCTTCAGTACAATGGCCATAAAAATACGTAGGGTTCTTCCTCCCATTATGCCGAATCCACATGCCAAGTTTGGTTTCGATCAGGCAAACAACATTTTAGAGAACGGAAACCCTGAACGATAAAACTTAAATTCAAGGTCACTGTGACTTTTACCTTCGACGCAATAACCCCAAAATAAATAGGGTTCTTCCTTTCATTATGCTCAACCCATAAGCCAAGTTTAGTTTCGATCGGGCAACAAAATTTCAATTAGAAGCCAACTCTGGTAAATGTTTAAATTCAAGGTCACTGTGACACAATGGCCTCAAAGTAAATAGGGTTCTTCTTCTGATCATGCCTAACCCTCAGGCCAAGTTTGGTTTCAGTCGGCCAAGCGGTACTAATTACATAGCAGAAACCAACTCTGATAAAAAATTAAAGTTCAAGGTCACTGTGACCTTGACCTTTGGCACAATGATCCCAAAATGAATAGAGTTCTTCATCTCATTATACCTAATCCACATGCCAAGTTTGGTTTCAGTCGGCCAAGCGGAATTTTAGTTAAAAGATTGGACATCAACTCCGTCTACTAAGGACGGGCAGCGCCACGGCTATATCCCCCCCCCCCCCCCCGAATTTTTTTCGGGGGGATAAAAAAACAATAACAATGGATGAAGTATCGGTAAGAGAAAAATCGTAACGCTATAAGCAGAGACATCGCGGAGATGACCTATGGGGGAGGTGGGGGAGGGGTTAAACCTGATTTGTCATGGCTCAAATCCCAACTCAGAAATATTTCAACTACATCATCAAGTCAAGGCATGCCCTTGTCGGTAGTTGGGACATTACTCAGTCGGGACTGTAGTTTACAAACTCCAGACTTATAAGGGATTTATCAGTAAATAAATAAAATATACGCGTAATAGTCATGTCACAACTTGCTCTTCGACTGACACGTACTGTACCGGTACTACAAATTCGTCATGCCAGGCCTCAACCATCCCGCATCGGCACTTCAGACCTCAATTTGTATGGTGGACTGTGTGTGTGACGTAAGTCCAAGTATCACATCTGATCTTTTGAGAAAGTTCGTGATTGCTAGCAATAGAAAATTGATAGCTCAGACCCTAATCCTGAAGAAAAACGTCCCGACTGGAAGATTTTGTGAAATATGTAAAGTTAAATCCTTTCTTTGAGTATAATGAAAATTATGGAGGGTAATATTCTGCAGTTCCAATTCAAAAAAATCTAAGAAACTGTAATACTTTTATATTATGAAGTATTATAGATACATGATAATTTCCCAAATATACATAAAATTTACATAAAAATGCAAAATGCCTATTGCTAAAAATAATGTTCTGCAATGAAAGCACCGGGTGACAAAAGTCATCTACACAGCACAACGTTTAAGTCTTCACTTGCTGCAGGCCGATTTTCCTGCCCAGCACCAACAAATCTTGTTACATATTTGAGGTATAACACTAGTACTTGTTAACTAAGTATATTGCAGAAAATACATGTATGAGTACCAGTAGCCCTCTTTTCGATGATTGTTGGTGCAAGACTCCATTGAATTTACCACCCAGTCATGTCATGGTTGTTATTTTATCAAAAATTCAAGCAACTAATTTGAAGGTTACGAGCTAAATTCTGGGGCCTGCAATTATTCGAATTTCGAATTGATTATTGTATCGGCTTCTCGGTTTGATTTGTTACCGATCGAAGACGTGATCGAATCGAACTGGCCAAGTGTTGAGGGATATAGCCAGGGGGGGGGGGGGGGGGGGGGGTAGATCTATGAAAATTCGAACTAGGATTGATACTAGAAGGGATGCCCCCTTAATTTCTATCCCCAGGGACGGGAATTTTTTTCAAAATGTTTGCTCCGAATGATTGTATCGGTAGGTTTCAGGGCATTCTGATAACATTTCCAAGCAGTTTAAATGACTGCAGCTAAATATCTATATACATAATTTGAGGTTTTAAGACAGCAAAAAATGACAATTTCTTGTGGTTTTGTAGACTGTAAGTAGGTCCTACCTGCCTTCATTGAGCATTGTGTTAATTACATGAATGTACATGTATGGAGAATGCTGAAATGAAAATGAAAGTGTCAATGACACTGTAGCTCAACTTGTCAAGACATGTACATGTATAGTATGTGACAGAGCAATGACAAACATCTAGGTAATGACCTGATAACAAATGTACATATAAAGTATTATAACGGTCTGTACATAAATACTGGCCGTAGCCTGTAACAAATGTATAGGTAAAGTATTGTAAAGGTGGGTGACAGTCAGATGCTAAATAGAAAAGAAATCTTTGAGTCCCTGAGTGGGTCTGACTGAACCACAAAATATTTGTTCTCATAGCACAGTGATAACAAAGGCACCCCAAAACACACTCATTCGTGTCCCAAGGTGAAAACAAAGGTACCCAAGAAGTTTCGTGAAGATCAGTTCATAAATACGAGCTGTATAGAAGTTGTGACAAAAAACTGATTGGACCTAATTTCGGTACAAAATGGCCACTGGCAGCCATCTTGAATTTTGGACCGCACTCAGAAACACTCGTTCTCGTCCCAAGGTGATAACAAAGGTACCCAAGAAGTTTCGTGAAGATCGGTTGATAAATACAGCCTCTAGCCCGAGCCGTATTGACATTCGCACTTACAGTGTATAAGTAGCACTAAATAAATCAAAATTCATCTAATTTGCATAATTTCTGCACGAGAACAAAACCCGTACAGTATGTGATGTATTCCATTTTACTGAACATTCATACAAAAATTTATTCAAATCAGAACTTTCATACAGAAGTTCTGTACAAAAGACTGATTGCACTAATTTTGGTACAAAATGGCTGCTGGTGGACATCTTGAATTTTGGACCACACCCCAAAACACTCGTTCTCATCCCACGATGATAACAAAGGTCCCCAAGAAGCTTCGTAAAGATCGGTTCATAAATACGGCCTCTAGCCTGAGCCGTATAGAAGTTGTGTACAAAAAAACTGATTAGACCTAATTTCGGTACGAAATGGCCACTGGCAGCCATCTTGAATTTTGGACCGCACTCAGAAACACTCATTCTCATCCCAAGGTGATAACAGAGGTACCCAATAAGTTTCGTGAAGATCGGTTGATAAATACAGCCTCTAGCCCGAGCCGTATTGACATGTGCACTTACTGTGAGTAAGTAGCACTGAAAAAATGAAAGTGCATCTAATTTGCATAATTTCTGCACGAGAAAAAAACCCGTGTTATATGTGATGTATCAAATGGTACTAAACATTCACACAAAAAATTGTCAGCACTTCCATAGGGAAGTTCTGTGCAAAAATCTGATTGCACCTAATTTTGTACAAAATGGCTGCCATCGGCCATCTTGAATTTCCGACCGCACCCAAAAACACTCGTTCTCATCCCACGGTCATAACAAAGGTACCCAAGAAGTTTCGTAAAGATTGGTTCAAAAATACGGCCTCTAGCCCGAGCCATAGCAGCTTGGCACTTACAGCTCTGAAAGTAACACTAAATAAATCAAAGTCAGTCTAATTTGCATAATTTACGCACGAGAAAAAACCCGTATTATATGTGATGTATCCCATGGTACTAAACATTTATACAAAACTTTATTCAAATCAGAACTTTCATACAGAAGTTCTGTACAAAAAACTGATTTTTGCATCGTCGGTACAAAATGGCCGCTGGCAGCCATCTTGAATTTCGGACCACACCT
Source organism: Pictodentalium vernedei (assembly GCA_031216915.1). Taxonomy (NCBI): domain Eukaryota; kingdom Metazoa; phylum Mollusca; class Scaphopoda; order Dentaliida; family Dentaliidae; genus Pictodentalium; species Pictodentalium vernedei. The sequence continues at coordinate 233,145,655 of CM062290.1, read as the reverse complement.
AAAAACACTCGTTCCCGTCCCAGGGTCATAACAAAGGTACACAAGAAGTTTCGTAAAGATCGGTTCATAAATACGACCTCTAGCCCGAGCCATAGCCAATTGTTGACGTACGGACAGAGGACAGACGGACGGACGGACGGACGGACGGACGACGGGCCATGACAATAGCTCAAATTTGACTTCGTCAAAGTTGAGCTAAAAATCAGTATTCAACCAATAATTTATTAATTAAGCATCTCAAATATGAGGTCATGCCGAACAGTGAGCACACTAATCTTGAAATGAACTCAATGACTAACAAACACCCATTCAATATGCTTACAAAGTATGAGTAATGCGACAGCTAATTAACTCACCCGAAATGTCACAATATGGGTAATATATCAATTACAAAAATACGAAACATAAATCAAAATTTTCAGTCTGGCTATATCTGTCTTTCATGAGACTACAAGGCAAAAGACAATTCAATTTTGGGAGTAACTTTAAAATTTACAGGACACAGCCTCACGGGGGTGGGGGGGGGGGGGGGGCTTACATTCTAAGTCCTAATACAAACAGCAGTCTGTGAGTGCATTGCATGTTGGTCTCATGATGTGCCCTGTATACTGGCCTCATAAATCAAATGCTTATGACTATTATGAGCACCAAATTGACCAACCTGTTTGTATTTCTGCAATTTCTGATATAATTTAAGAGACAGTTTGCTAAATGCTTGTCACAACATGAAAGTTTAGGGTTAGACATAGAAGATAACAAAACGCGTAACATGACCACGGATGTGGAATTAACCTCAGAGCCGCCGAATAGTCGGAAAATCTTGCGTTGTTCGATCAAAATCCTTCTGTGGGAGTGGGTGGTTGGAATTTTCATGCAAATGTAATATCACATTCGGAAAAAAACTTGTTACAACAATGCTTCGAATTTCCAACTGTTGGAATTTTTGCCTGAAAAATTTCCAATTATCTGGATTTTCGGACAAACCCCTTGTAGCTACGTCTCTGCAAGTGTTTTCACAATGGGCCATCTCCGTCTGATTTTCGCATACTTTGCAGAATTCCCGGAATTTCCCTTAAGTTTTCTCGTGAATGATGGTACCTTTCAAGTTTTCAAGTTTCTCTCCAACTTGAATGATGCCTTCTATAATGGAATACATCGTCCCTTGAGTGCAACAATGTGCTATCTGCTATGCTAAAGCATTGCAGATGGTGCCTTTTTGCACTTTGCACTCAAGAGACGACATGCAATTTTCCAGACAATGCCCATAGCGAGAGAGAGGGGTAAGGGGAGAGAGAGAGAGAGAGAGAGAGAGGAGTGAGAGGCGGTGCTATTCTTCAAGAAACCACTGCAACCGGGTCCCTCTCTAAACGCTGAACGTGTCATCGCATCCATGGACTGCAAGACGTAGTCATAACAGAAAGTTTCAAACGTTATTATTCAGCCGATTCGATTCGCAAAAACATCAATTCGCAAAACTGTTAGTCGATTCAAGAATCGATTCAAAGTCAAATTTTCCAAACACAGGGCCTTACTGAACACTTGCATATTATAAGATTAAATTAAGCACTAGCTAAGACCCAGAAACATGAAAGTTTGTTTTATATTCCCTGTGAATCAGCAAGAAACAATTCTATGTGTAAGACAGGGCCTGAAACCCGAGATCTCTTCAAAAAGGATCTTGGCTTTCAGACCTGGCTACATTTAAAAACTTTTGCAATAAATGGTGGTCGTAGTCATGTTCCATACATAACATTCTTTGACTCGGTATGTCGTGGAACTATGCTTTGTATGATACACAGTCAAGTCGCTATAATCAGGTATTCTCGGTCTATCCAATATTTCTTCAATAACTGTGATCCTTATATGCTCGGTCATTTTGTTAACAATACAAAATTGCTCAACTTAAAAACTGTTTTCGAATGCACGATCTGCTGTCGAGAAATTCTTCTATTTTTACAAGGGAGACAGGAAGACAGCTAACATTGCTATGTCACTTCCTTGCAGTATATCAAAGTATGTTAAAATGAATTGTTTAGTTTACCTACTGTATTTTGTATGTAAATGATATACTGTGAATAAAGGTGAATTGAACTGACCTAGAAACATGAAAGTTTGTTTTATATTCTCTGTGAATCAGCAAGAAACAATTCTAAATAGTAAAAAATGTCACAATTTTTCTTTTATTTTGTTGTCTAGTTCCAGTGTCTTATGTAATCTGAAAATACCTGTATTCCACAAATAATTCCTTGAACTGTTTTCAGCGAGCTGAAGATATGCTGTTATGTGACACTGTGAAAATCAAGCAAGGGGCCCCAGGGATCCTGAGGAGCTCAACTGATAGAAAATTAAGGGGGTGGGGGGGGGGGGGGGCAACATTTTTTTCTATTTCTAAAACCATGGAATGGGATGTATGTCGAAGAGCATAAACAGATTTGACATTAAGACCTAAAAAAAAAAAAAAAAATATGTTCCTCAGGCCGGCCCGTGTACAACTTTATTGGTTTATGTAAAATCAATTCATGTTCATACAATGAATAAAATACAGGCCAGGCACAGCATATTCTGAACATTTTAGACCTGAAATCATAAAAACTCACCTAGTATATGCACCTCTGGTGGCAAATACACAATAATTAAAACAAGAGGCCCCATGGGGCCTGAGGTGCTCACCTGACAAAGTTGTTTGAATTTATAATGCAATATTGCCCTTACTTTTGAAATCTATGGTAACCACATTCCCTCCCACTGAAAATGTGCACCAAGACAATTCTGATGTTTTAGGTGACATATAGGTCCATTGGGCCAGGTGCTATTTCATGTACACTTTTATTAAACTTTAATCAATGTAAAGCACATGTCACAATAAAAAGATATTACTACTTAATGAAGGATTTAAGTAGTATCAATGGCCAGTCAACACTACACGGGATGGAAGTCATGCAACTATTCATAAGTCTATTGGCTAGTAAGATGATTTTTTTCATATTCTGAGATGCCACAACACAAATAAAGCCCAGATTTCGGAAGCCCAAATATCAACCTGGGGACTTGACTCGAACAAATCTTTTAGCATGAATCGTGGTACTTATGGCTCAATAGTACCAAATACATAATTTGGTTCAAATCGGCTCATTGGTCCAAAAAATAGAAATTCTCGACAGGGGCCAAAAATCGAGCCCCTCCCATCATAAAAGCAAATATTGATCCACGAACTTTGACAAACTTAGATTCTACACCTCAAATGGAAGCTCAGTACCAAATATCAAGTCAATGTACCCTCTGGTTCATGAGAAGATTTTTTTTTAAATCACCAAATTCACCCTCAGGCTCTGGGTACATCTTATCTTTTTGCAGATGGCAGTCTGCTTATTTTCAGGCTTGCATCTAGGCAAGACCCTAAACAGACCTATAAAATTTAGTGATGATTGGAACAGAACTGCAGACTGTAGCCCATGCTGACCAAATTATGGATCAATGGATAGAGAGACTAACAGTCCTGTACACAAACCATGGCAATAGCTTACCTTTATTTCATTAAGTTAAGCTAAAAATCATCAATTCGATTTTTTATTTCAATTTTTGCATCAAAAACATACCTGTTTTGACCCCCTAGTTGGAACACAACCTCACTCCAATTAGGGGTCAAAGCTTTGTGTTTGAGACCCCAAAAATGAAAAGTTTTTGAAATTTAAGTTCCACTTTTACTTATTCAAAATAAATTTTGCTAATATCTTGAGGTGTGTTACATTAACTATGAAAACAATTCTGTACAGTTTGTTGGTTATCTTGTTACTTGGAGCAACAAAAAAATCCACAGAATTCACCTTTTTCAATTTAAGGGGATTCAGGGGTAATACCAATTTTTCAGCCAAATATGAGAATTTTATAATGTGACTTATCTGTTTTCTCAGCTTATTACCATTTCATATTTTCAATAAATATTAATCAGTACTTCATAACACTTTCAGCTGATTTGATTGGTCAGTTTCAAAAAGAATGCTTTCTGATTGGTTAAATTAATGCTATTTCAAAACATTAACTTGACATTCTTGTACTTATGTTATACTGATTTATGATGCTTGACATTCAAGATGAAATTCCATTCTTTAACCCTTTTCTAACCAAAAGATGGGTTTTTGGTAACTGTGGTGTCATTGGTGTCATATGATAAACAGAATATGAAATTTGTGATTTGGTCACTTGATATTTATGAAATTTGTCTACAAATTTCCAGAAAACGGAAAATTCTTAGACTCATTTCATTCATATCGTGTGACCAAAACACTCATTCCATATCCTCTTTATACACCATTTTCATTAAAATTGGGATTTTGTAAAAGAAAAAATAATCCAAACAATTTACAGAAGGCCTATTACGTTTTTACCCAATACACAGGAGATCAAATTTATTATTTTAATTATTCTTTTTCAAGTGTTAAATTGTAAATTGGCAGATGCAGGGGATTCATAATATATAGGGTTAAATTTCCAAGTGAAAAAGTGATTACTCACACCATTCATTGCTTTTTGGCAAGAAAAAAGGTGCCGCAAATTGTTACTCTCTTTACTTGGAGAAGCCTTTGTAGCAGTATTTATTATTTTTATTTATTTATTTGTGTTTAACTCATTACCTATTGTGTTACCCAACTCATATTCACAAAAATCACCATTCCAATTTTATTATTTTTTGAATTTTGACTCCATAACAAAGCTTATGATCCATCATTGGAATAAGATGATGTCACAAGCCATGTTTTGGAAGTAAAAAATTAAAATCTTTAGTTATGCAAGAATATTTTGCAAGAATCATCTTCTAGTCAAGTTAGGCAAAGGGGTAAGGTCATTTTCAGCATCAGGCATAGCAAAATTGTTTAGACCAATGCAGCCGACTATAGAGGACTTCCATCACAAACTGGTGACCAATCCTATCTTCGCAGTAAAACAGAATTTGTTTACCGCAGAAAACAAGCACTACTCCACTTTCAGGGGTTTCTGCTGTGAGTAGCAGTATCTACAAAGTATTTAACAAAACAGTAGCACTAACAATAAGCAATAAGTTTATAGAGATAAAGGCCAACTGCATACAGGATACAATATAATACAAATGAGATTGCTCATTACCAACAGGATTAAGACATTAACATCAATATCACATTTTATTGATATTTAAAACATGGTTCATACACTCCAGTGAAAACAAAAAGCCATTAGTTTCAAGATAAAACCATTTTATTTATTTATTGGTGTTTAACCCCCTGCACACTGATGTCGAAATATCTAAAGTTCAGGGTGCAAATATTTCCCATAATGCAACTGGAAATTTAACCAATTCAATCTTGTTTGACAGAGCTCATTGAGCTCTGTCAAACAAGATTGAATTGGTTAAATTTCCAGTTGCATGATGGGAAAAATGGCTACTTCAAATCTGAATATTTTGACATCAGTGTGTAGGGGGTTAAGGTCACTTTCATGATCTTTTGCTATATCATGACTGCAACAAAGGCATGAAGTCATGTTTAGCCAATCGTTTATACCTACACCCATACTGTCCACTTTAGAGGTCTTCCATCACAAGTGGTGGTTCCGGGTCCTATTTTGAATTTGTTCACTGCAGTGAACAAGCACTGCTCCACATTTCCCAGGGTCCCCACAAGGGTTAAATCAGTAAACAGTTCTGTCTGTAATGTGCTATTCCAAATCAATAATACTAGCAGTATAGCACCTTATAATAATCTGTGAAAAGCTGCCTCACTGAGTCTCCCAAAGATCAGTGTTATAGTGTGGTTATTACAAAACAGACAAAGAATTTCAACTGGATCGCAACTGGGTCGCGATCTGATTAAAATTATCTGCCCACTTTCCTCCCCACAATGCTGTAGAATCTTACCTGTCAAAAAACAAATTCGAGACTAATGAACCTCGTGTGTTATTTGGTCTTCACTTCACAGTATATTATTCATGAAATCATACCACTGGTGTAGGTGTATCACAACCCAATGAAGATCCGAGTGAGATAGACACAGCTTTTGTAATCACAATACTGTACATGGAAGTATTAATTATTCAGAGGATGAAAAAATGCAATTTACGCAACTAAAACAGACTAATTCCAAAGCTTGTTAGTAGCTCACATTTTGTCTAAAATGAGCAAAGCAGTTTCCCCAAAATATTTTTCAAGGACTTTCCAGTTTCCATGCCTTTTTTTGGAGAAAGTCTAATAGGCATGCACTTTTAAGGGTCTGGAATATTAGTTTTGAAATTCAAATACTTTTAAGCACTTTCAATGACTGATACAAACCCTTTTAAACAAATATAAGACGTAAATAAAACACTGAAAGATGGTGTGAAAAAAAGACTTTTTAAGGACATACAGAGAATCTTGGAGTCATCAGTTAGTGGCGAGTGAACTGCAACTAAAAAATTCATGGTGTGAAGTTTCCACTCAAACAAAACCTTCTTGTCTCTGAAAAAGCAAAACAACAACAAGCAATGTTTCAGCCAATAGATCTATGGGTTGAATCTGGAGATCCATAGGATAAAACTGTGCATTCCCTTGTTATGCATTATCAATGGAATCGGCAATTATTGCTTGGGCAAAAAGTCAACTCCACAAGTGTTTTAGTGGTAATCCACTCCCCATGTACAGTAAGACCACAACTTATGACCTGAGTTCAAGAGATTTGGTTTGAACAGAGCTTGACGGTTGCACGGCCCCAGAACCCGAAAACCTTTAGCACAGTCTACAGGTCGTATATATGAAGGAATTCCATTGTAACTTGGCAGGATGTCTCTGTATAGTGTCTAGATGAGAACATCCTATTCTGGTTTGGTTCAGTCAACCGTGACGCTGCCCAAGCATGTGACCTGGATTTGTTTAGCACAGGCTACAGTTCATATTTATGAAGCGATTTCATTGTAACTTGGATGGATAACTTGGTATGATATCTAGATAAGACTGTCCCATTTTGGTCATGATCGGTCAGCCATTACTGCCGTCTAGTCATGTGACCTAGATTCCTTTCATACTGTCTACAAGTTGTTTTTATGAAGGGATTTCATTGTAACTTGGTGGAATAACTTGTATGATATCTAGATGAGACTGTCCTATTTTCGTCATTATCAGTCAACTGTGACCGCTGGACCGTTACCTAACCTAGATTCCTTTAGCAAAGTCAACAAGTTAAATTTATGACAGGATTTCATTGTGACTTGATAAGCTGACTCGTTTTGGAATAATTTTACTGTAATTTGGTAACTTTGGTTGACATACATTATCTGTGAGGGCCACATTAACCCATGCCTCAATTATTTAGTACAGTCTTCACCTCAAATTATTAAAACATAGCATGTAGGGAAGAGAAATTAACATATTCTCAATTATCACGATTCTTGACTTATTTCATAAACCTTTCATGAACATTAACCCTTTACCCAACGCAGACGATATCAAAATTTATTATTTTAAATATCATTTTTTCAAATTTTTCAAAAAATTTCAACAAAACCATATCATGTGACCCCTCGTTTGAACGAGCTCGTTCCAACGAGGGGTCACATGATATGGTTTTGTTGAAATTTTTTGAAAAATAATATTTTTTCAACTGCGGAATTTGCATATTACGCGGGCGATTCGTTGGGTAAAGGGTTAAACATTACCCTTTTCATCAAACTCTACACACAGTCAAGTTAAGCTACAGTGTCACTGACACTTTCATTCTTGTGCTATGTCCTAAAGGAGTGGGGGTGGGGGGGGGGAATACCACACCAAAAATTAACTTACTACCTTACAGTCCATCTTCAAACTTGAACTATGCAGTTTTGGTGAAGGATGCTGCTACCAAAACAAAACAGATTGCCCTGCAACATGCTTACAATCCTTCACCCAACTAGGGCTGCATGGTATTAAGGTATACCGGTTGGTACCGGTATTGAAATCATCACCGGTTAAAAACCGTCCATCAAAAATGAATATCGGTATACCGTGAGTAACGGTATACAATTTTGGAGTCTGGTATTATGATTTGAAATTTGCGGTTTCTTGAAATAAAAATAAAATAATGCGCGAAAATAGGGCAAACACATATTAAATGCAAGGGATATCATGAATAAAAAAGATACTTTTGGAGCAATAAAGAGAAGTATTACTTACTGCTCTGGGAAAATGAGTGATTTGAATGGAAGAACAACAATAATCCATGTCTACAAAGTTATTGAACCTATTGTTTAATATGAAAATAAACCATACAATTATCAATGGGTTTACTGGCTTTCATCTGAATCTCGGATACAAGTAAATTTGTCTTTGTCAATTTAATTCCTGTAAAAACATGGTCAACCTCTCTTGACTGATAAGCTTTTAATTACTGAGCCAGTCATTGTGTTAATTGCGTATGTGTGGCTTCGTGAAAAACAGTGGCAAACAAAACTTTTTTATCAAAACGTGTGTCCAGTTGATGGAATTCTGTGGGCCTGTTTACACAAACAACCAGTAGTAGCTCCTCCCCTTCTCCTATCTTCCTGCAGTAAACTTCCTCAGATGACAATGTCAAATATCAGCTGTCATATGTAAGGCCAGTCGGTCTGTTGATATTAAGCACGCCTCCAAGATGTGATCACCAGTTTATGTGTGATTTGAAACATTTTTTTGTCAGATTGCTGACAAACAACGAATTAATGAACCCCAAAATTCTTTTACATCCAGAGTAAACTCAGCACTTAGAATGTACCGAATTACATGAGTTGTTTTTCACCTGGGACCTTGTACATCACATTTATCAAGCACTTTCATAAAAGTAAGGTACATGTATTTCAGTTTTATTTTGTTTTCAATCTGAACTGTTTCACGGTATACTGCGGTACTGTTTTCAATACCGTCACCGATACCAAAATCCGAATACCGTGCAGCCCTACACCCAACACATGATATAAAAATTTGTTATTTCAAGTATTTTTTCTTTAAAATTTTTCACGAACTTTCAACCAAAAAAACATATCATGTTACCCCCTCATTGGAATGACCTTGAATAGCTCATTCCAATGAGGGGTCATATGATATGGTTTTGTTGAAAATGAAGTTTCCACCCTCCTTTGGCTAGGATTGATAATTTCTACCGACCTACATATATTTATGATGTACCACATACCAAAAGCATATAACTGAAATTTTCATATAGTTATTGGAGTATGTCTGTTGCATTGAAAATTCCATAATAGTCAAATGTAGTAATGTACAAAGAAACTGAACTACTTAAATAAAAAACATTTGTGCGAAATGATTCATGATTTCTAAGTTCTTTCAGACAAACCAGTTTAAAGACGCCATCAACAATGTAGTTACTTAACTCTTTACCTTACACAAACTACAGGATGCACTTGTAAAAAAATGTTTTTGAGTTAACTAAATATTTTTAATCTTTGCCTCAAAAACATAGCTTATAACCGTTCATTGGAATGAGCTTAAGAGCTTTGCTTTCAATGATGTCAACAATTAGAATTTTCAGTAAAAGAAAAATGTAACCCAAACTTTTTTATGGTCAATCTACTCTTATTTCATACGGTATGGTAGTGTATCACTTACAAATAATACTTAACCCTCTGCACACAGATGTCGAAATACCAAAAATTCAAATTGCAGTAAATTTTTCCCATCATGCAACTTGGAATTTAACCCTTTACCCAACGTAATGGCCAAAACCAGTCAGCAAAATTCACCATTCAATTTTTATTATTATTTTTTGTCACAAAAACACAGCTTATGACCCCTCATTGGAACAGGCACACCGAGCTCGTTCCAATGAGGGGTCATAAGCTATGCTTTTTACACAACAAAATAAAAAAAATCCAGCAAGAGGATCACAGATCCAGAAGTCGAGTTTCGACATTAAATTCTGAAAAAATAAGCTATTTGTAGCAACAGTGACCTTGACCTTGGGAGTCCCAGACACCAAAATCAAAAGGGTTCTTCCCTTCCTATAAGGTAACCTCTGGTATAAGTTTAGTAAAGATGCGTCAAATAGAACTAAAGTTATTGCCCGGAAACCAATTTGTCACAAAATATTCTATTTATAGTACAGTGACCTTGACCTTGGAGTCCCAGACTCTGAAATCAATAGGTGTCTTCCCTTCCTATAGGGTAACCTCTGGTATAAGTTTGGTAAAGGTGCATCAAATAGAACTAAAGTTATTGCCCGGAAACCAATTTGTCATAAAAAATTCTATTTATAGTAACAGTGACCTTGACCTTGGAGTCCCAGACTCTGAAATCAATAGGTGTCTTCCCTTCCTATAGGGTAACCTCTGGTATAAGTTTGGTAAAGGTGCATCAAATAGAACTAAAGTTATTGCCCGGAAACCAATTTGTTACAAAATATTCTATTTATAGTAACAGTGACCTTGACCTTGGGGCACGAGACTCTGAAATCGATAGGTGTCTTCCTTTCCTATAGGGTAACCTCTGGTATAATTTTGGTAAAGGTGCATTAAATAGAACTAAAGTTATTGCCCAGAAACCAATTGTTTATGCCCATCGCCCTCCTGCCACTTCATCAAACTATAAGTCGAGTTTGACTTCGTCAAAATCGACTAAAAAAATAGTGCTTCAAGAATTTTATTTGCAAGTGTCGTCTGCTTTTCATTTTAGGTAAAGGGTTAACCAGTTACATTCTTCTTTAGAACAGCTCATTGAGCTCTGTCAAACAAGATCAAATGGTTAAATTTCAAGTTGCATTATGGGGAACATTTTCTGCCTGAAGTTTTGGTATTTTGACATCACAGTGGAGGGCGATTAACACATATGTGATGAAGAAAAACGATGTGCATAGATCATGAGAAATGAACTTTCAACTACAGACCAGGGGGGTCTGGAAAAAATTTGCAGACACAGCAGCTAGACACAGGGTGTAAAAAATTCGCCAGCCAGGGACCCACCACCCCAAACCTGTAAATTTTATCCACCCGTCCTGAGGGGACCCACCCCCCATATTTCATTCCGGAGCTCAAAACAAATATATGACCTGCAGACTGTGCTCAAGATTTCCGGGGCTTTGGGCACCTGTAGCCATCACAGTTGACCAATCACGACCAAAAGGGGATGTCATCATCTTGGCAATATATAGAGTAAACCTAACTAGTAACAATGAAATCCATCCATAAATATGACCTATAGACTATGCTAAAGGTTTTTGGGCTCGGGCACCCATCAAGGCAGAATGATCGTGATCAAAAGGGGACATTCTCATCTAGACATTATTTGGAGTCATCCTACCAAGTTACAATGAAATCCCTTCTTAAATATGACCTGTAGACTGTGCTAAAGGTATTCGGGCTTTGGGCCCATGTAGCCGTCACAGTTGCCCAATCACGTCCAAAAGGGGACTTTCTCATCTAGAAATTATATGAAGTCAACCTACCATGTTACAATGAAATCCCTCCATAAATATGACCTGTAGACTGTGCTACTGGTTTTCAGGTTTTGGGCTCGGGCAGTCGTCACGGTTGACAGATCGTGCCCAAATGGGGACATTCTCATCTAGACATCATACGGAGTCATCCTACCAAGGTACAATGAAATCCCTCCATATTAAACATGACCTGCAGACTGTGCTAAAAGTTTTTGGGTTTCAGGCTTGGGCAGCCATCACAGTTGACAGATCATGACCAAAAGGGGACGTTCTCATCTGGGCATTATACAGAGGCATCCTACCAAGTTACAATGAAATCCCTTCATAAATACGACCTGTAGACTGTGCTAATGGTTTTCGGGTTTTGGGCTTGAGCAGCCATACCGGTTGACCAATCATGACCAAAAGGGGACGTTCTCATCTAGACATGACCCCAAACCTGCATATGAAATTTCGTGATGATCAGACAAGAACTACGAGGTGTAGCCTGTGCTAAAGGAAAATGTGAACAGACTCACAGACTAACAGACTTCCACACGCGTGATGGCAATAGCTTATCTTGACTTTGTCAAGTTAAGCTAAAAAAAATAGTTTCCATCAAATCTAGTCATGGCTGCTGATTTGATGGAACATTCATGACAGTCAATTCAAGAAATCACTTGACAAAATGTTGATGCAGTTTACAGGAGAAAATTTTAATAAACTTGCCCAAATTATACCTATTTTATTGGCAAGATATTTTGTATGCTTGGCAGGAATATCCACACGCAGCATGCAATGAGTTAAGAACAATACTTCATTGACAGAGCATCTGCAGCCATTTAAAAAAAAAATTGTCAGTGACATATATATTTTGAAGCATTTAATGACAAAAGCTTTTTGAAACAACAGTTCAAAATTCAAATGAATATTTTTTATATGTAATATTCAAATGCGAAGAGACAACGAGAGGTCATGATTCAGGTTTCTCATAAGGCTACACTGCGTACCACTGAGACCACATCCAGAATATTATTGGTTGATCATATACTACCACTTTTAATGTGGGAGTTTATTGGCCAGAAAAAAACATCAGATCATGTGATAATACAGTGGAACCCACTTAATTGAATATCTCTTAATTGAATAACCCTGTTAATTATAACTTCCAAAACCAAAACCATTTGCCACATCATTAATAAAACTGTTAATTGCATATAGGTGTTTGAGTAAACACCTGTTAATTGAATAAAAAATCTAATAATATGACGAGAAGTTACCCTTACCTTTCTCAAATTCTCCTGGTTTCTAGACCTGCTTGGCCTCTATACATCCAATACAGGCATTTAATCTATTATATCTTGTTTGGCAGAGCTCAATTAGCTATGTACAAGAAGATATAATAGACTAAATGTTCAGTTTATCCCTAGAATACAGGAAAGTGACCAATTCCTGTTAACTGAATAATATTTGTTGGTGTAGTAGCTATTCAGTCGACAGGGTTATGCTGTATAAACCTTTGTTTAGTGTGTTAAGGTAGATTATTACCCTCATAAAAATTTATGCCTGAGACAAAGTCAAGGGTCTTATTTTTTTCTTCTGAGGGTCAAACCATAACACACTCAACAAAGTTCAGTATGTTTTTTATTTTACAAAAATATCGAATGTCCATCTGAAATAATTATTTGTACACCAGTTATAACCATGGCCATTATTACCCGCGAACCCCACTCCTATGAATATTTATTTATTTATTGGTGTTTATGGTCACATACTTATGCACTATAGCTAATCGTGACCGTGACAGTTTTACGGGTGGAGGAAGCTGGAGTGCCCGGAGAGAACCACCAAGCAACGACGAGCAGCTGTCAGCTCTCCAACATCGTAACTCTGAACTCTGCACCACGGCACAGGCAGGGTTAGATTGGTTGAAGACATGCGCACCATCGACGTGCAGTACGCCTTAGTACACAACGTCATCGAGCCCCCATGTAGGCAATCGGTGTTAAGTGCCTTGCGCAAGGACACAACGCGGGAGCGCGAATCAGTCGCTGAAATGGTCACCCGTCCAACTACTAACCGCTCTCGATGCTGCTTAATTTCGGTGATCTGGCAAGAACCGGTCACCGCGACGTCACCGCGCCCCACTCCTATGAATACAAAGTGCCCTCTTATCAATGTTTGTATTATGCCAAAATCATCCAATTAAGGGTAAAGCTGAAAAAATACCTAGTTTCCTCAATTTTTGTGTGATTGTTTTCATTCCATGTCATATTCCCAATAATAAATAAAATAATAACAGTTTCAGATCCAACAATGTCATATTTTTGGGGTGTTTTTTTATTTTATTATTTCAGATATAACATAAAACATTGCAAAACAAATTTAAAAAGCAAAAACATTTCTTTATCAAGACACTGAGTTGCTAAGGTAATGGCAACAGTGTACAGAAAATAGATTTTACTCAGTTCATTTTTCTATCAACAAGAATATCTTGCATCTGTTGGGTCAGAAAAAGAAAAAAACTAGTATGGATTTTCTCATGACTGTAGTAAAGTATCCAATAAATTCCATTTGATTTCAAAAGAACCTGATTTTTTCGGGGAGTAACAAAGGAGTGATATCAGTTCAAGACTGTGATTATATTTAACCCTTTGAACTCTGGTGGTATCTTCCATATTAGTTCAATAACAGCAACTGGAAGAGTCCATGTTCATAATTTTGGGGTAGACAAATTAATATTTTCAACGTGCAGCCTTTTTAATGAAATTATGACGTATCATGTTCCTGGCCAGAAATACGGCCACTAGGGTTCAAAGGGTTAAGTTGATCAAGGTATCTATCAAACATTGGCGGGCATTTTCGCACTTTGCAGGAATAAATACATTTCTTATATAGGAGTGTACAGAGATCATTGGATTCCAAAATGGCAAATTCACAAGTACAAATAGAGGTTATACCCAACAGATGCGGAGGACAAATCTTGTATACCAAGGACATAAGTTCCGAATCAAGAGTCAAAGAAATAGCATTGTTCATTGGAAATGTTGCCAACCAAACTGCTCATCTGCAATAAACACTTCAGAGAATAGAATTAGAAGTTACAGGAACAACCACATCGATTCTTCCGATAGTATTGCTATATGTGTGGATAAAATTGTGTTGGAACAAAAAGTTTGTGTGGTGCATTCATGCACACCAATTCCACAAGTCTATAGAGAGGCGCTCTCCAATCTAAGCGCCAATAGAAGATATTTTACAGTCAGTACCAACACTATATAACTGCCATTCCAAATTATGTAGAGCTCGAGCCAAAATATTCCTCAAATGACAAAAACACATGAAGAAATCGACTTCCCTGAACGTTTTACCAAAAACAAACCCTGGGGATAGTTTCTTAGTGCATAAAGATGACAACAAAATGTTAATTTTCACCACAACTGAGAATCTGTTTCATCTGTCAAAAGCCGATACTTATTATTATGACGGGACATTCAGTATGTGCCCAAATCTCTTCACACAGATTTATACAATTCATTCTTTTGTGGCCAATAAATTGTTTCCATTGGTGTACGCATTACTCCCGAACAAAACTCAAAGAACTTACGATCGAATCATTCTTTAATACATTAAAAGAAAATTCTCAAAGGCTAAATGCACCTCTAGCACCCACCAGGATTGTTACCGACTTTGAAACAGCTGCTGAAAATGCTGTTTGGAATGTGTTCAATTGTGAATTAAAGGGTTACTTATTCCATTTTAGACAAGCAATTTGGAGAAATGCATAAAAACACGGGCTACAAAGTGTATTTGGAAACGATGACAGTGTTACCAAACTTGTTCGGCGAGCATCAACACTGCCTCTCATGAGAATGAGTGATAAAGACGATTTTTGGCTAAATGCTCTAGAAGAGACTGACTTAGAAAACCCTAAAGTTCTTGGGTTTACAGATTATGTAACTGAGCAGTGGGTAGAAGGTGGCCGGGCCATGTGGATTCACTATGGCAACCAGGGCCTGAGAACTAACAATCATGTTGAGGGGTGGCATGCCAAACTAACCAAACTGTATCACCACCACCCCAGAATCTGTAAGTTTATTGACTTGATAAAAGCAGAACAGGCATTCACAGAAACCACAATCCTTTAAATCAGGAATGGGGAAAAGATGCCACCTAGAAAGAAAAAATATAGAGCATTGGAGGAGAGGTTAGTGAGGGAAAAGGTAAAATTAGAGGCGGGTGACATGACACCTGTTCAGTATGGTGACGCCCTGTCCCATCTTGTAGGACTATAAAACATGTATTTGTTATAAAATATTTATGTATTTTTTATCTTGTAATATAAATATATTCTTGTATTCAAAATTAAGTGAATAAAATCAATTTTTCTTCCAAATGATGTCATATGATCCAAAATTTAATTTTGAATCATAACATATGTAAAGTTTGAAATTTTTGTTAACTCGACTATGTCTGTCCCCCACCCCCTCCAATCATTGCCCATTCCCCTGCCGTGTCTGGGGTAAAGGGTAATTCACCTGTTTTCACATTTTCATATTAATCGATCTGAGGTCTTCACAAAATAAAAACAAGGTTGCTGTAGAAGATTCTCCTTGCTGTTTACAATGGTAGCATCCATTCATTGACAGGTTAACTTCATTGATAATGAATGACGATAGGTGGCACCAAGGAAAAAGACATTTTGAGGATCATAATAGCTATAAACAGCAAGGATTCTCGTTGTTTAAAAATAGAATGGTGTTATCTGCTCCTGTCGCATGCACAACGACAATTGATGATCAACATGTGTGCAAAGTTTGAACAATAGCATGTAAAATGTTGAAGGAGTAGGCGACACAAAACTGAAATGTTTTAGTACTAAAAGGGGGCATAACTCTGAAAATACAAAACAGAGTTACCTGCTCTTGTCACATGCACAATGGCAATTGGTGATCAATATGTGTGCAAAGTTTGAACAATATAGCATGTAAAATGTTGAAGGAGAAGGTGACACAATACTGTAATGTTTTAAGTACTGAAAGGGGCATAACTAAATACAAAATGGAGTTACCTGCTCTTGTCACATGCACAACGGGAACTGGTGATCACCATGTGTGCGAAGTTTGAACAATATTGCATGTAAAATGTTGAAGGAGAAGGCGACACAATACTGCAATGTTTAAAGAACTAAAAGGAGGCATAACTCTGGAAATACAAAACAGAGTTACCTGCTCTTCTCACATGCACAACGGCAATTACTGATCAACATAAGTGCAAAGTTTGAACAATGTAGCATGTAAAATGTTGAAGTAGGCGACACAATAGTGTAATGTTTCAAGTATTAAAAGGGGGCATAACTCTGGAAATACAAAACAGAGTTACCTGCTCTTGTCACATGCACAACGGCAATTGGTGATCACCATGTGTGCAAAGTTTGAACAATATAGAATGTAAAATGTTGAAGGAGTAGGCGACACAAAACTGTAATGTTTTAAGTACTAAAAGGTGGCATAACTCTGGAAATACAAAAGAGAGTTACTTGCTCTTGTCACATGCACAACGGCAATTGGTGCTCACCATGTGTGCAAAGTTTGAACAATATAGCATGTAAAATGTTGATGGAGTAGGCGACACAACTGTAATGTTTTTAGTACTAAAAGGAGGCATAACTCTGGAAATACAAAATGGGGTTACCTACACTTGTCACATGCACAACGGCAATTACTGATCAACATGTGTGCAAAGTTTGAACAATGTAGCATGTAAATTTTTGGAGAAGTATGCGACACAAAAACTGTTTATGGATAGACAGACGGACGGACATTCTTACACGTTCTTACTTGTGGGGTTTTTTCCATGTTAAACCCTGACCCCACAAGGTCAAAAAATTAACCCCACAGTGCAAAAAATAACCCCACAAGTGGCCACTGTACTAACCCAACCTCACAACTACCATTGACCCTAAATTGTAAACTCCACAATGTACCTCTACTAAGCACGGATGGACAGACGGACGGACAGATGGATGAACACACATTCAGGACTTATGCGGTAATTCACTTAAGTGGTATTTTTTAAGTCATATTTCTTTGGCTGAAACTGACCGTAGGTGGTGTTTTTACATTAACCCCCCCCCCCCCCCCCCCCCACCCCTGGGACCTAACCCCCCCCAACCTTAAGCCCTACTCTTGGTCTACCCCTGACCCAACCCCACCCTAGCCAAACCAATAGGATTAGGAGCTATTTTTTGGTTTAGGGGCTACTAAAACTAAAACCCCCACCCCTGACCCCAACCCTAACCCCCCGGAACCTAACCCTCCCCCAACCTTAAGCCCTACTCTGGGGCTACCCCTACCCCTAACCCCCACCCCACTCCTAACCCTAACCCCACCCCACTCCTAACCCTAACACTACCCGAATTTGGAGGTAGCCCCTAATAATAATATTCCCTGAAACCCCAATATTGGCCCGGACAGACAGACGGACGGACGAATGGATGGACGGACGGACGGACAGACAGACAGAATGACTATCCAAGATTTTCCTGACCATTTTGGCCCTTCCACTCCAGTCATTCCAGTTGGGGAATAAACTATCACTGGAATGAAATCTCGAGCTTTGAAAATTAGTGAAATGCTACTTTTTTCAGTTGCTATCATTTACTTCACTTAATATATTGGCCTAAATTGATCTTTAACCCTTTACCCAACGAATCGCCCGCATCTGCCCACGTAATATGCAAATTCACGCAGCTGAAAAAATATTATTTTCCGAAAAATTTCAACAAAACCATATCATGTGACCCCTCTTTGGAACGTGCTCGCCGAGCTCGTTCCAAAGAGGGGTCACATGATATGGTTTTGTTGAAATTTTTTGAAAACATTTAAAAAATGATATTTAAAAAAATAAATTTTGAAATTGTCTGTGCTGGGTAAAGGGTTAAGCAAATTCTGACACCTCAGAAGAGGTGCTTCTACAAAGAGATGGGCGAAGTCTTCTGGACAATGATAAAATAACCCTGGCAGTGGTTTCTGGTCAAGTCTTGGCTGCCTATATATGCAGCCAAGACTTGATAAAAAATCAATGCCTGGCCACTAGAACTATCGATTGCGGTATGGTGGAATTTCTGGATAATTGTCCCAGGAATTGCAAAATATTATCTGGTAAGGCCTATCAAAAATTGTTCCTGTTTCTTAGTCAATTTTCCCTCAATTTTATGATGAGGAAGGGAGGCTTTTTTTGTTAATTCATGAAAAGGTCTCTGAAAGGGGTTGGAATTATTAATTCAACTCCTTAAACTTTTCTTTGGAAAAACTAATGTTTTCAGCAGTGAAAATTTCTCATACTGCAGCTGCAAATTTAACCAACTATATCTTGTCTGACAGAGCTCTGTGTCAAAGATATAGTTGGTTGAATTTTCTGTCCTACAAGTGCAAAATATACTCGCCCACAAAAGAAAGTGTGCATTGCAGAAATTGATCAAACTCCAAAAAATTAATTTCGTAGGTGTAAAGAGTGTTAACCTGTTCTTGAATAAGTTATATTGAACACAAAAACAGCTTTCCCCATTAAAATTGCATTAACGTTAAATGATGTGCTGCACGTTTGTGAAAAGGCATGTTTTGCACGTGGAGAGTCTGAAAATTCATGCAGCAGTGTGAATCCTTGGGTATTTAAACACTAAAGTAAGGCCTTCCTATCGTTCACATTCAAACTTGCGCTGCTGTTAAAACGACTCCACATTAACATGCCAAGATTGACAATGAATCAACGTCTCCTTGCCCTGGGTATGATTAGAGCTGGCAGAACACACAGAGAGGTTGCCCAGCATTTGAACTGCCACCGTAACACTGTAGACAGGCTAGTCCATCGACATGCACAACATGATGACGTTCAAGACCAACCCCGCTCCGGGAGACCCCGAGTTACCACCCCTGCACAAGATCGGTATATCCGTGTCGTCCATCTCCAGAACCGGCAACAAACGGCAACGACGACAGCCAGGAACATTCCTAACCTGAGAAGGATACATCCTCAAACAGTATTCAACCGGCTGAGAGAATACGGCTTACGTCCTCGAAGACCTGCAATTCGTCCGATTTTGACGTTACGTCATCGTCGTGCTCGACTGCAGTGGTGTAGACAACATCTCAGGCATCCCTTACACTGGTGGCGACATGTTTTATTCACAGATGAATGTTGTTTCCATCTTTCATCATCAGATGGCCACCAGTGAGTGTACAGACGTCGAAACGAACGCTACGCAGATCCATATGTCGTGGAGCGAAACCGTTATGGGGGAGGGTCTCTCATGGTGTGGGGTGGCATCACTGCCCATAACAGAACTGAGCTGGTCATTATTGATGGCAATCTCAATGCAGCAAGAGATCGTGATGAAGTGCTTACACCTGTTGTTGTCCCATTTCTGCAACGTCATGGCCCCGGCGTCATTCTACAGCAGGACAACGCCCGACCCCATGCAGCTCGTGTTGTTCAACAGTATCTGCAGCAACAAGAAGTGGATGTTCTTCCCTGGCCCGCAAATTTGCCCGATATCTCACCCATTGAGCACGTATGGGACGGAATGAAACGTCAGCTATGCCGGCTTCCCCATGCACCGTCAACGCTTGTGGAACAGCTTATCAGAATATGGAACAACATCCCACAACACTTTCATGCTAACTTGTTCGCTTCCATGAGGCATAGATGCACAGCAGTAGTCGATGCAGACGGAGGTCATACCAGATATTGAGTGTGTGACTTTTGTGTTTGACTCTTAGTGTCTTTGACTCTCCATGGCGCCAAGAGTATTCGTCGTAGCGTAATGAAATTTCTCATGTTGATCACAAATTGATTCATCTGTGATTGAATAAAATTTCCATGAATGAAAATGATATATATCTTTTTTAGTGTTATTTTTTAGCATGCACACTTTCTTTTTTGGGAGAGTATAGTATCACTGAGAAGATTTCCAAGTTAAAAAACGGAGTAATGAGGCAGATATTCAATGACAAGAGAGGTGCCTGAAAAACAATAATTTTTAAAAAAAAATAACCTAACTGTGAATAAATTAGACTAAATTGTATTGGGTATGGGTCCCATAAATGAATAATATAAACAAGGAAGAATATGTGTACAGATTACTTATTGTAATATAGTGTATCTAAATAAATAATTGGTTGTGTCTTGGAAATCTTGTTAAATAAATCAAAGGGAGCACGAACTGCATGGTGACTCAGTGCTAACCAAGATTATTAAACTTCAAACGCGAGGGGTCCACAATTTGATCCTGGCCATGGGTAACTGTATTGTTTCCTTGTTCAAGACACTTAACCCTTTACCCAACGTAGAGAATATCAAAATTTATTATTTTAATTACCATAATTAAAAAAAAACAAAAAACAACAAAACCATATCATGCTCGATGAGCTTGTTCCAATGAGGGGTCACATGATATGGTTTTGTTGAAATATTTTGAAAAATTTATTATTTTCAGCTGCTCAATTTGCAAATTATGCAGGCGATTCATTAGGTAAAGGGTTAATCCTGATTGCCCACATGGTGGTGCTGTGTACTACGACTTACTGCACATCGATGGGGCACTTGCCTTCAACCAATGCTAACTGTGAATATGCGAAGTTAGTGCGCTGATGAGCCTGAAAGTTGCTCGCCACTGCTCAATGGTTCTCACAAGGTACTCTGGTAAAACAGTCTGACACAAGGTGACCCTGGATGTCAAGTGTCATTAAACTCCAATAAATAAATAAATCAAATTTAACAAAAATTATTCATAAATGTATTCGTGAATACATTTTGAAGTATTCATATCAAAATACATTTGAAAATTTTTATTTGTATCAGTATTCATAAAATTTCCAAGTATTCATAATCAAATAAATTTACAAAGTATTCACTGAAACTCTAGCAAAGAGTAACTTGTCACTGAAACTGTATCAAACACAGATCAGTGAGTAGAGTGTTCAGTCGTGTGACGTCATCGCGTAGTCACTGTGAAAATTTCCAATTTTTCAACTTCAATTGCTTGTAAAAAAATAAATAAAAATTGTTGATGGTCACAAAGCAACACGTCTGTTAATAAAATATCCATGAACAAGTGGGCGGACAAGAAATTCTATAATTGTAAGTATTTTCGTTTCGCGAGACGTTTAAACTCAACGAGTCGACATTTTCTCGCATTTCGCATTTCTGACCCGCGTTTTTTGTAAACAACGGATTTACCCCTCTCGTGTTTATGACGATTTCCGCTGGAGGATAGGTCATATACAATTAAATGAGGCACACAATGGGATTCCCGAGACTTTGCTCTTTATCACAGGGTACCGTACTTTTTGAATCGTCAATTTTTTACCATTTTTCTAACGCCAAGTTTTTGGAACGATTTTTCCAAAAAATATTTATCAAAAAGTACGGTACCTGGTAATGATATTTCGAATACGTTCTTTTCATTTATGAAGGTTTTAAAGTGATACACCCAAGCACCTCCAGCAGAAACTCCGCCAAAAATTGTTGCTACTTTCGGATTGACCCACTTTTACGTCACACGGAGATTCTTGTGAACGAATTTCATCAGGGAAAGACCGTTTGACGTCTTCAGGTTATGATTGCACGATAAAATTATCAACATGCACGCAGTTTGGATACACGTTTTTCTTTGAATATAAAATTAAATCAATAAATAGTTCATGACTTTGATTCATTTTAAAGATATATTTTAAAGAAAAAAATGAGACAGACCAGAAAGGTGAAACTCGTGTCGTTTTTGATCAGTCACCGAGTCCGATCAAACAACACGCAGTCTCCAAGTGTTTTCTCAATTTCATTTTTCAGACGACCAGGTGTACAGGCCAGAAAATTATAACGGCGCAACAAAAGTTATTAATTGCATAAATGATACCAGGCAGTTTTACATCCACTGATACTGAATTCATCTTTAATCTGGTCCCACACGTTTTTACATAAAGTTTAACAAATAGTCGGTATCTGGAAAATTTGTGATGAAATCAAAATGCTACACTATTAAAAATTGCAAAAAAGACCACATAAAATTAAGCAAAATAACATTCTAATGTACTTGCAAATACAACCATAGATTTGGGTTCATAGGGAAGTTGGGGATGCACCCCCAAACCTTTTCCAACCCACATGGAACTGGAGGGGGGGGGGGGGGGGTGTTGGAGGTTGAATGAGTATATTTGTTGTGCCCCCTTCCCCCACCCCCCCCACCCCCCCCTGCAAAAAAAAAAAATCAACCATATGGAGCATTTGTAGGCCTTCTTGCAAATACAACCAGTGATATGGTTATTTTGGAGGTGGTGTGTGGGTATCTAATGCCCCACCCAAATCCCATCACAGATTCCTGAGTATGAAAGTTCTGAAGCTTAAAAGTGGTAAAAAGGTCAGAAATTTTTACTAACTCTGAAAAATTGGAAAACAATCTTCTCTCACTATAAAAATTGGAAAACAATCTTTTCTCACTGATAACAATTCAACATGATTTGGAAATAGTCAAACACAACAAGAAAGGATGCAGTCAGAAATTCACACTTCCAAGACCATGAGAAATATTTGAAAGGGGTAATAACATTCACCTTGCTTTCCAATTGTTAATTGTAACTACTGAGAGCACTATTAGAAAACCTCTGGGTGGATGGGGGGGCTAATAAGGGATAAACTGGAATTACACAAGGGCATAAAAAATATAAGGGGTAGTGGCAGGTAACTAGATTTTGGGTGAATAGTAATTACTGTGAACACTAATTGGAAAAATATTGGCTGTGTGTGTGTGGGGGTGGGGTGGGGGGGGGGGGGGGATCTGAAATGTTGCAGCACCATAACTAATATAATTGAAAAGAATGTAATGAGGGTGGGCAACAGGACTTTCACCCAATTGTAATTATTAGTGTCATAAGTAGAAAATTCTAGGGCTGTGATGGGGCTGGATTTTTCCTGTGGCTTCTGTCTAAATCCTCCTAACCAGGTCCCGGAGTGAAATCAAAGAACAGTAGTCTTGAGTTTATTCAATTATTGCGGGTACTGTTTTTCAAGGAAGTATAATAAATGTAAATGTTTCAGCTCATAGACCTCTTGCACCCCCAGCTGTTTTCTGCTGTAACTTTTTTGTTTTCTGTTCTCAAAAGGTGCATAATTGTCGTAAGCATTTTGTGGTTTAATGGTGATCCACTCTCTCCAGGCTGTATCTCTTCTCCAACTACATGCTTCTCTAATTCCTTACTGGTTAGTCTCAAAACTTGAATATGAACAAGCCTTCAGCTTGTCAGGATCTCTCGGTAGGTTACAGTTTGGGGGGGGGGGGGGGAGTGCTGATAAAGTTGGTGACTGGTGAGGATGATCTTCATCCCATATTCTAATTCTCTATGTATTTTCATTCACTGGCCACTGTCCTCATGTTTCTTTACTGTGAATTATGTGAGAGGAGGTATACTCCTGTCATTCAAATAATAGTATGGTGAGGATTAATAGTAAAGGGTGGAAAATTTTGTAAAATGAAATGATACTATGAGTTAGAATAATAGTACAGGGTGGAATATTTTTGCCTAATACTGAAGTTTCAAACTGAGTTTATAATACTTCAAAGTGCCACATCTTGGATAAATAACCTCAAAATTCTAAAATAACTCCAACTTTCAACAGCTATGGAAACATTTTAAGAATTTAGTCCAAACTCCAAAATAGTGCATCCAAATGATTAGCTCACAATCCAACCAAGTGAAAATGAATAAAAATGGGCTCAAATTCGAATAATATGGAGTAGAAAATATAAAAAAAATATATGAATATTACAGGTAGGATTATATGGAACACAAGTGGAGGAATCAAATACTTTTTTCCTGACTGATGGTACATTTCATTCTTCTGTTGTCTTTTTCACTCAAAGATTTATTGTCAATTCCAGCCAATGGCCTCTTGGATTTTGCACTGCTGATCAAAGCTGTAAAACTTTTCTTCTACAATGAGTGTTACACATTTCAAGCAGCACACTACTCTTGTACACATGGTCTGTCCAGCTAGCTGAAAGAAAGCTGGCTAGCTTTCAGAGTGGCCTTTTGGTAGTCTTAGTCAAAAGCATTCTACATTCTTTTCCCCACCGTGCTGCTTGAGTTACGCGGGAAATTAGAAGAAAAAATAGTTGTTGGTTTTAGCAAGGAATAATAGTAAAAAATCAAACTGAAATGAATAAATATGCATAGTTATATAAATTATTAAATAATTAAAATAATTTAATTATATTTTATCACCTCATGAAGTTGGAGATCATTAGTTCAATACAGGAGGGTTTAGATTTTATTCTCACCATGCTGACTGACTTTGACCGAAAAGTGAGACAAAATGATGGATTGAGATAAGATTGAATGAATATTTTGAAATACATAACATCACTGAATAAATTTGCATATTTAATTAGTTTTAAATTTTATTAGAACCTGAATTGGGCTTCTATGAACTTTGTCTTCAAGGTAATATTGGAATCAGTTTGTTAGTACACACATGTTTTCTTAGTAAGCTTTAGTTTGGTTGTATATTCAAACAGTTACATACATTTTCTTATTTTTCCAAAGAAGTGGGCGTGGCCTAAATATTTTAATTGTGCTGCTATTTATAGTTATATCCAGCTGGTGGCATGCTGACATGTTTCAGGGGTTCAAAATGTTGTGGATTCATTACTTATGCCATTTTGTGGTCAGTTGTGCTTGTCAGTGTTCAATGCATTCCTTAATAGTGGAATTTTAAAAAGTGGGCGGGGCTTAAATATGCAAATTAAGAAATTTTAGCTGTTTTTTTTAAATCTGATATGGTTACAAAACAAACTGTCCATGTTGTGCAAGTTGCTGTAATACTCCTGGGATGTAATTTCAGGTCTAGTAGGAAAAATGTGGGAATATTCTCTAAATAAAGGGAAAAATTAACATTTTTATGCAAATTATATGCAAATTAACTTGAAGACGGTTCGGTCATGTTAAAAAATTTTAAAGTTAACTTCTGGGCCAACGTATGACCCATGGCTGTGTGAAATCTCAAGGCTCTGTGATTACTGCTTTCATTTTTATGAGTGTTAATGTCTTTATTTACATGAAAAAAATGTGGTAAAATCACCACTTTTGGGGGTGTTTTGGGTTCTGGGATTTATACTGAAAGCACTATGGCCCAGTGACTAAATTTTCGACAAATTTTGAAACTTCTAATGACCATAACTCGAAAACTACATGGAATATTTAGATTCTGTAAAAAGATTTCTTTTTCTCACCACATGAGGAATATTTTCCAATCAGTTTTATCACAAAAAACCCATTATGGAATTTTCATGTAAAATCCCTACAGTGAGGTAACTTTAAATATCTATTTTCAAGCTGCTCCAAAATTTTATTTAATCTTTCCAAAGTATAGCTTTTGAGACTTCAGCTGAGGAAACTCAACAAACCCCTTTGAATGAGGTGTCATAAAAATATGTCTTTGAAAACAAATTAAACATCAAGAAACGTTGTTAGGCAATATTTTGGAATGGAATTGGTTGATGTGTAAGGTAAAATATTAACCCTTTAACTCACTAATGGTTCACTGTACTTGAAATCTAAACACTAAAATTGTCATTCAAGTTTCTTTAATTTGCTTTTTAATTATATGCTCCTAAAAATATAACTTGTGACTCATTATAATTATTTCGATGACCTTATTTCAGTGACAAGATGCTAAGTTACATTGAGCAACTCCAACTTGTTCCCAGCTTATAGTGAAATTCATCAAAAAAGTTCGGTAAATTATGTCTTGACCGAGCCAACTGCTCAGTCTAAACCTAATGGACTTGTTTAGTAATTTAAATATTAATTAGACAGAGATCCTTCATGTAGTTTATCACCATCTATTTATCACTTGATCCAAAACCAAACAAATAGTGCCTAAATGTAACAAAAAACAAACAGCACTTCTATAAGATCTTGAATTACATTGAAAACACTGCACCATTTGACAGAGTGCCCTCTCCAAAAATACTTTCTACTTGCATCATTTAAGAGTGGATCTAGGGGGAGGCACACCTGGACTGCACCGTTTGACAGAGTGCCCTCTCCAAAAATACTTTCTACTTGCATCATTTATGGGTGGATCTGGGGGAGGCACACCTGGTCTGCACCACCACCCCCTTTATTCTTTGTAATTAAATTTTTTTTCTGCAAGCACTGAGACAAGAGGACATGGTATTATCCGTGATAGCACATGGACATCCACAGCCAGAAGTAATGGATGTCCAGGTGTTGTTGCAGATAATATCGCACACCATGCATGCAGCTAAAGCTCCTACACAGTTCTCCCGTCAGCCTTTATAAATTGGCTTTCCCTTTTCCAAAATTTGAATGAGTTCATACAAAATTGTGGGAATATTTGGGCGGTAAAACATAGTGTCCATGTGCAAAGACACCACTGGAGAGCTACACTGACCTTCCATTTTCTGAAATTTTTCCCATGCAGGCCCTTGAACCCCATTGACAAGAGTGGAATACCTCAGTCTTGCTCTTCCTCAACTTGTGGCTATGCATGATGGATGATCCTTTGCTTCATGATGCATGACTGAAATGTGGCTCCACCTAAACCCAGAAATTTGTATCCGCCACTACCATAACTATAGCCAGTTACTGTACCCAACCGTTTGAGGTCAATTTTTACTTCTATCTTCATTGGAATGAAGGCATGCTGTTTTCCAAAATGCAATGTTTGAAATTTAAACAAGATAACAAGACATCAGGGTTCAACATCCACATAAGAATATAACTGCATACACATAGCTACCACCAGAATGTTACTGAATGAAAGAGGTTTACCACTTTTGAAGAGTGAGTAGTGGAAACAAAATGGAAGTCTTCAGTTCTTTTGGAAAACATATCACAAATGTCATCTCCAAGTTCTGTGAGATGAAGAGTAGAACAAAATTTGTTCTTGGTGATCAAGCATTTTGCTGGGAAGACACAGAATAAACTCTTGAATATCAATGCTTGCTTTCATATTTTTCTATTTGAATTGCTATTCTGGCATACATCTCCTCAGCATCTCTGTTCTGTCCATAAAAATCAATAAAATTACCGTCAGGACCAACCAGATACATAATTATAGTATGATCAACCTAAAAAGAGAAAATCACAAAAAATGTCAATAAGTGTTGTTATCCACTACTTGTAGTCAGAAATGAATTTTTGAAATATTACATGACAGTAGAGTGAATTATTACTGAAATACAGTGGTGGGGCACTTTCTTCAAAACAGTTAGTTCTAGGGTGACTGTGGTATGTAACTTATTTACTTAAAGTAGCTTAAAATCTTATATTTTTGCAGAAAAATTTGAGAAAATTAGTTTCTTTGAAATGGAAATTTCAAGTAATTTCTATATTTATCATACCAACCACCGGCCCAGACAGGCTGGCACTCTATTCATCAGAATTCAGGCCATATGTTTAATTTTGAATCCCTTACACCCCCAAATATTAAGCCAAATCAATAAAAAAAAAAATAGAATCCTGTACAGTCCTTCATAAATGGCTTCTAAGCAGGCACACAGCCAAGGAAGTGTCCTCAATTCCCGCCAAAAACCATTCTTTTGTGATGCCTGCTGAGTGTAATAGTTCTAATGCGGGGAGGTGTGAGTGAATAACTCATGGGAGGGCACTTTCTGTCTGGGTCAGTGGTAACTGCTGATAAATAGTGGAAATTTCAAATAATTTCTGTATTTATAGTACTTCCAACTGGTCCAGATATGCTGACATTCTATTCAGCAGAATTCAGGCCAAATGCTTAATTTTGACCCCCCATACCCCCAAAATTAAGTCAAAACAATAAAAACAAGAGGCCTCATGGAGCCTGGGGCACTCACCTGACAATCGTTGTTTAAAAAAGAATTTAATCAGTATCTATAGCTAGTTAACACAACAGAGGAATGAAGTTATTTAATTATTTATAACTCTGTTGTCCATGCCAGATGATCTTTTTCTAGTACTGGGATGCTACCACAGAAATAATGCCCCGATTTCCAGTAATGCAAAACTTGGGAGTCCAAATATCAACCTAGGAACTTAACTTGAACAAACTCAAGTCTGATCCCTTCCCTTCCACCACCAGGATGCTGTATACCAAATGTGAAAGCAGTATGACTGGGTGATCTGAAGAAGAATATTTTTAAAGAAATTTCTTCATATTACACTAAACAGAAATTTGGGCTACCACAGAGGGCCCAAATATTAACCCAGGGACCCGATTTTAACAAAATTGAATCTGACCCCCTTAGAGATGTTGTATACCAAATACAAAAGCATTCTGACTGGTGGATCTGAAGAAGATTTTTAAAGAAATTCCCTCATATGCCCTCATATTGCACTAAGTTAAAATTTGGGCTACCATGGGGAAGCCAAACATTAATCCAGGCACTCGATTTGAACAAACATGAATTTCACCCCCTTAGAGATGCTGTATATCAAATATGAAAGCATTCTGACTGGTGGATCTGAAGAAGATTTTTAAAGAAATTCCCTCATATTGCACTAAGTTAAAAATTTTGGGCTCCCATAGGGAGCTCAAATATATGAACAGACTTGAATCTGCCCCCCCCCCCCCCCCCCCAAAGATGCTGCATACAAAATATCAAAGCATTCTGACTGGTGGATCTGAAGAAGATTTTTAAAAATCTTTCCCCCAAAATTGAGCCCAAATATGAACCAAGGGGCTTCATTTCACACACTTGTATCTGACTCCCCTTGAAATTTCCATTATTTATCCATCATTACCACTGGCCCAGAAATGCTGAATAGATATTGGGATGGAGGGTTAAAACAGGACTGAAAGGAAACAAGAAGGATACCAATGCCCTATAGCTCACCAACATTCCTCTTTGATAGTAACTTTGGCAAACACAAGAACTGTATCAAACAGGCTCATTAACATGTGACAAAGTTGACCAAAACACAACCTCTTAAAAGTAAAACACAGAAACTGACATAAGCACTAAGTTAAACATGAAATTCTGAGCTAAACAGAAAACTAAACATTAGTAAAAAATAAATAAAAAAGTTAAGAGAACGGTTTAAAACACATAGGGTGAGAATTAAATAGTGGTAGAATGATAATAAGCACCATACAGAAGCAATATAAAGGCCATGGGATGAAAAGGGTGTTGGTATCTGCCCTGAATAGAGACGTTAACACACTGAAAATGTCTAAGTGTGAGCTAAACAGAAAACTCAACGTTCAAAAGGTGAAGAGAAATTTGAATTGAAATTCAGTGGACAAGGGTGAAACCATGGTACAATGATAATGAAGAACATATATGAGGAATATAAGCACCATGGGAAGAGAAGGAACACAGCAGGTGACCTAAACACAAAGTTAAACATGAAATTCTGAGCAAAACAGAAAAGTAAACATAACTAAAAAATGTTAAGAAAAAAGTTTAAAATGCACTGGGTGAGAATGAAATAATGGTAGAATGATAATAAGCACCATATGGAAGCAATATAAAGGCCATGGGATGAAAAGGGTGTCGGCAGCTGACCAAAACAAAAACTTTAGCACACTGAAAATGTCTAAGTGTGAGGTAAAAAAGAAACTTAACATTAAAAATGGGATGAAAAATTTGAAGAAATGCACTGGACAAGGGTTAAATGATGCTAGAATGATAATGAGGAACATGTATGATGGAATATAAGCACCATGGGAAGAGAAGGAAAACAGCAGCTGACTTAAACACAAACTTAAACATGAAATTTTGAGGTAAACAGAAAAGTAAATGTAACTAAAAATGGTAAGAAAAAGGTTTAAAACTCACTGGATGAGGGTAAAATAATGGTAGAATGATAATAAGCACAATTTAGAAGCAACAGAAAGGCCATGGGATGAAAAGGGTGTTGACAGCTGACCTAAACAGAAACTGTAACACACTGAAAATGTGTAAGTGTGAGGTAAAAAGAAGAGTTAACGTTCGAAATTTGATGAAAAATTTAAAGAAATTCACCGGAGAAGGGTTAAATCATGGAACAATGATACTGAGGAACGTGCATGATGAATATAAATGCATGGGAAGAGAAGGAGCACAGCAGCTGACCAAAACACTAAGTTAAACATGAAATTCTGAGCTAAACAGAAAAGTAAACGTAACTAAATAATGTTAAGAGAAATGTTTAAAACACACTGGGTGAGGGTTAAATAGTGGTAGAATGATAATAAGCCCCATGTGGAATCATTATAAAGGCCATGGGATGAAAAGGGTGTCAGCAGTCGAGGTAAACACAAAATTTAACCCACTGAAAATGTTGAAGTGTGAGCTAAACAGAAAACTAAACGTTCAAAATTGGAAGAAAAATTTTAAGAAATTCACTGGACAAGGGTTAAACCATGTTAGAATGATAATGAAGATGATGCATGATGAATATAAACACCATGGGAAGAGAAGAAACACAGCAGAGGAGCTAAACATTAAGTTAAACATGAAATTCTGAGCTAAACAGAAAACTAAACGCTATTAAAAATGTCAAGAAAAATATTTAAAATGCAGAGTATGAGGGGTTAAATCATGGGAGAATGATAACAATCATCACATAGCAGCATTATAAAGGCCATGATATGGAAATTAAAATTTTTTAGTAAATTTTGTTTCTTAACATACCTACCACAATTGTTTACAATTGGCTGTAACATAAGTGCAAGCCCTACTTCGGAACTAACGCAAGCTTAAGAAACTTTTCCAAACAAGTTGGAAAAGTAATAGAGTGCAAAAGCATGAAAAAGGATCGAGCGAGACCGGCGCTCGACATTACAGGTACTCTCTCTGCACACCTCTTGCTTTTACCAAGCGCATGCGCAACAACCGTGATGTCAATTCCGTATTTCCGTCAATGAGAAGTTTGTGATTTAGCGGGGAGGCATCAATATCAAAGATATCCCCAAAGAGGGTGGGCCTCCGGTAAACAATTGTGGTAGGTATGTTAAGAAACAAAATTTACTAAAAAATTTTAATTTCTTTTCAACCAACTCACAATTGTTTACAATTGGCTGAATAAACAATAGGAGGAGGTGAATCACATAACCAATACCAACAAGAGCAGCAGAAAGAAAAGCAAGGAGGGCAGAGAATAATAGCGAAACCTGTAATGAAGATAGAGAGAAGACACCTGAAAAGAACAAGGCCGAGCGAAGCACAAACCTGATAAAAACAAATTTAACGAGGGTGCACAACAGCATTAGCAGCAGTGAGAGGGCCTAAAGAATAAAGGTCCTCAGATTGCTGCTGTAGGTGGCGGAGATAAAAGGAGGAGAAGGTAGAAGCATTCCTCCAGTAAGCCGCATTCATAACATCCCGGAGAGAAACAGAATTGGCGAACGCCCAGGATGTAGAAATGGCATGAACATCATGAGCATTAAACTGGTTCAAAACAACATCCGAAGCAGACAAGCGGGAATAAGCCAGCTTGATTGCAAGACAGATCCACCTGGAAATAGCAGGGGAAGAGATAAATTGCCTCCTAGGAATGGGGGACAGAAAGAATCTCTTCCGGCCCCTCCGAATGAACTGAGTGTGATTAATGTAAGTCTTGATCGCACGAACAGGACAAAGAAGAGGCCTCCGGCCATCGACAGCAGGGAGAGCCCGAATGCAGATGGGAGGAGGTACCGAATCAGGAAGTTGATTCTTGGCTAGAAAAGAGCAATCAGTAGTGAAGGTGACACAGTTAGCCTCATTTCTGAAGAAAGCAGAATCAACAGATAGCGCATGGAGCTCACTGACATGTCGGGCAGAAGCAAATGCTAAAAGGAAAGCCGTCTTATAGGTGAGAAAATGCATATCGGTCTCAGATAAAGGCTCGAATGGCACCCCCTCCAAACAGTGCAACACCCATGCCAAGTTCCACTTGGGTGTAAGACACTAAAACTCGAGACCTCTTCAAAGAAAAGTGCCGAATGAGTTTGGAGAGAAAAAGATTTCGACTGATGCACCACTTTACCACATAAGAGAAAGTATCAGACAGCATAGACCGATAGCCCTTAATCGTAATAGGCTGGAGGCCCTTGGAGTCAAAAAAGTATACCAGAAAATCTGCAATTTGAGCGACTGACGGATCACAGTAATCCACATTTTGATCTGTACACCTGCGGCAGAAAACCTTCCACTTCGCAGCATAAGTCATGCCAGAGGAATGTCGCCGCGATGCAGAAATGCACTCCACTGTTCGTCTCGAAAAACCTCTTCGTCGGAGACAGGACCTGATAAAAGACAGGCATGAAGGGAGAGGCTCGCCAGGTTGTTGTGACACTTCCTGGGATGACCCTGGGAAAGAATATCGCGATGCAGAGGTAGACGAATCAGCTGATCTGCCAACAGAGGCTACAGCAGATTGATCCACACCCTTTGTGGAGACAGAGGTGTGATCAGAATGATCCTGCAACTGCAAGCACGAATCTTCGCCAATACTCGAGGAAGAATCGGTGCAGGAGGGAAGGCATAGCTGATCCAACCTGTCCAGTCCAGAGTCAGAGCGTCTACTGCAAATGCCAGAGGATCTGGACAAGGAGACACAAAGGTCTCTACCTGATGATTCCAGCAAGTGGCGAAAAGGTCGACCAGAGGATGCCCCCACTGCTCGCAAATCGCCTGAAACACTGACCGATGCAGCATCCATTCGGTTGGAAGGACACTGTCGCGTCGGGACAGGGAGTCTGCTAGGACGTTGAAATGCCCGGGAATGTGCCGAATGGTCACTCGAGCGTTTACATCCCGTGCCAACAGTAGAAGATCCCGAGATAGCCAATACATGGGAATCGAATGTGTGCCTCCTTGATTCCGTATGTAGGCCACTACTGTCGAATTATCCGAAAGAAGTAGGACAATGTGATCCGACAGGTGAGAGATCCAAAGCCAAAAACTCAACAAAAGTATAAGGAGCTCCTTCTGGTTGATATGAAGGCCCACCTGCTCGCTGTCCCACTAGCTGTGAGTGGACAGACCGAGAGGATCCAACATCGCACCCCAGCCCTGATCGCTGGCATCCGCAGTAAGGATGTGATCGGCCAAAGGAAGATCCAACGGAACACCCTGTGTCAATCAGGGAACATTGGCCCAAGGGTGGAGGTGACAAAGCAGGGACCAAGGAATAGGAAGTTCCAGGTCCAGAGGATCTACATTCGCCAAAGATTCAACAGGAAGTGTTGGAGAGGTCAGACAAACAAGCGACCGAGCGGAATGAGATCTGTCACCGAACCGCAAAGGCCCAGCATCCAAAGGAAAGTCCTGGCCGAGAACGAGGAAGATTGGAGCAGGTTCCGAGTCAAGGCGGAAAGAATCGTCACCCGAGCATTGGGAACCGACACCACATTGTGAAGAGTGTCGAAATCCATTCCCAAATGACGAAATTTCTGAGATGGAAGCAGATCCAACTTCTCGCGATTGACTCTGAAACCCAGCGACACTATTAGGCAAAGTAACTGCTGGACATCAGACTCCAGAACAGCAGCATCGTGGTGACGTTGGAGGATGTCGTCCAGGTAGGCTGACGAAGTCACAGCCGACTGAGTACGGTGAAAAGCAAGCACATGTGACATCAGTCGGGTGAAGGCCCAAGGAGCCAGGTTCAATCCGAACGGGAGAGCTCTGAATTGATAAACTTGATCCCAAAACGAGAACCGAAGGTATTTCCGTGACGCCAGATGAATGGGTACATGGAAGTAGGCATCCTTCAGGTCGATACTGGCAGCAAAGTCACCCTGATGAACTGAACGTCGAACCATCCAGAAAGTCTCCATACTGAAACGAGGTGCTATAATGTACTCGTTCAAGATACTCAGATCGATGACAGGACGAAACTGGCCGTTTTTCTTCGGCACCAAGAAATGTCTCGAGTAAAACCCCGGTGAAAGGGTGTTCCTGACCACCTCGATCGCGCCCTTGGAGAGGAGATTGTCGATCTCGTGCACCAGAAGGTCCCGACGTAGAGAATCGGAAGGGATCTGAGTTGGGAGGGGCACCTGAGATAAACAGGAGTGCCGACAGAAGGACCATCGCAGACCGGATTGGATGACGTCGAGGACCCAAGTGTCCAATGTTATCTCTGTCCAACGGTCGTAAAACAGCGACAGCCTTCCCCCAACTGGAGGCGAATCGAGGTGAGGATCTTCATTTGCGGCCTCGATGAGGCCCCCGAGAGGAGAAACCACCCCCTCAGAAAGCAACAGAGTCCTGAGACTTTCCTCCCTGACTGTCCACGTCGGACGGAGCCGAAGGTGTAGCCGATGTCTACGACATGGCAGACGCAGCAGGACACTTGGCGAGCCTGGAACGACCACCACCCGCAGCAGCAGGTTGGTCCAGCTGTTGTAGAAAAAGGTGGTCCTTTGAATGATGGCGAACCTCACCATGAACAGTTCCACGGAACCATTGAACAACTGAGGTCCAACCAAAGAAGCAGACCTCAGAACAGCACACTGCTCAGAAGGAAGGGATGGAGAAGAATCCAACACCGCATCCCAGCATGCCAGCTCCAAATTAGCCATGTTACAGGCGTGAGCGTGTATCAAGTTCATAAGAGCCTGTGACAAAACGCGAAAAGGCGCCTGAGCATTATCAAACTCCCCTGGTGGAAAATATTCAGCCAGGGCAGCGACGACATGGTCCACGAGAGATAACATACCCAGCATCTCTTGGGACAGGCCCACCATGGACTCAACTACCGACATCCGGAGAACTGCCGACTTAGGCTTAGTCAACCCGAGGGAAGAAGAATCCTCATCCACAGTAGTCATCCCTTGGAAGACTGGTGGACAGACGGAATCATAAACACGAAACCGCGATGAAGGCAGAAAGACATCAGCTCATGAAAAGAAAGAACGCTTGAGGGCTTTAGAACGCATTTTGGCATCCAAGCCCTGGAAGGACTCAACAACCTGAACCGATTGCAGAGGACGCAAAGCTCCAGAGCTAGAAGGCTCAACAGGGCTACGGCGCTCCACAGAGGACCGCGGCCGGACGGTCACTGATGGCTGGTCTGAAGGTTGAATGACCGGCAATAAGCCAAAGACAAAATCCAAAGCCTGCCCCAAGACTGACGAGGGGGCCCCATCGTCTTCAAGAAAATCGGCATCCTCTGTAGCAGAAGAGACGTAGCCCAACTCGGGCTGACCAGCAGAAACCGCCTGTGAATACTGTGCAGTATCCAAAGGGCCAGGTGAGGCATCTCTGCAACTGACCAAAGGAGGTTGTGCCTCAGGAGGCACAGGAAAGCCAACTTGAGGGTTGCTAGAAAGCAACCGGGTGAGCGCCAAAACAGCCTGACGCAGCTCACCCTGAGAATCTGTCGTAGCAGCATCGCCGGATGGAGTGTCTTCCCAATGGACCCTTCTGGCAGAAGAACCCAAATCCTCAGAAGGGGCCGATGACGAACGTCGATCGGCAGACAGAATGGGGAGACGGTGAGAAGACACCGGAGGATAGTCCCGATTGTGATGCCCAGGGGCAATCACTGACCTCTGCGGAACAAAAGGCATTCTAAAGAGACCGACGACGTACATCAATCAGTAGCTGGACCTGGGACACGATGAGAAGACACCGGAGGATTGTCCCAAGAATGATGGGAACCTGCCATTGGCCTCTGCGTGGCAGAAGGCCCCAACTGCCCATCCTCTGAGACCAACGACAAGCATCGATCGACAGCCAGACTCGGAACACAGTGAGGAATCACCGGAGGAAGGTTCCACAAGAGTAACAGCTAACCGGAGCTGTCACTGACCTCTGCCGAACAGCAGGCCCTGGATGCCAATGTCCCAGCCCCATCCTGCTAGTCGGCACACCAGCAGGGGAAGGAGGAACAACAAACGATTCGCTCTAGGGGCGAGGAATCGCTGCTGAAGCAACCGAACAGCTCAAACCTAGCCAGATGAGATGAAGCAGACAGCAAACCCGCACAGCTTCGCCGCGAAGCCAGGGGAGGCTGAGAGCTCAGAGACACACCAGCAGATACAGTCTCGGACTCCGAGACTGTACACCATCCCTAGAAGAGATGGAAGAGCCACCATCATACAGAATAGGATCTGTAGTAACAACTTCCTCAGCAACTGTCGACGGCGCAGGAGGCAAATCGGAGAGTGTCACCGAGCTGATCTCGGAGAAGCTCTCGACGAATATTGACGCCTCAAGAGTGACATCAGAAGACAAAGAGACCACGGTCTCCACTTCAGGTATCACCGCACTAGCACCGTCAAGAGTTGCAGAGGAACTCGCCACAGAAAGAGACAGATCAGCATCATGTGTGACAGAGTCACCACGTGCACTCACAGAAATGTCTAATAAGGCACGGCTACCCTTACCCTGGGAACAAGGGGTTCTAGCTCTAGAAAGAACCACCTTGTTTACAGATGCCCAGAATTTAGAGGACCAAACCCCACAAATACCACATGATTGGGCCTGTGTACAATTGTTGCACGTGACACATGTGGAATGAGAGTCGTTCACATGTTTCACTGCAAGCAAGAGGTACAAGGAATAGTCTTAGGCATAATATGAATATAATAAATGAAATCAAGCTTCCCGCCGACGGAAAACAGAACAACAATGGTTGTGTTAACACGCGGGGGAAAAACAAGACTGTGTGTGAGAAAACACGCAAAAATGATCAAAAATATCATCAAATAGTAAATAATTTAGAAGCTTGAAAAGGATACAGTACACTTGCACATAAACAGACAAGATAGCACCATACAAATAAGTTGTTCATGAAGATAACAGCTAAATAATAGCACGAGTCACAAAATTTCTGACCAGAACAATGGCGGAAATAAAAGGAAATGACATCAAGGTTGTTGCGCATGCGCTCGGTAAACGCAAGAGGTGTGCAGAGAGAGTACCTGTAATGTCGAGCGCCGGTCTCGCTCGACCCTTTTTCAATCTTTTTCATGCTTTTTCATGCTTTTGCACTCTATTACTTTTCCATCTTGTTTGGAAAAGTTTCTTAAGCTTGAGTTAGTTCTGAAGTAGGGCTTGCATTTACGTTACAGCCAATTGTAAACAACTGTGAGTAGGTTGAAAAGAAATAGGGCGAGTAAGTGACCTAAACAGAAACTTTAACATTA
Source organism: Pictodentalium vernedei (assembly GCA_031216915.1). Classification (NCBI taxonomy): domain Eukaryota; kingdom Metazoa; phylum Mollusca; class Scaphopoda; order Dentaliida; family Dentaliidae; genus Pictodentalium; species Pictodentalium vernedei. Next base: position 233,108,153 of record CM062290.1, on the reverse strand, counting down.
CTGGACATGTCCCCAAGTGAATTTTTTTTTTCTAAATCAAGAGTGAAAAAGTGCCAAAACTCTGGAAAAAATGTGTCAAGAAACTCACGCTACACAGGCATCGTTCCCCCATGATGCTCTATCACAAAATCAAATATCATTCAAATCGGAGTAGCAGTGGCTGAGATACAAGGGAAAATGTTGGTATGGACAGATGGATGGACAGACAGACAGACGGACAAACGAACAGATGAATGGATGGATGAACAGATAGACAGAGGTCACCACTAGATACCCATTCGACTTTTAAAGTCAGGGCACAACAAGCACAGGCTATTGCTTACAGCAAACAGTAGGAATCCTTAAACAGCTTGTTATGGATAAATTAGGATTTATTTACCTCCAAGAGTGATAGATAACTATCATTGTTGGATGCAATACCTTTCAAGATCCAAGGATCCATACTGGAGTTAGACTGGTTACCTTTTCTAAGACCATAGCATATCCCAAATGCTATAGTTTAGGTTACAGGGACCAAAATATAAATTCGTCCAGAGGTAACATGAGACGATTTATATCAAGATTATGAATCATTAGTTACTGCATGGAATGAGCTCATGACTTCTAAAACTATATACAAATATACAATATACCAAACATTGGCATTAATTGTGGTCCACCATGGCCAAGAGAGAGGATTGTAGGCATTTCACTTATTGTTTTTAAGGGCTTTGGGTGTGTGTGTGTCTTTGAGTGGGTGTGGGTGGTGTGTTTTTTTTCTCCCTCCCATCACCCCATCATTTGTTCTCCCTGGAGGCAGACCAGATGGCCAAGGCTCAACATCCACCCTCCCTTATAGGCTGATGGATAACTCCCAGATTTCAAAAACACAAATTGGTGGATTTTTTCCTTTTTGTAACCGTTATGGATAATATGCTGGGGCTGCTCCCAAACCAGCGACTGTTTGGGTTTCTTTTTCTTTTTTCAAAAACAACCATCAAAATGCGGTTTCAGTAATACCATAAATATGTCCGCGTCTCTAAGCAAACACAGAGCAGAATTCTTGAAGTACAATTCCTAGTCATCTTCCAGTTCGAGGTTCTCGGGGGTCTGAACCCACTACCCTACTGCCAGTGCGCACTCTCAAATCAAATAAGATTATTGGCTCTCGCTTCTGACCCTCGTGGATTCATAAGCAAACAAAGTTATAAAGCTAATAAAGTTATTTGGGTTGCAAGGGATTTCAATCCCACATCGTCCCTGCGTGCCTTTTGCGTGCTGAAACTTTTCATTCATCATTATTCTCATTGTCACTTAGTGTTTCATTATAAACATGTCTAGTATAACTTTGCATTTTGACATATCAGATAATGCCATAGGAACTACAAAAGCAAGATTCAAACACTGCACATCAGTTATTTCTGGATCATCCAAATGTATATCAAACTTTCTAACTCATCTAAAGGTGAGATTGTTATAAATTTATATCATTAATTTACCCTTTACCCAAAGTGAATAGCAGACAACACTTGCAAAATAAATTCTCGAGTAACTATGTTTAGTTTCTTTTGTCCAATTAGGGGATTAACTGCATTGAAAGTAAACCAATTAACTTGACTTGCTGATCTGACTCATTTACTTCAGCTATTACCTGTCACGACTGAGCTGTTGGGTAATAAACCACAAGTTCTGTTCCCATGTGGGTTCATTCCATGGAGATTTCCTCTCAATCTTAAACAATTTTCAGATTTTTTCTTAGCATTTTGTCATGAGGTAATAATATTTCATTGAGTAGTTATTTCTGGTAAATGTATGTTTAATTTTGCTTTGATTAATTTTGGTGCCAAAGCTATTTGCTCAAAGAGCTTGCTCCAATAACTGCCACATTTCTATCATTTAATTAACAAAATAGCATCTCATAATTTTATTATGAATAATTTTTGTGCTAAAGGTATTTGCGTTTTTGTTAATAAAATTATACAAATGTGAGCGTGATTGGAACAAGCTCAATGTTATGATGGATGGAAATTACACCTGCTTGGTGATTTGGTCATAATCCACCATCCATGTGTTGTAGTTGTGAATAGTAATTGAAAGTAATTAAAAGTAATTAATTACTTTTCAAAAAGTAATTGTAATTAATTACTTTTAAAAAACAAGTAATTGCAATTGTAATTGTATTTTCCCCAAGTAATTGTAATTAATTACTTTGAATGTAATTGACCTCAGCCCTGTTTCACTATAAGACCAAAATGTATGAGAGAATACCTTCCCCCCCCCCCCCTCCCCCCCTCTGCTTTGCAAAAGAACACTTTGCAAAACAAAAAGGTAGGTCACAATAATGTCAAGCATTGCAATGCACAGGCTTGAAATTTAAATTATATAACATTCTGGGCAGCAGACTGTGAACCTAGACATCTTAGATCCCCTGCCACAGATTCTAGATTCCTCAGGTAGAAAAAAGTGAAGGTCAAAGGTTGCATCCAGTAAGCAGCCTTCATAATATCTGATAGAGTAATAGAATTATATATGCCCAGGAGGATGATAAAGCTCTAACCTCATGAGCAGAGATTCTATTCACTCTACTATCCCTATCGGATAAATTACTATAAGTGATATAGATAGTAGACTGAATCCATCTACAAATGGAATGAACAGAAATATCCTTTCTGCCTGGGATGAGAGAAAGAAAGAGTGTTTTCTTCCTTTCCTTATGAAACTTGACGGCTTCACATATATTGTTAGAGCCCTCACTGGACAGAGTGAGGGTCTAGAATTATTAACAGGTGGTAAAGCATGAAGAATTATATGAGCAGGTAGTTTATCTTGTGTCTGATTCTTAGCTATAACCCTACCTGAGTAGAAAGGGAAATAGAATACTATGGTAATGTGGAACCTCAATAGACAGAGCATAAAGTTCCCTAACTCTTCTGGCTGAAGCAAAAGCAAGCAAGAATACTGTTTTAAATTTCAAAACCTTATACCCCACAGAATCTAAAGCTTCAAATGGAGCTTCTTGGAGTTTTAAGAAGACCCAGGCTAGATTCCACTCAGAAATTAGCCTTCAAGTTTTTAGCTTTTTAATGGAAAAATTCTTTAACTTTAACTCTGACAAGGACTGATCCAAACTTATATTAATATGGCCTTCAGGAGCATAAGGGTCCGACAACATGGATCGGTATCCTTTGATTGTAATAGACTGAAGTTTCTTAACATCAAAAAGAAACACCAGAAAATCTGCAGTGTTTGGAAGTGAAGGATGCAGAAAATTTACACCTTTGTCTTGGCACCAAGCAAAGAAAATTCTCCACTTCGGTGCATAGTTTAGAGAAGAGGAGGTCCTCCTTGATTCAAGGAGGACCTCCTTTTTCTAAGCTGTGCAGCAAAGTGTAGAATTTTGTAAAATAAGAGTCAACAAAAATAGTTCTTTTTTACTTCAATCCAGGGACCAGCCGTGAGGGCAACTAGGGCAATTATGTCGCCCTTCTAAGCCCAAAGTCTCCTAGAAAAATACTCAGGGCGATTACAAGTCGCCCTCTAAAAGTTAAAAAATTTATAGTAATTTATATATTTTTTATACTTACCAATGACCCAGACTTAGCTGGTGCTAACTCCACAAAAACCAGGGCCAAACACAAATTTTGCCCCCCAATCCCCAAAATTTGCATCCAAAACAAAAAGAAATCATGTCCTAAAGGACCTCCATAGTACGACTCTACTGCGCATGCGCAGTGACGCAGTCGTCCCGAAATTGGCGCCAAATATCATTCTTACTGGCAGTGCCTGGTCAGCGCTATGTACTCAGCGGGGAGGCAAGAGTTCCCAACTCAGGGAGGGCCATCCCCGTCTGGGTCATTGGTAAGTATAAAAAATATATAAATTACTATAAATTTTTTAACATTTTTATACTGTACCAATGACCCAGACTTAGCTGAATAGTAAACAGGCTGGAGGGCCTAGGACATAGAGGAAAATCCAATAAGCTCAATTATGAAATAAAGAGGTAACCCCTTAAGGAGAAAAGGAGTATTAGGCTTTACATGTATCTTTCTTATTTAATATTTAAATTAGAAAGATACACTACCCTTAATAATTGAGCACAATAACATTCATGTTCTCTATTAACATCCAGTATAACCTTTATACTAATTATTTTTAAAACAAGCCAATAAATAAAGTAGTCCAGAGAATTGAGACTCTTTATAATCATTTAAAAGTGTCCGAGTATTGTATATTAAAGCCCGTTTGACACTTGACATATACAAATGCTTCACACCGAGCTACACTTTAAAAATAAGACATGAATGAAATTAAACATTAATATTACACTTTAAAACCATCCCGGAAGCGACTCAGAAACACTGTCTTGGAGGAGGCATTCCCTTGCTTTTCACTATAAAGCAGGTGACCTAAGGGAACACCCGCCCCCCCCTTCCCCTTGCCCTGGGTCAAATAGCCCAGAGCGAAGAGGGCAGCCGGACGGAGTCACTGCCGGAACAGAAAGCCTGCATAACTATAGTTGCAACTGTTTAGTGGACGACATTCTGAGCAACAGATAACGGACCTAAACAATGCAGGTCTCCAGAAATGGACTCAATATTTCTGAGATAAAAATTAGTAAATGTGGATGGCTGAGACCAATAAGCAGCCTTCATTAAATCTGTAATAGCAACACTATTAGCATAAGCCCAGGAAGTAGAAAGAGCTCTTACTTCATGAGCAGAAATCTTAAGCACAGACTGCTGAGAAGAAGATAAATCTTCATACGCAGTACGGATAGTTAACTGAATCCATCTAGCAATAGAATGGACTGAAATGTCCTTTCTATTAGGCATCAAAGACAGAAAGAAACGTTTCCGTCCCTTTCTGATGAACTGAGATCTCTGTTTATAGATACGTAGTGCTCTAACAGGACAGAGTAAAGGCCTACGCCCGTCTGAAGACGGAAGAGCCTTAATAACAATAGGTTCCGGATATTTATTAGGAGCCTGATTCTTAGCTAAAAAACCGACATTAGTAGTGAAGGTGATAGTGTTCCCAACACTACGATAATGAGAATCATCCACCGATAGTGCATGAAGCTCACTGACTCTTCTGGCAGAAGAGAAAGCTAAGAGAAAAGCTGTCTTATAAGATAAGAATTTGAAATCTACTGTCCCAAGAGGTTCAAATGGCTTTTCCTTCAATTTAAGGAGAACCCAAGCTAAATTCCACTTAGGAATTAATCTAAGAGTTCTGGGTCTATTTATCGAAAAGTTTCTAACCAATTTCGATAAAGAGACATTAGATCCAATTTGTAAACTATCATGATGTGCATAGGTATCAGATAACATAGATCTATAACCCTTTATAGTAACTGGTTGCAGTTTGATTTCGTCAAACAAGTATACTAGAAAGTTAGCAATGTCTGGTATAGAGGGATCAAATATATCAACAGAATGATCCCTACACCAACGACGGAAAACCTTCCACTTAGCCGCATAGTTTAGCGAAGAGGAGGTCCTCCTACAGTTAGAAATCGCGTCCACTGCTCGTCCTGTAAAGTGCTTGCCATGCAAGAAGGACCGCACAACGGAAAAACGTGAAGGTTGAGACCTTGCGGGTTGTGATGCAGTTGGCGCGATTTCCCCTGCCAAAGAAGATCCTCTCGTGGAGGGAGCTTCCGCGGTAGGTCCCACAACAGACACCTGAGTAGATTTATCCACGGTCTCTGTGGCGACAGAGATGCTACCAACAGAATCTTGCATTGAGATTGTTTTATCTTTAGCAATACTTGTTGAATTAACGGCGCTGGAGGATACGCATATCCTATCATTCCGTCCCAAGGGATCGATAGAGCGTCTACTGCAAATGCTCTTGGATCCGGACACGGGGACACATACGTCTGCAACTGATTGTTGAGATGTGTCGCAAATAAGTCTATCATTGGCCGTTCCCATTGGTAGCAAATCTGATTGAATACTTGTTTGTTGAGAGTCCACTCCGACGGCAACAAGCGACCCTTTCGTGAAAGGGAGTCTGCTAGCACATTCAGACGACCCGGTATGTGACGGACCGAAAGAAGAACGTGATGTTCCAACGCAAACAGAAGGATTCTTTCCGTTAGATTGAACAACGGAACTGAATGAGTGCCTCCCTGATTCCGTATATACGCCACTACTGTCGTATTGTCGGATAGGATTTGGACATGAGCATCGTGAATAATGTCCATCCAGTGACGTAACGCAAGCCAAATTGACATCATTTCCTTGATGTTTATGTGCTTGCACAGGAATTGCGGATCCCAAAGACCCTGGCATCTCGAATCCGTTGGGATTAATGATGCACCCCAACCTGTTTGACTGGCATCCGTCATAATGGTAAAACTCGGATCCGGCAACTGCAGCGGAACTCCTTGAGTTAACCACTGAATGTTTGCCCAAGTCTGAATCTCTTGTTTCACTTGATCTGACAAGAGAACGTCTACATCGAGCGAATGAATTTTCACACTCCAATTCTGAGTCAGGAAAATTTGAAGAGGCCGTGTGCGTAGCCGTCCCATCGGAATGAGATCCGCGGCGGCTCCGCACAGACCTATCAGTCTCATAAATTCTCTCGCTGTGACTTTGTCTGTATTTAGACAATAGCGAGCGTAACAACTGACTAATTTCGCTCTGGTTAACGGCAGACGAACGAGATTGTTGTGCGTCTCGAAGCTCATTCCCAGATGAGTGAATGACTTGGACGGCACCAGATCCGACTTCTCCTCGTTTACTATGAAACCGAGACGTCGGAGCAATAGAAGAAGATTCTGAACATCGTTCTGAAGCGTTAACTCGTTGCCGTACCTCTGAAGAATGTCGTCCAGGTAGGCCGACGTTACCGCAGACGAATGAGCTCGGAAGTAGATCATTACCGAGTTCATTACCCGAGTGAAAGCCCAGGGTGCTAGATTCAATCCGAAGCACATGGCCCGGAACTGATACACCACTCCTAGGACTGCGAAGCGTAGATACTTTCGGAATGTCGGATGTACCATGACGTGAAAGTACGCATCTTTGAGATCTATGCTCGTTGCATAATCGTTCACCCGAATACTCGCTCTGACCGATCGAATCGTCTCCATATAAAACTTCGGAGCGACGATCAGCTTGTTTATCCAGCTCAAATCTATGACTGGACGGAACGAGCCGTCTGGTTTCGGAACCAGAAACAGATGGCTGTAGAATCCCAGCGATTCCTGGTTTTCTACGACCTCTACCGCGTTCTTCATTAAAAGAGACTGCACCTCTGATAGCAGAGCGTCTCTTTTCTGAGGGTTTGACGGAAGATGAGTCCACTTTGGACTTCGAGTTAATGGAGGCTTTCGTTTGAAGGATATCTTTAGACCTTCCGAAGTCACTCCTCTCACCCACGGGTCGTCCGTAATCGACGCCCACTCTTGAGAAAAACTCGACAACCTTCCGCCAACCGGAACGCGATAGAGGTTTGAGCCATCACCTCCTGGATCTGCGAGGCCTGCGGTAGGAGAAACCACGTCTTCCACGACCCGCACCTCGCCTCGTCGACCTCGGGGCGTCCGACCGATTGTCCCGGCCTGAAGGACGTCCCGAACGAGAGTCGCTGTCCTGACGGTCTCTCGAATAAGAGCTAGAGGACGCACCGGAACCTCTATAGGAACCTCTCTTGGGCGGATAAGACCCAGAAGTGCCCGCCTTATTCGTGTCTGCTGAATCCGACCTTTTAGGAGCGGATCTAAACAACAGAGAATCACTAGCTTTCTTTTTAATATTATCATAAATAGCGGAAAGCTTGCCGTCAAAGAGAAGATCTCCTGAGACCGAAGCGACTCTAAGAGAGTTCTTCACCTTAGAATCCACTAGTGTGGATGTAGACAGGGCTGCGTCACGTCTAACCAACTCCAGATTTGCCACTGAAAGGGCGGAGTTACACGTGGAATAAGCTACTGCCCTTGAAAGAAGTCTTAAGGAGGATTGTATATCCTGAAACTCTTCCCCTTGAAGACGCAGTGATAACGCCTTCGTAAGGTGATCTGCGTAAGATAAGGCATCTAAATTGGCTCTGTTAGACGCGATAGCTGTTTCCAACACTGCGGTTGGAATAGAAGCTGACGACGGTAATGATAGCTCTAAGTCTTCCGCCTCGTCGTCCATACGCAGAGGAACTCTCGGTATACCCTGACCTGCCGTGTCGAATTTATTCCTTGCATTAATGAAAGGCAGGTTGAGAGTATTTGCGGACAAGAAGCCTGCTTTCCCTGTCCTGGAAGCAAGTTTAAAAATAGCGTCGTTCAATAATTCAAATGTTCTTGCAACATTATTGGACTGCGACGGAAACTCGGGAGCGATGTCCCTGAACCGCTCGAAAAAATCAGAGTCCAATGACGCTATAATTCTCCTGTCCGGAAGCGCAGCAGTCTGGCCCGACGGAACAACTTGAGGAAGAAAGTGCCGGATGAAGTCTACGGCAGCTTTGTGTTGTTCCGAAAGGGATAGCTCCAATTCATCCGTATCCCTTTCACCATCCGGTCGGACCTCCCGATGTTCCCGGTCGTCCGCCCCCGATGCTTCGGCGGAGCGTACCGACCCAGCGCCGTCGGATAATTCTCGATCCGACACCGTCTCTGTCGGCTGCTGGGATGCTGCGATAAGCTGTGCTATCTGCACTAGAATGTCCGACGTCGAGACCTGCGGAGGAGCGGTCTTTCGCTGCTTTGCCGAGGGCAGCTCCGCATCAGATGGCTCCCGCATACTTTTCCTATGCGAACGTCCGGAGTCCATCGGTCTCGAATCCCTGGCTGCCGGATGGTGTGACCTGGTCGCCGAATAATCCTTCATCGGCGAAGCTGGCAAGATATCGGAGGTCACGCAGCCAAGGTGCGGTCGTGTGCGCCGGCGAGAAGAGGAAGCCTTAACAGTCTCTGCGGACTGCTTATACAACGGAGCGTCCCGAGCGACGGACGTATGCTCCGCTAAAGACACATTTTGTACCACAACATCTGGTCCCAGATGTTGTTGTACGAGAGAGGGGCCTCTCTCGCTCGCGGCCCGGCTGGACCTGGACGAGCTAGGAACCGGACTAAAAGGCTTCCTCCGTTCTCGTTCACTATCCGCCGTCACTGGGTGTGCATCTATTATTTTTATAGTGCTCGCATCACCCAAAATTTCCTCTTGGACCGCATCGGACGAACCCGGCTGCCGAACCATTCGGTGAATGGACGCTACACCGGGCGAGCTAGCGGACGACATTTGTCTAATCTCCATGAGCACTTTTGCCGCTAGCTCTGTATTTAATTGTGACGACGGACGCACACTTGAAGAAGATAACATGGAAACATCACCCTGTTCTGGTTCCTCTGAAATAGAAACTGAGAGAGTAGAGTGACCTTGTGGAGAAAGAGCCGGCATCGCTCTTTCTCCAGAAACAACATATCGTGACACACGTTTCCAATGTTTCTCATCCCAATGTTCACATACAGGACAGGGATTAATGCGAGAACACTGACTACAATTAATGCAATAATCATGAAAGTCAGAGGAAGATTTCTTCCTATTACAATTTGAACAAGTTCCCTTCATTGTGAAAGAACAACAATAAGTCCTAGTTACTCGCAAAAACCCCTGACACAAAGATACATAATAACATGATCCATTAATAAATGAAAAAACAATTGCAAAACAAAATAATTTTGAAAAAATATTTTTTCAGAGAAGCCCAAGTTGCTGAAAAGTAACGTTGAGCCCCGATGGATCCGATGGCAAAGTGTGGTCAAAAATTTTAAAATTATATAAAATAATTAATGAGACACTTTCGGATAATATAAATGTATCTTATAATGAGATAAACTACCTCAAAGGCAAACAGCCCCCCTCAAAAAAGGCTGTTGCCAATGAAAACAAACAGTGTAAACACAGAAGAAAACATGACTCCAGGCACTGAAAAAACTGGCCCGGAATCAGTCATCAATTACACTCTATCTGATGCAAAACAGAGACTCCCAGGGGAGAATCTGCAGAACATCAGATGGAAGATGCAGAACACAAACGTTATACACCCATGGGTGAAAACGTAACTATGGGGAAAATAACAGAAAACATTCTGTAACCAAGCAACTCTCCCAGGGAATTTTTAGAAATGAAACTTCTCAAAAATATGCCAAAAGCATGGGAGAATTGCAAGGGGGGACTTTAGAAGGTTAGGGGAGAGGAAACACTGAATAAGCAGTGCAACAATTAGCAAGAATGACAACAAGAGGCGTTTGCCTCGAAAATAGGCAACTTAACATAATTTCAACAAAAAATTTTAAGTACAGCCCTGATTATTTTTTGCCACTTCTTTTTTCCTCTCCTCCTTCTATCCTCCTTAGAATCACATTTTCTCCAAGAATTACGTGTCTGGCATCCTTTAAACTGAGATTTACAAGCACAAAGATCAGTGAGATGTTGACTGATGAAGGGCCAAACAGAGAATGATATTTGGCGCCAATTTCGGGACGACTGCGTCACTGCGCATGCGCAGTAGAGTCGTACTATGGAGGTCCTTTAGGACATGATTTCTTTTTGTTTTGGATGCAAATTTTGGGGATTGGGGGGCAAAATTTGTGTTTGGCCCTGGTTTTTGTGGAGTTAGCACCAGCTAAGTCTGGGTCATTGGTACAGTATAAAAATATTGGCCAAAATGAGGAAAGGCTGAACTGAGTAATCCGAGGTTTACATAAAAATGATTATTTTCAAGAATCGAATGTGCTGGAGTGTGATAAATGGGCATTTTCATTCGTCAAATAAGTGACCATTTATTTGAAATCACAGGAGAATCATATGTCCATTGTCGATTTTTGCGGATTTTTTTAATTTCTATTTTGTTCCATTTCAGTTGGAGCTTCAAGTGTCGAAACTAAAATAGGTGACTTATGCGACTCAACAAAATAACTCAGTTTGAAAGGAGGTTATGTCACTTAGGATGCCGAAAATTCTCTGCTGAAAATGTATACACAACAGACATATTTTCTAACACTGTATTTTTAATTCGTTTTGCTGATGACTGTTAATTGTTGGGCCGTCTATTCCCCGAAAACCACGAATGGAATTGAAACACGTGGAAAAAAAAGCTTTAGTGGTGACAAGAAAAGCTTTTTACAGGGCACAAATGTGCATATGAAGGATCTTGAAAAAGTACCTTCCAAGCAACCTTCTTACATATGTTCCTCATACACTTTCAGACTTTGGAAATTATTAGCTTGGTAGACTTTGGTGAAAGGCAACCACAGGAGGGTGCTGGGGGGATTGGCACAAAGCAAAGAAGAGGGGAGGGGTCATGAAGGAGAGGTTAGCAGTGGGGGATTTTCAATCAATAATTACTTTGTGATTTTTTAACCTGGCATAGATGCATCATAGACAACAGGACCTGGATTAATCGGCATTAATGGAGGACCACGTGCTGAAAATATGAGGGGGAGCTGGGGGTGGTACATAAATATTCTTAATTTTCCCCACTTGACTCTGCAGTCTCCAGATTTTTTATGGAGGGAGACATGAAGTCTCCCTAACATTCCCCCCTAGGCTGGTCCCTGCTTCAATCCAATTCACCAAACAAAGGTTGGGGGAATTGTTAATGCTAGCACTGGCATGCAGTGTTGAACTGTAAGTCATATAATAAACCTTTTATCAGTACAGTGAAGCGATCTGGGTTGTCGCATCACGACTCACTGAGGTCAGATCGCCTGTGGCAGCTCATCTGATCCAGCAATCTGACCTAAACTCGACATGATACGACGACCCAGATTACTTCACTGTAGTGATATGTATATATCCCTTTGAAGTAAAAGGCAGAAAATAATCAGTAATGTAATCGATTACCTTTTCAAAGTAATTGTAATCATAACCATTACTTTTCAAAAATGGAGTAATTGTAATCCTAATCATAATCATGAGAATATAAAGTAATTGTAATTGTAATCATTACATTTTCAAAGTAATCACCCCAGGCCTGTCCTTGAAGCAGAAATGCAGTCTATTGCTCTTCTGGAAACATGTTTATGTCTAAAGAAGGACCTGACATCAGAAAGCAGTGAAGGTTGATGAGAACCGCCAGACTGCTGTTAAGTTTGTAAGTTTTTCCTTGAAACAGAAGGTCCTTCCACAGAGATAAACGCCTCGGAATATCGAGTAACAGAGGCACGAGTACACTGACCCATGATCTCTGAGGAGATAGAGGGGCTACCAGAATGATTTTGCAAGTTGCTTGTTTGATTTTCTGAAGCACCTTAAGTTGGAGGAAAGGCAAAGCCATTGACTCCGTTCCAGAGCATCTACTACAAAGGCTAACAGACCCTGGCATGGAGAGATGAACGTCTGGAGCTATTTATTCCATCTTGTCATAAAATGGTCTATCATGGGGCATTCCCACAGGTTGCTGATAGCTAAAAATACTTTTCTGTTGAGAGTCCATTCTGCTGGAAGAATACATCTGTGTCTGGACAGTCTGCGATCACACTGGAATATGGCAGATTGAAAGAGAGTGCACACAAGAATCTTTCCTATTAGACTGAACAATCGAAAGGAGTGAGTCCCACCTTAGTTCCGCAGAAAAGCTTCAACTGCTGAGTTGTCTGAAAGAATCTGATCCTGAGAGTTTACAAGGTGATTTTCCCAGTGAAAAAAACTTAGAAGAATAGCCAACATCTCCTTCTGATTGATGTGTAGAAGGGACTGTTGATGATTCCATTGACCATGGAGATTTAGATTCTCTGGAATCAAGGTAGAATCTCATCCTTGATCGCTTGCGTCTGACATTAGAGTGAATGACAGAAGGGGAGGGTGTAACTAATGGTATCCCCTGCATTATCCACTTCACGTTTTCCCTCACGTCCTTATTTGATTTTTCTTCTTGATGGCTGGAGAAAGGCAAATTACGTGATCCAGACCGTTTACTGCAGCTTTCCACTTTTCTAGAAAGTAAAACTGGAAAGACTGGGTGAAGAGATATCCAAGCAGAATCAAGTCTGTTGATGCTCTGCACAGACACAGAAGTCTCATGAACTAACTTGCAGTCACTGTCCCCAATTGAATAAAATAGAGAGATAATGCTCTTATGAGATAAACTCTGGCAAGGGGAAGATGGACAAGATTCCGGTGAGTCTGAAATTCCATTCCCGAATGCTGAAAGCTGGATGAAGGGTTTAGATCCAACTTCTGTATGTTGACAAGAAACCCTAGTGACTGCAAGAGACTTAGCAGCTCCTGAACATCCAGACAAAGAGTTTCCTTGTGGAAGTGTCTTAGGAGGATATTGTCCAGATATGCCGATGTCAGAACTGTCGAATGAGCTCGGAAGTGAGACATGACAGCATTCACAATCTGAATGAATGCCCATGGAGCAAGGTTTAATCAGAAGCACATCACTCAGAAATGATACACCTTTCCATTTACATGTACTTCCTGAATGAAGGATGAATCATTACATGAAAGCAAGCATCCTTGAGGTCAATGCTTGCCGCTAAGTTGTTCGCTTGGATGCTGCTCCTTACCGACCAGATGGTTTCCATTTAAACTTCAGAGCGAGAATGAGCTTGTTGATCCAGCTTAGATCTATGATTGGTCGGAAGGAATCATCTGGCTTTCCGGCACCAGGAAGATTATTGAATAAAAACCAAGAGATGAAATATTTTATACAACCTCTATTGCCTTCTTGGATAACATCCAGTTTACTGCTTTGAGAAGGCAGTTTCTTTTGGTAAGGCTGGCAGGAAGATATGTATATATGGGAATTCTTGACAATGGAGGTTTTCTTCTTCTGAAAGAATGAATCCCTCTTGAATAACTTGTAGAACCCATGGATCTTTTTGTAATTTTCCTCCAAATTTTCTGCAAACTGGGAAAGTCTTTCACCGACCAGAAGACAATAGAGGTTAAAAGCCTCATCTTGAACATCTTCGCGATTTGCAATAGGAGTAACTCCCCCAGCTGACTTTCCTCTGAAGGACTGTGAATTTCTCCTGTTCGACTGATTAGGTTGAACCGGAGACTGGTTACAAGGAGCTGAAGATTTTGAGTGCGACAAGCCACAAGATTCCTTAGAACCAGAATACCTTGGTTTCTTGAAACTAGAAAGAAGAATAAGACTCCTTGTGGCTTGTTTGGTAACTTCTTTATGTACAAATGTGACTTGATCGTTAAAGAGTGAGGACCCCATCAGTGGAGTTGCTCTAAGAGAAATTTTAAGAGCTCTGTCTAGGATAGACGCTGACAATAAGGCATTGTCCCATCTAACCAACTTAAGTTTACCAAAGGTCTGAGCTGCAGTATGGATAGAAGCCATAAGGGAGCGAGATGACACTTTCAGTGGAGAAAGAATGTCTTCAAATTCATTTTTATCTAGTCTCTTACACAGAGCATGAGTTATATGATTAGCAAAGGATAGAACATCCAGTAAGCCCCTAAAGGATTCAATAGTTTGATCCAGAAGGGAAGCATGGATGAAACACTGAGATGGCAATTGGATGTTCAGATCATAAGACTATCCAATTGAAGTGGTATAGGTTGAATGTGTGGACTGACTGTCCTGAAGAACTTCAATTCATTAAACGGTAACGTTGAATCCTTTGGAGATAAGAAAGAAGCTGTATCTCTTTCTCTAAAAGAAGAGAATTTATTCTCTTGAAAGCCTCTATCACCTGATGAGATTGCATTGGAAAAGACAGAGAATCCTCTTTTTTGCGACAATGAACCATGTCCAAAGAGGATGATGATTTTGTGACAGAAAGCTCTTTGTGGAGCCTTAACTGGTAGAGGTTGAATGTGTGGACTGATTGTCCTGAAGAACTTCAATTCATTAAACGGTAACGTTGAATCCTTTGGAGATAAGAAAGAAGCTGTATCGCTTTCTCTAAAAGAAGAGCATTTATTCTCTTGAAAGCCTCTATCACCTGATGAGATTGCATTGGAAAAGACAGAGAATCCTCTTTTTTGCGACAATGAACCATGTCCAAAGAGGATGATGATTTTGTGACAGAAAGCTCTTTGTGGAGCCTTAAGAACAAGATCCGGAAAGAACTGCTCAATGAAAAACATCGCTTCCATGTGTTGGTTTGATAGAGATCGACTGCTATCATCATCCAAAGACTCTACAAGAAGAGAGTTCGATGACCCTTGATCCCTGTGATCTGAATGTTCTGATCGGGAATCCGAATAATATGAAGCTGTCTCTGAAGAGTAATATTGCTTTTGAGGTGCATTTCGCATAAAGAACATATGTGAGAGCAAACCTAAAGCTTTTGTGAAAGCTTGTCCTGACTCGGAATCTGGATGTATCAGACGATCATGATGTATGCCTAGATGAAGATCTTTGTGAAGATGTTGTAAGGTGACAGTTGTGTGAATGATGATGTGAAGAAGAATAGGCATCGATGTGTGATGAATCTCTATTCCTGTCATATGGAGAAAAGTGATCCAAAAGGTGGTGATGCCTGTGTGATGAACGATGACTTCGATGGTCAGTCTTTTACCCAGCGAATGTCAATGTTTACTATGATGATCTGCAGCCAAGATAGGAACCATGGTTTGCATTTCCTCTAGATGGAGTGCTGTAGAAGACATTGTGGTGAAGGTGTTTCTGGTATGATTTACTTGACGGCAATGCATGTGAATCACCAGGAGGGTACATTCTCTCTCCCTCTTGCATGAAGGGTTGCCACAGCCATACCTATGCAGGATGCCCACCCCCCCCCCCCCCCCCCACCCCCCAAAAAAGCTGGCATCAGTCAAAGTAACAACAGTCCTTGACACTAAGGCTGCTGCCGATGACTTACTGTTACTCAGCACCTCAGGGACTCGATTTGAACAAACTTGAATCTGATCCCCCCCTAGAGATGTTGTATACCAAATATGAAAGCATTCTGACTTGTCGATCTGAAGAAGATTTTAAAAGATCATTCCCCATATTACTCTCAAGTTAAAAATTTGGGCTCTTGTATTAAGCCTAAATATGAACCAAGGGGCTTCAATTTAACATACTTGTATCTGACCCCTCCCTCCCCCATGGATGCTGTATACCAAATATCAAAAGATTCTGATGAGAGGTTGTGGAAAAAAGTTTTTTTTTAATTTATACAAATATGCTGACTCAGCTTTTTTTCGATACCCCATATAGAACACCCTGACACAACCGATGGCAATTTTGTTTTTACCATTCAATTCTACTGGTCTTAAGGATGCTTGATACCAAATAAGAGTTCTCTGTTCCATTTGGTTTGAGAAATATGGGCATTTGAAAATATTTCTATTTTTAGCTACTGGGGTGGGAGCGTGGTGGCTCAGTAGGTAGAGGTGCAGGCTGCAAGCCGAGAGGTCCTCGGTTCGAATCCCACCTGCGGCAACCGTGTTGTATCCTTGGGCAAGATACTTCATCTCCATTGCCCGCGTGGGGGCACGATGACGCCGTGTACTAAGGCGTACTACACGTCGATGGTACGCATGTCTTCAACCAATCTAACCCAGCCTGTGCTGCAGTGCGGAGTTACGATGTTGGGGAGCTGGCAGCTGCTCGTCATTGCTCGGTGGTTCTCTCTGGGTACTCCGGCTTCCTCCATCTGTAAAACTGTCATGGTCATGATTAGCCATTGTGCAAAAATATGTGACCTTAAACATCAATAAATAAATAAATAAATATAGCTACTGGGGTTCCGACGGGGACACAGGAACATTTTTTTTTCAGGAATCAAGTACTTATGACTCAATAATACCACATACCAAATTTGGTTCAAATTGGAACACCAGTTCAGAAAACAGAAATTTCCGGTGGGGTCCAAAATCTTGCTCCACCCATTACAGAGGAAAATATTGATCCATGAACTTCGTTTGAACAAACCTGATTCTACACCTCAAAAGGAAGCTCCATACCAAATATCAAGTCACTGTACATATTGGTACATGAGAAGAAGATTTTTTAAGAATTTTGGTGAATTTTCCCCCACCCCCTCCGTATGAGGCTGGGCAAGTTGATTTGAAAAAAACCCAAAATGCAATGTCAGAACAAGCAATCACCTTATATATAACTAAAATTGGTTCAGCGGTTTAGGAGGGGCAGGTGCAAACACCATATTCACAGACGACAGACGCCAGATGATGGACAGTGAGAGATTACTATAGCTCATCCTGTATGTCAGTCAGGTGAGCTAACAATGTATATTTATTTATGTAGATCAAATATTGACTCATTTTCTCATTCAATTCTTCAATCGATACATAATCCACTGAAGTTTAGCAGTACAAAACAATTTAAAAAAGGCTGCAATTTGTACAGCTGAAAATCCACATACAATGAACATATTTTCCAACAGTCGCTAACGCTACTTTTTATTCCATTGTCCAACATCCACAACTGGGCACCTATTCCCAGAAAGTTCTAAAATGGAATTACACTTCCTCATTGGTGTATGTGATTTAATTCCTTTGAGTAATCATTATACGAAATTTGAGATAATGGAACATTGTGCTTTTGCACTCATACATGTATTTTGGATCGACATTATTGCTTCAATCTTGACAGACCATATCCTGACTTGTGAATCAGGGATGTTGCAGCGTACACACAATGTTTTATCGAGAACCTAACAAACAAGACTAACTGACCTGAGGTGAGGCATCAGTTCCCATAACTTCTGATAGGGTGAACAAGTTGTCGTCCGCATCTTTTTTAGTTTAGGTAAACTTCAAGCAAACTAAACAACCGTTCACCTCAAATTTCCAAGTCTGAATAACCGATAACATCTGTGAAAAAAAGCCTCTTGAAAAACTAAAAATTTCAAAAAAGTTCCAAGGAGGGGGTCATGAGCTATATTTTTTAGGTAAAAAAAATGGAAAAAAATAACAAAATTTGAAAGAAGATTTTTGGGAATGGTCTATTTGGACCATTATGATGGGTAAAGTATTAACATAGTTCCACTGTACTTACAATGTAATCATTATCTTCATCCTTTGGACCTGTACTGTAATACACTCTAAATGATTTTGATATCTTATTCACTTGATCTGGCGAACCTGTCAACCCAATCAGTTTGGGGGAAAATTCTACAAAACAAAATTTTTGTGCTTTACTCAAACACTTGAGTGGATACTGGTTAATATGATATTCCTGTTATCTACATATTTTTCTTCACCACAATTCCATTCACCTTTCTGCAAATATAAATGTCACCCATTAAGGGAGTATGAGTTAAAGAGGAAATCCCTATCAACTGAGCATCAAAGCTACAGAATTGAAAATTTAATCTATTATATAAATGGGAAATCAGGAATTCCCTCACGTAATTCTGTCAAGCCAGAAATTCCAGCTTTGATTATCTCCAGTAATATGCAATGGGCTACTTTTCCATAGCACAGGCAGGGCTTCTCATCCTGGGATTGGTGGGTCCACTAGTTCATTATAGCATGTCTGACAGTGGTCTGAGAGCTTCTAAAAAGGGTATATAAGAATTGAAAAGAATTTTCTGTTGCTTTATTGATGTATAAAATGCACAACACAGTGGATAGCATATGCTGCCAAAAAAAATACATGTGTTGGCAACTATCTATACAGTGGAACCCTGTTAATTTCAATTAACAGGAGTATTCAATTAACAGAGATTTATCATTTTCCTGTATTCTACATATCTTGTTATATCCATGAGCTCTGTCAAACAAGATATAATAGACTAAATGCCTGTATTGGATGTACTGAGGTTAAATGGGTCTATAAACAAAGGAAAACTGGGGAGAGTCAGGTTAATTTCTCAACAGGGTGCAAGATTTTTTATTCAATTAACAGGAATTTACTCTATAACCTATATTCATTTGAGAGGTCAGATTTGTACTGGAGGTATGGTAAATGGTTTTGTGTTGGGAAATTATATTCAGTTCACAGGATTATTCAGTTAAGAGATATACTACTATACTAATATAAATGGGGCACTTTGTTACGAGCACTGGACTTCAGATTGGAAATTTGTAGTTTCAATCCTGACCCATGTCATCTGCTTTGTGTCCCTGGGCAAGACACTTAATCCCAATTGCCCAAGTGGGAGCATGGTGTAACAATGTGCTCAGGTGTACCATACGTTCATGGGTGGATTCAAAGGGGGGGGGGGGGGGGGTGCACCCTGTGCATGCCCCTCCTATTTTATGTATTTCAATTTTTTAACTGGTAGACAATTGGAAGCCCATATTTGGGTTTTATTCCGAAGTGCAGGTACTGTGCAACTTGAAAGATTTGTATTCACGGATGTGGTTCGTATTATTGTTGAAGTGAATTTATTTTGTCTATTATGATTTGCCTTGTTACAATTTATGAGAGAGTACCAAAAGGCACTCTCCCATAATTTATAATTAGCCAAAAACACATGAACAAATTTTGATGACTAAAAGTTAAAAAATTTATAGTAATTTATATATTTTTTATACTTACCAATGACCCAGACTTAGTTGGTGCTAACTCTAAAATATTTAGGGCCAAAAGCAAATTTTACCCCCCAATCCCCAAAATTTGCATCTAAGACCGAAAATTACATGTCCTATATGGTCCTCCATACTTTTACTCCACTGCACATGTGCAGTGTCAAGGAGGTCTCGAAATTGCCGCCAAAAGTCATTCTTACAACCAGTGCCTGTTAAGCGTTATGTACTCAGCGGGGAGGTATGAGTTCCCAACTCATGGGAGGGCCATCCCCGTCTGGGTCACTGGTAAGTATAAAAAATATATAAATTACTATAAATTTTTTAACATTTTTATACTGTACCAATGACCCAGACTTAGCTGAATAGTAAAAAGGCTGGAGGGCCTAGGACATAAGGAAAATCCAATAGACTCAATTACCTATAACAGACCTATCCCCTTAAGGAGAAAAGGAGAGACAGTCTTACATGTATCTTTCTTATTTGTAACAAAAAAGAAAGACACAATACTATTCTGTAATTGAGCACAAAACATCAATGATCTCTATAAACATCTAGTATAACCCTTTATACTAATATTTCTTAAGGAAAGCCAATAAATACGGGAGTCCAGAGAAATGAGATTCTATATACTCATTAAAAAGTGTTCGAGGATTGTATATTAACGCTCAATTAATCACGTGATATATACGAATGCTTCACACCAATCAACACTTAAAAAATATTACACAGATGAGTAAACATAGGCTTAACCCTAAAATCATCTCGGAACCGACATGGAATTACTAAGTCCAAGGGAGGTATTCCCTTGCTTTACACTATAAAGCAGGTAACCTAAGGGAACACCCCCCCCCCCCCCCCTTTCCCTCGCCCTGGATCAAATACTCCAGAGCAAAGAGAGCAGCAGGACAGAGTCACTGCTGGAACCGAAAGCCTATACACACATAGTTGCCACTGGTTAGTAGACGACATTCTGAGTAAAAAATAGCGGACCTAAACAATGTAGATCTGCAGAAAAGGACTCAATATTCTCAGATACAAAATCGGGAAAATGGAGGGCTAATACCAATATGCAGCCCTCATTAAATCTGTAATAACAATATTAATAGCTTAAGCCCATGAAGTAGAAGAACTCTAACTTCATGAGCTTAAAACTAAAACACAGACTGCTGAATGAAGATATAATCATAAGCAGAACTGACTGCAGATTGAATCCATCTGACCATAGAATGGACCGAAATGTGGAGGAAGCTTCCACGGCATGTCCCACATCAGACGCCTGAGTAAATTAGTCCACAGTCTTTGTGGAGCTAGAGAAACTATCAACAGAATTGCATTGAAATAATTACACTAGAGCAATATCTGCTGAATCAACAGCGCTGGAAGATACGCATATCTTATTATTTCGTCTAACAAGATCGATAGAGCGTTTACTGCAAACACTCGAAGATCCAAACATAATGACACATACGTCTGCAACTGATTGTTGAGATGCGTCGCGAATAAGTCGATCATTGGCCGCTCACCTTAGTAGCAATCTGATTGAAAACTCGTTTGTTGAAAGCCGATTCTGGCGGCAACAAACGGCCTCTCCGTGAAGGGAGTCCGCTAATACGTTCAGACGACCCGGAATATGACAGACTGATAGGAGAACTTGATGTTCTAGTAGCAACCGAAAGAGTCATTCCGTTAACATGAATAACAGGAGGAATGAGTGCCTCCATAATTCCGAAAATACGCTAATACCGTCGAGTGGTCGGACAGAATTAGCATATGAACCTTCTGAATTACGTAATCCAATAAAGTAGCGCAAGCCAAAATGACATCATACTTGATGTTTGAGTGCTTGATAAGGAACTACGGAATCAAAAGACCCTGGCACTTCAATCCATTGGGCTCAATGAAATGACCCAACCTGTTTTACTGGCATCCGTCAAGACTGTAAAACTTGGATCCGGCAATTGCAGTGGAACTACCTGAGTTAAGCCCATAAAACTTGCCCAAGGTCTGAATCTGTTATTCACTTGATTTGACAAGAAGATGTCCGTATCGAGTGAAAGAATCTTCACCCTCCAATTCTGAATTAAAGAAATTTGGAGAAGACCAATGCGTAACCGCCCCATCGGAATAAAATCACGGCAGTTCCGCCTAAACGTATCAGTGTCATAAGATCTCTCGCTGAGACTTTGTCTGAGCAAAGACGATAGTGAGCATAACAACTGAATAATTTTGTTCTGTGTAACGGCAGATGAACGAAAAAGTTGTGCGTTACGAAGATCATCCCCCGATGGGTGAATGACTTGGATGATACCAGATCCGACTTCTTCTCGTTTACTTAAGAAACCGAGACGTCGGAGCAATAGAAGCAGATTCTGCACATAGTTCTGAAGCGTTAACTCATTGCCGTACCTGTATTAATGTCATCCAGGTAAGCCGACGTTATCGCAGACGAATAAGCTCGGAAATGAGTCATTACCGAGTCAGTTATTTGAGTGAAGGCCCAGGGGGCTAGATTCAGACTGAAGCATATTGCTCGGAAGTGATATATGACTCCTATGATAAGGAAGCGAAGATACTTTCCGACGCCTGATGTACCATGACGTGAAAGTACGCATCTTGAGATCTATGCATCTAGCATAATCGTACACCCGAATACTCGCTCTGACCGATCGGGTGGACTCCATATATAAACTTGGAACCACGATCAGCTTGTTTATCCAGTTCCGAATAATGAGTGAACGGAACGAGCCGTCTGGTTTTGGAACCAGAAAAGGATGGTTGTAGAAACCTGGAAATTCCTGGATTTCTACGATCTCTATCGCGATCATTCCAGAAGAGACTGAACTTCTGATGGAAGCAAGCCTCTATCCTACTGACTTGGCGGAAGCTGAGTCCATCTTGGACTCCGAGTTAACAGAGGATTTCGTTTGAGGAACAATTTAGTCCTTCCAAAATCACCCCTTGAATTCAAGGGACGTCCGTAATCTATTCCCAAATAATTGAGAAACGCGACAGTCTTCCGCTCACTAGTACACAATAGAGGTTAAAACCTCAGAAGGGGAAGCCATGTCCTCCATGGTCCGCACCTCGCCCCGTCGACCTAGGGACATCTGACCAGAATTATGGCCCCTATATGAGTTGCTACCCTGACGGTCTCTAGAATAAGACCTAGAGGACGCATAGGAACCTCTATAGGAACTTCCCTTGGACATATTCGCCCCAGAAGTGCCTGTCCTACTCTTCTCTGCTGAATCCGACTATATGGAAGCGAATTTTAATAGCAGAGAGTCTAAAGTTTTCTTAGTTAACTGATCATAGACTGCGGAAAGCTTGCCGTTGAAGAAAACTCTCCGGAGACCAGAGCGACTCTGAGAGAGTTTTTCACCTTACTATCTACACACGTGGATGAAGCCAGGGCCGCGTCACGTCTAACCAACTCCATACTGCCACTAAAAAATGGAGTTTTACGTGAGGCCTTTGAAAGAACTCTTAAGGAGGTTGTGCATCCTAGAATTCTTTTTCCTTTGAGACGTAATGATAATGTTCTGGCAAGGTGATCTGCGTACGATGATGCGTCTAAGCTGATCCTACTAGACGATATTGTTATTTCCAACATTGTGGTTGGAATTGACATAGACGACAGTAAAAAACAATACTAGGTCCTGACCTGGTCGTCTAGACGCAGAGAACTCTCAAAATGCTATGTCCTGCTGTTTCAAAATATTCATTGAATTGATGAAAGGAAGATGTAGAGCATATTGCCGATAAGAAACCAGACCTGCCCATTTAGGTAGCAAGTTAAATAAATATAGCGTCGTTCAACAGAACAAATGTCCGTGAGACATATCTGGACTATGTCGGAAACTGAGGGATGATGTCCCTAAACCGATTAAGAATTCTGTGTTCAGTGGCGCTATCAGTCTCTTATCCGGCAACGCAGCATTTTGGTCCGGAGGAACAACGTCAGATGATAATGCCGGATGCACTCTACGCAATTATGTTGTTCCTAAAAGGGAAAATTCAACTCAACCGTATCCCTTTCGCCATCCTGTCAGACCACTTGTAATTCTTGGTCATCCGTGCCTGAACCTGCAGCGGAACGTACCAACTCAGCTTCCTCGGATAATTCCTGATCCGACAGAATTACTGTCGGCTGCTGGGATGCTGTGATAATTTGTGCTATCAGCGATAGCATGTCTGTAACAGAGGCCTGTGGAGCTGCGGTCTTATAGGATTTAGCCGCTGGAAGCACCTTGGATGTTCACTCCTGCATATAGCGGGGGAGGAATTCGTCACATACAGGTGAATTGTGCACTTGGTGATACCTTCTTGAAATTTGGCACACTGTTAGTGTAGGCTATGAGGTTCTCAAAAACGATCGGCTACAAGTTGACACCGACCGGTGGCGACCAGTAGCGGCACAATCCAAAATGGCCGCCAGCGGCTGAAGGGAACCTCCTTTTCGACGGTCTACCGACTATACATCCGATTGTAAGGGCGCGAAAGTGAACTCTGATCCACGCACGTGTTGGAAACAGACGTGGGAGATGATGTAGAATAAAACGAGATTCTCTATACGGACGCATCAATTTCTTGGAACTTGAAAAGAGCGTTGTTTCTCCGGGATCAGCGTCATTCAGGCAAACCTGAATGACGCTGATCCCGGAGAAACAACGCTCTTTATGAAGCAGTCTCTTTGCCATACAATCTCTTGTTTGGCGTAATTCCGCAAGCAATTCTGATTTGTCTGTCGAAATTAATTCGAGAACGCGATTGTTCACAAAAATCATTCACAGAATGAGTGAGAATCCTCTTCGTGTACGGACTAGTACTGACTGGGAACGTTGTTGCTTTTGCCAGCAAGACAGTTCCAAGAAATTGATGCGTCCGTATAGAGAATCTCGTTTTCATGACGCCTATAAAGCTATTGAGGAAGACATAACGCGCTTCCTAGATAATGGCGTTGAGCTTCCATATAATTTGACCATTGATTGTTTGATGAGAGAGAGTGATGAGTGTATGTCGATGTCACTGTTGACGAATAAGGCAATATATCATAAGACATGCCGTGACAGTATTCGGACTCACATCGTACAGCGCGTGCTACACAAGCGAGAGCGAAATGAGGCAGTGGCATCCTGCTCCACGCTGAGTCCTAAAAGAACACGGACAAGTTTTGAATCTGGCTGTGACAGGAAACTGCCCCAGTGTGTTTATTGTCACAAACGCGAAGGTGACAGCAGTGAGCCTATTTGCAGATCAATGTCTGATAACAATAAACTCAAAATTATGGCAAAGGAAGCCGAGAACTGGGTTGTTTTTTCTCGGGTCAATGCAGCATTTGATTCCGCTGCTAGTGATCTTTACTATCACAAAACCTGTTATTGTAAGCTTGCCAATGAAGCACGAGCGGCTAAATCTAAAAAGTCGAAGAACGCCGAACATTCCGCGTCAGGCCTGCCCTATGACCCTCTCGTTATGGCAGAGCTCATAACATTTGTTGAACACAACGATTCCGCGATGAAGCTTGTCGATCTCAAGAATCTGTACAGTCGGAGGTTGAAGCAAGTCGGTTCTGATTGGCTTAGTGAAGAAATACATTCCACTCGATTCAAAGAACATTTGTTGCAGAAATTGGGCGATGGCTGGGACGCCTTCACACAGGGTAGAGATGTGTTTATTTCAAGTAGGTTTCGAGTTGGCTCCTTGTTGTCCGAATCTTTAACTCGTATAGTGTCTGAGGAAGAGGCAAAAAAGATAGTTGATGTGGGTCTTCTTCTGCGTAAACACATACTCATATCTCAAGCTCCTTTCACGGGATCATTTTCATCTTATTGCTTGAGCGAGCCTGTACCCAACTCACTCCTGACTCTTCTTAGAGTTCTACTTGAGGGCACATGTAGTATACAGAACTTAGGCGATGATGAGACTGTTAATGCCAAGACTCGAGTGGCTTGTACTATTTCACAGATGTTGATCAGCAATTCAGCGAAACGCTCCGAACATGCACAAAATGTTCACCAGAGACGTGACAGAGAAACTCCAATGCCTCTTTATGTGGGTTTGAAGTTGCATGCCCATGATCGTATGAAAAATCTTATCAGAGATTTTCATCAAATGGGACTCTCTGTCTCTTATGATCGCGTAATGGATGTTCGCAGGAGTTTCGCGAGAGCTGTTTCACTGCGGTTCAAGAACGAAGGTGTTGTAGTCCCAGCTAACTGCAAACGTAATGTTTTCTCGATAGGAACTACTGATAACATTGATGTATCTGGTAGATCTGATATGCATGGTACGTCCATCACACTCATTGGTCAACTGAGCAGGGACAATGTGGGTACTGATCCCCCACCACTGAGTTTAGATGTTCCAGAAGACACACAAATTGAACTCCCAGACGACTATGCATTTGTTCCTTTCGTTGAAGACTTTGGTGGGGACATCAGGCTTGAATCTCCAGATGAATGTAATGTACGGCCCAATGAATATGCAGATTTGAACGTGGGAGAGAATGACTGGTTGTCTCATGTGTCACAGATCAGCAATAAAGGGAAGGTTGATGGCAGCTGGCAGCTTGATGAAGTCCCTGTGACCTTTTCAGGCTTCTTTTCAAAACATGAAGATCAAGACAATGTCAAACCTCGTGCAGTTATTGGGGTATTCCCTGTTTTCAGTGAGCAGAAAGCGGACTCACTCAGTATGCAGAAGCATGCTATGTATGTGGTCAGGGAAGCTACTGCTTTCGTAAACCCCGGCCAGATACCTGTCATTGAAGGTGACTGTCCGTTGTATGCCAGGCAGAAAAAATGTCAATGGCTGTTCCCAGAGGAGATAGGTGAGGATCGAATGGTGTGTATGATTGGATTCCTGCATCTTGAAATGTGCACCCAAGAAGCTGGTTGTAAGCTTATGGGTGGTTCTGGTTGGGAGCGAATGTTTCACCTCGCAAAGATATTCACACCCGGTGTAGCATCATCCCTACTTGGTGGGAAACATGTCAAGAGGACGCGACAGGCATATCTTCTCACTCTAGCTTGGCTTGAGATCCTCAGAAAGAATGCTTATGAGATTTACTGTCAGCAGACTGGGCCCCATGAGTCATTTGAAATGTGGGAACAGAGGATTCTTTCACAATCTCCAACTGCGCGCTATTGGGGTGAAATCGTCCGGAACTTTCTCTTGACAAGCTGTCAATTCGTTCGGAACCAACGAATCGGTAACTGGCCTGGTACACTGTGTTCTATCGATGAGTTGTGCAGTTACTTTTTTGCCCTAGGACATACAAATTATTGTCGGTGGGTCCCCGTATTTCTGAGAGACATGTCTCAGCTACCCAGGCGGCATCCTTCAATCCACAACAAATTCATGGAAGGCCATTTTGTGGTCCAGCGTAGTGAGAGGAAGTTCAGTATGATGGGTTTAGATCAGAGCCAAGAACATAGTATCCAACTACTCAAAGAAGACAGTGGTCCAAAAGGTCTCTATGGCCAGGCTGAAGAGAAAGTCGTTATTGAGCTTTCAAGGTCAGAAGTTCTGCGTGTTATAGATGAGTATGAATATGCAAGTTTCCACACAACATCATCAGATAACACGGAACACCCGGAAAGTTCGGTATCAGAGCAGAAAAAATTTCTGAATCAATTGAAATCTCTCCTCGATCTGGTGAATCAGGGACTCATTATCAACCCTTATGATGAAACTAGTGGTCAGCTGGTGACATTAGATACTGGTGAATATATGGACCCCGAAGTTAGTAAGAGTTTACGGTCATTACCCGAAAGGGGCAAGCATTTATATTCCACTTTCTTGAAGGAAAGGCTTGTGGAATGCACCGTACCCCTGAATGATGTTATTCCCAAGGCAAATATATATACCTTCCTTAACCCACCCCCAGCCAACCTGGACAAAGGCCGAGACAAACTCATGTCAAGTAAAGCAACTGCCGCAATAGTTACCCAGATGTTCGTTTCACTGCAAGCCCGGCCTGATTCAAACATGGATGAGTTTTTCATGCACGAGAATGCACGTGATCCGCCAGCATTATCCGATAGAGGTAAGCTACGGAGTGGGACAAAATCTCAAATTCTCAATTGTTTACCAGCTATTCCTGCACAAGGGAAGAATTCAGCAGCTAGACAAGCTTCAGTTGTCATCTTGGATATGCCTGCTGTAGTCCATGTAATCAAACCACAGAAAGCGGATCTGTTTGGAGAATATGCTCGATTGCAATTATTGCCATACATCGAATCTCTGATTAACACGAACACCACAAGGGTTGATGCGATCTATGACTGTTACCCCGAAGGCAGTTTGAAGAATCAGACGCGAGCAAAACGCCTCGGTGAGACAGCAGTTAGGTTGATACGGGTGTCCGAGAACGTCCCTTTACCTAAAGGGAAGAATTGGCAGGCATTCTTGAAAGTTAGTGAGAATAAAGACGAATTTTTCAAGTTCCTGTCTGCTGAACTGCTGAAATTAACATCAACATCCGAGTACCAGTTGTTAACGACATCAGGAGAATATGTACTATGCAATAAGGATGTTAGCTTATGTGACATATCTCCATCGAACCACGAGGAAGCAGACACGCGCATGATGCTTCATCTCAACCATGCAGTCTCACAAGGTCACAAAATAGCTTTTCTTCGCACGGTTGATTCTGATGTCGTCATTCTGTCTTTGCACCATTTCGCAACATTCCGTGACCTTGGACTCAGTGAGCTGTGGATTGGGTTTGGAATTGGAAAGGCATATAAAGATATGCCAATTCATGAGATAGCTTCACAACTTGGACCTGATTACTGTAAGGCCCTGACTTTCTTCCACGCCTTCACAGGTTGTGATGTAACATCCAGCATGCTCGGCATTGGGAAGAAGACAGGATGGAATGCATGGATGAATTTTCCCGCATCAACTGAAATGATGATAGAATTGACTGAGAATCCGCAAGTCTTTTCAGAGGATTCCCCTCATATGCAGCATATCGAAAAACTCACCATACAGATGTACAGTAACAGTTGTGTCAGTACACGTGTCAATGATGCGAGACGGCATATGTTCACACATGGCCTTAAGTCTATGGAAAACATCCCGCCCACCAAAGCAGCTCTGTATCAACATGTAAAAAGGGTAATTCTTGTGTCATCTTTCATTTGGCATCGTGCTCTGCAGAAACACTTATGTGTGCCAGACCCATCACAGTACGGATGGGAGTGGAATCCACGTCTCAATATTCTGGTCCCATTTTGGACTCACCTAGGAGACGCAAGTGCTGCATGTGCACTGATGCTCCACTGTAGTTGTGCCAAGGCCTGCAAGGGCAATTGCAAATGCTTGAAAGCTGGATTAAGGTGCACACCTTTGTGTAAGTGTGAAGGTGGCTGTTGTAACAATATTGAGTAGTATACTGTCATGTTAGGACCAGTCATCTCCTATTCTGGTATTTTTTTTTCCATTTTCGGCCAGTTAACACATGTCATGTTTCTAGTTGAGTTGATTTTGCTAACAAATGTTCATCCCATGTGGCTTGCTACATTGTCCGGGGTATAGGAATACAGTTTTAGATTTCGGAAAATAGTCTGTTATTTACTGCACAAGACGGTGTTAATTCATGCATAGCATGATACAATATCCCCAACTATTTTGCCTCTGTACAACAGTTGATACCTTCGTTCACCCGTGTGTTCATCTATGGTATCCTTGTCTTTCTCTGGCCATAGGCCACATGTGACTAGTCAGTTCCTACTCCATAGCAAATCAACTTGGAAATCCTTCATCTTGTAGCGCACTCATGTCTCAATGAATCCATACCTGAGTTGATCTAATAAATCTAACGTAAGGTATCAAATTGCCATACCGGATCATATTTCGATAAGTTATTCGCTAAAACATTTCGACCACTCATCGACATCAAAGGTCATGTTTTGGCTCCCAGTGGTGGCTATATCTCTATATCCCTGGTAAAGTAGCATACCATGAGGGATGGGCATTAAGTGTCGGCAACATTAATCCTGACTTGGAACACACCACATCTTAACTGGCCGAAAATGAAGAATACTACTTGTAGTCAAAAAATATTCCTGTACCTCGAATGACTGCAAACATACACTCACCCCTTCTAGTCCCATTTTGCCAATGTTCTATACTGGCAAGATAACATTGTATAATTAACAACGGGAACTAATGCATCCCGAGTTCATTCCAGCACTGCCCTTGCTGGCAGACGTGTCGCTATGGTGTTGAGATTGAACCAGAACTCCTCTAGAAATTTGATAGTTTTATTTTCTTAGAAAATAAATCTATCGAAAATGCCGGAAGTAGAGAATAGACTGTCACTTTAATTGGATTATCAAATGTCCAAGTATCCCCACTGCTGCATACTATCGAGTACCCTTGTTCATGTGTTGACAGGAATCTCTCATACCATGTTCATTTGACCATTGCATTCCCGAGAAACATTCAACACTAATTTATCTACGGACGGACGATCATACTGACAGTCAGACACACAGACGCACACATCGACGGAAATTCTGATCCCATTATCCATTAATCTTCCCCCCAACTTGTTCCAAGGGCTTCACTCCATCATTCACATCAATTACAGCACATGTATGGTGTTAGGTTTGGAGCTTCAGTTGTGCGATCGGCGAAAATAGCTTTTTTTCGATCCGCTTGGCGGCCATTTTGGATTTCGCTGCTAGTGGTGGCTAGAGGATGGTGCCAACTTGTAGCCGATCGATTTTGAAATCTCTGATGCCTACCCTTACATCATGCCAAATTTCAGGAAGGTATCACCAAGTGCACAATTCTAGCGAATTCCTCCCCCGCTAATACATCTAATATGCAAATGTCCGGAATATGAAGGCCTCGTATCCCTGGCTACCGGATGGCGTGACCTGGTCGCCGTAGAATCTCTAGTCGGCGATGTTGGTTGAATATCACAGGTCACATAGCCAAGGTGCGGTCTCGTGTGCTGCAGTGAGGACGAGGAAGCCGAAAGAGCAGTCTCTCCGGACTGTCTATATAACGGGGCGTCCCAAGCGGTGGACGTATGCTCAGACTGAGGAACATTTTGTACCACAACATCTGGGCCCAGATGTTGTAATTCGAGAGATGAACCTCTCTCGCTCGCAGCCCGGATGGTCCTGACGAGCTAGGAACCGGACTAATAGGCTTCCTCTGTACCATCCTCGAATCCGTCGTCACTGGGTGTGCACATTGTATTCTATAGTGCTCGCATCACCCAAATCTCCTTCCTGGACCGCAACGGACGAACCCGGGTGCTGAGCCATTCGGTGAATGGTCGCGACACCAGGGGAGCTAGCGGATGCCAACGCCGTCGATCCTACTTGGGACCTCTTAGGCAATTGACGTATCTGCATGAGCACTTTAGCACTAGCTCTTCATTTGACTGTGACAACGGAAGCACACTTACGAAGACATCACGGTAACAATACCTAGTTCATGTTACCCTATGAGACCTGTGGAGCCACGGGCCTACGTGAAATATCCGCTGGAAGCTCCCGGGACGTTCATTCCTGCATTTATATAATATACGAACGTCCCAACTGGAAAGGTCTCGTACCCTTGGCTAGCAGATGGAGTGACCTGGACGTGTATTCCTTGGTCAGCGAAGCAGGAGCACCAGGGACGTTCAATCCTGCATTTATATAATATGCGAACGTCCCCTGGAAATCTGTGGTCACATAGCCAAGGGGCGGTCGTGTATGTTGACGAGGATGAGGAAGCCAATATAACAGCCGCGTCAGACTGTCATGCGATGGAGCGTCCCGAGCAGGAGGAGTGGACGTAAGCTCCGTCTAAGCGAACAACATACAACAACATCGCAGTGTAGATGTTGATGCAAGAGAGAGGGGGGCCTCTCTTGCTCACGGTCCGGGGGACCTGGACGAGCTAGCTACCGCACTGACAGGCTTCCTCCGTACTATCCTCGGATCCGTCGTTGCTGGGTGTGCACATCTGAAGTTTTATAGTGCTCGCATCACCCAATCTGCTTCCCTGGACCGCAACAGACTAATCCGGGTGCTGTACCATTTTTTCCTGGTGAATGGACGCGACACTGGGTGGACTAGCGGGTGACAATGCCTTCGATCGAACCAGCGAACTCCCAGCAATTGTCATAATACCTTGAGGACTTCCTGCTAGCCCTAATATTGCAACGACGGAGACACAATTATTGAAGACATCACGGAAACATCACTCTGAATTCTGAAAAAGAAACTGATAATATATAGTGACCCTACGGAGAGAGGACCGTAATGGACCCCTCACCGCTAATAAAATACCGTGACACACGTCTCCAACGTTGTCATATCAATCAACACACACAGAGCAAGAATTAATGCGACTACATTGACTATAAGAAACACAATGAACTTGTGAATTAGAGGAAGATATCCTCACATTACGAATGAAGAATATTTTTTCCAACCAGAAAAAATATACACCGTCATATTACTCGCACTAACCCTTGAAATAAATATACATAATATATTATAATTCATTATAACATTTCAAAAGAAAATAATTTTCAAAAAAAAAAATTTTTTTTTAAAATTTTCAGAAGAGCCCAAGTTCCCAATGGGAACCTTGAGCCCAAAGGATTCCAAAAAAGCCTAAGTGTGGACAAAATTTTTTTTGAAAAATTAATGTAACACTTACGGACAATATTAATGTATCTTGCTATGAACTAAATTAAGCAGAAGACAAGTAATTACTGTCAGAAGTAACAGTTGTCAACATAAGCAAAAGTGTCAACAAACCGGAAACATGACTCCAGGCACTGAAACAAACATAGCCCGAAATCAGTTACCAATTTAAACACTATCTGATGCAAAAAAGAGGCTTCCAGAGAAGAAACTGTAGAACATCAGATGGTAGATCAGACCAAAACGCCTAAACACCCCTAGGGTGAGGACGTAAAGATGGGGTAAAAACAGAAAATAATTCTGTTACAAAGCCAAAACTCCCAAGAAATTTTAGTAATAAACATTACAAAAAATAAGCCAAAAGCATGGGAGAATAGCTTGGGGGAATAAAGGAAAGGGAGAGAGGAAACACTGATTAAACAATGGAACATTCATAGCAAGAATGACCACAAGAAGGTCATGCCTCGAAAGTTAAAAAATTTATAGTAATTTATATATTTTTTATACTTACCAATGACCCAGGCATAGCTGGTGCTAACTCTTAAAATATAGGGCCAAACACAAATTTTGCCCCCCAATCCCCAAAATTTGCATCTAAAACCAAAGAAAACATGTCCTGAAAGGCCCTCCACACTTCACCTCTACTGCGCATGCGCAGTGTCAAGGACGTTCCGAAATTGGCGCCATTAATCATTCTTATAACCAGTGCCTGGTAAGCGGTATGTACTCAGCGGGGAGGTAAGAGTTCCCAACTCCTGAGAGGGCCATCCCCGTCTGGGTCATTGGTAAGTATAAAAAATATATAAATTACTATAAATTTTTTAACATTTTTATACTGTACGAATGACCCAGACATAGCTGAATAGTAAAAAGGCTGGAGGGCCAAGGACATAGAGCAAGATGGAATACGCTCAATTATATAAAATAGAGTCATCCCCTCTAGGGAAAAAGAAGTATTAGGCCTTACATGTATCTTTCTTATTTATGATAAATTAGAAAGATACAACACCCTCCAAAATTGAGCATCATACATCCATGTACTCTATTAATATCTAATATAATCCTTATACTAATAATTTTTAAAGTAACCCAATAAATAAAGTAAGTCTAGAGAATAGAGACTCTTTATACTCCTTAAAAGTGTCTGAGGATTGTATAATAATGTCCGTTGACACGTGCTATATTCAAAAGCTATACTTTAAAAACTAAGACCTGAATGAATTTTTAAAACATAAACTTCTCACTAAACAACCATCCCAATAACAGCTCAGAATTACTAACTCCGGAGGAGGTATCCCCTTGTTTTCATAGTAAAACAGGTGACCCAAGGGAACACCCTCCCCCCCCCCCCCCCCCCCTTTTTCTTGCCCTGGGTCAAATAGCCCAGAGCGAAGAGGGCAGCAGAACGGAGTCACTGCTGAAACAGACAGCCTACCTAGCTATAGTAGCAACTGTTAAGTGAATGACATTCTGAGCAGTAGATAATAGACCTAACAATAGAGGCCTCCAGAAATGGACTCGATATTTCTGAGATAAAAATTCATGAATGTGGATGGCTGAGCGCAATGAGCAGCCTTCAAAAATCTATAATAGCGACACCATTAATGTAAGCCCAAGATGTAGAAGAACTCATACTTCATGAGCCGAAATCTCAAACACAACTGCTGAGTCAATGATATACCATAAGCAGTACCGATAGTTAATTGAATCCATTAGCAATAGAATGGAGCGTAACGTCCTTCTATTAGGCATCAAAGACAGAAGAAGCTTACGCCCGTAGTAATAAACAGATATCTGTTTATAAATACATAAACTCTAACCGGACAGAGTAAAGGCCTATGCCCGAACGAAGACGGAAGGACCTTAATAACAATAGGTTCCGGATATTAATTAGGAGCCTGACTCTTATGCGAAAATCCAACCTAAATAGTAAAGGAAGTAGTGATTCCGAAACTACGAAAGTGAAAATCATCCACCGATAGTGCATGAAACTCACTGACTCTTCAGTAAAAGAGAAGCCAACAGAATTACTGTCTAAAAGGACAGAATTTGAAAACTACTGTTTCCAGAGGCTCAAATGATTACTTAGCTAAATAAGAACCGAAGTTAAATTCCGTATAGGAATTTAATCTAATGATTCTAAGTCTATTTATCAAAAGTTACTAACTGACTTAGATAAAGAGACATAAGACTCAATTGTAAACTATCATAGAGTGCATAGGTATGAGGTAACATAAACCTATAACCTTAATAATAACAGGCTGCAGTAGATCTTGTCAAACAAGTATACTAAAAAGTTGCAATGACTAGTATGGAGGAATCAACAATATCAACATAGTGATCCCTACACCAACGACGGAAGAGCCTCCACTTTAGCCGCATAGTATAGCGAAGAAGAGGTTCTCCTATAGTAAGAAATCGCGTCCAAAGTTCGTCCAGTACAATGCTTACAATGCAATAAGGACCACACAACGGAATACGTGAAGGTTGAGACCTTGCAGGTTGTGATAAAGATGACACGATTTTACCCAGCGAAAAAAGATCCTCTCATGGAGGAAGATTTCGCGTTAAGTCCCACAGTAGACATCAGAGTAAATTTACCCACGGTCTCTGTGAAGACAGAGATGCTATCAACAGAAATGTATTGTGGTTGTTTATCTTAGCAATACTGGCTGAAACAACAGCGCAGGAGGATACGCATATCCTATCATTCCGTCCTATTAGATCAATAGAACGTTAACAACATAAACTCAGGGATCCGGACAAGCAAACACATACATCTGCAACTGATTAGCAAGTTGTGTCGTAAATAAATTATCATTGGGCGCTCCCATTGATAGCAAATCTGATTGAATACTTGTTTGTTGAGAGTCCATTCTGACGGCAACAAGCGACCCATAAGTGAACGGGAGTCCGGTAATACAATCAGACGACCCGGAATATGACGGACCGAAGCAGAACTTGGTGTACTATAACAAACAGAAGGATTCTTTCCATTAAATTGAATAATGGAAACGAATGAGTGCCTCCCTGGTTCCGGAGATACGCCACTACTGTCGAATTAACGGACAGGATTTGGACATGCGTTTCTGAATAATGTTCATCCAATGACATAAAGCAAGCCTAAAAAACACATTATTCCGTGGAAGATAAGTGCTTGCTTAGAGACTGCGGAAACCAAAGACCCTGGCACTTCGAATCCGTTGGGATCAATATTATATCCCAACCTGTTTGACTGGCAACCGTCATAATTATAAAACTCGGATCCGGCAACTGCAGTGGCACTCTCTGAGTCAACCACCGAATGTTTGCCCCAGTCTGAATCTCTTGCTACACTAGATAGACAAGAGAACGTGTAAATCGAGCAATTCATGGATTGCTGAAAAGTTGCCGTCGAAGAGAAGCTTCTCCGAGAACGAAGCGACTCTGAGAGAGTTCTTCACCTTACTATCCACGCACGTGGATGTAGCTAGGGCTGCGTCATGTCTAACCAACTCCTAGAAGCCACTGAAGGGCGGAGTTATATGTGAACAAACTACTGCCCTCAAAAGAAATCACATTGAGGATCATATCCCGGAATTCTTTCTCTTGAAGACATAATGATAATGCCTCAGTAAGGTGGATTACGTAAGACAAAGCGTCTAAGTTAAGTCTATTAGACATCATTGTCGTTTCCAACATTGTGGTTGGAAAAGACATAGACGGCGAAAAAGATTATTTCCAGTCTTTAACCACGCCGTCTAGACGCATATGAACTCTTGATATGCCCTGTTCTGCCAAAATAAATTATTCGTATAAATGATAAAAGGCAGAAATGAGCATTGCGGACAAGAAACTAAACTATCATGCTTGGTAGCAGGCTTATATATATATAGTGTCGATAAATAATACACATGTTCTAATGACATTATTGGACTGTGTCGGTAAGTCAGGGACAAGGTCCCTGAACCGATCCAAAATTCCGTGTCCAATGACGCTATAAGTCTCTTATCCAACATCGCAGCAATGTAGTCCGAAATAACAATCACTGGAAGATAATGCCGGAAGATATGTATGGCAGCTTCCGATGCTACGAAAGGGAAAACTCGAAATCTTTCGAATCCCTTTCGCCATCCTGTCGGACCCTATAAAGCGTTCGGTCATCCGTACCTGATGCAACCGCGGACCGCACCGACCCAGCGCCGTCGGATAATTCCTGATTCAACCAAGAAACTGTCAATTGCTGGGATGCTGCAAAAAAACTGTGCTAACTCGGATAGCACGTCCGTCACTGAGGCCTGTGGAGAAGCGGTCCTATGATGCATTGCCGCTGGAAGCTCCGTGATCGTTACCCCGTGCATACTACTAATATGCGAGCGAACGGAGTGTATAGGCCTCGTGTCCCTTGGCTACCGGATGGCGTGACCTGTTTGCCGTGGAATCACTGAATGACGAAACTGATCGGATACTCGAGGTCACATAGCCAATGTGCGGTCGTGTGCACTGCTGTGAGGATGAGGAAGCATTATCGACAGTCTCTCGGACTGTCAATATAACGGAGCGTCCCGAGCGACGGACATATGCTCCGAATGTAAAATATCTGAACCACAACATGCGGTCCCTTACGTTGTTGGACGAGAGAGGGACCTCTCTCGCTCACAGCCCGGACGGACCTGGACAAGCCAGGAACCGGACTAACAGGCTTCCTCCGATCTGTCCTCAATCCGCCGTCACTGGGTGAGTACTAAAGTAATTATAGTGCTCGCATCACCCAAATCTCCTTCCTAGACCGCAACGGACGAAACCCGGCAGCCGAACCATTCGATGAATGTACGCTACACCGGGTGAGCTAGCGAATGTCACTCCGTCGAACCTACAAGGGACCTCTTAGGCGATAGACATATTCCATGAGCACTTATTGCCGCTAGCTCTTCATTAACTATGACGACAGAGGCACACTTTTGAAAGACATCTCCGTAACTTTGCAAACAAGAAACCAGAAATGCTTGGTAATAGCAAGCATATAATAATAAATATATAGCGTCGTTCAATAATTCGAAAGTTTGTGTGACATTATTGGACTATGTCGGAACTGAGGGACGATGTCCCTGAAGCGAACCAAAAATTTCTAAGTCCACCGACGCTATCAGTTTCTTATCCGGCATCGCAGCATTCTGGTCCGACGAAAGAACCTGTAGAAGATCAAGTCAGATGACATACACAACAGCATATGTTGTTCCGAAAGGGAAAGCTCGAAATCCTCCGAATCCCTTTCGGTATCCCGTCGGACCGGATGAAATTTTCGGACGTCCGTACCCGCTTCCGCAGAGCGTCCCGACCCAGCATCGTCGGATAAAACATTATGCGACAGATTCAGTTGTTGCTGGGATGCTGCGATAAGCTGTGCTATTTAGGATAGCACGTCCGTCCCGAGGCCTGTGCAGTAGCGGTCTTACGATGCATTGCCGCCGGAAGCTCCGTGTACGTTGACTCCCGCACACTTTCCTATGCGAACGTCCGGAGTCTGCAGGCCTCGTGTCCCTGGCTACCGGATGGTGTGACCTGGTCGCCGATGATTCTCTGACTGGCGAAGCTGACTGGATATCCGAGGTCACGTAGCCAAGAGCGGTCGTGTGCGCTACCATGAGAATGAGCAAGCCTTATTGACAGTCTCTCCGGACTGACTATATGTCGGAGCGTCCCGAGCGGCGGACGTATGCTCCGAATACGAAACATTTTGTACCACAACATCTGGGGCCAGATGTTGTTGTACGAGAGAGGGGCCTCTCTCGCTCGCCGTCCGGATGGACCAGAACGAGCTATGAACCGGACTAAAAGGCTTCCTCCATTCTCCCTCTAATCCGCCGTCACTGGGTGTGCATTTGGTTGATTTATAGTGCTCGCATCACCCCAAAACTCCTTCTAGACCACAACGGACGAACCCGGCTGCCGAACCATTCGATGAATGGACGCTACACCGGGCGAGCTAGCGGACGTCAAAGACCGTCGAACCTACAAGGGTCCTCTTAGGCAATTGGCGTATTTACATGAGCACTTTTCCGCTAGCCCTTCATTAATTGTGACGACGGAGGCACACTGTTGGAAGACATCACAGATACATCACCTTAATCTTGATTGTCTGAAATAGAAATTGATAAAGTAGAGTGACCCTGCGGGGAAAGGACCGGAATGTCCAATTCCCCACTAACATACTGTGACATACGCTTCCCATATTGTCATCGAAATCATCAGATACAGAACAGGAGTTAATGCGAGTACACTGACTACATATAGAATGATTATAAAAGTCAGAGGAAGACTTCCTCTTATTACAATTGATCAAAATCCTTTCAATGTGAAAAGAAAACAAAGTCCTGGTACTCGCACCAACCCCTGACAATCAAAATACATAATAATAATATGATCCATTAACATAGAAAAAATAATTGAAATCAAAATATTTTGAAAAAATATTTTGTTAGAAAAGCCCAAGTTTCTGAAAAGTAATGTTGAGCCCCAATGGATCCCAAGCCTAAGTGTGGACAAAAAATTTAAAAATATTTTAAACAATTTATGCAACACTTACGAACAATAATAATATATCTAGTTATGATTAAATTAACATCAAGATATTATTTTAAAGAAATCCCCCCCTCACACAGAGAGCTGTTGTAAATGTAAACAATGAGTGTAAAAACACTAAAATAAGACTCCAGGCACCCAGGCCCGAAATCAGTTACCAAAAAAACACTATCTGATGCAAAACAGAGACTTCCAGGAAAGAAACTGCAGAACATCAGATGGTAGATGCAGAACACAACGCCTAACCACCCATAGGTGAAGACGTAAACATGGGGAAAAGAACAGAATTCATTCTGTTATTCAGCTGAAACTCCCAAGAAATTTTAGTAATAATAATTACAGAAACTATGCCAAAAGCATGGGAGAATAGCAAGAGGGGACTTAAATGAAAGGGAGAGAGGAAAACACTGAAAAATCAGTGTAACTAAATAACAAGAATGACAACAAAATGGCTGCTGCCTCGAAAATAGGTAACTTAACATAATTTCATTAAAAAATTTTAAGTTACAGCCCTGATAATATTCTGTCACACATTTTTCCTCTCCTCCTTCTATATCCTCCTTAGAATCACCATTTCTCTAATATTTATGTGTCTGGCATCATTTAAACTGAGATTTACAAGCACAAAGATCAGTCAGATGTTAACTGATGAAGGGCCAAACTAAGAATGATTAATTTCGGAACGTCCTTGACACTGCGCATGCGCAGTAGAGGTGAAGTGTGGAGGGCCATTCAGGACATGTTTTCTTTGGTTTTAGATGCAAATTTTGGGGATTGGGGGGCAAAATTTGTGTTTGGCCCTATATTTTAAGAGTTAGCACCAGCTATGTCTGGGTCATTGGTACAGTATAAAAATATAGGTAACATGAATAATTTCGTAAAATAATTATAAATTACAGCCCATGAACATTTGTTTCCACTGTTTTTTCCTCTCCACCTTCTATTTCCACCATATATCCACCATTTCTCTCATAATTATGCGTCTGGCATCTTTAAAACTGAGATTTACAAGCACAAATAACAGTGAAGTGTAACTGTATGGAGGGCCAAACAAAGAATGACTTTTGGCAGCAATTTCGAGACCTCCTTGACACTGTGCATGTGCAGTGGAGTAAAAGTATGGAGGACCATATAGGACATGTAATTTTCGGTTTTAGATGCAAATTTTGGTGATTGGGGGGTAAAATTTGCGTTTGGTCCTAAATATTTTAGAGTTAGCACCAGCTAAGTCTGGTACAGTATAAA
Source organism: Pictodentalium vernedei (assembly GCA_031216915.1). Lineage (NCBI taxonomy): Eukaryota > Metazoa > Mollusca > Scaphopoda > Dentaliida > Dentaliidae > Pictodentalium > Pictodentalium vernedei. The sequence continues at coordinate 233,068,273 of CM062290.1, read as the reverse complement.
AATATAATTTAGCACTCTATCTGTTTAGAAGAACTGATACCAAGGGACACAATATTATTGGAGATAAAACATGGACATCATTTACCTTTGGTAGTGGATGTCCATGTTTTATCACCAATAATACCGTACCCCATGCATACAGATACAGGCCTAGCTTCTATGCAGGTCTCATGTGAGCCGATATAAATTGACTTCATTTGTTCAAAATTTGAATGCTGGAATATTTCTGTTGGAAAACATTCCGGTCATGTGCAAAGAAGCAGAGATTGATTTTCATGTTCCAACATTTTCCCTGGAGACCCAACAGATCTTGCTAACAAGAGGGAGATACCCCACCTTGGGCTCACCACTGCGATAGTCAAGTGATGCTTCATATCTTAACCCATGATTGAAATGAAGACCCTCCCCCCCCCCCCCCCCCCCCCACTTCTAAACTCAGAATCCTGGGTCTGTCATTGACGTTGATGGCATGTCCTCAAACAAACAAACAAACAAATACAAATAAATAAATAAAACAAGTTGGTATGTCAAACTATGTCTGAAAAATAAGTGCGATCCACTTTCAGAATATTTTTAGGAGCCAATTTCCAGAATTTCTGAAAAGTGACCCTGAGTGATCCCAATGACCATGACCCATATTTTAAACATCGAAATGAGTTTCAACTTATTTGGTGTTGGTCCCAGTTTGATATGTCATACCATGTCTAGTATATGAGCAAAACCCATCTCATATATTTTGGGCCCTTCTCCCTCCCTTATTGAACACTAACTTTAAACAAGAGGTCCCTAGGGGCCTGAAGCGCTCGGCTTGAAAAGAGTCCAAGAATGGAATCTATATTAAGCAATCAATCTCCATAGGATACATTGTCAATCCTTGAGCCCCTCAGGAGTGACTAAAATAGTCCAAGCATCATGATTTTTCTTCAGTTGATCATAATGTAAAAAGTGGAGCTCCCCTATGGAGCCCCTTGATACAACTATGTGGATTAATCTTAGTTACACACCTCTAGAGGGTACTTAATAAAAGATTTCCAATTCTTCAGCTACATGGCCAATTCTGCCCCCATAGAAAGCTCAAATATTAACCCACACACTCGATTTGAACAAATTTGAATCTCACTCCACTAGAGATGTTGTATACCAAATATGAAAGCATTCTGACTGGTAGATCTGAAGAAGAAAATTTTTAAAGAAATTTCCTCATATTGCACTAAGTTAAAATTCAGGCTACCATAAGGAGCCCAAATATTAACCCAGGGACACAATTTGAACAAACTTGAATCTGCCTCCCATAGAGATGTTGGTAAACCAAATATGAAAGGATTCTGACTAGCGAATCTGAATCTGAAGATTTTTGAAGAAATTCTCTCATAATGCACCAAGTTAAAATTTGGGTTCCTATAGGGAGTCCAAATATTAACCCAGGCACTCGATTTAAACAAAGTTGAATCTAACCCTCCTAGAGATGTTGTATACCAAATATGAAAGCATTCTGACTGGTGGATCGGAAGAAAAATATTTTTAAAGAGATTTCACCATAAAGCACCAAGTAAGAATTTGGGCTACCATAGCAAGCCCAAATATTAACCTAGGGACCCGATTTGAACAAATTTGAATCTGAACCCCCTAGAGATACTGTATGCCAAATATAAAAGCATTCTGACTGGTGGATATGAAGAAGAAGATTTTTAATGGGAAACCCAAATATTAACCTAGGGACTTGGTTTGAACAATCTTGAATCTGACCCTCATAACAATGATGTATACCAAACATTAAAAAGATTCTGACTGATGGTTCTGAAGAAAAAGATTTTTAAAAATTATTCTCTAGATTGCCCTGAGTTGAAAATTTGGGCTCCTGCATTGAGCTCAAATATGAACCAAGGAAGATTCCGACCATTGGTTCAGAAGAATTTTTTTTTTTTTTTACTTTTTGCAAATATGCTGACTCAGCAATTTTTTGTTGCTCCCCCAAGAGAACACCCTGACATAAATGATGGCAATTTGTTTTTACCATTCAATTCTACTGGTCCTAAGGATGCTTCATACCAAACAACAGTTCTCTGTTCCATGTGATTTGGGATATATGGGCATTTGAAAATATTTATATTTTTAACTCCTAAGGGTCCCGGGACACGGAAAAATTTATTTTTGCAGTGGTCAAGTACGTACTGATGACCCAATAATACCACATACCAAATTTGGTTCAAATCAGAGCATCGGTTCAGAAAATGATAAATTTCAAATAATTTGTATATTTTTTATACTTACCAATGACCCTGACTAGCTGGCGCTAGCTCAAATTAATCCAGGGCCAAACACAAATTTCCCCCCAATCCCCCAAAATTGCATGCAAAACCCCCAAAATGGCCCTGACTAGCTGGTGCTAGCTCAAATTAATCCAGGGCCAAACACAAATCCCCCCCCCAATCCCCCAAATTTGCATGCAAACTAAAAAAATTAAGTCCTAGATGGTCCTCCACACTTTTGTTATCTGCACATGCACAGTATCCAGGAAGGTACCGAAATTGGCACCAACCATCATTCTTTCTACAGATGCGTGTTACATGTTATAAACAGTGGGGAGGTATGAGTGCCCACTCATGGGAGGGCCATACCTGTCTGGGCCATTGGTAAGTATAAAAAATATAAATTGTATAGTAAATTTCCTTTCTTATTATACCTACCGCAATTGTTTACTACAGGCTTGCACTACAGTCGAACACCCTAACTCGGATAAAATACTCTCTATTTTAATCTTTCCCAAGAGATGTGGGAAAGAAAAGTGGTGTAAAAAACACCATGAAAAAATAAGCCAAAACTGGGCCAAGCTCCATCGGTGCACACCCAGTATGGGACGCTCTTTAGTACAAATCCACGACTTCCGTTAACCAATGCACAGTGCGTCATCAATTCATCATGCTTTTGAGTCTGCCAACATAGGAGTTATGTGATCAGCTGGGAGGAAGAATTCTTACCCGAAAAAGAAGACGGGAAGACCTCCACATAAACAATTGCGGTCGGTAAAATAAGAAAGGAAATTTACTACAAAATTTATATTTCTTATCCACCTACCTTACAATTGTTCACTACAGGCTGAATAGACAATAGGATGGAGGGAATCACATAACCAACCCACACATAACTCAATTGCACTGGAACCGTAGACAGAGGAAGGGATCCCTAGGCCTATCAAACCATAGCATCACAAACATTAGTAAAAGACAATGAAAGATGAGGTGTATGGTGAAGTGCGACGCACAGACAGAAAGGGCAGTAACAGCACGGAGCTGGAACTGACTCTGTAAAAAAAGATGAATGGCTGGGATAGACAACAGCCTGAGCCAAAAAAAGAGGGCCCATAGGACAAAGGTCCTCTGTTGGCTCCTGCAACTGTCGCAGATAAAAGGAGAAGGTAGCATTTCTCCAGTAGGCTGCCAGTATAACATCCGACAACATGACAGAGTTAGTAAAAGAGGAAGACAATGCACGCACCTTGTGGCAGAAAAATGATTGGTAATACAATCACCAGTAGCTAGACGAGCGGAAACTGCACGAATAGCATGACAAATCCATCAAGAAATGGATGCAGGAGAGATCTGGCATGTGAAAAAACGCATATCCATTCAGGATAAAGGCGCAACCTCCCCCCCCCCCCCCCTCCCCCCCCCCCCCCCCCCCCAAGCAGAGCAGTGCCCAAGAAAGTGTCCATCTTGGAGTAAACTGCAAAGTCCTAGGCTTTTTCAAGGAAAAGAGCTGAACAAGCTTGGAGAGGCAAGGATGAGTGTCGAAACAATGCGGTACCACATATGAAAAAGATCTCCGAAGCATGGACTTGTACCCATTGCTGGAGACCCCCAGAAACAGACATATACCAGAAACTCCGCAAGCGGAAGTGATCGAAGGAATGACAGAAGCAACAGAGTCATCGCACACCATCGACAGAAGAACCTTCTACTTAGCCACAGAGGCTAAACCAGTGGAGTGAGTGCCTCCTTGAAGAAGAAAAGCAACTCCACTGCTTGTTTCTAAAAACCACTACGGAGGAGACAGGACCCGATAAAGACATGCGCGAAGGCACAATGAAGTCGGGTCAACTTGAAACCTCCTCGGGTGACTTTGGCAAAGAAAATCGCAACATAGAGGGAGACATGCCAGAACTGCCGCTAACAGAGGGTGGAGCAGATTGAAGTGAAAGACCTAGAGGATCCAACGTCGCACCCAATCCGATATCGCTGGCATCTGCCGTCAGAACACGATAAGACGTGGGTAAGTCCAACGGGACACCCTGCGTGATCCACTGAACATTCGTCCAGTGGAGAAGGTGAGGATGAAGAGATTTTGGTAAATGATGCATCAGATCCAGAGAATCGACATTCAGCCTCCAACGACTGAGCAGAAAGTGTTGGAGAGGTCTGACATGCAGCCGACCTAGAGGAATGAGATCTGTCACCGAACCGCAGAGACCGAGCAGCCGGAGAATACCCGTGCTGTTGCGGATGTGGACTGGGACAGAGTCAGAGAAAAAGCTGAGAGAATCACAGCCTTGGCCTGGGGAACCGCCACCATATTGAACTGGGTGCGGAAGGCCATCCCCAGATGACAAAACGACGGAGAAGGGACCAGATCCGACTTCTCCTCGTTGATTCTGAATCCTAGTGACGTAAACAAGCTCAACAGAGTGTCGACATCCAACTCCAGTAAGGCAGCATTGGAATGCCTCTGGAGGATATCGTCTTGATATGCCTAAGTAGTCACCCTGGACTGTGTGCAATGGAAGGCTATCACATGCGACATCAGTCGGGTGAAGGTCCAAAGAGCCCACTTGAGGCTGAAAGGCATGGCCTTCAACTGGTAACCTCGCCCCAGAAAAGCGAACCTGAGATACTTCCGCGACATCCTATGAATAGGAACGTGAAAGTAAGTGTCTCGCAGGTCAATGCTGGAAGCGAAATCTCCCTGGTGAATGGAACGGCGGACCGACCTGAAAGTCTCCATGCTGAACTTGGGAGCAATGATAGACTGGTTCAGGATACTCAGATCGATAACCGGTCGGAGTCGGCCATCCTTCTTCGGTACCAAGAACAGGCGGGAATAAAACCCCACTGACTGAAAGTTCTTGATGACCTCGAACGCACCCTTGGCCAGGAGATTGTCTATTTCCATGGACAAAAGCTCCCGACGTAAAAAGTCTGAAGGAACTGTGGTTGGAAGAGGCACCCTGCACAGAGTGGGGTGCCTTCGGAAGGATATTCGCAGCCCGGACCGAACAACATCTAACATCCAAGGATCGGATGTGATGGTGGCCCAACGGTCTGCAAACTCTGCTATCCTTCCTCCAACCTGGGATGAATCGAGGTGAGGACCTTCAGTTCGAGCCCCGACGAGGCTCACGAGAGGAGAAACAACCTCCTCTACTGAATGAAGAATCCTGAGACTTCCCTCTAGCCTGTCGACGCTTACCCTTACCCCGTGAGTAAGAAGTAGAAGCGGTGGCAGAAGGATCAGCCCTTTGCTTCGCAGAGGAAGCAGAAGGGCACTTGTTAGGCTTTGAACGGTCCCTGTCTCTCCTAGAAGGCTGATCAAGCTGACGAAGCAGCAGCTGATCTTTGGAATGACGTAGGACGTCATCCCAGACCGTCGACACGGAACCCATGGAACAGTAGCAGACCCGCCAAAGAAGCAGATCGAAGAGCAGTGCGCTGCGCCAGGAAAGGATCGGCCTGTGTCCAGCACAGAATCCCTTCGAACTAGTTCCAAAATATCCGTGTCACAGGCATGCGTGTGAGTAAGATGCATGAGCGCCTTGGACAGCACACGCAAAGGAGCCTGTAGATCGTCAAACCTATCTGGAGGCAGATAGGCAGCTAAGGCAGAGATGACGTGATCGGAGAGAGAAAGCATACCCAGCATTCCTCTCAATAAGCCCAACATGAACTCCAGAGTCGTCATAGGAATGATGGCAGACTTGGGCTTGGAAAGCCCGAGGGAATTGGAGTCCTGATCCCAAACCGTCAAAGTCTGGCAGACTGACGGATTGGCGAAATCGTAGTAACGATAATGCACCGGAGGCAAAAAGGTGTCAACCCTGGTGAAGAACGGAGCCTTCATAGCCTTGGAACTCAGCTTAGAGTCCAAGGCTGAAAAGGCTTCAACCACCTGGCACAGTCGAAGACACCCAGAAGCAGATTGCTCCACAGGCTGTAGGCACACGACCGATGATCGCGGCCTGGCTGACACTGTCGGCTGGTTTGATGGTTGGAGATCCGGAAGGAACCCAAACACAAAGTCAAGAGCTTCCCCGAAGTCAGAAGACTGCAGGTTCTCGACATCAAAGATGTCTGACTCCTCCCTGGAATCGGAAGACACATAGCTCATTGTGGGCAAACCAGCCGAAGCCTCCCATGATCAGAAAGCGGCCTGTTTCCAACCCCGTGAAGCAGCACCATAGGGGCCATCTGGAAACCACCCGCTGCCTCGCTGGAAGCAACGGGAAGGCTCTTGGACAGAACCTGAGTGAGTAAGGAGAGGGCCTCCCTAAGCTCACTGCCCGTACCAGCCGTTTCGACATGGGGACGAACCAGCAAAGTGGCTTCACACCTGACCCCATTAACCAGCGAAGGGTCACGATCCTCCAATACACCCGAAGCAGGACGACGGGCGGCAGCCGAAACATCTGAGGGCAGATGTGTATAGGGGTACACACACCCCGAGGATCAACATAGCAGGAACTCAGGAGAGTTGACGTGGACCTCTGTGGGGCAGAAGGTCCAGGCTGCACAGAAGGCATTGGTCCCGCAAAATTGGCCGTGTGACCAGAATGAGTGGACAGAAAATGCCAATGACAAAACTGTGGTACTCGACAGCGCAGAGACCACAGTAGAGGGTCGGCCGGCAGCCACTTCCAACTTCTCCAAGTTGAACTCAGGGAAGGCTGAGGCCGATACCCCCATGTCTACACTACCAGACACCGCTGCAGACCACTGCAGGTATAAAACTGCTATGCTCAATGGCTGAGAGGACACAGCAGGGGGTTCATTCAGCAGCCACGTCCGACTTTGCCGAGTTGAAGTCGGGGAAGGCTGAGGCCGATACCCCACAACCACACTACAGACATCCCTGCAGACCCTTGCAGGGATAAGCCGAGGCCGGCTAAAAATGGTGCCCGATGATGTTGTAGATGGAACAGCAGTAGCAGCAGTTACGACGGGAGATGTTGGAACTGGCGGAAAAGGGGAGCGAGCCACCTAGCTCGGCCTCCAAAGGAGGAGTCACAACCCTAGTGACAGCGTCAGATGTCGACTGGAGAGGGCGGTTAGTCCCGGAAACCAGGCATCTCTTCACCAGAAATCCAACAGCTCCCGCAGAATCCACCACGGTAAAAAAAACTGCACATCCCCCACGGAAGGGGAATAACTCTCACCAGATGTGGTTGAATCGGGAGGCCCCGAAATGACAGTGCCTCCCCCCCCCCCTGGTGCGGGAGGAGCTGCACATCCCACACAGAGGGAGAGAAATTCTCACCAGATGTGGTCGAGTCGTGAGGCCACGAAACGACAGCATTCCCCCCCCCCCCCCCTGCTGGTGCGGGAGGAGCTGCACATCCCCCAAGGAGGGGAAGAGATTCTCACCAGACGTGGTCGAGTCGGGAGGCCCCGAAATGACCATGGGTGCAGGAGGAGCTGCACATCCCCCATGGAGGGGGGTATAACTCACACAGACGTGGTCGAGTCGGAAGGCCCCGAAACGACATCGTTCCACACCATCCACGGGTGCGGAAGAAACAGCCACGAGAACACACCAAGGCAAGGGCAAAAGGAATTGCCCTAAAGGAACCAAACTGGAAATAACAGTGGTGAGAGCAGTAGATGAAAAAGGTGAACTCAACAGATACAGAAAGTAGAAAAACACCCTCAACTACGAGAGGTGGCAGAAAAAAAACTGGTGGGTACATGACAGAACCCAGACGGCCGAAAGGGACCGAAAAAACAGAAATTCAGCCCTCAACAGAGTGAAGAAATCCTGTCCAGACAGTCCCTCATTGACACCTAACTCCAATAACAAATTAAATTTATCAACCGAAAATTTTTTATTGTTGAACTGCGTTGACACGATGTCGAAAAAACATTCGCGAAAACAGAATAATAAATAATATACAATGAGAATGCGGTTGAAAATATTAATGAGAATATATAAAACACAGTCCTGTTATTATACGATCTTCAGATCCATAATCCAGTCACAGGAAAACCATTATCGACGAGTTGAATTATCACTCTTTCGTAGAGCAAAAGTTAAAAAATTTATAGTAATTTATATATTTTTTATACTTACCAATGACCCAGACTTAGCTGGTGCTAACTCTAACAAAACCAGGGCCAAACACAAATTTTGCCCCCCAATCCCCAAAATTTGCATCCAAAACAAAAAGAAATCATGTCCTAAAGGACCTCCATACTACGCCTCTACTGCGCATGCGCAGTGACGCAGTCGTCCCGAAATTGGCGCCAATTATCATTCTTACTGGCAGTGCCTGGTCAGCGCTATGTACTCAGCGGGGAGGCAAGAGTTCCCAACTCCAGGGAGGGCCATCCCCGTCTGGGTCATTGGTAAGTATAAAAAATATATAAATTACTATAAATTTTTTAACATTTTTATACTGTACCAATGACCCAGACTTAGCTGAATAGTAAACAGGCTGGAGGGCCTAGGACATAGAGGAAAATCCAATAAGCTCAATTATATAGTAAAGAGGTAACCCCTTAAGGAGAAAAGGAGTATTAGGCTTTACATGTATCTTTCTTATTTAATATTAAATTAGAAAGATACACTACCCTTAATAATTGAGCACAATAACATTCATGTTCTCTATTAACATCCAGTATAACCCTTATACTAATTATTTTTAAAGCAAGCCAATAAATAAAGTAGTCCAGAGAATTGAGACTCTTTATAGTCATTTAAAAGTGTCCGAGTATTGTATATTAAAGCCCGTTTGACACTTGACATATACAAATGCTTCACACCGAGCTACACTTTAAAAATAAGACATGAATGAATTTAAACATTAATATTACACTTTAAAACCATCCCGGAAGCGACTCAGAAATACTGACTTGGAGGAGGCATTCCCTTGCTTTTCACTATAAAGCAGGTGACCTAAGGGAACACCCGCCCCCCCCTTCCCCTTGCCCTGGGTCAAATAGCCCAGAGCGAAGAGGGCAGCCGGACGGAGTCACTGCCGGAACAGAAAGCCTGCATAACTATAGTTGCAACTGTTTAGTGGACGACATTCTGAGCAACAGATAACGGACCTAAACAATGCAGGTCTCCAGAAATGGACTCAATATTTCTGAGATAAAAATTCGTAAATGTGGATGGCTGAGACCAATAAGCAGCCTTCATTAAATCTGTAATAGCAACACTATTAGCATAAGCCCAGGAAGTATAAAGAGCTCTTACTTCATGAGCAGAAATCTTAAGCACAGACTGCTGAGAAGAAGATAAATCTTCATAAGCAGTACGGATAGTTAACTGAATCCATCTAGCAATAGAATGGACTGAAATGTCCTTTCTATTAGGCATCAAAGACAGAAAGAAACGTTTCCGTCCCTTTCTGATAAACTGAGATCTCTGTTTATAGATACGTAGTGCTCTATCAGGACAGAGTAAAGGCCTACGCCCGTCTGAAGACGGAAGAGCCTTAATAACAATAGGTTCCGGATATTTATTAGGAGCCTGATTCTTAGCTAAAAAACCCACATTAGTAGTGAAGGTGATAGTGTTCCCAACACTACGATAATGAGAATCATCCACCGATAGTGCATGAAGCTCACTGACTCTTCTGGCAGAAGAGAAAGCTAAGAGAAAAGCTGTCTTATAAGATAAGAATTTGAAATCTACTGTCCCAAGAGGTTCAAATGGCTTTTCCTTCAATTTAAGGAGAACCCAAGCTAAATTCCACTTAGGAATTAATCTAAGAGTTCTGGGTCTATTTATCGAAAAGTTTCTAACCAACTTCGATAAAGAGACATTAGATCCAATTTGTAAACTATCATGATGTGCATAGGTATCAGATAACATAGATCTATAACCCTTTATAGTAACAGGCTGCAGTTTGATTTCGTCAAACAAGTATACTAGAAAGTTTGCAATGTCTGGTATAGAGGGATCAAATATATCTACAGAATGATCCCTACACCAACGACGAAAAACCTTCCACTTAGCCGCATAGTTTAGCGAAGAGGAGGTCCTCCTACAGTTAGAAATCGCGTCCACTGCTCGTCCTGTAAAGTGCTTGCAATGCAAGAAGGACCGCACAACGGAAAAACGTGAAGGTTGAGACCTTGCGGGTTGTGATGGAGTTGGCGCGATTTCCCCTGCGAAAGAAGATCCTCTCGTGGAGGAAGCTTCCGCGGTAGGTCCCACAACAGACACCTGAGTAGATTTATCCACGGTCTCTGTGGCGACAGAGATGCTACCAACAGAATCTTGCATTGAGATTGTTTTATCTTTAGCAATACTTGTTGAATTAACGGCGCTGGAGGATACGCATATCCTATCATTCCGTCCCAAGGGATCGACAGAGCGTCTACTGCAAATGCTCTTGGATCCGGACACGGAGACACATACGTCTGCAACTGATTGTTGAGATGTGTCGCAAATAAGTCTATCATTGGCCGTTCCCATTGGTAGCAAATCTGATTGAATACTTGTTTGTTGAGAGTCCACTCCGACGGCAACAAACGACCCTTTCGTGAAAGGGAGTCTGCTAGCACATTCAGACGACCCGGTATGTGACGGACCGAAAGAAGAACGTGATGTTCTAACGCAAACAGAAGGATTCTTTCCGTTAGATTGAACAACGGAACTGAATGAGTGCCTCCCTGATTCCGTATATATGCCACTACTGTCGTATTGTCGGATAGGATTTGGACATGAGCATCGTGAATAATGTCCATCCAGTGACGTAACGCAAGCCAAATTGACATCATTTCCTTGATGTTTATGTGCTTGCACAGGAATTGCGGATCCCAAAGACCCTGGCATCTCGAATCCGTTGGGATTAATGATGCACCCCAACCTGTTTGACTGGCATCCGTCATAACAGTAAAACTCGGATCCGGCAACTGCAGCGGAACTCCTTGAGTTAACCACTGAATGTTTGCCCAAGTCTGAATCTCTTGTTTCACTTGATCTGACAAGAGAACGTCTACATCGAGCGAATGAATTTTCACACTCCAATTCTGAGTCAGGAAAATTTGAAGAGGACGTGTGCGTAGCCGCCCCATCGGAATGAGATCCGCGGCGGCTCCGCACAGACCTATCAGTCTCATAAATTCTCTCGCCGTGACTTTGTCTGCGTGCAGACAATAGCGAGCGTAACAACTGACTAATTTCGCTCTGGTTAACGGCAGACGAACGAGATTGTTGTGCGTCTCAAAGCTCATTCCCAGATGAGTGAATGACTTGGACGGCACCAGATCCGACTTCTCCTTGTTTACTATAAAACCGAGACGTCGGAGCAATAGAAGAAGATTCTGAACATCGTTCTGAAGCGTTAACTCGTTGCCGTACCTCTGAAGAATGTCGTCCAGGTAGGCCGACGTTACCGCAGACGAATGAGCTCGGAAGTAGATCATTACCGAGTTCATTACCCGAGTGAAAGCCCAGGGTGCTAGATTCAATCCGAAGCACATCGCCCGGAATTGATACACCACTCCAAGGACTGCGAAGCGTAGATACTTTCGGAATGTCGGATGTACCATGACGTGAAAGTACGCATCTTTGAGATCTATGCTCGTTGCATAATCGTTCACCCGAATACTCGCTCTGACCGATCGAATCGTCTCCATATAAAACTTCGGAGCGACGATCAGCTTGTTTATCCAGCTCAAATCTATGACTGGACGGAACGAGCCGTCTGGTTTCGGAACCAGAAACAGATGGCTGTAGAATCCCAGAGATTCCTGGTTTTCTACGACCTCTACCGCGTTCTTCATTAAAAGAGACTGCACCTCTGATAACAGAGCGTCTCTTTTCTGTGGATTTGATGGAAGATGAGTCCACTTTGGACTTCGAGTTAATGGAGGCTTTCGTTTGAAGGATATCTTCAGACCTTCCGAAGTCACTCCTCTCACCCAAGGGTCGTCCGTAATCGACGCCCACTCTTGTGAAAAACTCGACAACCTTCCGCCAACCGGAACGCGATAGAGGTTTAAGCCATCACCTCCTGGACCTGCGAGGCCTGCGGTAGGAGAAACCACGTCTTCCACGACCCGCACCTCGCCTCGTCGACCTCGGGGCGTCCGACCGATTGTCCCGGCCTGAAGGACGTCCCGAACGAGAGTCGCTATCCTGACGGTCTCTCGAATAAGACCAAGAGGACGCACCGGAACCTCTATAGGAACCTCTCTTGGGCGCATTAGACCCAGAAGTGCCTGTCTTATTCGTGTCTGCTGTATCCGACTTCTTAGGAGCCGATCTGAACAACAGAGAATCATTAGCTTTCTTTTTAATTTTATCATAAATAGCGGAAAGCTTGCCGTCAAAGAGAAGTTCTCCTGAGACCGAAGCGACTCTAAGAGAGTTCTTCACCTTAGAATCCACTAGTGTGGATGTAGCTAGGGCTGCGTCACGTCTAACCAACTCCAGATTTGCCACTGAAAGGGCGGAGTTACACGTGGAATAAGCTACTGCCCTTGAAAGAAGTCTTAAAGAGGATTGTATATCCTGAAACTCTTCCCCTTGAAGGCGCAGTGATAACGCCTTAGTAAGGTGATCTGCGTAAGATAAGGCATCTAAATTGGCTCTGTTAGACGCAATAGCTGTTTCCAACACCGCGGTTGGAATAGAAGCTGACGACGGTAATGATAGCTCTAAGTCTTCCGCCTCGTCGTCCATACGCAGAGGAACTCTCGGTATACCCTGTCCTGCCGTATCGAATTTATTCCATGCGTTAATGAAAGGCAGGTTGAGAGTATTAGCGGACAAGAAACCTGCTTTCCCCGTCCTGGAAGCAAGTTTAAATATAGCGTCGTTCAATAATTCAAATGTTCTAGCAACATTATTGGACTGCGACGGAAACTCGGGAGCGATGTCCCTGAACCGCTCAAAAAATTCAGAGTCCAATGACGCTATAATTCTCTTGTCCGGAAGCGCAGCAGTCTGGCCCGACGGAACAACTTGAGGGAGAAAGTGCCGGATGAAGTCCACGGCAGCTTTATGTTGTTCCGAAAGGGATAGCTCCAAGTCATCCGTATCCCTTTCACCATCCGGTCAGACCTCATGATGTTCCCGGTCGTCCGCCCCCGATGCTTCGGCGGAGCGTACCGACCCAGCGCCGTCGGATAATTCTCGATCCGACACCGTTTCTGTCGGCTGCTGGGATGCTGCGATAAGCTGTGCTATCTGCACAAGAATGTCCGGCGTCGAGACCTGCGGAGGCGCAGTCTTTCGCTGCTTCGCCGAGGGCAGCTCCGCATCAGATGGCTCCCGCATACTTTTCCTATGCGAACGTCCAGAGTCCATCGGTCTCGAATCCCTGGCTGCCGGATGGTGTGACCTGGTCGCCGAAGAATCCTTCATCGGCGAAGCTGGTAATATATCGGCGGTCACGCAGCCAAGGTGCGGTCATGTGCGCTGACGAGAAGAGGAAGCCTTAACAGTCTCTGCGGACTGCTTATACAACGGAGCGTCCCGAGCGACGGACGTATGCTCCGCTAAAGACACATTTTGTACCACAACATCTGGTCCCAGATGTTGTTGTACGAGAGAGGGACCTCTCTCGCTCGCGGCCCGGCTGGACCTGGACGAGCTAGGAACCGGACTAAAAGGCTTCCTCCGTTCTCGCTTACTATCCGCCGTCACTGGGTGTGCATCTATTATGTTTATAGTGCTCGCATCACCCAAAATTTCCTCTTGGACCGCATCGGACGAACCCGGCTGCCGAACCATTCGGTGAATGGACGCTACACCGGGCGAGCTAGCAGACGACATTTGTCTAATCTCCATGAGCACTTTTGCCGCTAGCTCTGAATTCATTTGTGACGACGGACGCACACTTGAAGAAGATAACATGGAAACATCACCCTGTTCTGGTTCCTCTGAAATAGAAACTGAGAGAGTAGAGTGACCTTGCAGAGAAAGAGCCGGCATCGCTCTTTCTCCAGAAACAACATATCGTGACACACGTTTCCAATGTTTCTCATCCCAATGTTCACATATAAGACAGGGATTAATGCGAGAACACTGACTACAATTAATACAATGACCATGAAAGTCAGAGGAAGATTTCTTCCTATTACAATTTGAACAACGTCCCTTCATTGTGAAAGAACAACAATAAGTCCTAGTTACTCGCAAAAACCCCTGACACAAAGATACATAATAACATGATCCATTAATAAATGAAAAAACAATTGCAAAACAAAATAATTTTGAAAATATATTTTTTCAGCGAAGCCCAAGTTGCTGAAAAGTAACGTTGAGCCCCGATGGATCCGATGGCAAAGTGTGGTCAAAAATTTTAAATTTATATAAAATAATTAATGAGACACTTTCCGATAATATAAATGTATCTTATAATGAGATAAACTACAACAAAGGCAAACAGCCCCCCTCAAAAAAAGGCTGTTGCCAATGAAAACAAACAGTGTAAACACACTAGAAAACATGACTCCAGGCACTGAAAAAACTGTCCCGGAATCAGTCATCAATTACACTCTATCTGATGCAAAACAGAGACTCCCAGGGGAGAATCTGTAGAACATCAGATGGAAGATGCAGAACACAAACGTTATACACCCATGGGTGAAAACGTAACTATGGGGAAAATAACAGAAAACATTCTGTAACCAAGCAACTCTCCCAGGAAATTTTAGAAATGAAATTTCTCAAAAATATGCCAAAAGCATGGGAGAATTGCAAGGGGGGACTTTAGAAGGCTAGGGGAGAGGAAACACTGAATAAGCAGTGCAACAATTATCAAGAATGACAACAAGAGGCCCATGCCTCGAAAATAGGCAACTTAACATAATTTCATCAAAAAATTTTAAGTACAGCCCTGATTATTTTTTGCCACTTCTTTTTCCTCTCCTCCTTCTATCCTCCTTAGAATCACATTTTCTCCAAAAATTACGTGTCTGGCATCCTTTAAACTGAGATTTACAAGCACAAAGATCAGTGAGATGTTGACTGATGAAGGGCCAAACAGAGAATGATAATTGGCGCCAATTTCGGGACGACTGCATCACTGCGCATGCGCAGTAGAGGCGTAGTATGGAGGTCCTTTAGGACATGATTTCTTTTTGTTTTGGATGCAAATTTTGGGGATTGGGGGGCAAAATTTGTGTTTGGCCCTGGTTTTGTTAGAGTTAGCACCAGCTAAGTCCGGGTCATTGGTACAGTATAAAAATATGGCCACACATCCTCCACGTGTGCGGACAAAAAAAAGAATGATGAATTGATGACGCACTGTGCATTGGTTAATGGAAGACATGGATTTTTACTAAGGGAGCGCACTGCACTTTGGTTAACGGAAGACCTGGATTTTTCTAAGGGAAGATTGTCCCATACTGGGTGTGTGCCGATGGCGCTCGGCCCAGTTTTGGCTTATTTTTTCGTGGTGTTTTTTACACCACTTTTCTTTCCCACATCTCTTGGGAAAGAATAAAATAGAGAGTATTTTATCCGGCATAATCAAGGCATACTGAGAATGAGAGAAATTTCCCATAAACCTACACCACACAATAATAATGCAGCTGATCGCCGAACATAATACGGACAAGACAGCTTCATCAATAGTTACATACCCCATAAGGCAGAGAAGTGGACAAAATGACTCCCCCCCCCCCTTTTTTTAAACATAACTTCAAAAGAAGGAGGGGATAGCTCTAGAATAAGCAGTACCCGGAAACGATATAAAAATATCGATCAGGCACTCAAAAAATTAATTCATGAATAATAAATGGTGCTTAATGCCACTTCACAAACCAAGGCTATAGCGATGATTTTAGTAAATAACATTATCCGCTATAAAATATGCCGTATACAGGTACGACGAAATCAGTGAAAAGTTAAAAAATTTATAGTAATTTATATATTTTTTATACTTACCAATGACCCAGACTTAGCTGGTGCTAACTCTAAATTATTCAAGGCCAAACACAAATTTTGCCCCCCAAATCCCCAAAATTTGCATCAAAAACCGAAAATTAGATGTCCTATATGGTCCTCCATACTTTTACTCCACTGTGCATGCGCAGTGTCAAGGAGGTCTTGAAATGGGTGCCAAATGTCGTTCTTACAACCAGTGCCTGGTAAGCGTTATGTATTCAGCGGGGAGGTATGAATTCCCAACTCATGGGAGGGCCATCCCCGTCTGGGTCATTGGTAAGTATAAAAAATATATAAATTACTATAAATTTTTTAACATTTTTATACTGTACCAATGATCCAGACTTAGCTGAATAGTTAAAAGGTTGGAGGGCCTCGGGCATAAAGGAAAATCCAATAGGCTCAATTACATGTGACAGAATTATCCCCTCAAGGAGAAAAGGAGAGAAAGGCTTTACATGTATCTTTCTTATTTATATCAAAGAAGAAAGACACAACACCATTAAGTAATTGAGCACAATAACATCAATGATCTCTATTAACATCCAGTATAACCCTTTATACTAATTATTTTTAAAGGTAAGCCAATAAATAAAGGAAGTCCAGAGAAATGAGACTCTTTATACTCATTAAAAGTGTCCGAGGATTGTATATTAATGCCCGTTTGACACGTGACATATACAAATGCTTCACACCGAGCTACACTTTAAAAATATTACATGTATGAGTAAACATTAGCTTTACACTTTAAAACCAACCCGGTACTGACTCGGAATTACTGACTTCAGGGGAGGTATTCCCTTGCTTTTCACTATAAAGCAGGTGACCTAAGGGAACACCCCCCCCCCCCCCCCCACCCTTCCCCTTGCCCTGGGTCAAATACCCCAGAGCGAAGAGGGCAGCAGGACAGAGTCACTGCCGGAACAGAAAGCCTACATAACTATAGCTGCAACTGTTTAGTGGACGATATTCTGAGCAACAGATAACGAACATAAACAATGCAGGTCTCCAGAAATGGACTCAATATTTCTGAGATAAAAATTTGTGAACGTGGAAGGCTGAGACCAATATGCAGCCTTCATTAAATCTGTAATAGCAACACTATTAGCATAAGCCCAAGATGTTGACAGAGCTCTTACTTCATGAGCTGAAATCTTACGCGCAGACTGCTGAGTAGAAGATAACTTTTCATAAGCAGTACAGATAGTTAATTGAATCCATCTAGCAATAGAATGGACCATAATATCCTTTCTATTAGGCATCAGAGACAGAAAGAAACGCTTACGTCCCTTTTTGATGAACTCAGACCTACGTTTGTAAATACGTATTGCTCTAACAGGACAGAGTAAAGGCCTACGCCCATCTGAAGATGGACGGGCCTTAATAACAATAGGTTCTGGATACATATTAGGAGCCTGATTCTAGCAGAAGAGAAGGCTAAGAGAAAAGCTGTCTTATAAGTTAAGAATTTGAAGTCCACTGTGTTAAGAGGCTCAAATGGCGCTTCTTTTAGCTCAAGAAGAACCCAAGCCAAATTCCACTTAGGAATTAACCTAAGGGTTCTAGGTCTATTTATCAAAAAGTTTCTAACTAATTTAGATAAAGAGACATTAGATCCAATCATTAAGCTATCATGGTGTGCATAGGTATCAGATAGCATAGACCTATAACCCTTAATTGTGACAGGCTGCAGTTTGATCTCATCAATCAAGTAGACTAGAAAATTAGCAATGTCTGGAATGGAGGGATCATAAATATCTACAGAATGATCCCTACACCACTGACGAAAAACCTTCCACTTAGCAGCATAATTTAGCGAAGAGGAGGTCCTCCTACAGTTTGAAATCGCATCCACAGCTCGTCCTGCCGTGCAAGAAGGACCACACAACGGAAATACGTGAAGGTTGAGACCTTGCAGATTGTGAGGTAGTGTGTGTGATTTCCCCTGCAAAAGAAGATCCTCCCATGGAGGAAGCTTCCGCGGCATGTCTCACAACAGACACCTGAGTAGATTTATCCACGGTCTCTGTGGAGACAGAGATGCTACCAACAGAATCTTGCACTGCGATTATTTTATTTTGAGCAATATCTGTTGAATCAACGGCGCTGGAGGATACGCATATCCTATTATTCCGTCCCACGAGATCAACAGAGCGTCTACTGCAAAAGCTCTAGGATCCGGACATGACGACACAAACGTCTGCAACTGATTGTTGAGATGCGTCGCAAATAAGTCTATCATTGGCCGCTCCCATTGGTAGCAAATCTGATTGAATACTTGCTTGTTGAGAGTCCATTCTGACGGCAACAGGCGACCCCTCCGTGAATAGGAGTCTGCTAAAACGTTCAGACGACCCGGAATATGACAGACCGATAGGAGAATCTGATGTTCTAGTACAAACAGAAGGATTGTTTCCGTTAGCTTGAACAACGGAATGGAATGAGTACCTCCCTGATTCCGAATATACGCTACTACCGTCGTATTGTCGGATAGAATTTGCACGTGTGCATTCTGAATAACGTCTATCTAATGACGTAGCGCAAGCCAAATTGACATCATTTCTTTGATGTTTATGTGCTTGCTTAAAAATTTGCAGATCCCAAAGACCCTGGCACTTCAAATCCGATGGGCTCAGCATCGCGCCCCAACCTGTTTGACTGGCATCCGTCATAATTGTAAAACTCGGATCCGGCAATTGCAGTGGAACTCCCTGAGTTAACCACTCTATGTCTGCCCAAGTCTGAATTGACAAGAGGATGTCCGTATCGAGCGAATGAGTCTTCGCCCTCCAATTCTGAGTCAGAAAGATTTAGAGAGGACGAGTGCGTAGCCGCCCCATTGGAATGAGATCCACGGCAGCTCAGCACAGACCAATCAGTCTCATGAATTCTCTCGCTGTAACCTTGTCTGAGTGAAGACAATAGCGAGCATAATAACTGACTAACTTCGCTCTGGTTAACGGCAGATGAACGAGATTATTGTGCGTCTCGAAGCTCATCCCCAGGTGGGTGAACAACTTGGACGGTATCAGATCCAACTTCTCTTCATTTACTATGAAACCAAGACTTCGGAGCAATAGAAGCAGATTCTGCATATCGTTCTGAAGCGTTAACTCGTTGCGTACCTCTGAAGAATATCGTCAGGTAGGCCGACGTTACCGCAGACGAATGAGCTCGGAAATGAGTCATTAACGAGTTCATTATTCGAGTGAAAGACCAGGGCGCTAGATTCAAACCGAAGCACATCGCACAGAACTGATATATGACTCCTAGGACATCGAAGCGAAGATACTTTCTGAAGGCCGGATGTACCATGACGTGTAAGTATGCATCCTTGAGATCTATGCTCGCAGCATAGTCGTTCACTCAAATGCTTGCTCTGACCAATCAAATGGTCTCCATATAGAATTTTGGAGCCACGATCAGCTTGTTTATCCAGCTCAAATCTATGACTGGATGGAGAGAGCCATCTGGTTTCGGAACCAGAAAAAGATGGCTGTAGAAACCTGGAGATTCCTGGTTTTCTACGACCTCTATCGCGTTCTTTACTAAAAGAGACTATACTTCTGATAGAAGCAAGGCTCTTTTCTGTTGATTTGACGGAAGCTGAGTCCATATTGGACTTCGAGTTAACAGAGGTTTTCCTCTGAAGGACAGTTTCAGTCCTTCCGATATAACCCCTCGAACCCAAGGGTCCTCCATAATTAATTCACAATTGGTTGAGAAACTTGACAGTCTTCCACCCACTGGAACGCGACAGAGGTTTGAACCATCACTTCTTGGTTCTGCGAGGCTTGCGGTAGGAGAAACCACATCCTCCACGGCCTGCACCTCGCCCTGTCGGCCTAGGGGCATCTGACCGGTTGTTTCGACCAGCGTTACGGCCCCTATTTGAGTCGCTACCTTGACGGTCTCTAGAGTAAGACCTAGAGGACGCGTACGAACCTCTATAGGAACTTCCCCTGGACGTACTCGTCCCAGAAGTGCCTGGCCTACTCTTCTCCGCTGGCTCCGACTTTTTGGAAGCGGATTTAAATAGCAGAGAGTCAGAAGCTTTCTTAGTTAATTGATCCTAAATTGCAGAAAGCTTGCCGTCGAAGAGAAGCTCTCCGGAGACTGGAGCGACTCTGAGAGAGTTTTTCACCTTACTATCCACGCGCGTGGATGTAGCTAGGGCCCCGTCACGTCTAACTCCAAATTTGCCACTCATAGGGCGGAGTTATACGTGGAGAATGCTATGGCCCTGGACAGAACTCTTAAGGACGTTTGTACATCCTGGAATTCTTGTCCCTCAAGGCATAATGACAACGCTCTGGTAAGGTGATCTGTGTACGAAAGTGCGTCTAAATTAGCTCTATTAGACGATATTGTCGTTTCCAACGTCGAGGAAGGAATTGACATAGACGCCGGCATGGATAATTTAAGGTCTTCAGCCTGGTCGTCTAGACGCAGAGGAACTCTCTGGAAGCCCTGTCCTGCTGTTTCACATTATTCCTTGAATTGATGAAAGGCAGAAGAAGAGCAGATGCCGGTAGGAAGGCTGACCTACCCGTTTTGTTAGCAAGTTTAGTTATAGCGTCATTCAATAGTTCAAATGTCCATGAGACATTTCTGGACTGTGACGGAAACTCAGGGACGGTGTCCCTAAACCGATTGAAGAAATCGGTGTCCAGTGGCGCTATAAGCCTCCTATCCGGCTGCGCAGCATTTTGGGCCATAGGAACAACATCAGGAAGGTAATGCCGGATAAACTCTACAGCAATTTTATGTTGTTCCAAAAGGGAAAAATCCAATTTCTCCGAATCCCTTTCGCCATCCTGATGGACCACTTGCAAATCTTGGTCGTCCGCACCTGATCCAGCGGCGGAACGTACCGACCCAGCTTCGTCTGATAATTCGTGTTCTGAGAGAGTCTGGGATGCTGCGATGATCTGCGCTATCTGTGATAGCACATCCGTTACGGAGGCCTGAGGAGCTGTGGTCTTACAGGATTTAGCCACCGGAAGCTCCCTGGATGTTGCATCCTGCATACCTCTTTTATGCGAATGTCTGGATGATGAAGGCCTCATATCCCTGGCTACCAGATGGCGTGACCTGGTCGCCGTGGAATTCCTGGTCGGTGATACTGGCTGGATGTCATTGGTCACGTAGCCAAGGTGCGGTTGTGTGTGCTGCCATGAGGATGAGGAAGCCGTATACGCAGTCTCGCAGGACTGCCTATATACCGGAGCGTCCCGAGTGGTGGACGTATGCTCCGACTGAGGAATGTTATGTACAACAACATCTGGGCCCAGATGTTGTTGTACGAGAGAGGGGCCTCTCTTGCTAGCAGCCCGGATGGACCTGGACGGGCTAGGAACCGGACTATCAGGCTTCCTCCGTACCATCCTCTGTTCCGTCGTCACTGGGTGTGCATGTGGTAAGTTTATAGTGCTAGCAACACCCAAAACTCCTTCCTGGACTGCAACGGACGAACCCGGGTGCTGAGCCATTCAGGGAATGGTCGCGACACCGGGCGAGGTAGCAGACGTCAAACCCTTCGATCCAACTAGGGAACTCCCGGGTAATTGACGTATCTACATGAGCAGTTTTGCCGCTAGCTCGTCATTTGATTGTGATGACGGAAGCACACTTCTTGAAGACATCACGGAAACAGCACCCTGTTCTTGTTCCTCTGAAAAAGAGACTGAAAAACTAGAGTGACCCTGTGGCGAGATGACCGGCATGGACCTCTCACCACTAACAACATACCGTGACACACATCCCCAACGTTTGTCATCCCAATTGGCACACACTGAGCAAGAATTAGTGCGAGTACACTGACTACAGCAAATACAAAGAACATGAGAATCAGAGGAAGACTTCCTCGATTTACAATTTGAACAATATTCTTTCATTTTGAAATGAAAGTGTCAATAACACTGTAGCTTAACTTGTGTGTTGTGTTTGATGAAAAGGATAATGTTCAATGTTTATGAAAGGATTATGAAATAAGACAAGAATTGTGATAATTGGGAATATGTTCATTTCTGTTCCCTGTGTGCTATGTTTATGATAAAAATAATATGAGGTGTACACTGTACTAAAGAGCTGAGGGGTGGGTTAATATGACCTCAGAGTTAATGTATGTGGCCCTCACAGTTAACGTATAGCAACAAAAGTTACCAAGTTACAGTGAAACTATTACAAAACGAGTCATCCTATCAAGTCACATTAAAATCCCCTCATAAATATGGCCTGTAGACTGTGCTAAAGGTTTTCGGGCTTCGAGCCCCTGTAGCCGTCAGTTTCCCAATTGCATCCAAAGGGGACGTTCTCATCTAGACATTATATGAAATCAATCTACCAAGTTACAATGAAATCCCTTAATAAATATGACCTGTAGACTGTGCTAAAGGTTTTTGGGCTTTGGGCTCTGGCAGCCATCATGGTTGAATGATCGCAACCAAAAGGGGACATTCTCATCTGGACACTATTTGGAGTCATCCTACCAAGCTACAATGAAATCCCTTCATAATTATGACCTGTAGACTGTTCTAAAGGTTTTCGGGCTTTGGGCCCCTGAAGCCGTCACAGTTGCCCAATCATGTCCAAAAGGGGACGTTCTCATCTAGACATTATATGAAGTCAATCTACCAAGTTACAATGAAATCCCCTCATAAATATGACCTGCAGACTGTGCTAAAGGTTTTCGGGCTTCGGGCTCGGGCAGCCATCATGGTTGAATGATCGCAACCAAAGGGGACAATCTCATCTGGGCATCATCTGGAGTGATCTTGCGAAGTTACAATGAAATCCCTTCATAAATATGACCTGCAGACTGTACTCAAGGTTTTCAGGCTTTGGGCACCTGTAGCCATCACAGCTGACCAATCACGACCAAAAGGGGATGTCATCATCCCTTCATAAATATGACCTGTAGACTGTACTCAAGGTTTTCAGGCTTTGGGCACCTGTAGCCATCACAGCTGACCAATCACGACCAAAAGGGGATGTCATCATCTAGGCATTATATGGAGTCAACCTAACAGGTTACAATGAAATCCTTCTATACATATAACCTTTTGCCTATGCTAAAGGTTTTTGGGCTCGGGTACCCATCAAGGCTGAATGATCACAGCCAAAATGGGACGTTCTCATCTAGACATTATTTGGGGTCATTCTACCAAGTTACAAAGAAATCCCTTCATAAATATGACCTGTAGACAGTGCAAAAGGTTTTCGGGCTTCGGGCACCTTTAGCCGTCAAAGTTAACCAATCATGTCCAAAAGGGGACGTTCTCATCTAGACATTATATGAAGTCAACCTACCAAGTTACAATGAAATTCCTTCATAAATATGACCTGTAGACTGTGCTTAAGGTTTTTGGGCTTCGGGCTCTGGCAGCCATCATGGTTGAATGATCGCAACCAAAGAGGACAATCTCATCTGGGCATCATCTGGAGTGATCCTACGAAGTTGCAATGAAATCCCTTCATAAATATGACCTGTAGACTGTGCTCAAGGTTTTTGGGCTTCGGGCACTTGTAGCCATCACAGCTGACCAATCACGACCAAAAGGGGATGTCATCATCTAGGCATTATATGGAGTCAATCTAATAGGTTACAATGAAATCCTTCCATGAATATGACCTTTTACCTATAATAAAGGTTATTGGGCTCGGGCACCCATCAAGGTTGAATGATCGCGATCAAAATGGGATGTTCTCATTTAGACATTATTTGGAGTCATCCTACCAAGTTACAATGAAATCCCCTCATAAATATGACCTGAAGACTGTGCTAAAGGTTTTCGGGCTTCGGGCATCTTTAGCCGTCACAGTAGCCCAATCATGTCCAAAAGGGGACGTTCTCATCTAGACATTATATGAAGTTAACCTACCAAGTTACAATGAAATCCCTTCATAAATATGACCTGTAGACTGTGCTAAAGGTTTTCGGGCTTCGGGCTCGGGCAGCCATCATGGTTGAATGATCGCAACCAAAGGGGACAATCTCATCTGGGCATCATCTGGAGTGATCCTGCGAAGTTACAATGAAATCCTTTCATAAATATGACCTGTAGACTGTGCTCAAGGTTTTCGGGCTTCGGGCACCTGTAGCCATCACAGTTGACCAATCACGACCAAAAGGGGATGTCATCATCTAGGCATTATATGGAGTCAACCTAACAGGTTACAATGAAATCCTTCTATAAATATAACCTTTTGCCTATGCTAAAGGTTTTTGGGCTCGGGCACCCATCAAGGCTGAATGATCACGGCCAAAATGGTACGTTCTCATCTAGACATTATTAGGAGTCATCCTACCAAGTTACAATGAAATCCCTTCATAAATATGACCTGTAGACAGTGCAAAAGGTTTTTGGGCTTCGGGCACCTTTAGCCGTCAAAGTTGCCCAATCATGTCCAAAAGGGGAGGTTCTCATCTAGACATTATATGAAGTCAACCTACCAAGTTACAATGAAATCCCTTCATAAATATGACCTGTAGACTGTGCTTAAGGTTTTCGGGCTTCGGGCTCGGGCAGCCATCATGGTTGAATGATCGCAACCAAAGGAGACAATCTTATCTGGGCATCATCTGGAGTGATCCTGCGAAGTTACAATGAAATCCCTTCATAAATATGACCTGTAGACTGTGCTCAAGGTTTTCGGGCTTCGGGCACCTGTAGCCATCA
This sequence comes from Pictodentalium vernedei, assembly GCA_031216915.1. Taxonomy (NCBI): domain Eukaryota; kingdom Metazoa; phylum Mollusca; class Scaphopoda; order Dentaliida; family Dentaliidae; genus Pictodentalium; species Pictodentalium vernedei. The sequence goes on along the minus strand of CM062290.1, from coordinate 233,043,476 downwards.
CAGTTGACCAATCACGACCAAAAGGGGATGTCATCATCTAGGCATTACATGGAGTCAACCTAACAGGTTACAATGAAATCCTTCCATAAATATGACCTTTTGCCTATGCTAAAGGTTTTTGGGCTCGGGCACCCATCAAGGCTGCATGATCGCGATCAAAATGGGACGTTCTCATCTAGACATTATTTGGAGTCATCCTACCAAGTTACAATGAAATCCCTTCATAAATATGACCTCTAGACTGCGCTAAAGGTTTTCGGGCTTTGGGCCCCTGTAGCCGTCACAGTTGTCCAATCATGCCCAAAAGGTGACTTTCTCATCTAGACATTGTATGAAGTCAACCCACCAAGTTACAATGAAATTCCTCAATAAATATGACCTGTAGACTGTGGTAAAGGTTTTCGTGTTTTGGGCTCGGGCAGTCGTCACGGTTGGCAGATCATGCCCAAATGGGGAAATTCTCATCTAGACATCATAAGGAGTCATCCTACCAAATTACAATGAAATCCCTCCTGCAGACTGTGCTAAAAGTTTTTGGGTTTCGGGCTTGGGCAGCCATCACGGTTGATAGATCGTGCCCAAAAGGGGACGTTCTCATCTAGGCATTATACAGAGGCATCCTACCAAGTTACAATGAAATCCCTTCATAAATACGACCTGTAGACTGTGCTAATGGTTTTCGGGTTTTGGGCTCGGGCAGCCATACCGGTTGCCCGATCGCGACCAAAAGGGGACGTTCTCATCTAGACATGACCCCAAACCTGCATATGAAATTTCGTGATGATCAGACAAGAACTGCGGGGTGTAGCCCGTGCTAAAGGAAAATGTGAACAGACGTCACAGACTCACAGACTAACAGACTTCCGCACGCGTGATGGCAATAGCTTATCTTGACTATGTCAAGTTAAGCTAAAAATATTAAACAGTCATCATACTCGCACTAACCCTTGAAAAACAAAGATACATAATAATAATATAATCCATTACAAAAATTTCGAAAAAGAATTCAAAAGAAAAATTTTTTCGAAAAAATTTCAAGATGAGCCCAAGTTCCCAAAGGGAATGATGAGCCCAAATGGATCTCAAAAAAGCCTAAGTGTGGACAAAAATTTTAACACATATCTAAAAATTAATGCTACACTTACGGACAATATTAATATATCTGGCTATGAACAGAACCAAATAGAAGACAAGGAAACACTGCCAGAAGTAACCGTTGTCAACGTCAACAAAAGTGAATAAAAACTGGAAACAAGACTCCAGGCACTGAAAATATGGCCCGAAATCAGTAATCAATTTTAAACACTATCCGATGTAAAACAGAAACTTCCACAGAAGAAACTGCAGTACATCGAATGGCAGATGCATGACCAAAACGCCTAACCACCCCTAGGGTGAGGACGTAACCAAGGGGAAAAACAGAATAAACATTCTGTTACTATGCCAAAACTCCTAAGTAATTTAAAAAAAAAAAAAATTACAAAAATTATGCCAAAAGCATGGGAGAATAACAAGGGGGGTATCAAGGAAAGGGAGAGGGGAAACGCTGAACAAACAGTGGAAATTTTATAGCAAGAATGAAAACATCAGGCCCATGTCCCGAAATTAGGGAACATGAAATAATTTTGCATAAAAATTATAAGTTACAGCCCTGAACACATCTTTCCACTGTTTCTTTCTCTCATCCTAATATTTCATCCTTAGATCCACCATTTCTTTCATGATTTTGTGTCTGGCATCATTTTAACTGAGATTATAAGCACAGATATCAGTGAGATGTTACTGATTGAAGGGCCAAACAAAGAATGATTTATTTAACGCCAGATTCAGTGACTTCCTGGAGTCCGCGCATGCGTGGAAGGTAAAATGTATGGAGGCCAGATAGGGCTTCTAATTTTCGATTTTGCGTGCAAATTTTGGGGGTTGGGAGGCAAAATTTGTGTTTGGCCCTAAATATTTTAGAGTTAGCACCAGCTAAGTCTAGGTCATTGGTACAGTATAAAAATATCTAATCTCTCAACTACTTCAGTAAAGGATAACTCCTACAGGAGAATAGGAGAAGATAGGAATTATATATGTCTTTCTCTTTTATGAGAAAAGAGAAAGGCATAACACCAACAATGTAATTGAGTATTACATAATATATAATTCTCCATTTAATGCCAGCATAACCCGTTATGCTAATTCGGTGAAGGAAATCCAATATATAAAGATAGTTCAGAGAATGAGACTCTTTAAAAGTGTCCGAGGATTGTATGTTAACGCTCGTTTGACACGTAACATATACAAATGCTTCACAGTGAGCTACACTTTAAAAACAGTACATAAATGAGACATAGTTATTGCTTCACACCGAGCTACACACTAAAACCACCCCAACACCGACACAGGACTACTGTCACTGGAGGAGGTATTCCCTTGATTTTCACTTTTAAGCCAAATAATCATAAGGGAAAAACCATTCCCTTCCCCTTCCCCTTGTTCTGAGGTAAAATTCCTTCCCCTTGTTCTGAGGTAAAATTCCACAGAATGAAGAGGGCAGAGGAACAGCGTCAGTGTTGGAGCAGAATGCCTAAAGACCTTATAGATGTAACATTAATGGACGACATTCTCAGCAACAGAAAGAGGACCCAAAGATTTAAGGTTACCGGAGATGGACTCTAAATTTCTCAGGTAAGACTTGGTAAATGAAGAGGGCTCTGTCCAGTAAGCAGCCTTCATGAGATCAGTAATGGCTATACTGTTAGAATAAGCCCAAGAACTGGACAGTGCTCTAACCTCATGCGCTGAAATCTTATTGACAGAACGTTGATCCGAACATAGATTTTCGTAGGCAATGCGTATTGCCAACTGAATCCATCTGGTGACAGAATGAACAGAAATATCTTCTCTGTTAGGAATCAAAGAAAGAAAGAAAGAAACGTTTTCTTCCCTTTCTAATCAAACCTGATCGACATTTATGAATGCGCACTGCTCTGACTGGACACAGCAAAGGTCTACGGTTATCAAAGGACGGTAAAGCCTTAATGACAATAGGCTCCGGCCGCTTATCCGGAATCCGATTCTTAGCCAAAAATCCCACTTCCGAAGTGAGGGTAATGAGATTTATCAACAGATAATGCATGAAGTTCACTGACTCTTCTAGCAGATGCAAAGAGAAACGCCATTTTAAAGGTCACGAATTTGAACTCTACAACGTCTAATGGCTCAAAAGGAGCTTCTCTGAGTTTCAACAGAACCCAAGCGAAATTCCACTTAGGAATTAATCTGAGGGTTCTAGGTCTATTGATAAAGAAATTTCTAACTAGCTTGGACTTGGATCAAGAAGTATCTGATCCAATAGCCAAGTTATCATGATGAGCGTAAGTATCTGATAACAAAGACCTATAGCCCTTAATAGTGACGGGCTGCAGTTTGAGATCGTCAAACAAGTAGACCAGGAAATTGGCAATATGTGGTATGGATGGATCGTATATGTCTATCGACTGATCCCTACACCAACAGAAGAAAACCCTCCACTTCGCTGCATAATTCAACAAAGAGGACTACCAACAGTTAGAAATTGCGTCCACTGCTCATCCTATAAAATATTTTCCGTGCAAGAAGGAACGCATAGCGGAAATACGTGAAGGTTGAGACCTTCAGGGTTGTGATGCAGCGTGAGTGACTTCCCCTGATAAAGAAGATCCTCTTGTGGAGGAAGCATCTGGGGAACATCCAATAACAGACACCTGAGAAGATTGATCCAAGGCTTCTGTGATGACAGAGGTGCTACTAGCAGGATTTTGCAATGAGACTGTTTGATCTTTAAGAGAATCTGCTGTTTCAACAGAGCTGAGGGATATGCATATCCTATCAACCCATCCCATGAAATCGACAGAACATCTACTGCATACGCTCGATGATCTGGACATGGCGACACGAATGTCGGTAACTGATTGTTCAGGTGTGTCGCAAAAAAGATCTATCATGGGACGATCCCACTGGTAGCAAATCTGCCTGAATATTCACTTGTTGAGAGTCCACTCCGATAGCAACAGGTGACCTTTCCAAGAGAGCGAGTCTGCTAATACGTTCAGACGACCCGGTATATGATGGAATGAGAGATGAATGTGATGATTCAGAACAAATAGGAGAATCCTCTCCGTTAATTCGAATAATGGAATCAAGTGAGTGCCGGCTTGGTTCCTGAGGTAAGCAACTACTGTCGAATTGTCCGTCAGAGGGGATACATGCACAGGCAGCCCATCGGAATAAGATCCGCAGCCGCTCCGCATAACATAACTGACTAATTTCGCTCTGGGTAACGACAGATGACGGCATAACAACTGATTAATTTCTGGTCATGATTAGCCATTGTACAGAAATATGTGACCTTAAACACCAATAAATAATAATAATAATAACAACTGACTAATTTTGCTCTGGGTAACAGCCTACGAACCCAATTGTTGTGAGTCTCAAAGCTCATTCGCAAGTGAGTGAACGACTTGGACGGAGCTAGATCCGACTTTTTCTCATTTACTTTGAAACCAAGACGTCGGAGCAATTGTAGCAGACTCTGAACATCGTTCTGAAGAATAATTCTGTTGCCGTATCTCTGAAGAATGTCGTCCAAGTAAGCCGACGTCACCGCTGACGAATGAGCTCGGAAGTATGAGTGAAAGCCCGGGAGGGCTTCAAGGAGAGATAGGGAAGGAACACTTAACAAACAGTGGATAAATCATTAGCAAGAATTATGATGTCAGGCATATGTCCCAAAATTGGGAAACATGAAATAATTTTAATAATTATTATGAAGTTACAGCCCTGAACATTTCTAACCACCGTTGTTCACTTCCATCATCCATTTCTAGCCTTGGATCCACCAATTTTACCATTGATTTGTGTCTGGCATCCTCAAAAAAAGGAGATTTAAAAGCACAGATGTCAGTTCATTGTTCATGACTTTAGGGCCAAACAAAGAATGATGGTTTGTGCCAATTTCGGTACCTTCCTGGATACTGCACATGCACAGATCTCAAAAGTATAGAGGACCATCTAGGACTTAATCTTCTCAGTTTTGCATGCACATTTTGGGGATTGGGGGGCAAAATTTGTGTTTTGCCCTGGAATAATTTGAGTTGGCACCAGCTAGTCTGGGCCATTGGTTGTCGTATAAAAATACAGGAATTTTGGGCGGAGCCAAAAATCTTGCCCCTCCCATTACAAAGGCAAATATTGCTTCACGACCTTCGTTTGAACTTGATTTTACACCTCAAAAGGAAGCTCCATACCAAATATCAAGTCATTGTACCCACTTGTTCATGAGAAGATTTTAAAAATATTTTGGAGCCATTTCCACCACCCCCACCCCCTCCCTATGGGGCTGGGCATGTTGAATTGATCAAAAATGCAATGCCCCTTCGGGACCATTACTCACACAAACTTTCACTTGAATTGGCCCAGAGGTTTTAGAAAAGACGACAACATGGTGTTGATGGACAACAGATGGAGAGCGATTAGATAAGCACAGCTTGACTTCGTCAAGGTGAGCTAAAAAGCGGATTCAGAGAAGAACTAGGGTCTCGACTAGTGATTTGCCGAATCTAAAAAAATGCACTCAAGTGCCCTTCACTCATATTTTGAAACCCCAATGAGTTTTGACTTATTTGGTGGTGGACCCATGTGATATGTCACTACTACTCCTGAGATATAAACATGACCCACATTCACGATTCTTAACTCTCCCCCGCTAGGCCACACTTTTGAAGTCACAACAGCCAGTGTCTCATTGGAGTGGTGACATTTCTCACATGTAATTAATATGTGGAAAAATGAAGTGCTTTCAATGAAAACCATTTGAGATAGGAAGTTTAAAAAGAAATCAAGAAGGTGTGAAGATTCACAATTTTTAACAAAGAAAAATATATTTACACTAATGCACTTAACATTCCCCCATTCAATAAGGGTGATAAAACAAGAAAGATGAAGCAATAACAATTTTTTATAGGCACCCAAGTGAAGAGAGGGGAAGTAACTCTGAAATAAAACAACATGCAAGGGCATCCATCCTGCCATAAAATTTGTTCCCTCATGCTAAGATAGAAGGGCATGAAAATTCATTTAAATCAAACAAACAGTGGTACTGCTAGGGCATTAAACATGTTTTAATGACACATTTTTAAAAATCATGCAAGTGAAACAAGGAAAAATAACTCTGTAAGTATTCAAGCAGCAGCTTTTTTGCAATAGGATCTGTTAAACAGTGATAGGGATGGAGCATGCCCCGAAATATTTGACTCCAACAAATAGTGGTGGAGCTAGAGCAGCTAACATGTTGGACAGACAGAATGCATTATGGATGAATGTATCAACTGACAAACTTACAAACTGATGAACATAATTCTTTATGGTATATCCCCTCAGGACAGAGTATAACAATATCTTGAGTACATTTATACTACGTTGATGTCAAAAATACAAACCTTTCAGATAGCTTTTCAATGCTTGTGGTGTGTCTCGTTCTGGGTCAACAGTAATAAACAAAGGGGTAATATCAGGTAAATCTTTAGAAGCATCTAAAATTAGAAAAATTCTAATACAGTATCAAATTATATCTCATCTACAATCTTCAGAAAATTTCATTGTATTCAAGATGCCATGTGTGACCTATGTATATATAATACGCAGTCTGATGAGATCTAGGCATGGCTAACAGTCATTTCTCCTTTGTTTATTCATTAGTGCTGAAACGATTGTTACTAGTCGACCTCAACTCGATTACTAAAAAAGTCGATGCTGAAACACGCCAGTCGACTAGTCCGCACCTTCTTTACGGAGATCATTGTTAGGTATAAGCGTCAGACATACTATACTCTGATTGGCTGACAGTAAAGTCGGCAGAACCCTAATTTTCGAAAAACCGAGGCAAAATATGTTGTTCGTTTTAACCCAACTCAAGAAAATTTACAATTCTGGCACTTGCTTCTGTATTTGTTTAAAGGTTTACTTTCACTTTCGCGCTCATGTTCAATCCAATTTATTACATTATATGCCCATTATTGGCCAGGCCTTAAAATAACCGGGTTCGCATCGCATTTTGCGATACAAAGCGCCTATTCAGCAACACAATTCATAATCTGGAATCGCATTTTGCTAATAACGTTAAATATTGTCAAATTCATTCAATTAGCGATGTATCACCAAAGATTTATTCGGCTTCCATTATAGCTACAAGAACTTACTGTCAAGTAAAAAAAACACTTATCTATGACCTATCTTCATGAATATGAATTACCTAAACAAGCCTATTTAACATAATTCTTTCTTAATATGGCAATGTGAGTGAAAATAACACAGGAATTCAGCCAATTAAATAGTGTATTTTATTCTGGCGCCAAATGATTTATATCCACATCATCTGATTGGAAGTCTTCAGTCACATGCTACATTCTTTGTCATTCGGTGAAATTTATAATCTTTTTTTATTTGAAGAATTGGTATATCAAAACTAGACTGCGTTTTTATTTCACAGATATGTATTTATGACATATCTACATACTGTGCCTAAGTTTTAATCACATACGTGAAGTATCTGAAAAGTTATTTTTAATTGAAACCGCCAAAGTGACAGGAAACTTAAAATGCACAATGTGGATTCTATTTCTGAAGAGAGACAGAGGTGAACAACATGGTCTGTGACTCTTCGCACGAAATGACATAAAGCCTAAAAATAACTCTTGAACTGCCCAGTGTGAATGAAACATTTCAAAATAGTAGGGGTAATTTTCTAAGAAATGAATATCAATATATCCCCTTCTGTATTTGTTTTGAAAGTTTTTGATCTCATAAATATTCTCCACAACTAAGAAATATACCTGGCATTTATCATACATTCAAGCATGGGCGCAGATCAGAGGTGGGTGGGGGATGACATGTCAACAAAACTTCAAATCAGATCACTTACCAAGTTGCAAATTACAGTATGTGTAGAAATAAGTTGTAGCGTTTCACTGAACAACTATGCATTTTTTTTAGCATTTGCCTTGGTACCGTTTATGTCAGTGTATAAGTCACACTTTTTTACCTGGAAAATGTCCAATTATAAATTACGCACACGTGCACCAGGTAAAGTCAGTTTCAATAGCACCAACAATGCTTATGTAGGACAACAATTTGCTCTGTAACCTGCGCAATTGTTGTATTTTTATTGGTTTTTCCGGAATGTTCTCACGTTTAAGAAAAACCAACATAACCACAACAACTGTGCAGGTTACGGCGCAAATGGTGCTCTGATTCTGAAACTATGAAGTTTCAGTAACAAACGAGTGTTGGATTTTCTTGACAGGGATGAAGACATTGGGGCGATAAACAAACAACGAAAAACAAATAAGTGTGAGTATTTTTTAAATCTTTAACTGGTAGAGTGCTAAATTATTTTTTGCCATCAGAATTAGTTCATATGTCTTTGCCTCATTATAATTTATGGGAGAGTGCCTTGAGGCACTCCCACAAATAGTAATAATGCAAATTCGTACAGACTGAATAATTTCACTTCAAAGACAATATGAAGCACAGACACAGAAAATGAATCATTTAAGTTGTGGTACCTGCACTTCAGAATAAAGCTCAAATATGGGCTTCCAGCACTCTACCAGTTAATAATAATTTTCCTTTATTCTTTTATCTTATTCACCATGTGATAACTTGTGAAAACTATTTCCGTTGCATCTCAAATAGGCAAAACGTAACTCGCAACTAATTCTTGTTGACTGCATATATTTGAAAATGGGTGTACATGGGCTTTAGGCAAAAGGGAGGAATTCCAAGTATGAGTTGGGGGTGCGACTCATACACGGGGCGACTTTACACGGACATATAGGTTTTATGTCATTTCATGGGAAGCGTCACAGACCATGTGGTTCACCTCTGTCTCTCTTCAGAAATGGAATACCGCGACAAATCAGTGGCCGGCCAAAGTGTTATTATATACGGTAAGTAATCTTGTATTTTTGTAGCAAAATGGGTCGACTAGTCGACTTTAAGTCGATTACTACCGGCGACTAGTCGACTTTCGAAAATAACTAATCGTTTCAGTCAGCACTATTATTATCTATAAAATGGTGACAGCTGATAAATAATTCATACAAAACAAGTAAAAGTGATATCATTCATTGAGTATTATAATTGAATTCTAAACACTTCTTAGAAGTCCTTGTTCAGGCCGAATGGTTGTAGCATTCTTAAAGTGAAAATCCAATGTATTTCACGAGTTTGGCGCTGTTCAGTCGCATTTGGTCCCTCAGGATCGGAGGATAATAGCTGTATGATGCGGTAGCGCATATCAGACAATATGTGGTCATTTTGGTTAAAATGTATTGAGAAGGGGGTGTGTCCCTTTTATACAAGTGGTTTTTGATTATGTCGCTCTGTTGGCTACGGGGTTTTGGTATTGTTGTCCGTAGGCCAGTAGGGAAGAGGCTATTTTCCATGCATTTCTCCAGGAAAAGGCCTTGGAGTTCTAGTTTGAGCTGTTTTATGCAGAGGTTCCGTATGGTACGGTTTGCAGGCTTAAATTCCTCTCGAATGGGAGTAAGTGTGATTTGTTTTGTCTCATGGCGCTGTCTTTTTGGGCGCCGTGTCCACTGTCTGATGAAAGAATAACTGTGTCAACACTGGCACTCAGGTGCACTGGTGCTCAGGCTGATGTCACTAATAGAGCTAGCGGCCGGTGTTTCTGCCATAGTCCTTGAACAAGTTTAGAGGTAAATACTGTTCAATACAACTACAAGAGTTCGAGGGAACTTATAGCCTAATCGGTTTTGTGTGTTTGTACACTTCGTCAGAGGCAGTGGAAACACTTGTGGCTCAGCCTTATATATCTGAAGCTCTGGCGGGTGCATTTTGGCGGATGCACCGGACGGATATGTGTTGGCGAATGCACTAGACAGACACATGTTGGCGGGTGCACACAGCCATTGTATTTGGTAGATGCATTTTGGCGGATGCATTTTCGAGTGTTGATATCTTAAAAAGTCTCTTGTGAACATATCTAACAAAAAGTTGTATATTGGGAACACTTCTCTTTAACTGAACGTCAATAGATATCAAGCGCATCTGCCAAAACACAACCGCAGCATACACTTGCAAAAATGCATCTGCCAAAATGCATCCGCCAAATACAACGGCCGTGTGCACCTGCCAACATGTATCTGTCTAGTGCACATATCCATCCAGTGCATCCGCCAAAATGCATCCGCCAAAATGCACCCGCCAGAGCTTCAGATATATAAGGCTGAGCCACGAGTGTTTCCACTGCCTCTGACGAAGTGTACAAACGCACGAAACCGGTTAGGCTATATACTATACAGGATTGTCCGAAAACAAGTTCCCTCGAACTCTTGTAGTTGTATTGAAGAGTATTATAATTGCTTATTAAGCATGCAGGAAAAAGAGTTGTTAACCCTTTGAACCCTGGTGGTATCTTCCATATCAATGCAATGGCAGTAATTGGAAGAGTATGTATATATGGTGCCAGTAAATTCCATTTTTGGCCAAAATGGAATTTACTGACAACATATATACGATATTAGGTCACTAACAAACTCTGTAACTACTAATATCATGTGTTCTTTGTTCACTTCTTTCCATAATATTTCTGTTCTTACACACAAGACATGGAGAAAGGATGACACAAAAATGTCAAGGGAATGGAGTTCCACTGTGACAATAAGAAATATAAACAATGATTCGACCACGAAACTTCAACATGAAAGTTTCTTTGCTGAAACTTTGAGAATACATCTGATACTTTTTCCTGAAATAAGCTACTGCATGTATGCAAACTCCACTCTTTCTCCATTTAAGTGGTAATGTCTTCTCCACATACTGCACAATACCTCAATGGTTGAACTGAACAAGCAGCAATAAGAGCTCGATAATTATGTTGTATGAAAATTTTGATGTCAGTGACATTATTGTAGCTTTACTGAAAACTGCTTTGCATAAACAAATGAAAGTGTCAATGACACTAGAGCTCAACTTGTCCAAGAAGGGACTGAACTAAATAGAAAGATCCAGTAATGCCAAGTCATTCACTCAAGTTTCTACAGAAAAGATATCACACCAAAGCTACATATGAAATCTGAAAAAGAGCGGGTGAGAGGTGCGGCTTGTAGGGTCTGCTAATGGAATTGCAGACAATTTTTATGCCAAATCCAAGATAGCCACTGACGGCCATGTTTTTCAACAAAATTCAAAAAAATTTGATAGCTCACATCTAGACATCTCACCAAAGCTAAATTTAAAATTTTGAAAAAAATTGGTTGAGAGATATGGCCTGCAGGGTGTACTAATGGAATTGTTGACAATTCAGATGCTAAATCCAAGATGGCTGCTGGCGACCATATTTTTGAAAGAAATTCAGAAAAGTTAAAAAATTTATAGTAATTTATATATTTTTTATACTTACCAATGACCCAGACTTAGCTGATGCTAACTCTTAAAAATATAGGGCCAAACACAAATTTTGCCCCCCAATCCCCAAAATTTGCATCTAAAACCAAAGAAAACATGTCCTGAATGGCCCTCCACACTTCACCTCTACTGCGCATGCGCAGTGTCAAGAACGTCCCGAAATTGGCGCCATTAATCATTCTTGTAACCAGTGCCTGGTAAGCGCTATGTACTCAGCGGGGAGGTATGAGTTCCCAACTCCTGGGAGGGCCATCCCCGTCTGGGTCATTGGTAAGTATAAAAAATATATAAATTACTATAAATTTTTTTAACATTTTTATACTGTACCAATGACCCAGACTTAGCTGAATAGTAAAAAGGCTGGAGGGCCTAGGACATAGAGCAAGTTGAAATACGCTCAATTATATAAAATAGAGTCATCTCTTCTAGGGGAAAAGGAGTATTAGGCCTTACATGTATCTTTCTTATTTATGATAAATTAGAAAGACACAACACTTTCCAAAATTGAGCATCATAACATCCATGTACTCTATTAATATCCAGTATAATCCTTATACTAATAATTTTTAAAGTAAGCCAATAAATAAAGTCTAGAGAATAGAGACTCTTTATACTCCTTAAAAGTGTCTGAGGATTGTATAATAACGCCCGTTTGACATGTGATATATTCAAAAGCTATACTTTAAAAACTATGACCTGAATGAATTTTTAAAACATAAACTTCTCACTTAAAAGCCATCCCAGTAACAGCTCAGAATTACTAACTCCGGAGGAGGTATCCCCTTGTTTTCATAATAAAACAGGTGACCCAAGAGAACACCCTCCCCCCCCCCCCCCCCCCCCCCTTTTTCTTGCCCTGGGTCAAATAGCCCAGAGCGAAGAGGGCAGCAGGACGGAGTCACTGCCGGAACAGAAAGCCTACCTAGCTATAGTAGCAACTGTTATTAAGTGAATGACATTCTGAGCAGTCGATAATAGACCTAACAATGGAGGCCTCCAAAAATGGACTCAATATTCTGAGATAAAAATTCATGAATGTGGATGGCTGAGCGCAATGAGCAGCCTTCAAAAATCTATAATAGCAACACTATTAGTGTAAGCCCAAGATGTAAAAAGAGCTCTACTTCATGAGCCGAAATCTCAAGCACAAACTGCTGAGTCAATGATATACCATAAGCAGTACCGATAGTTAATTGAATCCATTAGCAACAGAATGGAGCGTAATGTCCTTCTATTAGGCATCAAAGACAGAAGAAGCTTACGTCCATACTAATAAACTGATATCTGTTTATAAATACGTAAACTCTAACCGGACCGAGTAAAGGCCTATGCCCGTACGAAGACGGAAGGACCTTAATAACAATAGGTTCCGGATATTATTAGGAGCCTGACTCATAACCAAAAATCCAACCTAAGTAGTAAAGGAAGTAGTGTTTCCGTCACTACAAAAGTGAGAATCGTCCACCGATAGTGCATGAAGCTCACTGACTCCTCAGTAAAAGAAAAGACTAACAGAATTACTGTCTTAAAAGGTCAGAATTTAAAAACTACTGTTTCTAGAGGCTCAAATGATTACTTAGCTAAATAAGAACCGAAGCTAAATTCCGTATAGGAATTTAATCTAATGATTCTAGGTCTATTTATCGAAAAGTTTCTAATTGACTTAGATAAAGAGACATAAGACTCAATTGTAAACTATCATAGAGTGCATAGGTATGAGATAACATAGACCTATAACCCTAATAGTAACAGGCTGCAGTAGATCTTGTCAAACAAGTATACTAGAAAGTTGCAATGTCTAGTATGGAGTGATCAAAAATATCAACATAATGATCCCTACACCAACGACGGAAGAGCCTCCACTTTAGCCGCATAGTATAGCGAAGAAGAGGTTCTCCTACAGTAAGAAATCGCGTCCAAAGCTCGTCCTGTACAATGCTTGCCATGCAAGAAGGACCACACAACGGAATATGTGAAGGTTGAGACCTTGCGGGTTGTGATGAAGTTGACACGATTCCCCCAGAGAAAGAAGATCCTCTCAAGGAGGAAGTTTTCGCGGTAAGTCCCACAGTAGACACCTGAGTAAATTTACCCACGGTCTCTGTGAAGACAGAGATGCTATCAACAGAATTGTATTATGGATGTTTATCTTAGCAATACTTGCTGAATCAACAGCGCTGGAGGATACGCATATCCTATCATTCAGTCCTATTAGATCAATAGAGCGTTAACAACATAAGCTCAGGGATCCGGACATGCAAACACATACGTCTGCAAATGAATAGTGAGTTATGTCGCAAATAAATTATCATTGGGCGTTCCCATTGATAGCAAATCTGATTGAATACTTGTTTGTTGAGAGTCCATTCTGACGGCAACAAGCGACCCTTACGTGAAAGGGAGTCTGCTAATACAATCAGACGACCCGGAATATGACGAACCGAAGCAGAACTTGGTGTACTATAACAAACAGAAGGATTCTTTCCGTTAAATTGAATAATAGAATCGAATGAGTGCCTCCCTGGTTCTGGAGAAACGCAACTACTGTCGTATTATCGGACAGGATTTGGACATGCGTTTCTGAATAATGTTCATCCAATGACATAGTGCAAGCCTAAAGAACATTATTCCCTGGAAGATAAGTGCTTGCCTAGAAACTGCGGAACCCAAAGACCCTGGCACTTCGAATCCGTTGGGATCAATATTGTACCCCAACCTGTTTGACTGGCATCCGTCATAATCATAAAACTCGGATCTGGCAACTGCAGTGGCACTCTCTAAGTCAACCACCGAATGTTGCCCCAGTCTGAATCTCTTGCTACACTTGATAGACAAGAGAACGTGTATATCGAGCAATTCATAGATTGCTGAAGAGTTGCCGTCGAAGAGAAGCTTCTCCGAGACCGAAGCGACTCTGAGAGAGTTCTTCACCTTACTATCCACGCGCGTGGATGTAGCTAGGGCTGCGTCACGTCTAACCAACTCCAGGTTGCCACTGTAGGGTGGAGTTATACGTGGAAAAACTACTGCATTTGAAAGAAATCACATTGAGGATCATATCCTGGAATTCTTTCTCTTGAAGACGTAATGATAACGCCTCAGTAAGGTGGTCTACGTAAGATAAAGCGTCTAAGTTAAGTCTATTAGACATCATTGTCGTTTCCAACATCGTGGTTGGAATTGACATAGACTGCGAAAAAGATAATTCCCAGTCTTCAACCCCGCCGTCTAGACGCATATGAACTCTCGGTATGCCCTGTTCTGCCAAAATAAATTATTTCCTAGAATTGATAAAAGGCAGAAGAGCATTGCGGACAAGAAACTAGACTATCATGCTTGGTAGCAAGCTTATATATAGCGTCGTTAAATAATTCGAATGTTCTAATGACATTATTGGACTGTGTCGGTAAGTCAGGGACAATGTCCCTGAACCGATCCAAAACTCTGTGTCCAATGACGCTATTAGTCTCTTATCCAGCATCGCAGCAATGTAGTCCGACGGAACAACCTGTAGAAGGTAATGCCGGAAGATATGTATGGCAGCTTCCGTTGTTCCGAAAGGGAAAGCTTGAAATCGTCCAAATCCCTTTCGCCATCCTGTCGGACCCTATAAAGTGTTCGGTCGTCCGAACCTGATGCAACAGCGGAGCACACCGACCCAGCGCCGTCGGATAATTCCTGATCCGACCGAGAATCCATCGATTGCTGGGATGCTGCGATAAACTGTGCTAACTTGGATAGCACGTCCGTCACTAAGGCCTGTGGAGAAGCGGTCTAACGATGCATTGCCGCTGGAAGCTCCATGTTCGTTACCCCGTGCATACTTCTATTATGCGAACGAACGGAGTGTATAGGCCTCGTGTCCCTTGGCTACTGGATGGCGTGACCTGTTCGCCGTGGAATCACTGAATGACGAAGCTGGCCGGATACTCGAGGTCACGTAGCCAATGTGCGGTCGTGTGCGCTGCTGTGAGGATGAGGAAGCATTATCGACAGTCTCTCGGACTGTCAATATAACGGAGCGTCCCAAGCGGCGGACATATGCTCCGAATGCAAAATATCTGTACCACAACATCCGGTCCCATATGTTGTTGTACGAGAGAGGGACCTCTCTCGCTCGCAGCCCGGATGGACCTGGACGAGCTAGGAACTGGACTAGCAGGCTTCCTCCGATCTGTCCTCTAATCCGTCGTCACTGGGTGTGTACTAAAGTTTATTATAGTGCTCGCATCACCCAAATCTCCTTCCTAGACGGCTACGGACGAACCCGGCTGCCAAACCATTCGATGAATGGACGCTACACCGGGTGAGCTAGCGAATGTCAACTCCGTCGATCCCACTAGGGACCTCTTAGGCGATTGACATATTCCATGAGCACTTATTGCCGCTAGCTCTTCATTAACTATGACGACAGAGGCACACTTTTGAAAGACATCTCCGTAACTTTGCGAACAAGAAACCAGACATGCTTGTTAATAGCAAGCAAATAATAATATATATATAGCGTCGTTCAATAATTCGAAAGTTGTGTGACATTATTGGACTATGTCGGAACTGAGGGGACGATGTCCCTGAACCGAACCAAAAATTTCTGTGTCCACCGACGCTATCAGTTTCTTATCCGGCATCGCAGCATTCTGGTCCGACGAAAGAACCTCTAGAAGATAAAGTCAGATGACATAAACAACAGCTTATGTTGTTCCGAAAGGGAAAGCTCGAAATCCTCCGAATCCCTTTCGGCATCCCGTCGGACCGGATGAAATTTTCGGACGTCCGTACCTGCTTCCGCGGAGCGTCCCGACCCAGCGTCGTCGGATAATACATGATGCGACAGATTCTGTTGTTGCTGGGATGCTGCGATAAGCTGTGCCATTTGGGATAGCACGCCCGTCACCGAGGCCTGTGCAGTAGCGGTCTTACGATGCATTGCCGCCGGAAGCTCCGTGTACGTTGACTCCCGCACACTTTCTTATGCGAACGTCCGGAGTCTGCAGGCCTCGTGTCCCTGGCTACTGGATGGTGTGACCTGGTCGCCGATGATTCTCTGATTGGCGAAGCTGACTGGATATCCGAGGTCACGTAGCCAAGAGCGGTCGTGTGCGCTACCATGAGAATGAGGAAGCCTTGTTGACAGTCTCTCCGGACTGACTATATATCGGAGCGTCCCGATCGGCGGACGTATGCTCCGAAAGCGAAACATTCTGTACCACAACATCTGGGGCCAGATGTTGCTGTACGAGAGAGGGGCCTCTCTCGCTCACAGTCCGGATGGACCTGGACGAGCTAGGAACCGGACTGAAAGGCTTCCTCCGTTCTCCCTCTAATCCGCCGTCACTGGGTGTGCATTTGGTTGATTTATAGTGCTCGCATCACCCCAAAACTCCTTCTAGACCGCAACGGACGAACCCGGCTGCCGAACCATTCGATGAATGGACGCTACACCGGGCGAGCTAGCCGACGTCAACGGCCGTCGAACCTACTAGGGCCCTCTTAGGCAATTGACGTATTTACATGAGCACTTTTCCGCTAGCTCTTCATTAATTGTGACGACGGAGGCACACTTTTGGAAGACATCACGGATACATCACCCTATTCTTGATCGTCTGAAATAGAGATTGATAAAGTAGAGTGACCCTGCGGGGAAAGGACCGGAATGGCCAATTCCCCACTAACATAACGTGACATACGCTTCCCATTTTGTCATCGAAATTAACACATACAGAACAGGAGTTAGTGCGAGTACACTGACTACATATACAATGATTATGAAAGTCAGAGGAAGATTTCCTCTTATTACAATTGAACAATATCCTTTCATTGTGAAAAGAAAACAAAGTCCTAGTACTCGCACCAACCCCTGACAATCAAAATACATAATAATATGATCCATTAATATAGAAAAAATAATTGCAATCAAAAAATTTTGAAAAAATATTTTTTCAGAACAGCCCAAGTTTCTGAAAAGTAACGTTGAGCCCCAATGGATCCCAAGCCTAAGTGTGGACAAAAATTCTAAAAATATTTTAAACAATTTCTGCAACACTTACGGACAATAATAATGTATCTAGTTATGATTAGGGGGCGCGGTGGCTCAGTTGGTAGAGGTGCAGGCTGCAAGCCGAGAGGTCCTCGGTTCGAATCCCACCTGCGGCAACCGCGTTGTGTCCTTGGGCAAGACACTTCACCCCGATTGCCTACATGGGGGCACGATGACGCTGTGTACGGAGGCGTACTGCACGTCGATGGTGCGCATGTCTTCAACCAATCTAACCCTGCCTGTGCTGCGGTGCAGAGTTCAGAGTTACGATGTTGGAGAGCTGACAGCTGCTCGTCGTTGCTCGGTGGTTCACTCCGGGTACTCCGGCTTCCTCCACCCGTAAAACTGTCACGGTCACGATTAGCCATTGTGCATAAGTATGTGACCTTAAACACCAATAAATAAATAAATAAATCTAGTTATGATTAAATTAACATCCAGATATTATTTTCAAGAAATCCTCCCTCACACAGAGGGCTGTAGTAAATGTAAACAAAAAGTGTAAAAACACTAGAAAAAGACTCCAGGCACCCTGGCCCGAAATCAGTTACCAATAATACACTATCTGATGCAAAACAGAGACTTCCAGGGAAGAAACTGCAGAACATCAGATGGTAGATGCAGAACACTACGCCTAACCACCCATAGGTGAAGACGTAAACATGGGGAAAAGAACAGAATTCATTCTGTTATCCAGCTAAAACTCCCAAGAAATTTTAGTAATAAAATTACAGAAAATATGCCAAAAGCATGGTAGAATAGCAAGAGGGGACTTAAAGGAAAGGGAGAGAGGAAAACACTGAACAAGCAGTGTAATTTGATTAACAAGAATGACCACAACAGGCTGTTGCCTCGAAAATAGGTAACTTAACATAATTTCATTAAAAAATTTAAAGTTACAGCCCTGATTATTTCTGTCACTCATTTTTCCTCTCCTCCTTTTATATCCTCCTTAGAATCACCATTTCTCTAATATTTATGTGTCTGGCATCATTTAAACTGAGATTTACAAGCACAAAGATCAGTCAGATGTTAACTGATGAAGGGCCAAACAAAGACTGATTAATGGCGCCAATTTCGGGACGTCCTTGACACTGCGCATGCGCAGTAGAGGTGAAGTGTGGAGGGCCATTCAGGACATGTTTTCTTTGGTTTTAGATGCAAATTTTGGGGATTGGGGGGCAAAATTTGTGTTTGGCCCTATATTTTTAAGAGTTAGCACCAGCTAAGTCTGGGTCATTGGTACAGTATAAAAATATTTGATAGCTCCCATCTTGACATTACACCAAAGTTCTATATAAAATTCAAAAGCTAATTGAATTGCTGTCAATTTATATGCCAAATCTAAGATCGTCACTGGCAGCCATGTTTTTAAGTAGATAGCTCCCATCTAGACATTGCCCTAAAGCCACATATGAAATTTGGGACTGATCGGGTGAGAGCTGCAGCCTGTAGGGTGTGCTAAAGGAATTGTTGGACAATTTATATCCAAATCCAAGATGGCAGCTGGCAGCCACGTTTTTCAACAAAATTCAGAAAAATTTGATAGCTCCCAACTAGACATCACACCAAAGCTACATATGAAATTTGAAAAAGATCGAGTGAGAGATGTGGCTTGTAGGGTTTGCAACTGGAATTGATGACAATTTATATGCCAAATCTAAGATGGCCACTGGTAGCCATGTTTTTCAACAAAATTCATAAAAATTTGAAAGCTCCAAACTAGACATTTCACCAAAGCCACATATAAAATTTGGAACTGATCGGGTGAGAGCTGCAGCCTGTAGGGTATGCTAAAGGAATTGTTGGACAGTTTATATCCAAATCCAAGATGGCCACTGGCAGCCATGTTTTTCAATGAAATTCAAAAATGTTTGACAGCTCCCATCTAGACATTGACCTAAAGCCACATATGAAATTTGGAACTGATCTGATGAGAGCTGCGGCATGTAGGGTGTGCTAAAGGAATTGTGGACAGATAGATAGCAGATGGATCTTCTGACAGACAATGGACCACAACCCATCCCAATAGCTCATACTTGACGTTGTCAAGTTGAGCTAAAAACCTACCAATGGTGGAATTTACCAGTAGCAAATATTTTCAACAAAATTTTATTTGTCCACTTGAACTTAAGATATGTGTGAAATTTTTCAGATGTATCATGTTTGAGAATGTCCCCTGTTTCCATTTTTTAACATGATAGTTCTCGCTACAATATAGTCACTGATAGTCATAGATGATGATTTACACATTGCCGATGTGGAGTCGTGTTTTTTGGCACCTGTATCTGCTTATTATAAGAAAATCATATCAACTGATATTTGTTCAAATCATCATGCTAATGAACTGAAAAGAGGCCAAAATTAAGGGCCATTAAATCTGCTCAGTATGGTCAAACCATACTCGTTTTCAAACTCATTCAAGACATTGTTGACGACGACGGATGCCAAGTGATGGCAATAGCTCACATGGCCCTTTGGGCCAGGTGACTTAAAAAAAAATGGATCGCAACTCCCAAAATTAGGACCCATTCCCAGCCGGAATCAAATGCATATTTTATTCCTTTCAAAACAATTATGATTTTAAATGCATTCAAAATTTCTTCAATATACATTTGATTACCAAATGATACAACTTTCGGCAGAACAGCTTCACCTATCATTGAAATATTCAAAAAAATGTTTGAAAAAACTGAGTTTTCTTTAAGTCATCTAGCAAATCGGTTATTTTTTTGCACGGAACTCAAGTGCAATGAAAGTGTCAATGACACTGTAGCTTAACTTGTGTGTTGTGTTTGATGAAAAGAATAATGTTCAATGTTTGTGAAAGGATTATGAAACAAGAGGCCCCAAGGGGCCGGAGGGTGCTCACCTGACATGGTAGCCTAAATATCAACCCAGAGAATTGATTTCAACAAGTTGCATCTGCTCCTCATAAGAAAAGCTTATACCAAATATCCAAAGATTCTGACCAAAGATTTTTAAAGAATATTCCTCATATTGAACTATGTTATAATTCGGGCTCCCACCGGGAGCCCATATATGAACCCAGGGACTTGGCTTTAACAAACTTGAATCTCACCCCCCTAAGGATGTTGCACACCAAATATCAAAACATTCCAACTGCTGGATCTCAAGAAGAAGGTTTTTAAAGAAAATTTCTCAAACTAAGTTACAATTCAAGCTCCCACAGTGAGTCCAACTATGGACCTAGGGACATGGCTTGAACAAACTTGAATCTCACCCCCCTAAGGATGCTGCATATCAAATATCAAAACATTCCAACTCCTGGATCTGAATAAGATTTTTAAAGAGAATTCCTCAATTTGAAGTTATAATTCGGGCTACCACAGTGAGCCCAAATATGAACTGCTGGATCTTGAGAAGAAGATTTTCAAAGAAATTTGCCTGAAATGCACTAAGTTCGAATTCAAGCTTCTATAGTGAGCCCAAATATGAATCTAGGGAGCCGATTTGAACAAACTTGAATCAGATCCACCCCACAATGTTGCATACCAAATATCAAAAGATTCTGCCTGCTGAATCTGGAGAAGAAGATTTTTTAAGAAATTTGCCTGAAATTCACTAAGTTCGAATTCGAGCTTCTATAGTGAGCCCAAATATGAATCCAGGGGGCCGATTTGAACAAACTTGAATCAGATCCACCCCACAATGTTGCAAAACAAATATCAAAAGATTCTGCCTGCTAGATCTGGAGAAGATGATTTTTTAAGAAATTTGCCTGAAATGCACTAAGTTCGAATTCGGGCTTCTAAAGTGAGCCCGAATATGAATCCAGGGGGCCGATTTGAACAAACTTGAATCAGATCTACCCCACAATGTTGCATACCAAATATCAAAAGATTCTGCCTGCTGGATCTGGAGAAGAAGATTTTTTAAGAAATTTGCCTGAAATGAAATAAGTTCGAATTCGGGCTTCTATAGTGAGCCCAAATATGAATCCAGGGGGCCGATTTGAACAAACTTGAATCAGATCCACCCCACAATGCTGCATACCAAATATCAAAAGATTCTGCCTGCTGGATCTGGAGAAGAAGATTTTTTAAGAAATTTGCCTGAAATGCACTAAGTTCGAATTTGGGCTTCTAAAGTGAGCCCAAATATGAATCCAGGGGGCCGATTTGAACAAACTTGAATCAGATCCATCCCACAATGTTGCATACCAAATATTAAAAGATTCTGCCTGCTGGATCTGGAGAAGAAGATTTTTTAAGAAATTTGCCTGAAATGAAATAAGTTCGAATTCAAGCTTCTAAACTGAGCCCAAATATAGACCCAGGGAGCCAATTTGAACAAACTTGAATCAGATCCACCCCACAATGTTGCAAACCAAATATCAAAAGATTCTGCCTGTTGGATCTGGAGAAGAAGATTTTTTAAGAAATTTGCCTGAAATGCACTAAGTTCGAATTCGAGCTTCTATACTAAGCCCAAATATAAACCCAGGGGGCCAATTTGAACAAACTTGAATCAGATCCACCCCACAATGTTGCATACCAAATATCAAAAGATTCTGCCTGCTGGATCTGGAGAAGATTTTTTAAGAAATTTGCCTGAAATGCATTAAGTTCGAATTCGGGCTTCTATAGTGAGCCCAAATATGAATCTAGGGGGCCGATTTGAACAAACTTGAATCAGATCCACCCCACAATGCTGCATACCAAATATCAAAAGATTCTGCCTGCTGGATCTGGAGAAGAAGATTTTTTAAGAAATTTGCCTGAAATGCTTTAAGTTCGAATTCGGGCTTCTATAGTGAGCCCAAATATGAATCTAGGGGGCCGATTTGAACAAACTTGAATCAGATCCACCCCACAATGCTGCATACCAAATATCAAAAGATTCTGCCTGCTGGATCTGGAGAAGAAGATTTTTTAAGAAATTTGCCTGAAATGCACCAAGTTCGAATTCGAGCTTCTATACTGAGCCCAAATATAAACCCAGGGAGCCGATTTGAACAAACTTGAATCAGATCCACCCCACAATGATGCATGCCAAATATCAAAAGATTCTGCCTGCTCGATCGGAGAAGAAGATTTTTTAAGAAATTTGCCTGAAATGCACTAAGTTCGAATTTGGGCTTCTATAGTGAGCCCAAATATGAATCCAGGGAGCCGATTTGAACAAACTTGAATCAGATCCACCCCACAATGTTGCATACCAAATATCAAAAGATTCTGCCTACTGGATCTGGAGAAGAAGATTTTTTAAGAAATTTGCCTGAAATGCACTAAGTTCAAAATCGGGCTCCTATACTGAGCCCAAATAGAACCCAGGGGGCCGATTTGAAGAAACTTGAATCAGATCCACCCCACAATGTTGCATACCAAATATCAAAAGATTCTGCCTACTGGATCTGGAGAAGAAGATTTTTTAATCTTTTTCCCATTGCCTACAGTGTTAAAAAGTGCTGATTCAGCACTTTTTCAAAAGTCCTGAAAAAAGTACCTTGTGATCAAACCGATAGAGATTTTTTTTTAACCATTCTATTCTACTGGATAAAAGTAAGCTTTATACAAAATAAGAATTCTCTGTGCCGTGTAGTTTTGCAGATATGGCAGTTTTAAGGTTTTTCCTATTTTTAGCTCCCAAGGTTCCCACGGGGCAATGAGAAAAATATTTTTTGCATCAATCAACTACTTATGACCCATTATCATCTCATATCAAATTTGGTTTAAATCGACCTGACAGTTCTGAAAATAGAAATTTTAGGCGTGGCCAAAATTTTTGCCCCTCCCGTAACGAAGGCAAATAATGCCCGACAAACTTCTCTTGAACAAACTTGATTGTAAACCTCAAAAGGACTCTGTATACCACATATCAAGTCTCTGCTACTGGTGGTTCATTAGAAGAAGATTTTCAAAAAATTTGGACATTTTTTCCCCACACCTCTGCTCAATATGAGCCGAAACCTATTTTGAATAAAAATCAAAATGCCCCTATATAACCACTACTTACATGAAATTTAATTAAAATGTGGCCAGTGGTTTAGGAGAAAGAGGCTCAAACACCACCTTCACGCAGGACGGACGACAGACGACGGACGAAGAGTGATAAGAAAAGCTCACCATGACTTTCAGTCAGGTGAGCTAATAAGACAAGAATTGTGATAATTGGGAATATGTTAATTTCTGTTCCCAGTATGCTATGTTTTCAATAAAAATAATATGAGGTGTTGACTGTATTAAAGAACTGAGGGGTGGGTTAATGTGGCCCCACAGTTAATGTATGTCAACGAAAGTTACCAAGTTACAGTGAAATTATTCCAAAACGAGTCATCCTGTCAAGTTACAATGAAATCCCTTCATAAATACATCCTGTGGACTGTGCTAAAGGTTTTTGGGCTGGAATTGTGATAATTGGGAATATGTGCATTTCTGTTCCCTGTATGCTATGTTTTTGATAAAAAATAATATGAGGTGTGCACTGTACTAAAGAGCTGAGGGGTGGGTTAATATGACCTCACAGTTAATGTATGTGGCCCTCACAGTTAATGTATATCAATGAAAGTTACCAAGTTACAGTGAAATTATTCCAAAACGAGTCATCCTATCAAGTTACATTGAAATCCCTTCATAAATATGGCCTGTAGACTGTGCTAAAGGTTTTCGGGCTTCGGGCCCCTGTAGCCGGCAGTTTCCCAATTGTGTCCAAAGGAGACGTTCTCATCTAGACATTAAATGAAGTCAACCTACCAAGTTACAATGAAATCGCTTAATAAATATGACATGTGGACTGTGCTAAAGGTTTTTGGGCTTTGGCAGCCATCATGGTTGAATGATCGTAACCAAAAGGGGACATTCTCATCTGGAGTGATCCTACAAAGTTACAATAAAATCCCTTCATAAATATGACCTGTAGACTGTGCTCAAAGTTTTTGGGCTTCGGGCCCCTGAAGCCGTCACAGTTGACCAATCACGACCAAAAGGGGACGTCATAATCTAGGCATAAAATGGAGTCAAACTTACGGGTTACAATGAAGTCCTTCAATAATTATAACCAATAGACTATGCTAAAGGTTTTGGGGTTTTGGGCTCGGGCAGCCATCAAGGATGAATGATCACGACCAAAAGGGGACGTTCTCATTTAGACATTATTTGGAGTCATCCTACTAAGGTACAATGAAATCCCTTCATAAATATCACCTGTAGATTGCGCTAAGGGTTTTTGGGCTTCAGGCCCCTGTAGCTGTAACAGTTGCCTAATGGTGTCTAAAAGGGGCTGTTCTCATCTAGACATTATATGAAGTCAACCTACCAAGTTACAATGAAATCCCTTCATAAATATGACATGAAGACTGTGCTTAAGGTTTTCGGGCTTTAGGCTCGGGCAGCCATCATGGTTGAATAATCGCAACCAAAAGGGGACATTCTCATCTGGACATCATCTGGAGTGATCCTACGAAGTTACAATGAAATCCCTTCATAAATATGACCTGTAGACTGTGCTCAAGATTTTCTGGCTTCAGGCACCTGTAGCCATCACAGTTGACCAACCACGACCAAAGGGGGATGTCATCATCTAGGCATTATATGGAGTCAACCTAACAAGTTACGATGAAATCCTTCCATAAATACGACCTACAGACATGCTAAAGGTTTTTGGGCTCGGGCACCCATCAAGGCTGAAAGATCGCAACCAAAAGGGGATGTTCTCATCTAGACATTATTTGGAGTCATCTTACCAAGCTACAATGAAATCCCTTCATAATTATGACCTGTAGACTGTTCTAAAGGTTTTCGGGCTTCGGGACCCTATAGCTGTCACAGTTGCCCAATCGTGTCCAAAAGGGGACATTCTCATCTAGACATTATATGAAGTCAAACCTACCAAGTTACAATGAAATCCCTTCATAAATATGATCTGTAGATTGTGCGAAAGGTATTCGGGCTTTGGGCTCGAGCAGCCATAATGGTTGAATGATCGCAACCAAAAGGGGACATTCTCATCTGGGCATCATCTGGAGTGATCCCAAGAAGTTACAATGAAATCCTTTCATAAATATGACCTGTAGACTGTGCTCAAGATTTTCGGGCTTTGGGCACCTGTAGCCATCACAGCTGACCAATCACAACCAAAAGGGGATGTCATCATCTAGGCATTATATGGAGTCAACCTAACAGGTTGCAATGAAATCCTTCCATAAATATATGCTAAAGGTTTTTGGGCTTGGGCACCCAACAAGGCTGAATGATCGCGATCAAAATGGGATGTTCTCATCTAGACATTATTTGGAGTCATCCTACCAAGTTACAATGTATCCCTTCATAAATATGACATCTAGACTGTGCTAAAGGTTTTTGGGCTTCGGGCCCCTGTAGCCGCCACAGTTGCCTGTTCACGTGCAAAAGGGGACTTTCTCATCTAGACATTATATGAAGTCAACCCACCAAGTTACAATGAAATTCCTCAATAAATATGACCTGTAGACTGTGCTAAAGGTTTTCAGGTTTTGGGCTCGGGCAGTCGCCACGGTTGGCAGATCACGCCCAAATTCTCATCTAGACATCATAAGGAGTCATCCTACCAAGTTACACTGAAATCCCTCCATATTAAACATGACCTGCAGACTGTGCTAAAAGTTTTGGGGTTTTGGGCTTGGGCAGCCATCACGGTTGATAGATCATGCCCAAAAGGGGACGTTCTTATCTAGGCATTATACAGAGGCATCCTACCAAGTTACAATGAAATCCCTTCATAAATACGACCTGTAGACTGTGCTAATGGTTTTCGGGTTTTGGTGCTCGGTCAGCCATACCGGTTGCCTGATCGCGCCCAAAAGGGGGACGTTCTCATCTAGACATGACCCCAAACCTGCATATGAAATTTTGTGACGATCAGACAAGAACTGCAGGGTGTAGCCCATGCTAAAGGAAAATGTGAACAGACTCACAGACTAACAGACTCCCAGACCAACAGACTTCCGCACGCATGATGGTAATAGCTTATCTTGACTATGTCAAGTTAAGCTAAAAATGTATTTAGAAAAACGTTGGATATTCTGTAATATACATATTTTTCTTAACATTTTGAGGTCTTTTAAAACAGAGGTGGAACAGAATCCAATTGAACTTTGATTCAGGCTCCTTATTAAGATTTTTATTATTCTAATTTATCGCTGTTCTCTTCTCAGTATTCATATTGCCAGTGTTTAAAGATCACATGTCACTCTCTTCTTGATTGTAAATGTCTCATTTCATTAGTCAGAGATGTCTGCTGGTTAAGGCTGTTTATTTACTGATGTGATGAGAGCACCTAAAAGGTAAGATTATAATAGTCGTTTTACTGACTGTAAATAAATGCCCACCAGGAATCAGTGCCCAAGAAATTTGAAAAGATGCCAAAATAAATCTGAAAACTCCAGTATAGTATAACCCACAGATATTTACGAAGAGATTTGGCATGTATTTGTATGAAAACATGATCAATATGCTGGACAACTTAATTAAATAACATTCCCCAAAAGCTCGGAAAATTTTCACACATTGTACTGAATATCTCAACAATAGTAGAAGCTATCTCACCTAAAGTTGTATAGCTGAATGTATATAGGAATTATTTTTAATAAATTTAAGGCCCCACAATGTAGATCTTCTTTATCTCAGGCAATTTTTTGTAAACTTGCTTATGGGCGGGCATTTTTTTATTTTATTTTGTATTTTTGTAATTATTTCATTGCCATCAAAAGTTCATGTTCTTGGTTTGTTTTATGTTTTAGGCCTCATAATCTACAGAATAGCATGGATGGTGGTGTATTTCATCCCTTGAGGGACAAATTTATCAATTTTATTAACCATTTAATTTTTATTTTTTTAAGTTTACATTGGTTATAAAAAGAGAGCATGTCGTAGCCAAAATGA
This sequence comes from Pictodentalium vernedei, assembly GCA_031216915.1. Classification (NCBI taxonomy): domain Eukaryota; kingdom Metazoa; phylum Mollusca; class Scaphopoda; order Dentaliida; family Dentaliidae; genus Pictodentalium; species Pictodentalium vernedei. The sequence goes on along the minus strand of CM062290.1, from coordinate 233,016,101 downwards.
CCATGCATGAGGGTCTGAGAAACAGATTTTTTAAGTTTTTTAGGCCTAAAATCATATTTGTTAGAGAGAAAATAAAATATACATTTCAATCCAGCTGGGGCATGTTTCCTAATTTTGTGGGTTTTGACCCTTTCATTTTTTTATACTGAATAATATACATTATATGTTTCCAGACCCCTATAGCCATAACATAATTGTGTAGATTGCACAAGATAGTTTACCTTGACAGACAAAGACAGTAATATCTTACCAATTCTATCTACCACTTTGATCATTTTTTCAAGTTCATCAGGACATATATCTGGACAGTGTGTGAATCCAAAATATAACAATACCCATTTTCCTATAAAGTTTTTGCTTGTCTGTGGTATACCGTGATGATCCACCATTTCCCATGAACCTCCAAGATTTGCTTTACCAATTGTTATACTCCTCTCTTTTGCCAGTTCTAGAAAAAATTCATATTGCAGCGATTAACTCAAGACAAAAAATGTCTTCTACAAAATGTCACACACTCTACTAAAATTACATGTAGTACTGCTCTTTTGGACTAGTATAGACTTCAAAACAATTATCGCTTTATCTAACCCCTAAGTCAGACAAAACTTTGCAAACAAAATTCTTGAATAACTAATTTGTTTCATTTTTTGCATCAAAAACATTGGTTATGACCCTCATTGGAATGCATGTTTTGGAAACCAAGTATTTTCCCAACAGAAAAATCAGTAAAAATGTTGCAGAAATACTGTCTCAATGTTTTAAGTTTTTATGCAAGTCAGTTCCAATGGCAGCACTTCTCATATAGTACCCACATGGCAGGACTGTCAGGTTTTGGAGACACTGATTGCTGGACTTGAGCCTGTTTCAGACTTTACTGATGAGTTCTTGTGCTTAGCAAAGACATTAAAAAACGCATAAAAAGTTACATGCATGGCAAGTACAGTGATGAAGACACAAATAAACTTGTGTGTGTGGCATCATTTCTCAATGGAAAGTTTAAAAAACATTTTCTGTGATTTAGAATTTAATATGGTAAAATCATTTTTAAGTGGTGAAAAGTCACTGCACATTGCAACTGACAATGCTAAACCAAAAGACAGCGAGTGAATATCACCTACAGCAAAATACAAAAAAAAAAATGTTGGGAAGCCTATTTGCAATGGCAAAAACTACATGTAGTTCTGGAAGTAGTAGAATTATTACTGAAATCAGACAGTTAAATGGCAATACCCTGTGCTGACAGTGAATCCAGTTCCTTGACTGGTGGAAACTAAACCATAAGTTACTCCCATTCCCCACACACTGGTCAATTTCCCCAGAAAGTTAAAAAATTTATAGTAATTTATATATTTTTTATACTTACCAATGACCCAGACATAGCTGGTGCTAACTCTTAAAATCTAGGGCCAAACACAAATTTTGCCCCCCAATCCCCAAAATTTGCATCTAAAACCAAAAGAAATCATGTCCTGAAGGACCTCCATACTTTGCCCCCACTGCGCATGCGCAGTGTCAAGGACGTTCCGAAATTGGCGCCAATCACCATTCTTGCAAGCAGTGCCTGGTCAGCGCTATGTACTCAGCGGGGAGGTATGAGTTCCCAACTCCTGGGAGGGCCATCCCCGTCTGGGTCATTGGTAAGTATAAAAAATATATAAATTACTATAAATTTTTTAACATTTTTATACTGTACCAATGACCCAGACATAGCTGAATAGTAAAAAGGCTGGAGGGCCTAGGACATAGAGGAAAATCCAATAAGCTCAACTATATAATATAGAGTCAACCCCTCAAGGAGAAAAGGGGTATTAGGCTTTACATGTATCTTTCTTATTTATGATAAATTAGAAAGATACAATACCCTTCATAATTGAGCACAATAACATTCATGTTCTCTATTAACATCCAGTATAACCCTTTATACTAATTATTTTTAAAGTAAGCCAATAAATAAAGTTAGTCCAGAGAATTGAGACTCTTTATATTCTTTAAAAGTGTCCGAGGATTGTATATTAACGCCCGTTTGACACTTGACATATACAAATGCTTCACACCGAGCTACACTTTAAAAACATGATATGAATGAATTTTTAATATTAATATTACACTTTAAAACCATCCCCGGAACGACTCAGAAATACTGACTTCGGAGGAGGAATTCCCTTGCTTTTCACTATAAAGCAGGTGACCTAAGGGAACACCCTCCCCCCCCCCTTCCCCTTGCCCTGGGTCAAATACCCCAGAGCGAAGAGGGCAGCAGGACGGAGTCACTGCCGGAACAGAAAGCCTGCATAACTATAGTTGCAACTGTTTAGTGGACGACATTCTGAGCAACAGATAATGGACCTAAACAATGCAGGTCTCCAGAAATGGACTCAATATTTCTGAGATAAAAATTCGTGAATGTGGATGGCTGAGACCAATAAGCAGCCTTCATTAAATCTGTAATAGCAATACTATTTGCGTAAGCCCACGATGTAGAAAGAGCTCTTACTTCATGAGCCGAAATCTTAAGCACAGACTGCTGAGAAGAAGATAAATTTTCATAAGCAGTACGGATAGTTAATTGAATCCATCTAGCAATAGAATGGACCGAAATGTCCTTTCTATTAGGCATCAGAGACAGAAAGAAACGTTTTCGTCCCTTTCTGATAAACTGAGAGTAAAGGCCTACGCCCGTCTGAAGACGGAAGGGCCTTAATAACAATAGGTTCCGGATATTTATTAGGAGCCTGATTCTTAGCTAAAAATCCCACATTAGTAGTGAAGGTGATAGTGTTCCCGACACTACGATAGTGAGAATAATCCACCGACAGTGCATGAAGCTCACTGACTCTTCTAGCAGAAGAGAAAGCTAAGAGAAAAGCTGTCTTATAAGACAAGAATCTACTGTCCCAAGAGGTTCAAATGGCTTTTCCTTCAGTTTAAGAAGAACCCAAGCTAAATTCCACTTAGGAATTAACCTAAGAGTTCTGGGTCTATTTATCGAGAAGTTTCTAACTAACTTAGAAGATAAAGAGACATTAGATCCAATTTGTAAACTATCATGATGTGCATAGGTATCAGATAACATAGACCTATAACCCTTAATAGTAACAGGCTGCAGTTTGATTTCGTCAAACAAGTATACTAGAAAGTTTGCAATGTCTGGTATGGAGGGATCGAAAATATCAACAGAATGATCCCTACACCAACGACAAAAGACCTTCCACTTAGCCGCATAGTTTAGCGAAGAGGAGGTCCTCCTACAGTTAGAAATCGCGTCCATTGCTCGTCCTGTAAAGTGCTTGCCATGCAAGAAGGACCGCAAAACGGAAAAACGTGAAGGTTGAGACCTTGCAGGTTGTAATGAAATTGACGCGGTTTCCCCTGCGAAAGAAGATCCTCCCGTGGAGGAAGCTTTCGCGGTAGGTCCCACAACAGACACCTGAGTAGATTTATTCACGGTCTCTGTGGAGACAGAGATGCAACCAACAGAATCTTGCATTGAGATTGTTTTATTTTTAGCAACATTTGCTGAATCAACGGCGTTGGAGGATACGCATATCCTATCATTCCGTCCCAAGGGATCGACAGAGCGTCTACTGCAAATGCTCTTGGATCTGGACACGGAGACACATACGTCTGCAACTGATTGATGAGATGTGTCGCAAATAAGTCTATCATTGGCCGTTCCCATTGGTAGCAAATCTGATTGAATACTACTTGAGTCCACTCCGACGGCAACAAGCGACCCTTTCGTGAAAGGGAGTCTGCTAGTACATTCAGACGACCCGGTATATGACGGACCGAAAGTAGAACTTGATGTTCTGGAGCAAACAGAAGGATTCTTTCCGTTAGATTGAATAACGGAACTGAATGAGTGCCTCCCTGGTTCCGTATATACGCCACTACTGTCGTATTGTCGGACAGGATTTGGACATGAGCATTGTGAATAATGTCCATCCAATGACGTAACGCAAGCCAAACTGACATCATTTCCTTGATGTTTATGTGCTTGCGTAGGAATTGCAGATCCCAAAGACCCTGGCATCTCAAATCCGTTGGGATCAATGATGCACCCCAACCTGTTTGACTGGCGTCCGTCATAATCGTAAAACTCAGATCCGGCAACTGCAGCGGAACTCCCCGAGTTAACCACTGAATGTTGCCCAAGTCTGAATCTCTCGTTTCACTTGATCTGACAATAGAACGTCTATGTCGAGCGAATGGATTTTCACACTCCAATTCTGAGTCAAGAAAATTTGGAGAGGACGAGTGCGTAACCGCCCCATCGGAATGAGATCCGCAGCGGCTCCGCACAGACCTATCAGTCTCATGAACTCCCTCGCTGTGACTTTGTCTGCGTGAAGACAATAGCGAGCGTAACAACTGACTAATTTCGCTCTGGTTAACGGCAGACGAACGAGATTGTTGTGCGTCTCGAAGCTCATTCCCAGATGTGTGAATGACTTGGACGGCATCAGATCCGACTTCTCCTCGTTTATTATAAAACCGAGACGTCAGAGCAATAGAAGCAGATTCTGCACATCGTTCTGAAGCGTTAGCTCGTTGCCGTACCTCTGAAGAATGTCGTCCAGGTAGGCCGACGTTACCGCAGACGAATGAGCTCGGAAATACATCATTACCGAGTTCATTACCCGAGTGAAAGCCCAGGGTGCTAGGTTCAATCCGAAGCACATCGCTCGGAATTGATACACCACTCCTAGGACTGCGAAGCGTAGATACTTTCTGAATGTCGGATGTACCATGACGTGAAAGTATGCATCTTTGAGATCTATGCTTGTAGCATAATCGTTCACCCGAATACTTGCTCTGACCGATCGAATCGTCTCCATATAAAACTTCGGAGCGACAATCAGCTTGTTTATCCAGCTCAAATCTATGACTGGACGGAACAAGCCATCTGGTTTCGGAACCAGAAACAGATGGCTGTAGAATCCCGGTGTTTCCTGGTTTTCTACGACCTCTACCGCGTTCTTCATTAAAAGAGACTGCACCTCTGATAACAGAGCGTCTCTTTTCTGCGGATTTGATGGAAGTTGAGTCCATTTTGGACTTCGAGTTAATGGAGGCTTTCGTTTGAAGGATATTCTTAGACCTTCCGAAATCACCCCTCTCACCCAAGGGTCGTCCGTAATCGACGCCCACTCTTCTGAAAAACTCGACAACCTTCCGCCAACCGGAACGCGATAGAGGTTGAAGCCATCACCTCCTGGACCTGCGAGGCCTGCGGGAGGAGAAACCACGTCCTCCACGACCCGCCGACCTCGGGGCGTCCGACCGATTGTCCCGGCCCGAAGTACGTCCCGCACGTGAGTCACTGCCTTGATGGTCTCTTGAATAAGACCACGAGGACGCACCGGAACCTTTATAGGAACCTCTCTTGGGCGCATTAGACCCAGAAGTGCCTGTCTTACTCTTATCTGCCGTGTCCGTCTTCTTAGAAGCGGATTTAAACAGCAGAGAATCCGAAGCTTTCTTATTAATTTTATCGTAAATTGCAGAAAGCTTGCCGTCGAAGAGAAGTTCTCCGGAGACCGAAGCGACTCTGAGAGAGTTCTTCACCTTACTATCCACGAGTGTGGATGTAGCTAGGGCTGCGTCACGTCTAACCAACTCCAGGTTTGCCACTGAAAGGGCGGAGTTACACGTGGAATAAGCTACTGCCCTTGAAAGAAGTCTTAAAGAGGATTGAACATCCTGGAATTCTTTCCCTTGAAGACGCAGTGATAACGCCTTTGTAAGGTGGTCTGTGTAAGATAAAGCATCTAAACTGACTCTGTTAGACGAAATAGTCGTATCCAACACCGCGGTTGGGATAGACGTAGACGACGGTAATGATAATTCTAAGTCTTCCGCCTCGTCGTCCATACGCAGAGGAACTCTCGGGATACCCTGTCCTGCCGTATCGAATTTATTCCTTGCATTAATGAAAGGCAGGTTAAGAGCATTGGCGGACAAGAAACCCGCTTTTCCTGTTTTGGAAGCAAGCTTGAATATAGCGTCGTTCAATAATTCAAATGTCCTTGTGACATTATTGGACTGAGACGGAAACTCAGGAGCGATGTCCTTGAACCGCTCGAAGAAATCAGTGTCCAATGACGCTATAATTCTCTTGTCCGGTACCGCAGCAGTCTGGCCCGACGGAACAACCTGAGGAAGAAAGTGCCGGATGAAGTCCACGGCAGCTTTATGCTGTTCCGAAAGGGATAACTCCAAGTCATCCGTATCCCTTTCACCATCTGGTCGGACCTCACGATGCTCCCGGTCGTCCGCACCCAATGCTTCGGCGGAGCGTACCAACCCAGTGCCGTCGGATAATTCCCGATCCGACACCGTTTGTGTCGGTTGCTGGGATGCTGCGATAAGTTGAGCTATTTGAGCAAGCACGTCCGACATCGAGGCCTGCGGAGGCGCAGTCTTTCGCTGCTTCGCCGAGGGCAGCTCCGCATCTAGTGATTCCCGCATACTCTTCCTATGCGAACGTCCGGAGTCAACCGGCCTCGTGTCCCTGGCTACCGGATGGCGTGACCTGGTCGCTGAAGAATCCCTGATCGGCGAAGCTGGTAGAATATCGGCGGTCATGTAGCCAAGGTGCGGTCGTGTGCGCTGGTGAGAGGAAGAAGAAGCCTGAGCAGTCTCAGAGGACTGCCTATACAACGGAGCGTCCCGAGTGATGGACGTGTGCTCCGCTAACGACACATTTTGTACCACAACATCTGGTCCCAGATGTTGTTGTACGAGAGAGGGGCCTCTCTCGCTCGCAGTCCGGATGGACCTGGACGAGCTAGGAACCGGACTAGAAGGCTTCCTCCGATCTCTCCTACTATCCATCGTCACTGGGTGTGCACCTTGAATGTTTATAGTGCTCGCATCACCCAACATTTCCTCCTGGACCGCATCGGACGAACCCGGCTGCCGAACCATTCGGTGAATGGATGCTACACCGGGCGAGCTAGCGGACGACAGCGCCGTCGATCCTACTAGGGACCTCTTAGGCAACTGTCGTATCTACATGAGCACTTTTGCCGCTAGCTCTGCATTCAATTGTGACGACGGAAGCGCACTTGCGGAAGATAACATGGAAACATCACCCTGTTCTTGTTCCTCTGAAATAGAAACTGATAGAGTAGAGTGACCCTGCGGAGAAAGGGCCGGCATAGCCCTCTCTCCACTAACAACATATCGTGACACACGTTTCCAATGTTTGTCATCCCAATATTGACATATTGAACAGGAGTTAGTGCGAGTACACTGACTACAATTAATACAATGATCATGAAAGTCAGAGGAAGATTTCTTCCTATTACAATTTGAACAATATCCTTTCATTGTGAAAAGTCAACAACAAGTCCTAGTACTCGCACAAACCCCTAAACACAAAGATACATAATAACATGATCCATTAATAATGAAAAAACAATTGAAAATCAAAATAATTTTTGAAAAATATTTTTTCAGCGAAGCCCAAGTTTCTGAAAAGTAAAGTTGAGCCCCAATGGATCCCAAGGTAAAGTGTGGTCAAAAATTTTAAAATTATATTAAATAATTAATGCAACACTTAGGATAATAATAATGTATCTTATAGTGAGATAAACTACTCCAAAGGCAAACAGCCCCCCTCAAAAGAGACTGTTGCCAATGAAAACAAACAGTGTAAAAACACCAGAAAACATGACTCCAGGCACTGACAAAACTGGCCCGAAATCAGTCATCAAAATTACACACTATCTGATGCAAAACAGAGACTCCCAGGGGAGAATCTGCAGAACATCAGATGGTAGATGCAGAACACAACGTTTAAACACCCATAGGTGAAAACGTAAACATGGGGAAAATAACAGAATTCATTCTGTAACCAAGCTAATTCTCCCAAGAGAATTTAGAAATGATCTTTCTCAAAAATATGCCAAAAGCATGGGAGAATAGCAAGGCGGGACTTAGAAGACCAGGAGAGAGGAAACACTGAATAAGCAGTGCAACTTTATAGCAAGAATGACAACAACAGGCCCATGCCTCGAAAATAGGCAACTTAACATAATTTCATTAAAAAAATTTAAGTTACAGCCCTGATTATTTTCTGTCACTCCTTTTTCCTCTCCTCCTTCTATATCCTCCTTAGAATCACCATTTCTCCAATAATTATGTGTCTGGCATCCTTTAAACTGAGATTTACAAGCACAAAGATCAGTGAGATGTTGACTGATGAAGGGCCAAACAAAGAATGATGATTGGCGCCAATTTCGGAACGTCCTTGACACTGCGCATGCGCAGAGGGGGCAAAGTAAGGAGGTCCTTCAGGACATGATTTCTTTTGGTTTTAGATGCAAATTTTTGGGATTGGGGGGCAAAATTTATGTTTGGCCCTAGATTTTAAGAGTTAGCACCAGCTATGTCTGGGTCATTGGTACAGTATAAAAATATATCTGTGTGTATGCACTAGTGTATCTTCAGAGGGGTTATTCAGCACATTTGGTCAAATAGCCACACATTTCTGTTTAAAACCATAGTAAACATGCTTTCATTTCTCTCAGGATGCAAACTTGTAATTGTAATTTTATAATAAAAGGTATTGAATGTTGGTATAGTGGAACCCTGTTAATTGAATAGGCATTTTGCCAATGAAAGTTAAAAAATATATAGTAATTTATATATTTTTTATACTTAACAATGACCCAGACTTAGCTGGTGCTAACTCTAAAATATTTAGGGCCAAACACAAATTTTACCCCCCAATCCCCCAAATTTGCATCTAAAACCGAAAATTACATGTCCTATATGGTCCTCCATACTTTTACTCCACTGCGGATGCGCAGTGTCAAGGAGGTCTCAAAATTGGCGCACTTTAAAATCATCCCGGTACCGACTGGAATTATTGACTCCAGGGGAGGTATTCCTTTGCTTATCACTATAAAGCAGGTGACCTAAGGGAACCCCCCCCCCTTCCCCTTGCCCTGGATCAAATACCCCAGAGCGAAAGGGCAGCAGGACAGAGTCACTGCCTGAACCTAAAGCCTACACAACTATAGTTGCAACTGTTTAGTGGACGACATTCTGAGCAACAGATAACGGACCTGAACAATGCAGATCTCCAGAAATGGACTCAATATTTCTAAGGTACAAATTCGTGAAAGTGGAAGGCTGAAACCAATATGCAGCCCTCATTAGATCTGTAATAGCAACACTATTAGCATAAGCCCATGATGTAGAAATAACTCTTACTTCATGAGCTTAAAACTAAAGCACAGACTGCTGATTGAAGATATTATCATAAGTAGGACTGATAGTTAATTGAATCCATCTAGCCATAAAATGGACCGAAATGTGGAGGAAGCTTCCACGGCATGTTCCACAACAGACACCTGAGTAGATTAATCCACGGTCTTTGTGGAGATAGAGATGCTACCAACAGAATTTTGCATTGAGATTATTTAACTTGAGTAATATCTGGTGAATCAACGGTGCTGGGGGATACGCATATCCTATTATTCCGTCTCACGAGATCGATAGAGTGTCTACTGCAAACGCTCGAGGATCCAAACATGGTGACACATACGTCTGCAACTGATTGTTGAGATGCGTTGCAAATAAGTCCATCATTGGCCGCTCTCATTGGTAGCAAACCTGATTGAATACTCGTTTGTTGAAAGTCCATTCTGACGGCAACAAGTGGCCCCTCTGTAAAAGGGGGTCCGCTAATACGTTCAGACGACCCGGAATATGAAAGACCGATAGGAGAACTTGATGTTCTAGTACAAACAGAAGAATTCATTCCGTTAACTTGAATAACAGAATGGAATGAGTGCCTCTCTGGTTCCGAAAATACGCTAATACCGTTGAATTGCCAGATAGAATTTGCATGTGAGCATTCTGAATAACGTTCATCCAATGACGTAGCACAAGCCAAAATGACATCAATTCTTGATGTTTCTGAGCTTGATTAGGAACTATGGATCCCAAAGACCCTGGCACTTCAAATCCGTTGGGCTCAATGTTGCGTCCCAATCTGTTTGACTGGCATCCGTCAAAACTGTAAAACTCGGATCCGCCAATTGCAGTGGAACTCCCTGAGTTAATCACAGAATATCTGCCTACATCTGAATCTCTTATTCACTTGATTTGACAAGAGGATGTCCGTATCGAGCGAAAGAATCTTCACCCTCCAATTCTGGATAAGAAGAAATTGGAGAGGACAAGTGCGTAGCCGCCCCATTGGAATAAAATCACGGTAGCTCCGCACAAACTTATCCGTCTCCTGAGATCTCTCGCTGAAACCTTGCCTGAGTGAAGACAATAGCGAGCATAACAACTGATTAATTTCGCTCTGGTTAACGGCAGACGAACGAGAATGTTGTGCGTCTCGAAGCTCATCCCTCGGTGGGTTAATGACTTGGACGATACCAGATACGACTTCTCCTCGTTTACTTATGAAACTGAGATGTCAGAGCAATAGAAGTAGATTCTGCACATCGTTCTGAAGCATTAACTCATTGTCGTACCTCTGAAGAATGTCGTCCAGGTAGGCCGACGTTATCGCAGACGAATGAGCTCGGAAATGAGTCATTACTGAGTTCAATATTCGAGTGAAAGCCCAGGGGGCTAGATTCAGACCGAAGCACATTGCTCAGAGCTGATACACAACTCCTATGATGAGGAAGCGAAGATACTTTCTGAACGCCTGATGTACCAGGACGTGAAAGTATGCATGTAGAGATCTATGCATGTGGCATAGTCGTACACCCAAATACTCGCTCTGACCGATCGGATGGCCTCCATATAGAAACTTGGAGCCACAATAAGCTTGTTTATCCAGCTCATATTTATGAGTGGACCGAACAAGCCGTCTGGTTTTGGAACCAGAAAAGGATGGTTGTAGAAACCTGGAAATTCCTAGATTTCTACGATCTCTATCGCGATCATTCCAGAAGAGACTGGACTTCTGATGGAAGCGAGCGTCTTTCCAGCAGACCTGAGTCCATCTTGGACTTCGAGTAAACGGAGGTTTTCGTTTGAAGGACAATTAGCCCTTCCAAAATCACCTCTCGAATCGAAGGGATTGAGAAACTTAACAGTCTTCCGCTCACTGATACACGATGCAGGTTAATACCATTACCTCCTGGTCCTGCGAGGCTTGCGGAAGCAGAAACCATTCCTCCAGGGCCCGCACCTCGGCCCGTCAACCTAGGGGCATCTGACCGGATGTCTCGGCCAGTATTACGGCCCCTACCTAAGTCGCTACCCTGACGGTCTCTAGAGTAATATCTAGAGGACGCATAGGAACCTCTATAGGAACTTGCGTTGGACGTATTCACCCTAGAAGTGCCTGTCCTACTTTTCTCCGCTGAATCCAACTCTATGGAAGCGGATTTGAATAGCAGAGAGTCTGAAGCCTTCTAGTTATCTGATCATAGATTGCGGAAAGCTTGCCGTCGAAGAGAAATTCTCCGGAGACCGGAGCGACTCTGAGAGAGTTTTTCACCTTACTATCCACACATGTGGATGTAGCCAGGGCCGCGTCACGTCTAACCAACTCCATATCGCCACTAAAAGGGCAGAGTTATACGTGAGGCCCTTGAAAGAACTCTTAAGGAGGTTGTACCTCCTAGAATTCTTTTTCCTTTGAGACATAATGATAATGCTCTGGTAAGGTGATCGGTGTACGATGATGCATCTAAGCAAACCCTGCTAGACGATATTGTCGTTTCCAACGTCGTGGTTGGAATTGACATAGATGACGGTATAGACAATTCTAGGTCTTCGGCCTGGTCGTCTAGACGCAGAGAAACTCTCGGAATGCTCTGTCCTGCCGTTTCGAAATTATTCCTTGAATTGATGAAAGGCAGATGTAGAGCATTTACCGATAAAAAACCGGACCTGCCCGTTATTGGTAGCAAGTTTATATATAGTGTCATTCAATAGTTTAAATGTCCGTGAGACATTTCTGGACTGTGTCGGCAACTCAGGGACGATGTCGCTAAACCGATTAAGAATTCTATGTCCAGTGGCGCTATCAGTCTCTTATCTGGCAACGCAGCATTTTGGTCTGGAGAAACATCATCAGGAAGATAATGCCGGATGAACTCTACAGCAATTTATGTTGTTCCGAAAGGGAAGATTCCAACTCCTCTGTAACCCTTTCGCCATCCTGTCGGACCACTTGTAATTCTTGGTCGTCCGTGCCTGCACTGGCAGCGGAACATACCAACCCAGCTTCCTCGGATAATTCCTGATCCGACAGATTTTCTGTCGGTTGCTGGGATGCTGCGATAAATTGTGCTATCTGCGATATCACGTCCGTAACTGAAGCCTGTGGAGCTGGGGTCTTACATGATTTAGCCGCTGAAAGCTCCTTGGACGTTGACTCTGCATATTTCTTTTATGCGAACATCTGGAGTATGAAGGCCTCGTATCCTTGGCTACCGGATGGTGTGACCTGGTCGCCGTGGAATCCTTGGTCAGCGAGGTTGGCTAGATATCACTGGTCATGTAGCCAATGTGCGGTTGTGTGTGCTGCCGTGAGGATGAGGAAGCCAATAGAGCAGTCTCTCCGGACTGTCTATATAATCTGGGTCCAGATGTTGTTGTATGAGAGAGGCACCTCTCTCACTCGCAGCCCGGATGGACCTGGACGAGCTAGGAACCGGACTAATAGGCTTCCTCCGTACCATCCTCGTATCCGTCATCACTGGGTGTGCACGTAGTATTTTTATAGTGCTCGCAACACCCAAATCTCCTTCCTTGACCGCAACGGACGAACCCAGCTACCGAACCATTCAATGAATGGTCACTACACCAGGCGAGCTAACAGATGCCAAAGCCGTCGATCCCACTTGGGACCTCTTAGGCAATTGACGTATTAGCATGAGCACTTTTACCGCTAGCTCTTCATTTGACTGTGATGACGAAAGCACACTTTTGAAGACATCACGGAACATCACCGTGTTCTTGTTCCTGAATGAGGCCTGTGGAGCCGTGATCTTACGTAATTAGCCGCTGGAAGCTCCGAGAAAGTTATTCCTGCATTTATATAATATGCGAACGTCCAAACTGGAAAGGCCTCATATCCTTGGCTAGCGGATGGAGTAACCTGGTCGACAAAGCAGGAGCTCCAGGAACGTTCATTCCTGCATTTATATAATATGCGAACGTCCCCTGGAACTCTGTGGTCACATAGCCAAGGTGCAGTTGTGTGTGCTGACATGAGGAAGCCAATAGAACAGCAGCATCGGACTGTCTATGTGACGGAGCGTCCCGAACAGGAGGATTGGACGTATGCTCCAACTAACGAGCGAACATACAACAACATCGCGGTGCAGATGTTGTTGTAAGAGAGAGAGGGCCTCTCTCGCTCGCAGTCCAGGTGGACCTGGACGAGCTAGCTACCTGATTGACAGGCTTCCTCCGTACTATCCTCGGATCCATCGTTGCTGGGTGTGCACGTTCCAAGTTTATAGTGCTCGCATCACCCAACCTGCTTCCCTGAACCGTAACAGACAAACCCGGCTGCCGAGCCATTAGAGGAATGGTCGCTACACCGGGCGGACTAGCGGACAATCAATGCCTTCGATCCTACTAGGGACCTCTTTTGGCAATTGTCGTATTTCCATGAGCACTTAGCCGCTAACCCTAATACTGCAACGACAGAGACACACTTATTGAAGACATCACGGAAACATCGCTCTGAATTCTGAAAAAGAAACTGATAAAGTAGAGTGACCCTGTGGAGAGAGGACCGGAATTGACCCCTCACCGCAAACAAAATACCGTGACACACGTCTCCAACGTTGTCAATCCAATCAACACACACAGAGCAAGAATTAGTGCGAATACATTGACTATAAGAACACAATGAACCTGAGAATGAGAGGAAGATATCCTCGCATTACAATTTGAACAATATTTTTTCATCAAGAAAAAATACACAGTCATATAACTCGCACTAACCCTTGAAATAAAGATACATAATATAATATAATCCATTATAACATTTCGAAAGAAAATAATTTCAAAAAAAAAAAGAAAAAATTTTTGAAAAAATTTTCAGAAGAGCCCAAGTTCCCAATGGGAACAATGAGCCCAAATGGATCCCCAAAAAGCCTAAGTGTGGACAAAAATTTTAAAACCATTTCAAAAAATTAATGTAACACTTACGGACAATATTAATGTATCTTGCTATGAACTGAACTAAGCAGAGGACAAGTAATCACTATCAGAAGTAACCGTTGTCAACACAACCAAAAAGTGTACACAACTGGAAACATGAAATCCAGGCACTGATAAACATGCCCCGAAATCAGTTACCAATTTAAACACTATCTGATGCAAAACAGAGACTTCCAGAGAAGAAACTGCAAAATATCAGATGGTAGATGCAGACCAAAACGCCTAAACACCCAAGGGTGAGGACGTAAACATGGGGAAAAAACAGAATATTATTCTGTTACCAAGCCAAAACTTCCAAGAAATTTTTGTAATGAACATTACAAAAAATATGCCAATAGCATGGGAGAATAGCTAGGGGGTAATAAAGGAAAGGGAGAGTGGAAACACTGATCAAACAATGGAACATTCATAGCAAGAATGAACTCAACAGGGTCATGCTTCGAAAATAGGTAACATGAAATAATTTCGTAAAAAAATTATAAGTTACAGCCCTGAACATTTCATTCCACTGTTTCTTCCTCTCCTCCTTCTAATTCCTCCTTATATCCATCATTTCTCTCATAATTATGTGTCTGGCATCATTTAAACTGAGATTTACAAGCACAAATATCAGTCAGTTGTAACTGAATTGAGGGCCAAACAAAGAATGATAATTGCGCCAATTTCGAGACATCCTTGACACTGTGCATGCACAGTGGAGTAAAAGTATGGAGGACCATATAGGACATGTAATTTTCAGTTTTAGATGCAAATTTTGGGGATTGGGGGATAAAATTTGTGTTTGGCCCTAAATATTTTAGAGTTAGCACCAGCTAAGTCTGGGTCATTGGTACAGTATAAAAATATTATTCATTTCACAGGAATATTCAGTTAACAGGGATTGTGTCAGATTCCTGTATTCTAAAGATAAACGTAGCACTTATTTTATTTTATTATATCTTGTTTCACAGAGCTCCATGAGCTCTGTCAAACAAGATATAACAGATTGAATGCCAGTATTGAATGTACTAAGGCCAAATAGATCTATAAACAAAGGAAAACCGAGGAAAGACAGGGTAATTTCTCAACAGGTTACAATATATTTTTTATTCAATTAACAGGAGTTTACTATATAAACTATATTCAATTAACAGGTCAAATTTATGATAGAGGTATGGTAAATGGTTCTGTGTTGGGAAATTATATTCAATTAACAGGGTTAATCAGTTAAGAGATATCCAATTAAGTGGACTCCTCTGTATAGTGTATAGATCTGACCACTGTAGTTGTTTTCTTGAGGTTTTTGTTATTACAATAAATGGATGTAATTTTGTAATAAAATGTACAGCATGAATGTATACCTAATTTAACCATTGTGCTTTGTACATGTACTCTTGAGGCTTTTTTATAAGAATAAATGGATGGTGTATGTTTTCTTGAGCTATTTTTCATGTAGGAATTTGAATCTTTGCTCATAACAAGAGGCCACGGGGCCTGAAGCACTCACCTTGAACAGAACCCGATATACACAGAGTCCAAGAATGAATCTACATTAAGCAATCAATTTCCATATGATCTATTGTCAATCCTTGAGCCCCTCAGGAGTGACTAAAATAGTCCAAGCATCATGCCTTTCTTCAGTTAATCATAATGTAAAAAGTAAAGCTCCCCTATGGAGCCTCTTGATACAACCTATGTGGATTAATATTAGTTACACACATCTAGTACTTGATAAAAAAATTTCTGATTTATCAGCTGCATGGCCAATTCTGGCCCAAATATTAACCCAGGCACTCAATTTTAACAAATTTGAATCTCACTAGAGATGCTGTATACCAAATATGAAAGGATTCTGACTGGCAGATCTGAAGAAGATTTTTAAAGAAATTTCCTCATATTGCACTAAGTTAAAATTTAGTTTCCCATGGGGAGCCCAAATATTAATCCAGGCTCTCGATTTGAACAAAGCTGAAGCTGACCCCCTTAGAGATGTTGTATACCAAATACAAAAGCATTCTGACTGGTGGATCTGAAGAAGATTTTGAAAGAAATTCCCTCATGCACCCCCCCCCCTCCCCCCCCCCCCCCCCCCCCCCCCCCCCCCCCCCCCCCCCCCCGCAGTCATCCAGCGACACTAAGCAACTTTCCAAATACGAGTGAGAGGTCTGCCAATTGCAAAGTTGTAATTAGTTATTACATTGTACATCAGACTGTGACAACTCTCATGTCACGTGCAATTACAGGACGTGCTATCCCCAAGCCAGTTTGACCCCTGATGATTTGCCTGGGATGTTTTGTCCCAAAATCAAAGCCAGGACGATTCAGCCCCCAAATCTGATTGAATCGCCCCAGGTTATAGGCATCTGGCAGTGAGCACAGTGCACTGGCTTGTAACTCATCATATAAAGTATAGATACGGGCTTGGTTATTTGGATGCAAGATAACTATAACACTCACTGTTTGTGAGTGTCGTGTGTAACCTGGTATCTTGCATCCAAATATTCAAGCCTGCATCTATACATTACGTGATGATGTACATCATAATTACACAAACCATGTACCTTAAAATGATATTTGTTGTCTACCCAGCAGGTTGAAACAAAATGGCTCCCGCAAACCATAAATGGCCCTCCTGGGGTAATTTCAGGCGGACCCAAAATGGCCCTTCTGGGGTGATTTGAGGTTAACCATAATGGCCCTCCTGCAATTTTCAAAATGACAAGCCTGATTATCCCCCATTAAGCATCATTGACAATTTGAGTTAATTTATTTCTAAGGTAAATGACAAAATATTTCAGTTGTCTCCCTTACCTGCTGTGCTGGGTGATAATACTCTGTTCTGTGTTCAGAAAAATGACAATTTCTATCAACCATCTTACATTGACACGTGCGACTGGTGCTATAAGGCCTGCCATTCTTATCCACCTAATATGTGTGATTTCTATCGTAGCCTTATTACATTTAACCCCCTTTCATCACAAGTTTTCAAAGAAAAACTTTCAATGCAAATTGCGGGGCGAATTTCAATGCAACCAATTTTTCAGTGGAACAGTGCGTAACCGTAAGCAATTTCGACTTTTTTATGGATGAATTGTCCCCTGCACATTTTTTTAGGTTATGAAATGGTGGTTAACTTTAATAAATTCTAATTAACTCGATGAGTGTCTGGTGTGATTCATGGTTTTTGCTGACACTTTTGTTTTTAAATAGCATTTTGTGCTGGTTGCTATCAGTTGGGGCGTATTGTTCGAACAACTACGACATTACAACTCTTTTCAGAAATATAAAATTGGGCTACTTTAGGCTATTTTCAGAACCGTATGACGGATTTTAACAGCAGCCGTATTTACTTTTTTTGTGAATGCGGAAGCGTTGGGGTTTTTTTGGAAATAAAACATAAGAAAATACAGTAAACTGCCATGTCTCCCAAGGAAGTTTTGGAGGGCGATTGAATTTCGCCCCCAATGTAAGCCAAGGCGACTTGAGGATTGACAAGGTGACTTCTTCGCCCTAGTCGCCCACTCGGCTGACCCCTGATGTATACCAAACATTAAAAGATTCTGAATGGTGGCTCTGAAGAAGAAGATTTTTAAAGATTATTACCCATATTGCCCTAAGTTAAAAATCTGGGCTCCTGTATTGAGCCCAAATGTGAACCAAGGGGCTTCATTTTAACAAACTTGTATCTGATCCCCCTACAGTGCTGTATTCCAAATACCAAAAGACTCTGACCATTGGTTTTTGAGAAACATTTTTTTTAATTTTTTATCAAATATGCTGACTGAACATTTTTTCGATTCCCCCCTACCCCCCCCCCCCCCCCCATCCCCCCCCAACAAAACACCCTTACATAACTGATGGCAATTATTTTTTTCCATTCAATTCTACTAGTCCTAAGGATGCTTCATACCAAATAATAGTTCTCTGTTCTGTGTGGTTTGGGAGATATGGGCATTCAAAAATATTTCTGTTTAGCTCCTCAGGTTCCCACGTGGACACAGCAAAATTTTTTGGCATGAGTCAAGTACTTATGACCCATTAATAACACATACCAAATTTGGTACAAATTGGACGATCGGTTCAGAAAATAGAAATTTTGGGAGTGGCCAAAAATCTTTCCCCTCCCATTACAAAGGCAAATATTGCTCCACAAACTTCTTTTGAACAAACTTGATTTTACACCTCAAGAGGAAGCTCCATACCAAATATCAAATCATTGTACCCACTTGTTCATGAGAAGAAGATTTTAAAAATATTTTGGAGCAATTTTCCTCACACTCTCCCTATGGGGCTGGGCATATTGAGTTGAACAACAACGCAATGCCCCTTTGGGACCATCACTCACACAAACTTTCACTTTAATTGGCCTGGTGGTTTTTAGAGGAGTGTCCAAAACATAGTGTTGACAGATGACGGACAAGGGATGAAGAGTGATTATATAAGCTCAGCTTGACTTTGTCAAGGTGAACTAAAAATATGAAGATAATGATCAAATCCGAAATATTTGTAAATACTAGTATGCCCCACTATACCACAGTTGGCTACAAAGACTAATGTTCCACATAAAATCAATGTTTTTATTTTCTAGTATTGGGATGCTACCACAGAAATAATTATCAAATAATGATCAAATTGAATCTGAAACCTCTAAGGATGCAGTATACCAAATATCAAAAGATTCTGATTGTATTTCAAGAAGCCAATTTTTAAAGATTATTCCTCATATTGGCTTCCAATAGGGAGCCCAAATATTAACCCAAAGACTTGATTTGAACTTGGATCTGACTTCCCTGAGGATGCTGTATACCAAATATCAAAAGATTCTAACTGGTAGATCTAAAGAAGAAGATTTTCAAAGATTATTCCTCATATTGCACAAGTTATAATTCAGGCTTCCTTTGAGAGCCTAATTATCAACCGATGGACTTGAGTTGAACAAACTGAATCCAACCCCTGTACGGATTCTGAATGGCATATATTAAATGATTCTGACTGGTGTTTCCCGAGAAGAAGAGTTTTATAGATTACTCCTCATATTGGACTAAGTTAAAATTCAGACTCGAATAGGAAGCCCAAATATTAACCCAGGGACTTGGTTTTAACAAAATGAGATCTAACCTCCCTAAGGATGCTGCATACCAAATATCAAAAAATTCTGACTGGTTGATCTGAAGAAGAAGATTCTTAAAGAGTATCCCCCATATTGCACAAAGTTCAAACTTGGGCCCCCATAGGGAGGCCAAATATTAACAGAGGGACTTGGTTTGAACAATCATGAATTTGACCCTCAAAACAATTATGTATACCAAATATTAAAAGATTCTGACTGGTAGTTCTGAAGAAGAAGATTTTTAAAGATTTTTCCCATATTGCCCTCAATTAAAATTTGGGCTCCAGTATTGAGCCCAAAAATGAACCAAGGCACTTCATTTTAACAATCTTGTATCTGACCCTACTATGAATGCTGTATATCAAATATCAAAAGATTTTAATCTGAGGTCCTGAAGAAATTTTTTTTAATTTGTGCAAAGATGCTGGCTCAGCATTTTTTCAATCATTCCCCCCCCCCCCCCCCACACCCTCCAGAACACCCTGACACAACTGATGGCAATTCTTTTTTACCATTCCTTTCTACACCTCCTAAGGATGCTTCATAACAAATAACAGTTCTCTATTCTGTATGGTTTGGGAAATAAGGACGTCTGAAAATATTTCTATTTTTAGCAACTGGGGTTCCTACAGGGACACAGACAACTTTTTTTGCATGAATCAAGTACTTATGACTCAACAGTACCACATACCAAATTTGGTTCAAATTGGACCATCAGTTCAGAAAGTTAAAAAATTTATAGTAATTTATATATTTTTTATACTTACCAATGACCCAGACTTAGCTGGTGCTAACTCTAACAAAACCAGGGCCAAACACAAATTTTGCCCCCCAATCCCCAAAATTTGCATCCAAAACAAAAAGAAATCATGTCCTAAAGGACCTCCATACTACGCCTCTACTGCGCATGCGCAGTGACGCAGTCGTCCCGAAATTGGCGCCAATTATCATTCTTACTGGCAGTGCCTGGTCAGCGCTATGTACTCAGCGGGGAGGCAAGAGTTCCCAACTCCAGGGAGGACCATCCCCGTCTGGGTCATTGGTAAGTATAAAAAATATATAAATTACTATAAATTTTTTAACATTTTTATACTGTACCAATGACCCAGACTTAGCTGAATAGTAAACAGGCTGGAGGGCCTAGGACATAGAGGAAAATCCAATAAGCTCAACTATATAGTAAAGAGGTAACCCCTTAAGGAGAAAAGGAGTATTAGGCTTTACATGTATCTTTCTTATTTAATATTAAATTAGAAAGATACCCTACCCTTAATAATTGAGCACAATAACATTCATGTTCTCTATTAACATCCAGTATAACCCTTATACTAATTATTTTTAAAGCAAGCCAATAAATAAAGTAGTCCAGAGAATTGAGACTCTTTATAGTCATTTAAAAGTGTCCGAGTATTGTATATTAAAGCCTGTTTGACACTTGACATATACAAATGCTTCACACCGAGCTACACTTTAAAAATAAGACATGAATGAATTTAAACATTAATATTACACTTTAAAACCATCCCGGAAGCGACTCAGAAATACTGACTTGGAGGAGGCATTCCCTTGCTTTTCACTATAAAGCAGGTGACCTAAGGGAACACCCGCCCCCCCCCCCCCCCCCCCTTCCCCTTGCCCTGGGTCAAATAGCCCAGAGCGAAGAGGGCTGCCGGACGGAATCACTGCCGGAACAGAAAGCCTGCATAACTATAGTTGCAACTGTTTAGTGGACGACATTCTGAGCAACAGATAACGGACCTAAACAATGCAGGTCTCCAGAAATGGACTCAATATTTCTGAGATAAAAATTCGTAAATGTGGATGGCTGAGACCAATAAGCAGCCTTCATTAAATCTGTAATAGCAACACTATTAGCATAAGCCCAGGAAGTAGAAAGAGCTCTTACTTCATGAGCAGAAATCTTAAGCACAGACTGCTGAGAAGAAGATAAATCTTCATAAGCAGTACGGATAGTTAACTGAATCCATCTAGCAATAGAATGGACTGAAATGTCCTTTCTATTAGGCATCAAAGACAGAAAGAAACGTTTCCGTCCCTTTCTGATAAACTGAGATCTCTGTTTATAGATACGTAGTGCTCTAACAGGACAGAGTAAAGGCCTACGCCCGTCTGAAGACGGAAGAGCCTTAATAACAATAGGTTCCGGATATTTATTAGGAGCCTGATTCTTATGAGAATCATCCACCGATAGTGCATGAAGCTCACTGACTCTTCTGGCAGAAGAGAAAGCTAAGAGAAAAGCTGTCTTATAAGATAAGAATTTGAAATCTACTGTCCCAAGAGGTTCAAATGGCTTTTCCTTCAATTTAAGGAGAACCCAAGCTAAATTCCACTTAGGAATTAATCTAAGAGTTCTGGGTCTATTTATCGAAAAGTTTCTAACCAACTTCGATAAAGAGACATTAGATCCAATTTGTAAACTATCATGATGTGCATAGGTATCAGATAACATAGATCTATAACCCTTTATAGTAACAGGCTGCAGTTTGATTTCGTCAAACAAGTATACTAGAAAGTTTGCAATGTCTGGTATAGAGGGATCAAATATATCTACAGAATGATCCCTACACCAACGACGAAAAACCTTCCACTTAGCCGCATAGTTTAGCGAAGAGGAGGTCCTCCTACAGTTAGAAATCGCGTCCACTGCTCGTCCTGTAAAGTGCTTGCCATGCAAGAAGGACCGCACAACGGAAAAACGTGAAGGTTGAGACCTTGCGGGTTGTGATGGAGTTGGCGCGATTTCCCCTGCGAAAGAAGATCCTCCCGTGGAGGAAGCTTCCGCGGTAGGTCTCACAACAGACACCTGAGTAGATTTATCCACGGTCACTGTGGCGACAGAGATGCTACCAATAGAATCTTGCATTGAGATTGTTTTATCTTTAGCAATACTTGTTGAATTAACGGCGCTGGAGGATACGCATATCCTATCATTCCGTCCCAAGGGATCGACAGAGCGTCTACTGCAAATGCTCTTGGATCCGGACACGGAGACACATACGTCTGCAACTGATTGTTGAGATGTGTCGCAAATAAGTCTATCATTGGCCGTTCCCATTGGTAGCAAATCTGATTGAATACTTGTTTGTTGAGAGTCCACTCCGACGGCAACAAACGACCCTTTCGTGAAAGGGAGTCTGCTAGCACATTCAGACGACCCGGTATGTGACGGACCGAAAGAAGAACGTGATGTTCTAACGCAAACAGAAGGATTCTTTCCGTTAGATTGAACAACGGAACTGAATGAGTGCCTCCCTGATTCCGTATATACGCCACTACTGTCGTATTGTCGGATAGGATTTGGACATGAGCATCGTGAATAATGTCCATCCAGTGACGTAACGCAAGCCAAATTGACATCATTTCCTTGATGTTTATGTGCTTGCACAGGAATTGCAGATCCCAAAGATCCTGGCATCTCGAATCCGTTGGGATTAATGATGCACCCCAACCTGTTTGACTGGCATCCGTCATAACGGTAAAACTCGGATCCGGCAACTGCAGCGGAACTCCTTGAGTTAACCACTGAATGTTTGCCCAAGTCTGAATCTCTTGTTTCACTTGATCTGACAAGAGAACGTCTACATCGAGCGAATGAATTTTCACACTCCAATTCTGAGTCAGGAAAATTTGAAGAGGACGTGTGCGTAACCGCCCCATCGGAATGAGATCCGCGGCGGCTCCGCACAGACCTATCAGTCTCATAAATTCTCTCGCCGTGACTTTGTCTGTGTGCAGACAATAGCGAGCGTAACAACTGACTAATTTCGCTCTGGTTAACGGCAGACGAACGAGATTGTTGTGCGTCTCGAAGCTCATTCCCAGATGAGTGAATGACTTGGACGGCACCAGATCCGACTTCTCCTCGTTTACTATAAAACCGAGACGTCGGAGCAATAGAAGAAGATTCTGAACATCGTTCTGAAGTGTTAACTCGTTGCCGTACCTCTGAAGAATGTCGTCCAGGTAGGCCGACGTTACCGCAGACGAATGAGCTCGGAAGTAGATCATTACCGAGTTCATTACCCGAGTGAAAGCCCAGGGTGCTAGATTCAATCCGAAGCACATCGCCCGGAATTGATACACCACTCCAAGGACTGCGAAGCGTAGATACTTTCGGAATGTCGGATGTACCATGACGTGAAAGTACGCATCTTTGAGATCTATGCTCGTTGCATAATCGTTCACCCGAATACTCGCTCTGACCGATCGAATCGTCTCCATATAAAACTTCGGAGCGACGATCAGCTTGTTTATCCAGCTCAAATCTATGACTGGACGGAACGAGCCGTCTGGTTTCGGAACCAGAAACAGATGGCTGTAGAATCCCGGAGATTCCTGGTTTTCTACGACCTCTACCGCGTTCTTGATTAAAAGAGACTGCACTTCTGATAACAGAGCGTCTCTTTTCTGTGGATTTGACGGAAGATGAGTCCACTTTGGACTTCGAGTTAATGGAGGCTTTCGTTTGAAGGATATCTTTAGACCTTCCGAAGTCACTCCTCTCACCCAAGGGTCGTCCGTAATCGACGCCCACTCTTGTGAAAAGCTCGACAACCTTCCGCCAACCGGAACGCGAAAGAGGTTTAAGCCATCACCTCCTGGACCTGCGAGGCCTGCGGTAGGAGAAACCACGTCTTCCACGACCCGCACCTCGCCTCGTCGACCTTGGGGCGTCCGACCGATTGTCCCGGCCTGAAGGACGTCCCGAACGAGAGTCGCTATCCTGACGGTCTCTTGAATAAGACCAAGAGGACGCACCGGAACCTCTATAGGAACCTATCTTGGGCGCATTAGACCCAGAAGTGCCTGTCTTATTCGTGTCTGCTGTATCCGACTTCTTAGGAGCAGATCTGAACAACAGAGAATCATTAGCTTTCTTTTTAATTTTATCATAAATAGTGGAAAGCTTGCCGTCAAAGAGAAGTTCTCCTGAGACCAAAGCGACTCTAAGAGAGTTCTTCACCTTAGAATCCACTAGTGTGGATGTAGCTAGGGCTGCGTCACGTCTAACCAACTCCAGATTTGCCACTGAAAGGGCGGAGTTACAAGTGGAATAAGCTACTGCCCTTGAAAGAAGTCTTAAAGAGGATTGTATATCCTGAAACTCTTCCCCTTGAAGGTGCAGTGATAACGCCTTAGTAAGGTGATCTGCGTAAGATAAGGCATCTAAATTGGCTCTGTTAGACGCAATAGCTGTTTCCAACACTGCGGTTGGAATAGAAGCTGACGACGGTAATGATAGCTCTAAGTCTTCCGCCTCGTCGTCCATATGCAGAGGAACTCTCGGTATACCCTGTCCTGCCGTATCGAATTTATTCCTTGCATTAATGAAAGGCAGGTTGAGAGTATTAGCGGACAAGAAACCTGCTTTCCCCGTCCTGGAAGCAAGTTTAAATATAGCGTCGTTCAATAATTCAAATGTTCTTGCAACATTATTGGACTGCGACGGAAACTCGGGAGCGATGTCCCTGAACCGCTCAAAAAATTCAGAGTCCAATGACGCTATAATTCTCTTGTCCGGAAGCGCAGCAGTCTGGCCCGACGGAACAACTTGAGGGAGAAAGTGCCGGATGAAGTCCACGGCAGCTTTATGTTGTTTCGAAAGGGATAGCTCCAAGTCATCCGTATCCCTTTCACCATCCGGTCGGACCTCATGATGTTCCCGGTCGTCCGCCCCCGATGCTTCGGCGGAGCGTACCGACCCAGCGCCGTCGGATAATTCTCGATCCGACACCGTTTCTGTCGGCTGCTGGGATGCTGCGATAAGCTGTGCTATCTGCACAAGAATGTCCGGCGTCGAGACCTGCGGAGGCGCAGTCTTTCGCTGCTTCGCCGAGGGCAGCTCCGCATCAGATGGCTCCCGCATACTTTTCCTATGCGAACGTCCGGAGTCCATCGGCCTCAAATCCCTGGCTGCCGGATGGTGTGACCTGGTCGCCGAAGAATCCTTCATCGGCGAAGCTGGTAATATATCGGCGGTCACGCAGCCAAGGTGCGGTCGTGTGCGCTGACGAGAAGAGGAAGCCTTAACAGTCTCTGCGGACTGCTTATACAACGGAGCGTCCCGAGCGACGGACGTATGCTCCGCTAAAGACACATTTTGTACCACAACATCTGGTCCCAGATGTTGTTGTACGAGAGAGGGACCTCTCTCGCTCGTGGCCCGGCTGGACCTGGACGAGCTAGGAACCGGACTAAAAGGCTTCCTCTGTTCTCGCTTACTATCCGCCGTCACTGGGTGTGCATCTATTATGTTTATAGTGCTCGCATCACCCAAAATTTCCTCTTGGACCGCATCGGACGAACCCGGCTGCCGAACCATTCGGTGAATGGACGCTACACCGGGCGAGCTAGCGGACGACATTTGTCTAATCTCCATGAGCACTTTTGCCGCTAGCTCTGAATTCATTTGTGACGACGGACGCACACTTGAAGAAGATAACATGGAAACATCACCCTGTTCTGGTTCCTCTGAAATAGAAACTGAGAGAGTAGAGTGACCTTGCGGAGAAAGAGCCGGCATCGCTCTTTCTCCAGAAACAACATATCGTGACACACGTTTCCAATGTTTCTCATCCCAATGTTCACATATAGGACAGGGATTAATGCAAGAACACTGACTACAATTAATACAATGATCATGAAAGTCAGAGGAAGATTTCTTCCTATTACAATTTGAACAACGTCCCTTCATTGTGAAAGAACAACAATAAGTCCTAGTTACTCGCAAAAACCCCTGACACAAAGATACATAATAACATGATCCATTAATAAATGAAAAAACAATTGCAAAACAAAATAATTTTGAAAAAATATTTTTTCAGCGAAGCCCAAGTTGCTGAAAAGTAACGTTGAGCCCCAATGGATCCGATGGCAAAGTGTGGTCAAAAATTTTAAATTTATATAAAATAATTAATGAGACACTTTCGGATAATATAAATGTATCTTATAGTGAGATAAACTACAGCAAAGGCAAACAGCCCCCCTCAAAAAAGGCTGTTGCCAATGAAAACAAACAGTGTAAAAACACCAGAAAACATGACTCCAGGCACTGAAAAAACTGGCCCGGAATCAGTCATCAATTACACTCTATCTGATGCAAAACAGAGACTCCCAGGGGAGAATCTGCAGAACATCAGATGGAAGATGCAGAACACAAACGTTATACACCCATGGGTGAAAACGTAACTATGGGGAAAATAACAGAAAACATTCTGTAACCAAGCAACTCTCCCAGGAAATTTTAGAAATGAAATTTCTCAAAAATATGCCAAAAGCATGGGAGAATTGCAAGGGGGGACTTTAGAAGGCTAGGGGAGAGGAAACACTGAATAAGCAGTGCAACAATTAGCAAGAATGACAAGAGGCCCTTGCCTCGAAAATAGGCAACTTAACATAATTTCATCAAAAAATTTTAAGTACAGCCCTGATTATTTTTTGTCACTTCTTTTTCCTCTCCTCCTTCTATCCTCCTTAGAATCACATTTTCTCCAAAAATTACGTGTCTGGCATCCTTTAAACTGAGATTTACAAGCACAAAGATCAGTGAGATGTTGACTGATGAAGGGCCAAACAGAGAATGATAATTGGCGCCAATTTCGGGACGACTGCGTCACTGCGCATGCGCAGTAGAGGCGTAGTATGGAGGTCCTTTAGGACATGATTTCTTTTTGTTTTGGATGCAAATTTTGGGGATTGGGGGGGCAAAATTTGTGTTTGGCCCTGGTTTTGTTAGAGTTAGCACCAGCTAAGTCTGGGTCATTGGTACAGTATAAAAATATAGAGATTTGGGGCAGGGCCCATGAACTTCGTTTGAACAAACTTGATTCTACACCTCAAAAGTAAGCTACATACGAAATATCAAGTCATTGTATTCACCAGACCTGTTAACCTCTGAAGGTGACTGTCAGTGAGATTTTGATGAGCTCTCAGTGAGATTTGGATGCTTGTCAGTGAGATTTTTGCAGGCAGCCAATACATCAATATTTTCCTTGTTATGCCACCCACGGTCCCACCCAGACAACCCCCCCCCCCAAACCCAAATGCATTATATTTCATTTTAATAATTTATTTTAACACTTTAATGGTATTTGTCAGTAAAAGCATACAAATATGGATATCACTGGTCCAAGCAATCCCCCCCCCCCCCTGGAGGCAATGACCCCCCCCCCCCCCCCCCCAACACACACACAAATGTGAGTGGATGCCTATCTAGCCTTTGTCTGTACCACCCCTGCCCCCCACCCCGCCCCCTCAGTGCGGCCATTTTTCCTTGCTCATGCAAGCCCATCCCGGTGCTTCAATACATGGAGGCTGAAACATCTTGGGCCGAAATGTCCCAGGACCAAAACGTTCAAGAACCAACACAAGCATTCCTTCTTCGTTCATGCCATTTATTCATGTAAATTACAACTTCAGTGATTTATTTCACAAAGAATACGATTCCAAACTCAACTTTCCTTATAAAATCGTAAATCTATATTTTTATCCAATTTATTCACAATTACCACAATACCTTTCAGTCAATATTTCATCGGCAAATGATATTTAAACATTTTTAAAACCGACTGAAAATCAAATGTTTGTGGTATTTACTTCACACTTCAATCGTCATAACTGGCATTCTGTTTTACCATCAAACACAATTCATTTATATTGTGTCAAGTAAATGTGTATCTTTGATAAATTATCGTTTCCAACAAGTATTCTGCGTCATAAATTTATATATCGTGACCAACTTGACAACTTGTTTAATTTTCAAAATAGAACACAAAACTCGCCATTGAAAGATGCAGAATTTTTCAGAAACCGATGGGTCCCCTAAACACCGGAATTACTCCGAATTACCCGGAATTACTCCCAATGAGGCCATTTTGATTATGAGACTGGCATGAATGGTCTACTTACGAGTACACTAGAGCCTTAATAAAAAAGTTAAAAAATTTATAGTAATTTATATATTTTTTATACTTACCAATGACCCAGACTTAGCTGGTGCTAACTCTAACAAAACCAGGGCCAAACACAAATTTTGCCCCCCAATCCCCAAAATTTGCATCCAAAACAAAAAGAAATCATGTCCTAAAGGACCTCCATACTATGCCTCTACTGCGCATGCGCAGTGACGCAGACGTCCCGAAATTAGCGCCAATTATCATTCTTATTGGCAGTGCCTGGTCAGCGCTATGTACTCAGCGGGGAGGCAAGAGTTCCCAACTCCAGGGAGGGCCATCCCCGTCTGGGTCATTGGTAAGTATAAAAA
This sequence comes from Pictodentalium vernedei, assembly GCA_031216915.1. NCBI lineage: Eukaryota > Metazoa > Mollusca > Scaphopoda > Dentaliida > Dentaliidae > Pictodentalium > Pictodentalium vernedei. The sequence goes on along the minus strand of CM062290.1, from coordinate 232,987,560 downwards.
ATATATAAATTACTATAAATTTTTTAACATTTTTATACTGTACCAATGACCCAGACTTAGCTGAATAGTAAACAGGCTGGAGGGCCTAGGACATAGAGGAAAATCCAATAAGCTCAACTATATAGTAAAGAGGTAACCCGTTAAGGAGAAAAGGAGTATTAGGCTTTACATGTATCTTTCTTATTTAATATTAAATTAGAAAGATACACTACCCTTAATAATTGAGCACAATAACATTCATGTTCTCTATTAACATCCAGTATATCCCTTATACTAATTATTTTTAAAGCAAGCCAATAAATAAAGTAGTCCAGAGAATTGAGACTCTTTATAGTCATTTAAAAGTGTCCGAGTATTGTATATTAAAGCCCGTTTGACACTTGACATATACAAATGCTTCACACCGAGCTACACTTTAAAAATAAGACATGAATGAAATTAACATTAATATTACACTTTAAAACCATCCCGGAAGTGACTCAGAAATACTGACTTGGAGGAGGCATTCCCTTGCTTTTCACTATAAAGCAGGTGACCTAAGGGAACACCCGCCCCCCCCCCCCCCCACCTTCCCCTTGCCCTGGGTCAAATAGCCCAGAGCGAAGAGGGCAGCCGGACGGAGTCACTGCCGGAAAGAAAGCCTGCATAACTATAGTTGCAACTGTTTAGTGGACGACATTCTGAGCAACAGATAACGGACCTAAACAATGCAGGTCTCCAGAAATGGACTCAATATTTCTGAGATAAAAATTCGTAAATGTGGATGGCTGAGAACAATAAGCAGCCTTCATTAAATCTGTAATAGCAACACTATTAGCATAAGCCCAGGAAGTAGAAAGAGCTCTTACTTCATGAGCAGAAATCTTAAGCACAGACTGCTGAGAAGAAGATAAATCTTCATAAGCAGTACGGATAGTTAATTGAATCCATCTAGCAATAGAATGGACCGAAATGTCCTTTCTATTAGGCATCAAAGACAGAAAGAAACGTTTCCGTCCCTTTCTGATAAACTGAGATCTCTGTTTATAGATACGTAACGCTCTAACAGGACAGAGTAAAGGCCTACGCCCGTCTGAAGATGGAAGAGCCTTAATAACAATAGGTTCCGGATATTTATTAGGAGCCTGATTCTTAGCTAAAAAACCGACGTTAGTAGTGAAGGTGATAGTGTTCCCAACACTACGATAATGAGAATCATCCACCGACAGTGCATGAAGCTCACTAACTCTTCTAGCAGAAGAGAAAGCTAAGAGAAAAGCTGTCTTATAAGATAAGAATTTGAAATCTACTGTCCCAAGAGGTTCAAATGGCTTTTCCTTCAATTTAAGAAGAACCCAAGCTAAATTCCACTTAGGAATTAATCTAACAGTTCTGGGTCTATTTATCGAAAAGTTTCTAACCAACTTAGATAAAGAGACATTAGATCCAATTTGTAAACTATCATGATGTGCATAGGTATCAGATAACATAGATCTATAACCCTTTATAGTAACAGCCTGCAGTTTGATTTCGTCAAACAAGTATACTAGAAAGTTTGCAATGTCTGGTATAGAGGGATCGAATATATCTACAGAATGATCCCTACACCAACGACGAAAAACCTTCCACTTAGCCGCATAGTTTAGCGAAGAGGAGGTCCTCCTACAGTTAGAAATCGCGTCCACTGCTCGTCCTGTAAAGTGTTTGCCATGCAAGAAGGACCGCACAACGGAAAAACAAGAAGGTTGAGACCTTGCGGGTTGTGATGGAGTTGGCGCGATTTCCCCTGCGAAAGAAGATCCTCCCGTGGAGGAAGCTTTCGCGGTAGGTCCCACAACAGACACCTGAGTAGATTTATCCACGGTCTCTGTGGCGACAGAGATGCTACCAACAGAATCTTGCATTGAGATTGTTTTATCTTTAGCAATACTTGTTGAATTAACGGCGCTGGAGGATACGCATATCCTATCATTCCGTCCCAAGGGATCGACAGAGCGTCTACTGCAAATGCTCTTGGATCCGGACACGGAGACACATACGTCTGCAGCTGATAGTTGAGATGTGTCGCAAATAAGTCTATCATTGGCCGTTCCCATTGGTAGCAAATCTGATTGAATACTTGTTTGTTGAGAGTCCACTCCGACGGCAACAAGCGACCCTTTCGTGAAAGGGAGTCTGCTAGCACATTCAGACGACCCGGTATGTGACGGACCGAAAGAAGAACGTGATGTTCTAGCGCAAACAGAAGGATTCTTTCCGTTAGATTGAACAACGGAACTGAATGAGTGCCTCCCTGATTCCGTATATACGCCACTACTGTCGTATTGTCGGATAGGATTTGGACATGAGCATTGTGAATAATGTCCATCCAGTGACGTAACGCAAGCCAAATTGACATCATTTCCTTGATGTTTATGTGCTTGCACAGGAATTGCGGATCCCAAAGACCCTGGCATCTCGAATCCGTTGGGATTAATGATGCACCCCAACCTGTTTGACTGGCATCCGTCATAATGGTAAAACTCGGATCCGGCAACTGCAGCGAAACTCCCTGAGTTAACCACTGAATGTTTGCCCAAGTCTGAATCTCTTGTTTCACTTGATCTGACAAGAGAACGTCTACATCGAGCGAATGAATTTTCACACTCCAATTCTGAGTCAAGAAAATTTGAAGAGGACGTGTGCGTAACCGCCCCATCGGAATGAGATCCGCGGCGGCTCCGCACAGACCTATCAGTCTCATAAATTCTCTCGCCGTGACTTTGTCTGCGTGCAGACAATAGCGAGCGTAACAACTGACTAATTTCGCTCTGGTTAACGGCAGACGAACGAGATTGTTGTGCGTCTCGAAGCTCATTCCCAGATGAGTGAATGACTTGGACGGCACCAGATCCGACTTCTCCTCATTTACTATAAAACCGAGACGTCGGAGCAATAGAAGAAGATTCTGAACATTGTTCTGAAGCGTTAACTCGTTGCCGTACCTCTGAAGAATGTCGTCCAGGTAGGCCGACGTTACCGCAGACGAATGAGCTCGGAAATAGATCATTACCGAGTTCATTACCCGAGTGAAAGCCCAGGGTGCTAGATTCAATCCGAAGCACATCGCCCGGAATTGATACACCACTCCTAGGACTGCGAAGCGTAGGTACTTTCGGAATGTCGGATGTACCATGACGTGAAAGTACGCATCTTTGAGATCTATGCTTGTTGCATAATCGTTCACCCGAATACTCGCTCTGACCGATCGAATCGTCTCCATATAAAACTTCGGAGCGACGATCAGCTTGTTTATCCAGCTCAAATCTATGACTGGACGGAACGAGCCGTCTGGTTTCGGAACCAGAAACAGATGGCTGTAGAATCCTGGAGATTCCTGTTTTTCTACGACCTCTACCGCGTTCTTCATTAAAAGAGACTGCACCTCTGATAACAGAGCGTCTCTTTTCTGCGGATTTGACGGAAGATGAGTCCACTTTGGACTTTGAGTTAATGGAGGCTTTCGTTTGAAGGATATCTTTAGACCTTCCGAAGTCACTCCTCTCACCCAAGGGTCGTCCGTAATCGACGCCCATTCTTGTGAAAAGCTCGACAACCTTCCGCCAACCGGGACGCGATAGAGGTTTTAGCCATCACCTCCTAGACCTGCGAGGCCTGCGGTAGGAGAAACCACGTCCTCCACGGCCCGCACCTCGCCCCGTCGACCTCGGGGCGTCCGACCGATTGTCCCGGCCTGAAGGACGTCCCGAACGAGAGTCGCTACCCTGATGGTCTCTCGAATAAGACCAAGAGGATGCACCAGAACCTCTATAGGAACCTCTCTTGGGCGCATTAGACCCAGAAGTGCCTGTCTTATTCTTGTCTGCTGTATCCGGCTTCTTAGAAGCAGATTTGAACAACATAGAATCCGAAGCTTTCTTAGTAATTTTATCGTAAATAGCAGAAAGCTTGCCGTCAAAGAGAAGATCTCCGGAGACCGAAGCGACTCTAAGAGAGTTCTTCACCTTAGAATCCACAAGTGTGGATGTAGCTAGGGCTGCGTCATGTCTAACCAACTCCAGATTTGCCACTGAAAGGGCGGAGTTACACGTGGAATAAGCTACTGCCCTTGAAAGAAGTCTTAAAGAGGATTGTATATCCTGAAACTCTTTCCCTTGAAGGCGCAGTGATAACGCCTTAGTAAGGTGATCTGCGTAAGATAAGGCATCTAAATTGGCTCTGTTAGACGCAATAGCTGTTTCCAACACAGCGGTTGGAATAGAAGCCGACGACGGTAATGATAGCTCTAAGTCTTCCGCCTCGTCGTCCATACGCAGAGGAACTCTCGGGATACCCTGTCCTGCCGTATCGAATTTATTCCTTGCATTAATGAAAGGCAGGTTGAGAGTATTAGCGGACAAGAAACCTGCTTTCCCCGTCTTGGAAACAAGTTTAAATATAGCGTCGTTCAATAATTCAAATGTTCTTGCAACATTATTGGACTGCGACGGAAACTCGGGAGCGATGTCCCTGAACCGCTCAAAAAATTCAGAGTCCAATGACGCTATAATCCTCTTGTCCGGAACCGCAGCAGTCTGGCCCGACGGAACAACTTGAGGGAGAAAGTGCCGGATGAAGTCCACGGCAGCTTTATGTTGTTCCGAAAGGGATAGCTCCAAATCATCCGTATCCCTTTCACCATCCGGTCGGACCTCATGATGTTCCCGGTCGTCCGCCCCCGATGCTTCGGCGGAGCGTACCGACCCAGCGCCGTCGGATAATTCTCGATCCGACACCGTTTCTGTCGGCTGCTGGGATGCTGCGATAAGCTGTGCTATCTGCACAAGAATGTCCGGCGTCGAGACCTGCGGAGGCGCAGTCTTTCGCTGCTTCGCCGAGGGCAGCTCCGCATCAGATGGCTCCCGCATACTTTTTCTATGCGAACGTCTGGAGTCCATCGGTCTCGAATCCCTGGCTGCCGGATGGTGTGACCTGGTCGCCGAAGAATCCTTGATCGGCGAAGCTGGTAAAATATCGGCGGTCACGCAGCCAAGGTGCGGTCGTGTGCGCTGACGAGAAGAAGAAGCCTTAGCAGTCTCCGCGGACTGCCTATACAACGGAGCGTCCTGAGCGACGGACGTATGCTCCGCTTGCGACAAATTTTGTACCACAACATCTGGTCCCAGATGTTGTTGTACGAGAGAGGGGCCTCTCTCGCTCGCGGCCCGGCTGGACCTGGACGAGCTAGGAACCGGACTCAAAGGCTTCCTCCGTTCTCGCTTACTATCCGCCGTCACTGGGTGTGCACCTTGTATGTTTATAGTGCTCGCATCACCCAAAATTTCCTCCTGGACCGCATCGGACGAACCCGGCTGCCGAACCATTCGGTGAATGGACGCTACACCGGGCGAGCTAGCGGACGACATTTGTCTAATCTCCATGAGCACTTTTGCCGCTAGCTCTGAATTCATTTGTGACGACGGACGCACACTTGTAGAAGATAACATGGAAACATCACCCTGTTCTTGTTCCTCTGAAATAGAAACTGAGAGAGTAGAGTGACCTTGCGGAGAAAGAGCCGGCATAGCCCTTTCTCCAGAAACAACATATCGTGACACACGTTTCCAATGTTTATCATCCCAATATTGACATATAGGACAGGGATTAGTGCGAGAACACTGACTACAATTAATACAATGATCATGAAAGTCAGAGGAAGATTTCTTCCCATTACAATTTGAACAATATCCTTTCATTGTGAAAAGTCAACAACAAGTCCTAGTTACTCGCACAAACCCCTGACACAAAGATACATAATAACATGATCCATTAATAAATGAAAAAACAATTGCAAATCAAAATAATTTTGAAAAAATATTTTTTCAGCGAAGCCCAAGTTGCTGAAAAGTAACGTTGAGCCCCGATGGATCCGATGGCAAAGTGTGGTCAAAAATTTTAAATTGATATTAAATAATTAATGAGACACTTACGGATAATATAAATGTATCTTATAGTGAGATAAACTACAGCAAAGGCAAACAGCCCCCCTCAAAAAAGGCTGTTGCCAATGTAAACAAACAGTGTAAAACACCAGAAAACATGACTCCAGGCACTGCAAAAACTGGCCCGGAATCAGTCATCAAAATTACACTCTATCTGATGCAAAACAGAGACTCCCAGGGGAGAATCTGCAGAACATCAGATGGAAGATGCAGAACACAACGTTTATACATCCATGGGTGAAAACGTAACTATGGGGAAAATAACAGAAAACATTCTGTATCCAAGCAACTCTCCCAGGGAAATTTTAGAAATGAACTTTCTCAAAAATATGCCAAAAGCATGGGAGAATTGCAAGGGGGGACTTTAGAAGGCTAGGGAAGAGGAAACACTGAATAAGCAGTGCAACATTTAGCAAGAATGACAACAAGAGGCCCATGCCTCGAAAATAGGCAACTTAACATAATTTCAACAAAAAATTTTAAGTACAGCCCTGATTATTTTTTTGTCACTTCTTTTTCCTCTCCTCCTTCTATCCTCCTTAGAATCACCATTTCTCCAAAAATTACGTGTCTGGCATCCTTTAAACTGAGATTTACAAGCACAAAGATCAGTAACAAAGGTACCCAAGAAGTTTCGTAAAGATCGGTTCATAAATACGGATTCTAGCCCGAGCCATAGCAGCTTGGCACTTACAGCTCTGAAAGTAACACTAAATAAATCAAAGTCAGTCTAATTTGCATAATTTACGCACGAGAAAAAAACCCGTATTATATGTGATGTATCCCATGGTACTAAACATTTATACAAAACTTTATTCAAATCAGAACTTTCATACAGAAGTTCTGTACAAAAAACTGATTTTTGCATCATCGGTACAAAATGGCCGCTGGCAGCCATCTTGAATTTCGGACCACACCTAAAAACACTCGTTCCCCTCCCAGGGTCATAACAAAGGTACACAAGAAGTTTCGTAAAGATCGGTTCATAAAGATCGGTTCATAAATACGACCTCTAGCCCGAGCCATAGCCAATTATTGACGTACGGACAGATGGTCAGACAGACGGACAGACGGACGGACGGACGACGGGCCATGACAATAGCTCAAATTTGACTTCGTCAAAGTTGAGCTAAAAATCTGAATAATTTGTTAGGACATTTTTTGATGTTATGCTGCCAAGAAACAGAATCTCTATTTCTCCCATATGGGAGATACCAAGTTTTACAACTTTATCAATAATTTACTCAGCGTATAACAAAAGCTTTGATTGTTGAAAAGTTAATGAAAGCAACAGACTTGATTCCATATTGTTAGAAGATAACAGATTCTACAAAGCAATAATCATCTTAATACTTACTCAGATCTTTCAAATGTTTTACATACTGTGCTCCAATATAAATAAAACCAGTAAGTCCTAATGTAATGAGCAAAGACCTCCATGTGACGGGCTATAAAATAGAAAAAATATAGAATAAATAGGTACAAGGGCCGGTAATGAGATTTAAACCACGAGTAGGATAAGGGTTTTAACCACTTGGCTTGCCAAGTGGTTAAAACCCTTATTCTCCGAGTGATTTAAATCTGATTATCGACCCTAGTACCTATTTGTTCTATTTATACCATGCTCTTAATAAATAATCGACTTGTCACTTAAAATGGAGAAAAAACGACACTTTCTATCGCAAACACACAGGTTTGTTTTGTTTACATCTGCACCAGTGGGCAGTACTATCAGAGGTACATGAATGCTTGATTGACAGCTAGACTCATCATCAAAGTTGATTGAATTTACCTTGCTATTTCAGTCAAATTATTATTAACAATTCTTAACTTTTATTTTAAATATTTAATTGTAGGTATTTTAAACTTAATAAGTCATTGGACATAGCAGACAGTACCACAAAATTTTGTATGTCTGAATGAAACTTTGCGAAGTGTGACTGTGTCGAAGTTGGAAAATTGCATCATGCCAAAGTTCAAGTTGGATGAACTTCCAACTATAGGTGTAAATTTTTTTTAACTGCATTAAAAGCCTAACACCGGTAGTGGGGTTAAAAGTTACAATTTAACATACAGGATTTTCACAGGTAGTAACATGGACGAGCATGGTATAAAAAGCTTTTCACTCCATTCAGAAAAGACAGAAGTAGAATTTCAGCTGAAAGGGAATTTTGACAGAGAAAAATATGCAATTTACATGTGCAATTGGTTTATAACCATCTGATCCATTCTATACATTTATGTAATTTAATCTATTATATCTTGTTTGACATGGCTAATGGAGGCCATAGAGCAAGTTCCTGTTAAAGAGAAAATCTTGTAATCTAAGCAAGAATTACCCTCTGAATTCCCATGGACTAGAGACAGTTCATACAGAGGATCCCTACTGGTTTCTCGTAGATACCAGAATTATCTCACAAGTGACTGCAAGAAAATACAGTGAAGCCCATTTTATTGGATATCTCTTAATTAAATAACCCTGTTAATTGAATATAACTTCAAACACAAAACCACTTACCATACCTTCAGTACCAATTAAACCTGCTAATTGCATGTAGCTTAACAAGAGAGGGGCAAAGTACCAAGCTCAGCAAGTACATATACAGTACAGAAAGTGTAGATTATTACTAAAACACTTGTAAAGTGTAGTTTCTACCCAAACAATAACTCCTCTTCTGTGAAAATGCATAAAAAGCACAAGCAAAATTTAAGTCAATGGACCTCTGGGTTGAAGATTTTTGTCATGGAGATCCAGTGCCTGAAACTTTGTTTGTACATGTACTTCTCATTCCAGTTCACAAATGTTTCAGTTATTTTTGGCATGGAAACTCCACTTTGCAAGTCCTTCAGCAATTATCCACTCGCCACACACTATATGTATAAGAACATAAACATATAAGAACATTGTGTATATCATACGACCATATTAGCTACCATGTGGCCAAAAGGATCCACGCACGAAGACATGAAAATAAGAAAATACCATACCCCAATTGCTCTTTTAGGATCACCTCTTGGATTTCCTGTTTGGTTGTATCGTCTAACGGCTTTACAAATTGAATTTCTATACAATAAGTTTGAAGTCTGTTTTTCTGCTTTGTGTGAACTAGGACCAATTAAATATGCTCTCTTCTCGATGGAAACACAAGGTCTTCTTGTTATAAGACTGAAGCATCTTGTCACACACTGAAAAAAAGTAATAATCTACTTGATAAACTTAACCCTTTACCCAACATGAAAAGCAGACGACACTTGCAAAAAAAATTCTTGAATAACTAATTTTTTTCATTTTTTGTCTCAAAAACATAGGTTATGACCCCTCGTTGGAACGAGCTCGACCAGCTCGTTCCAACGAGGGGTCATAACCTATGTTTTTGAGACAAAAAATGAAAAAAATAATGAAAGTTAAAAAATTTATAGTAATTTATATATTTTTTATACTTACCAATGACCCAGACTTAGCTGGTGCTAACTCCACAAAAACCAGGGCCAAACACAAATTTTGCCCCCCAATCCCCAAAATTTGCATCCAAAACAAAAAGAAATCATGTCCTAAAGGACCTCCATAGTACGACTCTACTGCGCATGCGCAGTGACGCAGTCGTCCCGAAATTGGCGCCAAATATCATTCTTACTGGCAGTGCCTGGTCAGCGCTATGTACTCAGCGGGGAGGCAAGAGTTCCCAACTCAGGGAGGGCCATCCCCGTCTGGGTCATTGGTAAGTATAAAAAATATATAAATTACTATAAATTTTTTAACATTTTTATACTGTACCAATGACCCAGACTTAGCTGAATAGTAAACAGGCTGGAGGGCCTAGGACATAGAGGAAAATCCAATAAGCTCAATTATAAAATAAAGAGGTAACCCCTTAAGGAGAAAAGGAGTATTAGGCTTTACATGTATCTTTCTTATTTAATATTTAAATTAGAAAGATACACTACCCTTAATAATTGAGCACAATAACATTCATGTTCTCTATTAACATCCAGTATAACCTCTATACTAATTATTTTTAAAACAAGCCAATAAATAAAGTAGTCCAGAGAATTGAGACTCTTTATAATCATTTAAAAGTGTCCGAGTATTGTATATTAAAGCCCGTTTGACACTTGACATATACAAATGCTTCACACCGAGCTACACTTTAAAAATAAGACATGAATGAAATTAAACATTAATATTACACTTTAAAACCATCCCGGAAGCGACTCAGAAATACTGTCTTGGAGGAGGCATTCCCTTGCTTTTCACTATAAAGCAGGTGACCTAAGGGAACACCCGCCCCCCCCCCCCTTCCCCTTGCCCTGGGTCAAATAGCCCAGAGCGAAGAGGGCAGCCGGACGGAGTCACTGCCGGAACAGAAAGCCTGCATAACTATAGTTGCAACTGTTTAGTGGACGACATTCTGAGCAACAGATAACGGACCTAAACAATGCAGGTCTCCAGAAATGGACTCAATATTTCTGAGATAAAAATTAGTAAATGTGGATGGCTGAGACCAATAAGCAGCCTTCATTAAATCTGTAATAGCAACACTATTAGCATAAGCCCAGGAAGTAGAAAGAGCTCTTACTTCATGAGCAGAAATCTTAAGCACAGACTGCTGAGAAGAAGATAAATCTTCATACGCAGTACGGATAGTTAACTGAATCCATCTAGCAATAGAATGGACTGAAATGTCCTTTCTATTAGGCATCAAAGACAGAAAGAAACGTTTCCGTCCCTTTCTGATGAACTGAGATCTCTGTTTATAGATACGTAGTGCTCTAACAGGACAGAGTAAAGGCCTACGCCCGTCTGAAGACGGAAGAGCCTTAATAACAATAGGTTCCGGATATTTATTAGGAGCCTGATTCTTAGCTAAAAAACCGACGTTAGTAGTGAAGGTGATAGTGTTCCCAACACTACGATAATGAGAATCATCCACCGATAGTGCATGAAGCTCACTGACTCTTCTGGCAGAAGAGAAAGCTAAGAGAAAAGCTGTCTTATAAGATAAGAATTTGAAATCTACTGTCCCAAGAGGTTCAAATGGCTTTTCCTTCAATTTAAGGAGAACCCAAGCTAAATTCCACTTAGGAATTAATCTAAGAGTTCTGGGTCTATTTATCGAAAAGTTTCTAACCAATTTCGATAAAGAGACATTAGATCCAATTTGTAAACTATCATGATGTGCATAGGTATCAGATAACATAGATCTATAACCCTTTATAGTAACCGGTTGCAGTTTGATTTCGTCAAACAAGTATACTAGAAAGTTAGCAATGTCTGGTATAGAGGGATCAAATATATCAACAGAATGATCCCTACACCAACGACGGAAAACCTTCCACTTAGCCGCATAGTTTAGCGAAGAGGAGGTCCTCCTACAGTTAGAAATCGCGTCCACTGCTCGTCCTGTAAAGTGCTTGCCATGCAAGAAGGACCGCACAACGGAAAAACGTGAAGGTTGAGACCTTGCGGGTTGTGATGCAGTTGGCGCGATTTCCCCTGCCAAAGAAGATCCTCTCGTGGAGGGAGCTTCCGCGGTAGGTCCCACAACAGACACCTGAGTAGATTTATCCACGGTCTCTGTGGCGACAGAGATGCTACCAACAGAATCTTGCATTGAGATTGTTTTATCTTTAGCAATACTTGTTGAATTAACGGCGCTGGAGGATACGCATATCCTATCATTCCGTCCCAAGGGATCGATAGAGCGTCTACAGCAAATGCTCTTGGATCCGGACACGGGGACACATACGTCTGCAACTGATTGTTGAGATGTGTCGCAAATAAGTCTATCATTGGCCGTTCCCATTGGTAGCAAATCTGATTGAATACTTGTTTGTTGAGAGTCCACTCCGACGGCAACAAGCGACCCTTTCGAGAAAGGGAGTCTGCTAGCACATTCAGACGACCCGGTATGTGACGGACCGAAAGAAGAACGTGATGTTCCAACGCAAACAGAAGGATTCTTTCCGTTAGATTGAACAACGGAACTGAATGAGTGCCTCCCTGATTCCGTATATACGCCACTACTGTCGTATTGTCGGATAGGATTTGGACATGAGCATCGTGAATAATGTCCATCCAGTGACGTAACGCAAGCCAAATTGACATCATTTCCTTGATGTTTATGTGCTTGCACAGGAATTGCGGATCCCAAAGACCCTGGCATCTCGAATCCGTTGGGATTAATGATGCACCCCAACCTGTTTGACTGGCATCCGTCATAATGGTAAAACTCGGATCCGGCAACTGCAGCGGAACTCCTTGAGTTAACCACTGAATGTTTGCCCAAGTCTGAATCTCTTGTTTCACTTGATCTGACAAGAGAACGTCTACATCGAGCGAATGAATTTTCACACTCCAATTCTGAGTCAAGAAAATTTGAAGAGGCCGTGTGCGTAGCGGTCCCATCGGAATGAGATCCGCAGCGGCTCCGCACAGACCTATCAGTCTCATAAATTCTCTCGCTGTGACTTTGTCTGTATTTAGACAATAGCGAGCGTAACAACTGACTAATTTCGCTCTGGTTAACGGCAGACGAACGAGATTGTTGTGCGTCTCGAAGCTCATTCCCAGATGAGTGAATGACTTGGACGGCACCAGATCCGACTTCTCCTCGTTTACTATGAAACCGAGACGTCGGAGCAATAGAAGAAGATTCTGAACATCGTTCTGAAGCGTTAACTCGTTGCCGTACCTCTGAAGAATGTCGTCCAGGTAGGCCGACGTTACCGCAGACGAATGAGCTCGGAAGTAAATCATTACCGAGTTCATTACCCGAGTGAAAGCCCAGGGTGCTAGATTCAATCCGAAGCACATGGCCCGGAACTGATACACCACTCCTAGGACTGCGAAGCGTAGATACTTTCGGAATGTCGGATGTACCATGACGTGAAAGTACGCATCTTTGAGATCTATGCTCGTTGCATAATCGTTCACCCGAATACTCGCTCTGACCGATCGAATCGTCTCCATATAAAACTTCGGAGCGATGATCAGCTTGTTTATCCAGCTCAAATCTATGACTGGACGGAACGAGCCGTCTGGTTTCGGAACCAGAAACAGATGGCTGTAGAATCCCAGCGATTCCTGGTTTTCTACGACCTCTACCGCGTTCTTCATTAAAAGAGACTGCACCTCTGATAGCAGAGCGTCTCTTTTCTGAGGGTTTGACGGAAGATGAGTCCACTTTGGACTTCGAGTTAATGGAGGCTTTCGTTTGAAGGATATCTTTAGACCTTCCGAAGTCACTCCTCTCACCCACGGATCGTCCGTAATCGACGCCCACTCTTGAGAAAAACTCGACAACCTTCCGCCAACCGGAACGCGATAGAGGTTTGAGCCATCACCTCCTGGATCTGCGAGGCCTGCGGTAGGAGAAACCACGTCTTCCACGACCCGCACCTCGCCTCGTCGACCTCGGGGCGTCCGACCGATTGTCCCGGCCTGAAGGACGTCCCGAACGAGAGTCGCTATCCTGACGGTCTCTCGAATAAGAGCTAGAGGACGCACCGGAACCTCTATAGGAACCTCTCTTGGGCGGATAAGACCCAGAAGTGCCCGCCTTATTCGTGTCTGCTGAATCCGACCTTTTAGGAGCGGATCTAAACAACAGAGAATCACTAGCTTTCTTTTTAATATTATCATAAATAGCGGAAAGCTTGCCGTCAAAGAGAAGATCTCCTGAGACCGAAGCGACTCTAAGAGAGTTCTTCACCTTAGAATCCACTAGTGTGGATGTAGACAGGGCTGCGTCACGTCTAACCAACTCCAGATTTGCCACTGAAAGGGCGGAGTTACACGTGGAATAAGCTACTGCCCTTGAAAGAAGTCTTAAGGAGGATTGTATATCCTGAAACTCTTCCCCTTGAAGACGCAGTGATAACGCCTTCGTAAGGTGATCTGCGTAAGATAAGGCATCTAAATTGGCTCTGTTAGACGCAATAGCTGTTTCCAACACTGCGGTTGGAATAGAAGCTGACGACGGTAATGATAGCTCTAAGTCTTCCGCCTCGTCGTCCATACGCAGAGGAACTCTCGGTATACCCTGACCTGCCGTGTCGAATTTATTCCTTGCATTAATGAAAGGCAGGTTGAGAGTATTTGCGGACAAGAAGCCTGCTTTCCCTGTCCTGGAAGCAAGTTTAAAAATAGCGTCGTTCAATAATTCAAATGTTCTTGCAACATTATTGGACTGCGACGGAAACTCGGGAGCGATGTCCCTGAACCGCTCGAAAAAATCAGAGTCCAATGACGCTATAATTCTCCTGTCCGGAAGCGCAGCAGTCTGGCCCGACGGAACAACTTGAGGAAGAAAGTGCCGGATGAAGTCTACGGCAGCTTTGTGTTGTTCCGAAAGGGATAGCTCCAATTCATCCGTATCCCTTTCACCATCCGGTCGGACCTCCCGATGTTCCCGGTCGTCCGCCCCCGATGCTTCGGCGGAGCGTACCGACCCAGCGCCGTCGGATAATTCTCGATCCGACACCGTCTCTGTCGGCTGCTGGGATGCTGCGATAAGCTGTGCTATCTGCACTAGAATGTCCGACGTCGAGACCTGCGGAGGAGCGGTCTTTCGCTGCTTTGCCGAGGGCAGCTCCGCATCAGATGGCTCCCGCATACTTTTCCTATGCGAACGTCCGGAGTCCATCGGTCTCGAGTCCCTGGCTGCCGGATGGTGTGACCTGGTCGCCGAATAATCCTTCATCGGCGAAGCTGGCAAGATATCGGAGGTCACGCAGCCAAGGTGCGGTCGTGTGCGCCGGCGAGAAGAGGAAGCCTTAACAGTCTCTGCGGACTGCTTATACAACGGAGCGTCCCGAGCGACGGACGTATGCTCCGCTAAAGACACATTTTGTACCACAACATCTGGTCCCAGATGTTGTTGTACGAGAGAGGGGCCTCTCTCGCTCGCGGCCCGGCTGGACCTGGACGAGCTAGGAACCGGACTAAAAGGCTTCCTCCGTTCTCGTTCACTATCCGCCGTCACTGGGTGTGCATCTATTATTTTTATAGTGCTCGCATCACCCAAAATTTCCTCTTGGACCGCATCGGACGAACCCGGCTGCCGAACCATTCGGTGAATGGACGCTACACCGGGCGAGCTAGCGGACGACATTTGTCTAATCTCCATGAGCACTTTTGCCGCTAGCTCTGTATTTAATTGTGACGACGGACGCACACTTGAAGAAGATAACATGGAAACATCACCCTGTTCTGGTTCCTCTGAAATAGAAACTGAGAGAGTAGAGTGACCTTGTGGAGAAAGAGCCGGCATCGCTCTTTCTCCAGAAACAACATATCGTGACACACGTTTCCAATGTTTCTCATCCCAATGTTCACATACAGGACAGGGATTAATGCGAGAACACTGACTACAATTTATGCAATAATCATGAAAGTCAGAGGAAGATTTCTTCCTATTACAATTTGAACAAGTTCCTTTCATTGTGAAGGAACAACAATAAGTCCTAGTTACTCGCAAAAACCCCTGACACAAAGATACATAATAACATGATCCATTAATAAATGAAAAAACAATTGCAAAACAAAATAATTTTGAAAAAATATTTTTTCAGAGAAGCCCAAGTTGCTGAAAAGTAACGTTGAGCCCCGATGGATCCGATGGCAAAGTGTGGTCAAAAATTTTAAAATTATATAAAATAATTAATGAGACACTTTCGGATAATATAAATGTATCTTATAATGAGATAAACTACCTCAAAGGCAAACAGCCCCCCTCAAAAAAGGCTGTTGCCAATGAAAACAAACAGTGTAAACACAGAAGAAAACATGACTCCAGGCACTGAAAAAACTGGCCCGGAATCAGTCCTCAATTACACTCTATCTGATGCAAAACAGAGACTCCCAGGGGAGAATCTGCAGAACATCAGATGGAAGATGCAGAACACAAACGTTATACACCCATGGGTGAAAACGTAACTATGGGGAAAATAACAGAAAACATTCTGTAACCAAGCAACTCTCCCAGGGAAATTTTAGAAATGAAACTTCTCAAAAATATGCCAAAAGCATGGGAGAATTGCAAGGGGGGACTTTAGAAGGTTAGGGGAGAGGAAACACTGAATAAGCAGTGCAACAATTAGCAAGAATGACAACAAGAGGCGTTTGCCTCGAAAATAGGCAACTTAACATAATTTTAACAAAAAATTTTAAGTACAGCCCTGATTATTTTTTGCCACTTCTTTTTTCCTCTCCTCCTTCTATCCTCCTTAGAATCACATTTTCTCCAAGAATTACGTGTCAGAAAACATGACTCCAGGCACTGAAAAAACTGGCCCGGAATCAGTCATCAATTACACTCTATCTGATGCAAAACAGAGACTCCCAGGGGAGAATCTGCAGAACATCAGATGGAAGATGCAGAACACAAACGTTATACACCCATGGGTGAAAACGTAACTATGGGGAAAATAACAGAAAACATTCTGTAACCAAGCAACTCTCCCAGGAAATTTTAGAAATGAAATTTCTCAAAAATATGCCAAAAGCATGGGAGAATTGCAAGGGGGGACTTTAGAAGGCTAGGGGAGAGGAAACACTGAATAAGCAGTGCAACAATTAGCAAGAATGACAAGAGGCCCTTGCCTCGAAAATAGGCAACTTAACATAATTTCATCAAAAAATTTTAAGTACAGCCCTGATTATTTTTTGTCACTTCTTTTTCCTCTCCTCCTTCTATCCTCCTTAGAATCACATTTTCTCCAAAAATTACGTGTCTGGCATCCTTTAAACTGAGATTTACAAGCACAAAGATCAGTGAGATGTTGACTGATGAAGGGCCAAACAGAGAATGATATTTGGCGCCAATTTCGGGACGACTGCGTCACTGCGCATGCGCAGTAGAGTCGTACTATGGAGGTCCTTTAGGACATGATTTCTTTTTGTTTTGGATGCAAATTTTGGGGATTGGGGGGCAAAATTTGTGTTTGGCCCTGGTTTTTGTGGAGTTAGCACCAGCTAAGTCTGGGTCATTGGTACAGTATAAAAATATTAATTGGCGATTTTTGAGAATAGCGCTGGCCGGTTTTGGCTGTTACGTAAGGTAAAGGGTTAATTTAGTTTAAATGTTTGAGTGCTAGAAGTCACTATCATGACTCTCTTGAAAAGTTCTGAAAGCCATTTTAGTTAGTGATGAACTGATTATCAAAAACTTGCTATCAACCGATTACTGGTTATTTCTCTGCCGATTATGCCGATTCCGATTCCAATGGTTGAAGTACGACACTGAAGAAAATCTGTTGGTGCCTGTTATACTACAGAATTTCGTTGATAAATCATCAATTGCAAAAGCTTAATACCACATAAGTTCTCAGAGTATGCATATTTAGTGCTGGGCAATATTAGCCAAAATAATATTTGCATTTTGGTTGGGGTGTGGGGAAAAGATTGTTATTAACGATACAATCACACGATATTGTTCTCGTGAAGATTGTGTTTTTAGTGTTAATCCGATTTTGTGTAAGGATACAATACACTTGGCTGTATTAACCAGGAATATATTGAGCACACATACTTTGTGTCTTAAATGAATGATAATTTTAATGTTAATGTGTGTTGTGAAGTCGTATGACGCATGGTCTACACGTTTGTCAGAATGTATTATTCAGTGTTCTTTATTCAACTTGTTACCTCCCTTGATGTGTTTCTCTAATGTTTACATGAACTCTACAATCTTCGGGAAATGGTGGTGATCTCGTACCGATTGCAGTTGGTAAATTCCGTAATATCTCTGCTCTGCAAATCCCTAAATTTTCTGCTATGCACTACACACATTTTTAATGGAAAAAGTTTATTGAAATGGCCAGATATCAAAAGGATTTTTAATAGTCAGTGTTAAATATAGAATAACCGGAAAGTGCCAGTTTTTAACTGCCGTTTGTCATAATCAGACAATGCCCCATAACCAGCCGGTTCCGATTGCCGATTCCAATTATCGGTTCATCACTAATTTTAGTGGCTTTGTGTTGTATATATCAGCTTGTTTGCTCAGTAATAGAAAGAATGAAAGTGTCAATGACACTTCAACTCAACTTGTCCAAAAAGGGACTGAACTAAATAGAAAGATCCAGTAATGCCAAAGTCATTCACTCAAGTTTCTACAGAAAAGACATCACACCAAAGCTACATAAAATGAAAGTGTCAATGACACTGTAGCTCAACTTGTGTTAGACATGTACATGTATTGTACATGACACAGCAATGACACACATCTAGGTAATGACCTGATAACAAAGGTACATGTAAAGTGTTGTAAAAGTCTGTACATAAATACTGACTGTAGCCTGTAACAAATGTACAGGTAAAGTATGACTAAACTAAGTTCTGAGAAAGTTGGCTGGGGTAACATTTTTTGACGGAAATTGAAGAAAATCACTAGCTCCCATCTAGAGGTCTCCCCAAACAAGCATACCGGGTTTCAAAGCAATCCAATCATAAATGTGTCCTGTAGGGTGTGCCAAAGGAAAATATTGAGGTCTGACTAAACTAAGTTCTAAGAACATTGGCCGTGGCAACATTTTTCGACGGAAATGAAACAAAATCGATAGCTCCCATCTAGAGGTCACCCCAAACAAGCATACCAGGTTTCAAAGCAATGTGCCCTGTAGGGTGTACCAAAGGGAAATATTGAGGTTTTCTGACTCAACTAAGTTCTAAGAACATTGGCCACAGCAACATTTTTTGACGGAAATGGAAAAAAATTGATAGCTCCCATCTAGAGATCACCCCAAACAAGCATACCAGGTTTCAAAGCAATCCAATCATAAATGTGCCCTGTAGGGTGTGCCAAAGGGAAATATTGTGGTCTGACTAAACTAAATTCTAAGAACATTGGCCGTGGCAACATTTTTTTATGGAAATTGAAGAAAATCGATAGCTCCCATCTAGAGGTCACCCTAACAAAGCATACTAGGTTTCAATGCAATCAAATCATAAATGTGCCCTGTAGGGTGTACCAAAGGGAAATATTGTGGTTTGACTAAACTAAGTTCTAAGAACGTTGGCCGCGGCAACATTTTTTGACGGAAATAGAAGAAAATCGATAGCTCCCATCTAGAGGTCACCCCAAACAAGCATGCCAGGTTTCAAAGCAATCCGATCATAAATGTGCCCTGTAGGGTGTGCCAAAGGGAAATATTGAGGTCTTCTGACTAAACTAAGTTCTAACAACGTTGGCCACGGCAACATTTTTTGACGGAAATTGAAGAAAATCGATAGCTCCCATCTAGAGGTCTCCCCAAACAAGCATACCAGGTTTCAAAGCAATCCGATCATAAATGTACCCTGTAGGATGTGCCAAAGGGAAATATTGTGGTCTGACTAAACTAAGTTCTAACAACGTTGGCCACGGCAACATTTTTTGACAGAAATTGAAGAAAATCGATAGCTCCCATCTAGAGGTCTCCAGAACAAGCATATCAGGTTTCAGAGCAATCCGATCATAAATGTGCCCTGTAGGGTGTGCCAAAGGGAAATATTGAGGTCTGACTACACTAAGTTCTAAGGACGTTGTCCGCGGCAACATTTTTTGATGGAAATTGAAAAAAATCGATAGCTCCCATCTAGAGGTCATCACCCCAAACAAGCATACCAAGTTTCAAAGTGATCTGATCATAAATGCGACCTGTGAGGTGTGCCAAAGGAAATTGTGGACGTACGTACTAATGTACTAACTAACGTACGTATATGTACGTACGCCGGTATGTACATATACGTACGTACGCCGATGGACGAGAAGTGATGGCAATAGCTCAGCTTGACTTTGTCAAGTTGAGCTAAAAAAGGGAAAGGGATGGGGCCTGTTGGGTGTACTAATGGAATTGTTGACAATTTTTATGTCAAATCCAAGATGCCCAATGGTGGCAATCTTTTTCAATGGAATCAGAAAAATTTGATAACTCCCATCTAGACATCATACCAAAGTAACATATAAAATTTGATAAATATTGAGTGAGAGGTGTGGACTGTAGGGTCTTCTAATGCAATTGTTGACAATTTATATGCCAAGTCCAAGATGGCCACTGCTGCCCATGTTTTTCAACAAAATTCAGAAAAATTTGATAGCTCCCATCGAGACATCACACCAAAGCTACACATGAAATTTCGAAAAAGATGGGTGAGGGATGTGGCCTGCAGGGTGTGCTAAAGGGATTGTTGACTATTTATATGCCAAATCCAAGATGGCCACTGACAGCCATGTTTTTCAACAAAATTCAGAAAAATTTAAAAGCTCCCATCTAGACATTACACAAAAGCTATATATGAAATTCAAAAAAGATCAGGTGAAAGATACAGCTTGTAGGGTGTGCTAATGGAATTGTTGACAATTTATATCTAAATTCAAGATGGCTGCCGGTGGCCATGTTTTTCAACAAAATTCAGAAAAATTTGATAGCTCTCATCTAGACATCACACCAAAGCTATATATGAAATTTGAAAAAGATCGGGTGAGAGAGGCAGCCTGTAGGGTGTGCTAATGGAATTATTGACAATTTATATGCTAAATATAAGTTGACCACTGGGGGCCATGTTTTTCAATGAAATTCGGAAAAATTTGATAGCTGAGCTGCGGCCTGTAGTGTGTGCTAAAGGAATTGTGGATGTACGGATGTACGAACAGACAACAGATCGCAAGACATCCCAATAGCTCATATTTGACGTCAAGTTGAGCTAAAATGTTGATAAAAATTGTTTTGTTACAATTCACTGGAAATTGCCAGATGGCACTCTCTACTGAACTGTTACAAAACAATTATTTAATAACAAAATCTTACTAAACTAGGATGCCCCTTGTTGGTGGCATGATATCCTTGAAAAAAAAAAAAAGTGTAACAAATCACATTTGAAAAATAATTTAGCACTCTACCAGTAAAACAAGAGGGGGGTGTCCATCCCCATTAGCTCACCAATGTATGGTATGCAATAAACCTAGGCTTATTACAAATCTGCAAAAAATATCCGGTCAAGTACATGTATAGCAAAACAGGTCAGAAAGTCCAAACTTACAAAAAAGTATAACATTGCATTAAAAAAGTCCAAAATCTCCAAAAAATGTCCGGCCAAGGGTTAATGTCGTCTCATACTGATGCATTTAACACATATATGAAATATAAAAGCCACAACATACCGGTGGAAGCCTCCCCTCATGTACAGTAAAAGAGGTCAGAAATTTTCTAAGTTCACACTGACAAAAAAGTCTAACATTGCAAAAACACTAAAAATCAAAAACATTTCACTGAGTAAGGGTCTGTGGGTAATTGTAAGCCATAGAAACAGTATGAGGTGCACTGGGCGGAAAGTCAAAGTGGACTCTTACAACAACTGGTAACACAAGTGTTCATGCCGATGCCGACAACATTGGGTCATGACATAAGCTTATACAACTTCGTTGGTGAGCTAAAAAATCTAGTATGAAAGCCTATATAGGACAAACATCTCTCTCTGGGGTCAGTAATTGCATCAGACAAAAAGCTTGCTGAGTGTCTGACACAAATATATCTGCCCCCATTGGGTGAGATTTGTCTATGCTAAATGGGCAGTGGTGGATGAATTATTTTTCTTCAACAATAAGAGTAAGCAAAGCTGAATGTCTGGAAAGTCACATTTTCCACACTTTCATCTTTGTAAAAATCCAAAGAAAGAAAGAAAACACAGACGATACTATCTACTACATGTATGTTTGAGTAGAAACTAGAATTATCTCATATGTGACTTCAAGAAAATATAAATTCTCTCATGTGACTCAAAGCCATGAGTGGAAACTTTGATTTATTGCTGTCACAAATGAGATAATTTGGGTAGTATTCAAGAACAGTACATATTCCTTTTATAATATACATTGCAATGTTTTAATTAATTCTTGTAATAAGTGAATCTCTTCAGATGAGCCAATGTTTCTACTGGGGTCGTCATACTTACCCGGTTGCTATTGTTTCGGTAAAATGTGTGAAAATTAGGTAGATCAAAGGGAGATGGATTATAGTCAGTATCTAGAATGTTTGTTCGCTTAACTCAATTTGTGTTTATTACCAACAACCAACCGAATAGGTGAGGCAAACTAGATTTACCCATGAGTGCATTATATTGACCATTAGAGAGGCTGCTTTTCCAGCCCAGGAACACGATACATTATCATTTTATTAAGTGGGATGGCTGCTATGTGAATATGTGATATAGACCATCCAATATTTTCAATGTGCTGACTGCACGTTGAAAATATTAATTGGTCTACCCCCAAATAATGAATATGACTCTTCCAATTGCTGCCATTGAAGTTACATGGAAGATACCAGCAGGAGGTTCGTGTGTTTAATTAAAAATTTCTTTATAAACACACTTCAATCTAGTACTGTAGTCCAAGTAGCTGAGTAGTCAAATTTCTCCAGTTAGAAATATTCTTTTGAAATCTTCTATTGAACTGTCTATTTTTCTATATTTTATTTTCCTGGGTGCTAACTTTCCCCCAGCACTCAACTGTGGATTTCTGGAATGATTGTTCTTTTTTAATAAATTGGGGTGAGAGCCAGCTATAAACAAACTCAACTTCCTATGCCACCCTTCAATGTAGTCTGTAGAATGCTGTCTGACATCAAAATGGTTCCATATGAACCATCCGTGGTTACCTTCCACCTAATAACACAGAACACAGTCAGTAAACTGTTCAACACTTGAACTGACTGGAGCCTCCTCAATAGTTAAGAACCAAGCAATGCTCACTAGGTGAAAAATTTGTCTGGATACAAGATTAATGCCTAATTGTCCAGCTCTCTCTACCACAAGTCTAAAAAATCGTTCACAGGTTTTTATCGGGCAGCAGCCCAAACACTAAAGTGGACATCTTATTCTCAATAAACACATGAATAGTGTACATTTGGTAAAACACATTAGGGCACTTATTGAATGTTCCGTCACAAAAGTAACTTTCAGCACATGACATATGTCGAAGGTTGTTTTCAGTTCCAAATATCAGTATTTTATTGCTGTAACCATCACATGCTATGAGAAAATGAATGAAAGTTTCAACGTGCCAGAGGTGCCCAGGGACAATGTGGGATTGAAATCCCTTGCGACCCGAGTAACTGAATTTGCTTATGAAGCCATGACAGATGGAAGTGAGGGCCAAACATCTTATTGGTTTGAGTGTGTGCACTGATGGTAGAGTAATGGTGTCAGACTCCTGATAATCTCAAACTGGAAGGTGATACGAATTGTGTATAACTATAAGTCATTTGCTCTAGTATTTTATTTAGAAACATTGGAATATTTATGGTAATACTGAAATAGCAGTTTGATGGTTTGTTTTAAAGAGAAGAGAAAGAAACCCAAACAAGTCTCTGGTTTGGGAGCAGCCCCAGCATATTATCCATAATGGTTATAAAAAAGGAAAAAGTCCACCAAAATGTGTTTTTGAAAGGTGGGAGTCATCCATCAGCCTTTAAGGGAGAGTATCAGTGAAAAATCAAAACACACAAGAACAATCATCAACACAGACAAACATATATGGAATAGACTACAGCGTGTTTACTTAGCATATTAGATATTAATTACCTTTGACCAACCGGGTAGGTGAGACAAACCCTTTCTATTCCTCTTACATTTGAAAGAAACAAACTGTAGATTACTAACACCCAGAAAGTGTTGTGCAGCACCATGAGAAAAAACAATAGGTGCTGGCATTCAGAGAATACACACCCAAACATCACCTCATTTCAAGTTAAGTGGTAAAAAAAATACTTCTCATCTGAACATTTGTACGGTACTTTTACTCTCATTCAACTTCAACAGATCAATTTCATTTTGTTCAGAAATCAGATCTGATCATGATTCATAGCGAAATAATGGTGTACATACAGAATGGATATGTCTTTGTGTGTGTGTGTATTGAGGGGTTATCATATGTCCAATAAAATTTTATTTTTTATTTTTGTTTTTTTGCAACCTTTTAAAAAACACACTCCCCATGCATGCACAATCATTCTCCACCACCACCCAAGAGTTTGGGAATTTGGCCCACGCAGGTCTGTCGCTGCGTTTTGAAGAATTTTGATTTCCCTTACATATATAGCACCTTATGGTTGCCAGTTTGATGATATGACATCATCTGTTGTAAAATATTCTGACATTTTTGGTGGGATTTTTTGGACAGCCATATCACTAGCAGGGTTGGTTTGGGTCAAATGTCAGTGAATATTTTGTGTAAACAAGTTGGGCTTAGTTTGACTGTGTGCCATGCAGCATAGTTTTTATTGTGTCACTCTGAGCCGGGTTGTGATCAGTGTGAAGAGGTAGTCCCACAGAAGATGAAATTTCATGTTTTTCAACAAAAATAAGACAAAACCATATAAAAATGTGACATATACTATTCAAAAAAGCAAGGGATATTTGATAAAAGTGAGATATATGAAGAAATATATTTATATTTTCATCATAAAGACAGTTGAGGCATTGCACTGTGACATCTGGTGAATGATTTCAGTGATAGTTGGGGGTCTGACAAGCACACATTCCACGCACTGAGTTGTAGAAGACGTGGATGGTCAGTCAGAGAATTTACCATATTCAGTCCAAGACCTCAATACCTTGTAAATCATCCTCGGTTTGCGAGACAAGCGCAGATCTGACGTGCATACTCCTCACCAAACATCCAATATCAGCTTGACTGATGTTATTCCATTCTTCTTGCAGTGCAGCGGCTAGTTCCTGGACATTGGTAGGGAGCTGTTGGCGTAGTTGAAGGCGCCTGCCAAACATATCCCAAACATGCTCGATTGGTGAAAGGTCTGGACTTAATGCTGGCTGAGGCAGTGTAGTGATGTTCTGATCCTGGAGGAACTCGGTAGCGACATGGGCCCTGTGTGCTCTAGCATTGTCATCTTGGAAAATGAATCGATGACTGTGATGTCGTGCAAATGGCACCATATGTGCTACTAACATGTTGTCACGGTAGTACTGTCCTGTGACATGCCTTTGGATGACATGTAATGCTGTTCTGCTTGTCATGGCTATGCCTCCCGACACCATAACCGATCCACCACTAAAACGATCAAGCTGCCTAACGGTTACCATGGTATCGTTCATACTGCCACCACCACAACCTGTTTCGCCTATCGTGGAAGTTGAGAGTGAACCTCCATTCATCGGAAAACATGATGTTGCTCCACCGACGATTGTCCCAGCACTGTCATGCTCCACACCAATTACGCCTTGCTGCAATGTGACGTTCAGTCAAACGTAGAATTATTCGTGCAAAAAACCTGCACAAAGTTTTTGTGGGCTCATCACTGGGGTGGGTGTTTGAGACAGGATACACTTAGCATGTACTGTAGATCCGACTTTTTCTCGTTTTCGATGAAACCGAGATGTCGGAGTAATAGAAGCAGACTCTGAACATCGTTCTGAAGAATAATTCTGTTGCCGTATCTCTGTAGAATGTCGCCCAAGTAAGCCGATGTTACCGCAAATGAATGAGCTTGGAAGTATGACATTACCGAGTTCATTATTTGAGTGAATGCCCAGGGAGCCAGGTTCAGACCAAAGCACATTGCTCTGAACTGATACACCTTCCATTGTACGGCGAACCACAGGTACTTTCTGAATGCCGGATGTACCAGGACATGAAAGTATGCATCCTTTAGATCTATGCTTGCAGCATAGTCGTTCACTCGAACGCTTGCCCTTACTGACCGAATGGTCTCCATCTAGAATTTTGGAGCCATGATAAGCTTGTTTATCCAGCTCAAGTCTTTTACCGGTCAGAACGAGCCGTCTGGCTTCGGTACGAGGAACAGGTGATTGTAAAAACCTTGAGAATCCTGATTCTTGATGACCTCTATTGCTTCCTTTAATAAGAGAGCCTGTACCTCCGCTAGGAGAGACTCTCTTTTGCAAGGATCCGACGGAAGATTTGTCCAACGCAGACACCTTGTTAGTAGGGGTTTCGCTCGGAATGATAGCCGTAGGCCGTCCGAGACTACACTTCTCATCCACTGATCTTCCGTGACTGTTATCCAGTTTCTCGCAAAGTTTGATAACCTTCCGTCAACTGACAAGCAATAGAGGTCTTTCTTGACCATCACCTGTATGACCTGCGAGGCTTACGGGAGGGGAAACTACGTCCTCCCTGCGAAGAACCTCGTCCCGTCAGCCTAGGGGCATCTGACCGATAGTCCCGATCAGACCTACGCCCCTTTAACGAGTCGCCATAGTGACGACCACCAGAGTAATTGTAAGAGGGTTTCTTGTACCCTCCTGAGGAGTTCCCTTTAGACGATTTTTGTCTGGAACGCCCTCCTTCACTCTTGTCTGCTGAAGTGGGTTTTTTGAGATGCCGACTTCAAAACCAGACCACTAGACGCTCTCTTAGTAGCCTGTTCATAGACTAACGAAAGCTTAATCGTCAAAAATGGTATGTTCGGAGACCAGAGCAACTCGGAGAGAGCTTTTCACCTTGTTATCTATCAGTGATGACGACGCAAGGGCAACATCACATCTGATTAACTCCAGATTAGCCACTGTTAGGGGGGAGTTATACATGGTATACATAACTGCCCTGGAAAGAACTCTAAGAGAGGTACGAACGTCCTCAAATTCCTTTCCCTTGAGATGTTGCGCCATAGCACTTGTAAGGTGATCTGCGTAAGACATAGCATCCAAATTCGCTCTATTTGAAGAAATTGCCAACTCAATTGTGTCTGAGCGAATAGAGAATGAGGCAGGTAAGGATATCTCTAGATCCTCGGCCTGCTCATCCAAACGCAGAGGAACTCTCTGAACAGCTTCCCAACTGTTTTAACTGGTAGAGGGCTAAATTATTTTTGGTCAGCAAAATTTGTTGACATGTCGTTGCCTTGTTATAATTTATGGGACAGTGCCTGTAGGCACTCTCCCATAAATTACGACAAGGCAAATCCTTACAGACTAAAAAATTTCACTTCAAAGATTACACGAAGTACATTCACAGAGTATGAAGACTTTAACTTGTAGTACCCGTACTTCAGAGTAAAGCCCAAATTTGGGCTTCCAGCACTTAACCAGTTAAATGAACGTGGTCCAAGAAACAGTATGTTTATAGAAGATGAAGTTATGAAACCACCTTTTTTCCTCGCACCCGAGAGGTTAAATACGGCGTCGTCTATATGGCCGAAGGCCTGCGACACCTGCCTAGACTGAACCGGGAAAGAAAGGACTTCCACCCCTGTCCGGATAAAGTCTGCGTCCAACGACGCCAGCGGTTTCTTTCTTGTCATCGCAGCATTCTGATTCATTGGAACAAATTCAGGGTAGTATTGATGGATGAAATCCATCGCAACCATGTGCTGTTCGGAAAGGGAAGGGTAATCCTCTTCCTTATCCCTTTCACCATGCGAGAGAATCAGTTGTGAATCTTGGCCCATTGCATCTGCATGAACAGATGACTGGACCGACCCAGCACCGTCCGACAGCTCAGGTTCTGAGTCTGAGGAAGGCTGCACCTGCACTTGCTGGGATGCTGCGATCAGCTGCACAATCTGTGACAGCATGTCCATCATTGTGGCCTGAGGAGCAGCGGTCTTCTGTTTCTTAGCCGCTTGCTGCTCCTGGGACGGTGTGTCAGAGATGGCTCTCTTCTCCGCATGTCCTGATGATCGAGGAGCAGCGGTCTTCTGTTTCTTAGCCGCTTGCTGCTCCTGGGACGGTGTGTCAGAGATGGCTCTCTTCTCCGCATGTCCCGATGATCGAGGCCTCATCTCAATAGCTACCAGATGGTCCGACTTCATGGACGAAGAGTGGTCCCTTCTTCGCAGCAGGCTGGATATCCGAAGTCGTGTAGCTAGGATGCAGTCGTGTGTGCTTAGTATTCGAAGCGGAAGAAGCCGTGATTGTAGCCGAGGCCGGCTGCAATCTATACGGAGCATCCCAGACGGCAGGTGTGGACGTATGCTCCGGCCTGCGCAAGTTCTTCACCACATCTGGCCCAAGATGTTGTTGGGATGAAGAGGGACCTCTCCCGCTCTCGGTCCTTTCACACCTCGCCAAGCTTCCCAAAACACTTGCTGGCTTCTTCCCTAGTTCTGTCGTTGCTGGGTGAGACTGTTTAGATTTTAAGGTGCTCACTCTACCCACTACACTTCCTTTGACCGCAACAATCATACCCGGCAACAAGGTACCCACGGACGGAGTAACCGCTTCACCAGTCGAGCTAGCTGCTGACAAGGGATTAAAACCACTGGCTAGTGGCTTTATCCCCTGCCTAATATTCATGAGCACCTTGGCAGCTAGCTCTGTTTGCTCATCAGAGTGCGGCGACGGTAGCACACTTTTGGTAGGTGTCACATAACCATCACCATGTTCTTGTTCCTCTGAAAAAGAAACAGAAACTTGAATGACCTTGCGGCAAGAGGACCGACATTGGCCTCTCACCGCTAACAACATATCGTGACACCTGTGTCCAACTTTGTCATCCCAATCAACACAAGTAGGACAAGAATTCGCGGGAGTACATGGACTACAAGCAAGGCAACAAGTATGTAAATCTGAGGAAGACTTCCTCGCCTTGCATTCTGAGCAATAAGCTTTCATGATTAATCAAACAAAGCCGAATGAACTTCCACCAACTCCACAATAAATATATGATAAAGATACATAATAATCAACATTCAAAATACAAATCGAAAAATTAATTTCAAAAAGAAAATTTTCGAAAAAATTTTGACAAAAGCCCAAGTTCCCAAAGGGAACAAGAAGAGCCCAAGGGTATCCCGATAGAGCCTAAGTGTGGACAAAATTCCAAAAATTATTGCTACACTACCGGAATATCATAACATGTATCTTACAACAATCCTACAGTAATAATAAGTTGAAACTACATATATTTATAGGATGTTGCCAATGTAAACAATGTCAATGAAAAAACTGGAACCAAGACCTCTGGCACTGAATAAAAAAAAAAAAGGCCCGAAGTCAGTAACAGATTTTAAAGCTACCCGATGTAAAGCAAGATCTTCAGATGAAGAAAAACGATACATCGGATAGAAGATGTATGATCCAAAAGCCCCAACACCCCAAGGGTGAGGATGTAACCATGGGGATATACAGAATAAACAATCTGTAATACACGTTAAACTCCCAAGAAATTTAATAAAAAATTTCAATAAAAATAAGCCAAAAAGCTTGGGAGTTTAACAGGAGGGCTTCAAGGAAGGATAGGGAAGGAACACTTAACAAACAGTGGATAAATCATTAGCAAGAATGATGATGTCAGGCCCATGTCCTGAAATTGGGAAACATGAAATAATTTTGATAAAAATTATAAAGTTACAGCCCTGAACGGTTCAAACCACCGTTGTTTACTTCCATCATCCAATTATGACCTTGGATCCACCAATTTTACCATTGATTTGTGTCTGGCATCCTCAAAAACGAGATTTAAAAGCACAGATGTAGTTCATCATTGTTGCTGACTTCAGGGCCAAACAAAGAATGATGGTTTGCGCCAATTTCGGTGTCTTCCTGGATACTGCGCATATGCAGATCTGAAAAGTATGGAGAACCAGATAGGACATCATTTTTTCGGTTTTGTGTGCAAATTTTGGGGATTGGGGGGCAAAAAATTTGTGTTTGGCCCTGGATTATTTTTTGAGTTAGCACCAGCTAGTCTGGGCCATTGGTTGTTGTATAAAAATATCAGCGGATCTAATAACAGTCCACCTTCCCAGAAATGAAGTATAGCAGGGTAGGATTTGTTTGGTTTCACATCGCAGTTTGCGAGGCAATTTTCCCCTAATGCGAATCACTTCCATAAAATTGGATTGCAAAGTGCAATGCACATGTATTTCGGTAAACAAAATAGGATTATCCCTCTTTGTTCTCCTGACGTTCAGAGGCACTCACACATCCCTATGGGACGATTTACGATAACATTTTACAGGGATTTTTTTAGGTGTCCTTGTGCACCCGATATTCAGCCCACTCATAGGTACGACATTTGGCCCCATTTCAGTGCAAAATGCTACTTATATTTCTCAATTTTGCAACATCATCAGGTTCAAGAAGAATTAGCCATTAAATTATTCTTACTTTTTGTCCTCCCCATCAATCAATATGCGCTTGAAAAAATATGACAAATGATGCTTAGGCCTGTAACAAAGAGGCACCGGACAGGTTAGTGGTGACGTTGTTTGATCCAAAAGACCCCTTGGCAACAGCCAGGTGGTGCCTCCGCTGGAGTGCCAAAATGAGTGTGACTTTGTTATGTTCCAGTACGATAGTTCATACCTTTGAATAATGTTTGAACTTACCTTTTCCTGATATGAGACTAGTAGAGTTTTCAAAGTTTATGTCCCAGTCAGCGTGACTTTGTTAAGTTTTAGTATGTTTTGTTTTATTTGGTTGATTGAAACATGATTTAAATAAAACAGTTGACTTATTTTAGTACTTTTGAGAGTGGAACCATCATGAATGAAAACTGCTAAACAATTACACCCACTTGCTAATCAATTTTAAGAGTTACGAAAACAAGAGGCCCCAAGGGGCCTGAGGGCGCTCACCTGACATGGTAGCCTAAATATCAACCCAGAGAATTGATTTCAACAAGTTGCATCTGCTTCTCCTAAGAAAAGCTTATACCAAATATCCAAAGATTCTGACCAATGGATCTAGAAAAAAGAAGATTTTTAAGGAATACTCCTCATATTGAACTAATTTATAATTCGGGCTCCCACAGGGAGCCCATATATGAACCCAGGGACTTGGCTTTAACAAACTTGAATCTCACCCCCCTAAGATTGCTGCATACATGTACCAAATATCAAAACATTCCGACTGCTGGATCTGAAGAAGATTTTTAAAGAAAATTCCTCATTTTGAACTAAGTTATAATTCGGGCTACCGCAGTGAGCCCAAATATGAACCCAGGGACTTGGCTTGAACAAACTTGAATTTCACCTCCCTAAGCATGGTGCATACACAATATCAAAAGATTCTGCCTGCTGGATCTTGAGAAGAAGATTTTCAAAGAAATTTGCCTGAAAAGCACTAAGTTCGAATTCGAGCTTCTATAGTGAGCCCAAATATGAATCTAGGGAGCCGATTTGAACAAACTTGAATCAGATCCACCCCACAATGTTGCATACCAAATATCAAAAGATTGTGCCTGCTGGATCTGCAGAAGAAGATTTTTAAGAAATTTGCCTGAAATGCACTAAGTTCGAAATCAGGCTCCTATACTGAGCCCAAATATGAACCCAGGGGGGCCAATTTGAACAAACTTGAATCAGATCCACCCTACAATGTTGCATACCAAATATCAAAAGATTCTGCCTGCTGGATCTGGAGAAGAAGATTTTTTAATCTTTTTCCCATTGCCTGCAGTGTTAAAAAGTGCTGACTCAGTACTTTTTCAAAGTCCTGAAAAAAGTACCTTGTGATCAAACCGATAGAGATTTTTTTAACCATTCTATTCTACTGGATAAAAGTAAGCTTTATACAAAATAAGAATTCTCTGTGCCGTGTAGTTTTGGAGATATGGCAGTTTTAAGGTGTTTCCTATTTTTAGCTCCCGAGGTTCCCACGGGGCAATGAGAAAATTTTTTTTTTGCATCAATCAACTACTTATGACCCATTATCATCTCATATCAAATTTGGTTCAAATCGACCTGACGGTTCTGAAAATAGAAATTTTAGGCGTGGCCAAAATTTTTGCCCTCCCAAAACGAAGGCAAATAATGCCCGACAAACTTCTCTTGAACAAACTTGATTCTAAACCTCAAAAGGACTCTGTATACCACATATCAAGTCTCTGCTACTGGTGGTTCATTAGAAGATTTTCAAAAAATTTGGCCATTTTTTCCCCACACCTCTGCCCAATATGAGCCGAAACCTAATTTGGATAAAAATCAAAATGCCCCAAAAAACCACTACTTACTTGAAATTTAATTAAAATGTGGCCAGTGGTTTAGGAGAAAGAGGCTCAAACACCACCTTCACGCAGGACGACGGACGACAGATGACGGACGACAAGTGATAAGAAAAGCTCACCCTGACTTTCAGTCAGGTGAGCTATAAACTGCTAAACAAAACTTTTAAAACAAATCAAACCCTGTATAGGAGGATGGTAGTTTCAAAACAAAAACAAGCAAAGCATAGAATGAACAATCACATACTCTAAACCAAATCAGTTGGTTGATACAAATTTTTTTAATGTGGGACTGTTACTATTGATGGTTGTTCCAATCTTTGTTACCGCAGTTCACTTTACAACTCAGAGAGTTGACAGCAGGCACCAATGGTTCATGGAAGTCTGCTACCGTATTCGTACCAGAACTGATAATAAGATAATATTTTGGGCAAACAACTTGTGACCAAATGTGCTTCAGATATCCAAGAACAAAGCTAGAACATCAAAATTCTTAAAAATGCAGCAACAGAGCTGCATGGAGGTAAATTCCCAAACTGTCAGCTTTGTCCACATAGTAGGTTTACTTTGATTTCCGGTCAAAGTCATAGGACAGAAAAAGCATCGATATACAATGCCATCTAAAATCAAATAATGAGAAAGATCACCTTAATACTGCATACCATTATTATATAGCAGGGTATTTTTTGTTCGGGTTCACATCGCTGTTTGTGAAGCAAGATCTACCAGGTGCATTCCAATCACCGAAATTTGGTTCGCATTGTGCGGTGCGATTCAACATTGGATGTGCTCATCCAACATTCCAATTCAGAAATGGTAAAACTACAGATAAACAGTGTAAGAATACACCAATTTATTATGAACGGCAGATGGTCATGCAAAATGATAAATGTAACCACCATTTTACGAGTGTTTTCAAATCAGTTGACAAAACTCCACTGGTGTTTTCTATGATGTTGGCGCCTATAAATTAGCTCCCTTGATGTGCCCCAGTCATTCTTCATAATCATCTTCCCTGACTTTTTTTCATTCAGGTGGATCGATTTGAAAATTGCAAAGTGGAAGTCGAATCATGAACTGTAAGAGCATGTCTCAATCACTGATGCATTTATTTTTCTTTGCCAATCCACGGGACCAGGGTACTCTAGCTTTTTATGTATGTGGTAAGGTTAGTTGTTGCGATCATTAGATGACTATTTACCTATTTTCGTCATAATTACCAGTGCCTGTGGCTAAAATCGTCTTTATTCTAAAACTGAAAAGTAGAAGGGTGTGCTTAGACTCAGAGGGGCCACTTCGTAACTCACATTTGTAAAGTTAGGGATGGGCTTATGCTAGAGTATGAGCTCAGACACAAGTAACCAGGCAGTGCAGTATGTGATAGAAATTGGGAAATGGTGGGGGGAGGGGGGGGGCTGAAGTTGAAATAGCTAATCAATTTTCCAGGCCAGCGATAAATGGTGCTACGCAAATTTTTAAAAAACAAAAAATATCCGGTATGGAGACTGCATAGTTGCCATATTCTATGCAAGGTATCATGACACATGTTGGAATTTCTTAGAATTACGTTTTTGTGTTTCAATGTAAATTTGTGGCATCGAGTGATTTGCACATGTCTGCCGAACATGGAATCCATCTTCAATAAAAATGCAGAGTGTTGTCCTTATTCCAAATGCAGTCCTATCGCTGCATCCTAAAGTGTTTTGAATGCCTAGCTTTGTTCTTGGATATCTGAAGCACATTTGGCCACAAATTGTTCTCTGTAAATATTATTTTATTATCAGTTCTGGTACGAATACGGTAGCAGACTTCCAGGAACCAGTGGTGCCTGCTGTCAACTCTCTGAGATGTGTTATATATTTTTCGTGTTCTATATATCCCAACCTTCATTTTGATGTATACTTTGTGTATATTTAATTTGAATTTATGGAATATCAGAGGTGAAAATTATAAAAGTGAACAAATTTCCCTTACTTATATATAACTAGGGCTTCTGCAAGAGTGACCTGGGAACCCCTGAAAGGCCCCATTCCCCTCGCCCAAAATTCCCTTAACCCAGTGCTATCATTTTGACGGGGCCGATCGGCCTCAGGCCCGTAAACGGCCCCTGAAAAAAAATTACGGAGTCGATTAATCAGCCCGGCAAAAAAAGTTAAATCCCGAACACGTTATTGAGGAACTGAACAGGTTGTCTCCATTTCGTTTTTTGTACGAAACATTGGTGTGAAATTCTAACAACTTGGATGGAACGAAACCCGAGTACATAAAAATTGATAACTTTGAGACTGTCATCAATGTCGAAATTTAATGCAAATAAAACAATTCTTGTCAATACATTCAATAAATCGCAAATCAGTATGATGTTGAAACGCAACAGGATGGTGATGGGAAATCATATGTTTCAAAAGTTACCTGCAAACTTTGCAGCAGACATCAACACTTACAGGCAGTGATGCGGGCGGCTCCCAAAGGGAAAATACGTACTATTCTTTCAATTAAATTTATTTTCTGAAGTAACTGCAACCACAAATGACAAATATGATTTTGGGGCCCAGTATTTCTGTGCAGTTGCAGTAATGACCCCACAGCCCCAGGTTAACAAAATCTTTATATGGAAAATTTAAATTGTGAGTGCATTGTTGATCTTGCCAAACAGTTCATTGGTTGTCATGGAAACCGAGCATAGGTCGTTTCGCTCGGTGTTCAACTCGCGCTGAAGTCGATTCGTCCCAATTCCTCGCACCTGTTCATTTTGCCTCAATTTCCACAAAGGGGTAGTTTTGTTATAAACTTTTGATAGTATTATTTGACTCTGTGTCTGTTTGTCATTATGGCACCCTCTCCCCCCCCCCCCCCCCCCCTCACCTCATTACCTTTTTATTTATCTTGGTCAATTTTTATATGACATTTATATTACATATAATTTACCATATCATTTCCAACATATATATTGGAAATGATCTGGTAATATATATGTCATATAAATACCATATAAAAAACTACATGTCATGCTGAATATAAGGTGCTTTGGAGAAATTAGGCCTTACCTATAAAAATAGTGCTTTTACGGGGCCAATTTTTAGGCCTCGTTGCTATTTTAAAATGCAAGGCCTGCCTTAACCGTACATTCCCTAGTTGATATAGATTGCAACAAGAAGTTTGACATCAGGAAAAACGTGAAATAAAACTCTTATGCTACCAACGCAATGCATTTGACGGTAATATTCATGGGTTACACCAAACAGGAAACGCATTGTAAAATTATACACGAATGTTGGTCAGAGATCAATCAATGACACTATCCAAGTTCGCAAAGACCATGTGCGGGTTGTGCGACAGAGTATGATGAAAGCGTCAACAAACTTCAAGTCAATCAGTGACCGATATCATAACTGCATGCGTTTTGATTTCCAAATGATCACTTCTGAGTAAACTGTTGCAACATATAATGGTTGCTGACACCCCCATTACCACAAACCGGTATTGTCAGCAAGTACTTTAATCTGTATGAATGATTTTTCACCTTAATTTCTCCTTATTCTAATATTCTTCTGCAATTATCGGCTCTCGGAATGTGAAAACCTACATCATATCGCTGTGAAAAATCTCAAAATATCCCTCAGATGCAACAAACAGAGTTTTCGGACCCCAGAATTTAAAATTTTCTTGTCACAGGCCAAACCGTGGTTGGCCTGTGGTCGCGACATCTCTTGGTTGCCCCATTTTCACCAAATTACTGGCCACAACATTTGTAACCCTAGTAGAAACCATGATATAGCACCTTAAGGGGTCATTCAACCTAACTTTGGTCAATTTGTTGACATTTTTCCCAATGCCTCAGAAACAGATAAGAGAAGTAAGGAAAGGCAAATTATATATCAAAATACTGAGCAAAGTGCATAGAAAAGGTACATATAATTTTTTTCGGGAAAAAAGTGAATTTTATGATTTTGATGAAGATTAATTTGCCAGTGGCATAAGTAACGAACGGTAAAACCACAAAATAATCGGTAATTCGAAAGCCTTGTCCTCAATATAATGATAACATACTACAGACTCGGAGAAAGCATTTTTTTGACACACACTCTGGTGGGTTTTGATGTTTGAATGTAATAACACCAACACAAATTTTGGATGTTCCGGATATGGCCATGTTTCAAGAATGTTTATTCCGGTCATGTGATTACGATGTGGTTCTTGCAGAAATACTCAATTTGGGCGATTGTAAGAATGTAAGGACATGATCTCGCCCTTTATTTGTTCGCGACAATGTATGAGTGGATTTGCAAACAGGTGACAGCAAATACTTGAGCTGTTAATGTCATAACTGCAAAATATGGTTCGAAATTCCCTCTTGTGTTTACAGGCCCTCTGAACTTTTTTGTTGACAAAAAATCTGAATTATTGCGCACTAGAAAGACAACATGAACCACTTGTACACAAATAACCGAGTGTATAAAATCGGGACGATACACATAAAATAAGGCAATATTCATAACAAAGTAAGCAGAATGCTTCAGAAATCACCTTTTCACAAAGTATATTCCAAGTAACCTGGAACTATATTGAGCGTGTTGATTTTCCCCGATGTTGTGAAGTTATTTACTTCACAGTTACCATGGATCTTTGCCACTGACTGTGTTGATGTCGGCAATGGCAAAGGACCGATTCAAGATGGGTTGAAAATGATGCATTCGCACTTTTAAATACATGTAAGGTGCGTTTGGACGTTGCTGAGAATTTAGTTTTTTCTTGCAACCAACCATACTAACACAAGCGTCGATCAGTGTCTTTTGTCATCGTTTTGCACTGACAAATCTCCTTCACCGGAAACTATCTCCCAATTTGCATACCATAATAAACATAACCGCTGTCAGTGTGACTGTATGGTCAAAACCGAAACGAATTATCGAATCCACGGTCAAAATTAGCTGCAACTGGCTTTTAAACAAATGAAATACACAAAATATTCGCAATTTCTTCATTATCCATGCCGAGTTACTTTTTGACCAGACCACATGCGTTCAGTTTCATCTGTCAGCATCAAACTGATATTGTCTGTGGTAATTAATAGTACAAGAAGGCGAAAGAAGCCAAATATTTCCCATCATCTATAAATTAACTAAAATTGCTAATTCCTTTATAAGGTGGGTGTGTTGTGATTATTATGCCCCATACCTGTAAGTTGTAAAATCAAAGGTGAAACTAGGGCCGTGCAGTGGTGACCTCTGTCCTCTTAGTCTTACCCATTCATCATTACATGTACCAACATTCTCCCTTGTATCTCAACCACTGCTACTCCAATTTGAAGGATATTTGGTGTTGTGATCGAGCATCATGGGGAAACAATGCCTGTGTAGCTGCTGTAGCATGTGTTTCTTCCCACCTTTTTTCAGAGTTGTGGTACTTTTTCACTCTTCTGAGTTACAAAATTTTGTTTATAACTAGTTGATTTCTTACAATTTGTTGGAAAGTGCCTGCTGATACCCTCAAATGTATTGCTACAAAATATTTCTGGTGAAGATTTTGTTCCTATTACTTACCAAGCAACAACCTAATGAATATTCTGTATAAAGCCACCAATCTGATGTTTGACACTTTTATCGGAGCCATTATGAAGGCTTATGGAACTCAAAATGTTGATTATGGCAGGACATTTCTATTCACCCATTAATCGATAAATTATGTGTTATAGTTGGAAGTAAGAAGCATGAAAGGTCCAGAACTTAAAGTCTAAAAAGAATGTTTTGCAATGGAACAGGACTTTTGCAAAATCACTTATTTGGAGGGTTACGTGTCTGATAGTGTTTGGAACATGTGTGGCTAGGATCTTCAAAAAGAAAAAAAGAGTTAAACTTTGAGAAAAAAGGCATATGCCTTGAGTGCCGGAGGTAGAATCATAAAAGGAAGAGAGCCCCCCCCCCCCCCCCCCCCGGGAAATTTTTTGTGTCAAATGGAGCTCACTTGTCACCTTTTGGGGATTGCTTTGTGTACTGCATTCTTTAAAAAAAGATGTGAGACCCACTGAATGTGCCCTTCTGATCTCAATAAGCCTCCTTGGGGAAAGTACATGCAATAATGGTTATGTAAGGTT
Organism: Pictodentalium vernedei; assembly: GCA_031216915.1. Taxonomy (NCBI): domain Eukaryota; kingdom Metazoa; phylum Mollusca; class Scaphopoda; order Dentaliida; family Dentaliidae; genus Pictodentalium; species Pictodentalium vernedei. Next base: position 232,949,599 of record CM062290.1, on the reverse strand, counting down.
GATTTGATGTGTTTTGAATAACAATGTACTTTCAAGTACATTAGATGGTTCATTGCAGTGACAGGTTACAGTTACCCTTTTTTAAGTACATTAGAGGGTTCATTGCAGTGACAGGTTACAGTTACCCTTATTTCTTCTCCAGCAGATATCATGAGTGTATTGGTGTCCAAGAGTAAACAAAGCTATTATACTTATTGATAAACCAGACAAATTTAACAATTTAATCACTGTCAAATTGATGCATGGTATAAAAGGGGTTACAGCGCAAGGGGTTTGTAAATATATTTATTCAACTACAATGTAAAACTTTGCAGTGCATTCTACATAGGAGAATATCATAATTTCTTTCCAAACCACCACAGTGACACATACATCTTTATATTGGGAGACACTCTTTTGTCCTTCCATACTTCTTCTGGTGGACTCCTTCAAGTTGACCTTTGTTGAACTCCCCAAATCAAAACATAAACAAAACAAAATGTCTGCCTTCAATCAGTGAGCACTCCACTTATAACATTTGGTCTCAATCTTTATTACTTTCATGAATTAGGAAAAGATTTCTTCGAGCATGTACTTCAATGTTCATAGAATACAGCTGTTATTTTATTTTGAGGTATTTTATTGTAAACATTTTGTTCTCTTATTTATGCCATAGCAGACTTTCAGGTGGTGCTATTTACACATGGCAGCAGTTCCATGGCAAATTTCAGTTTCCACATGTCCTATGTTTCATTCCAAGCATTCTGGTATGGTACATAATTTATTGGGGTTATTCATTTTGGGCCTTTTTTAGACTTGAACGAAAATTACATGAAATTTGACCAAAGTTAGGTTGGACGCCCCTTAAGGGCCTATATAAGTAATGAAATTTTGTTTATTTTGAAAATTCTCACCTCCGATATTCCTTCAATTCAAATTAAATATACACAAAATGTACATCAAAATGAAGGATGGGATGTATAGAACACGAAACACATGTGTAATCAACTCATAGAGTCGACTGTAGACACCACTGGTTCCTGGAAGTCTGCTGCCGTATTCGCACCAGAACTGATAATTTAATAATATTTCACGAAAACAACTTGGGGCCAAATGTGCTTTACATATCCAAGAACAAAGCTAGGGGATAAAAATTCTTCAAAACACGACGACAGAGCTGCATGGGGGGAAATTCCAAAGCCTTTGCTTTTGTTTACGTATCAGTATACTTTCGATTTCCGGCCGACGTCATCGGACAGAAAAAGCATGTAAAAACAACGCCGTCTAAAATCAAATAATGAAAAAGATCGCCTTCATACAGTATACTGTTATTAGACAGAGATTGCACAGTTGCCATATTCAATGCAAGGTATCATGATACCTGTTTAAATTTCTTAGAATTATGATTTTGTTTTTTGATGGAAATTCGTGGTAACGAGTGATTTGCGCATGTCTGTCAAGCATGGAAACCATCTTCAATAAAAAATGCAGACAGTGTTGTCCTTTTCCAAAATGCAGACCTATCGCTGTATTCGAAAGTGTTTTGAATGCCTAGCTTTGTTCTTGGATATATGAAGCACATTTGGCCACAAGATGTTCTGATGAAATATTATTTTATTATCAGTTCTGGTGCGAATACGGTAGCAGACTTCCAGGAACCAGTGGTGCCTACAGTCGACTCTATGAGTTGACTACATATGTGTTTCGGGTTCTATACATCCCAACCTTCATTTTGATGTATAATTTGTGTATATTTAATCTGAATTTAAGGAATATGAGAGGTGAGAATTTCAAAATAAACAAAATTCCATTACTTATATAGGCCCTTAAGAATAAAATATTGGAAAAAAATAAATTAAAGAAATAAAAATATAGTGATAAAATTGAAAGGGTGCTGCCTCAATCAGAATTAGAACCACTTTAATTTTATTTGGGACGACTTGTCTCGGGGCAAATTGTCTCTGGGATATCTGTCTGTCGTCTACTGCAAATTTAGAAACGCGAAATTAGGTAACTTTACTGAAAATACACGATTAGCAATGGTTTAGATCTTACAAGTTTGAATTGCTTATCGGGAACTTTCTTCGGCATGTGTACCGTAAAATATCTTGGGAATGTCATGTGAGAAGTTCTGTATATTTTTCTATATTTCAGCATTTGCGTGACAGGTTGAAGACACATTTTCAGTTATTTACGCGTCGTTCGTAAAATTCAGAGTGTACTCTCGGAAGAAATGCAATCGACTTTTCTGGCTTAAAGATTACCTGCGACTAAAATGTGATACATGCGAAAATAACAGGTAAAGATAGCCGCAAAAATCCCATTGACAACAATGCTAACCTTTCGCTCTCTGTACAAAACACCAAGTTGTTTTGAAAAAAAATTACCTGTATATCCATAAAGTACATCATCTCTTGAAAAAAAATATATGGCACCACATCAAATTTCAATTTCGAATTTCCACTACTATATATAATAACCCTTTGGCCATCCGCTGATTTGTTACGGTTCTCGGGCGAGAAGGCCTTGGTTACCCATGTGCTCCCAAACTGCCTCCCTATTCCCACGCTTCTTCTCTCCTCCCAACACTCGGAGACGAAATATTTGATGACATCCCTTGTCCCATTCTTCCCAATCACTCCTATTAGCATATAAATTAACCCTCTCCTTTGAGTCACTCACTAACCACATCTCCTTCTTTCTCCATCCCACTTCCCCATTATACTCCCAGTGAATATTATTCTTTTAGACTGGTATTTTGCTCATTCTAGAAGAAAGTGTTCCAGGGTCTCCACCACGCCTAAATTACACACCCGGCACTCCTTTTCACTGGTTTCCCCAATTTTTTCCCTCACCTCCAGGGACCTCGACCCCAGCTTGGAGAGATTCTCACACATTCCGGCACCAAATTACAAACAAACTTATTATTCCTTTCTAAAGTGGAAGAATCAAAATTTTAATTAATGATTTCAAAGTGAAAATATATTTAACCAATCAGCTGATCAGCCCTATTTAATCCTACTCACAACATTGGATGTCAAATGCTCCAAGTCACGTGTTCACTTATTTAGTGGTTTATAACCATATGCATGCATGTAGTATGCATATACTTTTTTTATCTGAATAAAAAAATTTAAAAAAAAAAAGAATAGCAAGGAAACGTGTATTCAATTCAAGTTTGTCCAAATGATACTTGTTCGGTGATCTGGGGTAAAAAATATTTTTTTTACTGGCTTAAAATCATTTCCTGTCTTAAGTTCCCGTTTCAACTTGGGGTCTTTTGTTCATTTGCCGTTCCCATTTTTGTTGCCATCGTCTTTATTAAAAACGTCCAATTGCACATCAAGGGAGTTAATTTGATAATGTCTACCGGCTGGAGTAAATTCAGCCTTGTTCGTTCAGAAGTTCAAATGCTAGCTCAACTTTTGAGCTTTGTTTGCACCTGATATTTAAAATCGGATATTTATTGCTTCTGGTTCTGCCTGATAATGGCCACAATCAACAGGTTGATTATACTGCCATAGTAGAGTGTACATGTCAGAGTTAAAGCAACCAGATAAAGCATTAAAAACAGGAAGCATCGAACTATAAGAATTGTGCTTGTGAGACCTGGGCTTTGAAGGTGTCAGATGATGTTGCGGACACAATCCCAGGCGGTAGTGAATTCCATTCCCTGATGGTACGTGGGAAAAAGGAATATTTTCTATAGTCACTAGGGCTTGATGGTATTTGGAAGGCTAGGTGGTGGGTATGCCTCGTCCTGCGCACTAGTGGTGTTAGCTTACTATCTCTATCTATTGCCACTTTCTCATTTACAATTTTGTATAACATAGTAAGCCTTGCGTCCCGTCGGCGTTCGATTAGAGGTCTCCACTTTAATTGTTGGATCATACTGTCCACATCAGATCTATTCCCATGTCTATTACTGACATATCGTGCTGCTCTTCTTTGAATCATGTCAAGCCTATGTATGTCCTTTTGGTGATAGGGGTCCCAAACAGATGATGCGTAATCTACAAGAGGTCGAACCAATGATTTATATGCATTTTTCTTTACATTTGTTGAGCTGATGTTTAGGTTACAACGTAGAAAGCCTAGTGTTTTGTTGGCTTTACCACAGACGTTGTTTATGTGGTTACCCCGCTTGAGTTCTGAAGGAATTAGACAGCCCAGGTATTTTGCACTTTTGACAGATTCCAGAATATGACCATGTAGTGAGTATTGGTGGTTGATCGAGTTGGCTTTCCTGCTGATCGATAACATCTTACATTTACCAGGATGAAACTCCATCTTCCACTTTCTTTCCCAGTCACCAAGTTTATCTAGATCCCTCTGGAGTAAGCAAGCGTCGGAATTGGAATTTACAGTGATGTAGGCAATTGTATCATCAGCAAAGAGCCTCACAGTTAGCCCCTCTGGCATGTCGTTGATGTAGAATAGAAAGACACTAGGTCCGAGGACCGATCCCTGAGGTACTCCAGATTCCACACTTACGTGACTTGATGTCTCGCCGACGACAACTACTGCCTGGGTTCTGTCGGTTAAGAAGCTATTGATCCAGGTATTGACTTGCCCTCAAATGGCTTAGTGGTCCAGTTTGTGAATGAGAAGGCTATGGCTAACTTTATCAAAAGCCTTTGAGAAGTCCATTATCAAGACGTCTGCCTGCTTACCGGAGGCCATGTTTGCAGAGACATCACAAACAAATTCACTCAGTTGTGTTTCGCATGAACGTCTACTGCGGAAGCCATGTTGTAGGGGATACATGATGTTATTATCGTCCACATGCTTCATAATATGGCTAGTGACTACATGTTCCATCAGTTTGCAGCAGATACAGGTGAGTGATATGGGACGGTAGTTCTCAGCCCTGTAGCGACCACCTTTCTTGTAAATTGGGCTAACATGGGCACCGTATGGTGGTATTTATTTGAATCTGTTGCGTCAAACGGCCGAGAAAATTAAAACCCCTGTTTTTAAGCCTCTTGGTTGGACGGTTGGCGGTGGTTGGCCGGGGTGGTTGACCCCTCTGGTAATAGTGTTTGTGGTGTGCCACCATACGGTGGTATTTAATTGAATCTATTGCGTCAAAGGGCCGAGAAAACCAAAACCCCTGTTTTTAAGCCTCTTGGTTGGACGGCTGTCGATGGTTGGCCGGGATGGTTGACCCCTCTGGTAATAGTGTTTGTGGTGTGCCACCCTACGGTGGTATTTGTTTAATGCCTCTCGGCAGTTTACTGAATATTGAATAAGGAAAAAGGAATAAGGAGCTGTAGTCACCTCCGTAACTCCCCCTCCTGTTATCGCACGGTCTTTGCGATAGAGCTTATATTGTGATGGAAAAATCTGACTGTCGGTAATGGATGGATCAATCCAGGTTTCTGTGCACACAACAATATCTGGTTTACTACTTTCGATACGGTTTTTAATTTTGCACTGTTTTGATTTGATCGATTGGCAGTTCACATTAAACAGTTTCAACGGGGTTGATTTTCGTATAGGATGTTGTCTAGTTGGTGTTGAGGCGTGTACTGGCTGTATGCACTGGCTAGGTGTTGGGCTAGTAATGGATGTATCTGACAGGACACTGAAGTGATTTGATGTTGATGCTGTGTAGTCAAAGCATACTGAGCTGTAGTTTGGGCAATCGCATACAATACAATCCCACGCTATGGCACTGTCTTCGACAAGCTCGCTGTAGGTTTTAGTATGTGCTGATTGGCAATTTGCGTGGTACCATTGACTACATGTATCACACGTTATACCCTTGTCATCCCATGTAACATGCTGATCACATGTGCCACATGGGTAAATTGAAACATTTGGGCCTGGATTTTTGTGCACATTATTCGATCTTCGTATCAGCAGATTGATGATATAGAGTAGCAGGATCTTGTTTTTGCTACCATGGTCTTTAATAATCTTTGCTTTTAGTACTTGAATAAGTAGCGAATGGTTGAGTGATTGCATATGCAGGCAGACATTTGAAGACACAGCATTGTGATGGGTAAATGCGTTGATCCATGGTGCGGTAGATTTTATTTGTCTTGTGGAGTCCAGGTTCCTGAGGCAGGAAAGGACGAATAGGACATATAAGTATATCATTGGTTTTTATGACTCGAGAATCGCACTTCTGTACTTTTCTGTTGGGCCAGTATAGCGAGGAAAATCCTCACTGACTGGCGAGATGAAGATCGTCATATTATGATCAAACAGTGGATAATTAAATCTGTACTTATGCTGCTATACTTCAATTGAGTAATAGATCAGTATAGCGAGGAAAATCCTCACTGACTGGTGCAGTGGTATTTAGGCTTTCTGTATGTTACCAGTGTAGCGAGGAATATCCTCACTGACTGGTATTATGGTTGTTAATTTCAGTTGCCCAGTGTAGCAAGGAAAGTTCCCACTGACTGGGGTTAGATTGCAGGCTCCAGCAGTCTTTGGTTGGTTGCTTGTTCTGTAATTCTTTTAGTCCAGGTTTTTGCTAGCGGAGGTCCAGGGTGGATACAATCACCGTAGAGCCAAAAGTTATAGGTTTTTCTTTTGGTGTGTTTGTTGCGTTTATCTCCTTTTGTGGTTTTTGATGTCTTAATGAGGTCAGTGCTGAATATAGGTGAGTGGCAGTTGTTCTCCTCGTTTATTTCTCTGATTTTTCCATTGAGAAGATAGATTTGTTATTCAAGTTTTTCATCTTGCTCCGAAAACTGATTTGGGTTTTTGTGGTCTTTATGCTCATTCCATTCTTTGATTGAGTAGGTTGGTATTTCTAGGAATGTTACTTTACAGTTTGAGTATGATTTAGTCAGCTCGTTGATTTTTGATAGGTATTTTAGGATGGTTTCAATTGCCTGGTTGTCTTCAGATGTTAAGGAGATGTTTTTCTTGTTCTTGGTGGTTTGGTCACAAGTTCCAAGCCAGACAAAGAGCCAACGAACGAAGCGATTTTTCCAATCAGTTGCACGAATTAGGAAACATGACCACATCATTCTTCTTCGTGAAATATGTACGTAGTATTTGACAAATATACAATACTTCATGTGTAGTTTACACAATATTAAAGAAACTGTATAGGTCATTGAAATGTAAAACATTTTAAATATAAGGAAATTGACTTTTTTATATTTATTTATTTATTTATTAGTGTTTAAGGTCACATACTTATGCACAATGGCTAATCGTGACCGTGACAGTTTTACAGGTGGAGGAAGCCGGAGTACCCGGAGAGAACCACCGAGCAACGACGAGCAGCTGTCAGCTCTCCAACATCGTAACTCTGAACTCTGCACCGCAGCACAGGCAGGGTTAGATTGGTTGTACACAGCGTCATCGTGCCCCCATGTAGGCAATCGGGGTGAAGTGTCTTGCCCAAGGACACAACGCGGTTGCCGCAGGCGGGATTCGAACCGAGGACCTCTCGGCTTGCAGCCTGCACCTCTACCAACTGAGCCACCGCGCCCCTAATTGACTTTTTTATTAAGGGGCTATATTAGTAATGGAATTTTGTTTATTTTGAAATTCTCACCTCTCATATTCCTTAAATTCAGATTAAATATACACACATTATACATCAAAATGAAGGATGGGATGTATAGAACACGAAACACATATGTAATCAATCCATAGAGTTGACAGCAGGCACCACTGGTTCCTGGAGTCTGCTATCGTATTCGCACCAGAACTGATAATAAAATAACATTTCACAAGAACAACTCATGGCCGAATATGCTTCAGATATTCAATAACAAAGCTAGGCATTCAAAACACTTTCTAGTGCAGCGACAGGACTGCATTTTGGAAAAGGACAACACTGTCTGCATTTTTTTTATTGAAGATGGTTTCCATGCTCGACAGGCATGCGCAAATCACTCGATACCACGAATTTCCATCGAAAAACAAAATCGTAATTCTAAGAAATTTCAACAGGTATCATGATACCTTGCACTGAATATGGCAACTGTGCAATCTCTATCTAATAACAGTATACTGTATGAAGGCGATCTTTTTCATTATTTGATTTTAGACGGGTTTGTTTTTACATGCTTTTTCCGTCCGATGACGTCGACCAGAAATCGAAAGTACACTCATACGTAAACAAAATCAAATGCTTTGGAATTTTCCCCCATGCAGCTCTGTCGCCGTGTTTTGAAGAATTTTGATCCCTTAACTTTGTTCTTGGATATGTAAAGCACATTTGGCCACAAGTTGTTTTCGTGAAATATTATTAAATTATCAGTTCTGGTGCGAATACGGCAGCAGACTTCCAGGAACCAGTGGTGCCGACAGTGGACTCTATGAGTTGATTACACATGTGTTTCGTGTTCTATACACCCCAACCTTCATTTTGATGTACATTTTGTGTATATTTAATTTGAATTGACGGAATACCAGAGGTGAGAATTTTCAAAATAAACAAAATTTCATCACTTTTGTAGGCCCTTTATCCAGTCGAGTTGTTCAGATTTATTCCGTCATCAAGGAATTCTGTGGTTGACTGAAAAATCGGTTTTGGACTGTAGAGCGAAACGAAACAGCTCAGCAGCGTGTTATCGAAGAGTCGATGGTTGAACCCTTTGACATCTGTTTACCCCCTACCCCCCCCCCCCCCCCCCTCTTTCATCACATCCAACCGCTTAAAAATGAAAGCTCACTCAACGAGAATATAGGGAGGTGTTAACAAAAAATTGCGCAGCTGAGAATAGACTAGCACACATCATTTGTTCGACTCTCTGAATGGTTTTGTTGCAAAATCTGAACCTGTGTGTTTCAAGCCCAATTGATTATCACGAGAATAAAAGAGACTCGTAATAACTATTAGACATAAATTCCTAGAGGGCTGGGCAAAAATTATCACAATTTTCGTTGGCATCAGCACCAGGCCTGTTCGCATTTCCCCAACTATAAATCGCAGGGTGGAACGGGAAGGATGCGGGTGGGATTAATTTGAGAAAAAGAAAAAAAAAGATAAAATACGTAAGGAAGCAGGTACGCCGAAAGCTATGATGGGTAGGGAAGAGGGGGGAGGGGGGGGGGGGCTAGCCTTCAGAAGGACACTTTTCCCCAGGCAAATACATATTTCATTTAACCGTTATTGTTATATACAGGGACGTAGCTGAGGGGGGGGGGGGGGGGGTCTCACCCCCCAATATTTGTCCAAAAATCAAGATAGTTGGAAATTTGTCAGGCAAAAATTCCAACAGTTGGAAATTCGAAGCATTGTTGTAGCGGAGGTTTTTTCCAAATGTGGTGTTACATTTCCGTGAAATTCCAACAGCAGACTCCCACAGACAGAATTCTGACCGAACAACAAAAGATTTTTCGACTACTCAGCAAACCGTTTCTTGAATTATATCAAAAATTACGGAAATACAAACAAGTTGGTCAATTTGGTGCTCACAATAGTCATAAGCTGGTGATTTATGAGGCCTGTATATGTGAAATGTCCTTGGGCAAGACACTTCACCCCCATTTCCCACGTGGGGGGATGGTGGCGTTGTATATTGAGGCGTACTGCACGTCGATGGTGCACCTGTCTTCAACCAATGCTTACCCTGCTTGTGTGGAGTTAGTATGCTGGGGAGCTGACAGCTGCTTCTCGGGTACTCCGGCTTTCTCCACCCATAAGACGGTCGTGGTGGTGATTAGCCATTGTGCAGAAATATGTGACCTTAAATAAATAAATAAATAAATAAATAAATAAATAAATAAATATGGGACTAAAATGCAATGCATTCACAGACTGCAGTTCGTATTAGAAGATTAGTGTGCTCACTGCTCAGCATGACCTCATGCATATTTGAGATGATTAATTAACCCTTTACCCAACGTAACGGCCAAAACCGGCCAGCGCTATTCTAAAAAATCGTCAATTAATTTTCAAAATATTTTAATTTTTTGTCTCAAAAACATAGGTTATGACCCCTCGTTGGAACGAGCTCGTCGAGCTCGTTCCAACGAGGGGTCATAACCTATGTTTTTGAGACAAAAAATGAAAAAAATTAGTAATTCAAGAAGTTTTTTTGCAAGTGTCGTCTGCTTTTCATGTTACGTAAAGGGTTAATAAATAATTGGTTGGTTGAATACTGATTTTTTTTTTAGCATTCTCCATGTACATTCATGTAATTGACACAATGCCGTATGACGCAAATAGGGCCGACTTACAGACCGGAACGGGAAGATTCGGCCTCGAGAAGATTCGACCTTGTCTTTTTTTTTTTGGAAGATTCGGCCGGGAAGATTTGGCACCGGTATTTGATGACTTAATTAAGGTTATCTGACAGTGGTTTATGGTTTTCACTTAATAATAATAATACCGGTCGCTGATTCGTAGCGGTTCTCTGTGAGAAGGCCTTGGTTTTCCCTGTGCTCCAAACTACCTACCTATTCCCACGCTTCTTCTCTCCTCCCAAGGTGACTTCTCAATTGTCCAATTAACATTTATAATTTCAGTATTGTTAACTGTCCTACAAGGCCTATGTACACAGGGCGAATGGACAGAAACAACATCAGGTGAACAATTCCTACTGTGTGATGATGGGCAAAATGAAAAAAATATTGATCTTTGGAATTATTGACAACATCCGACATCTTGCAGCTGCAGATACCATGTGTGGCGATGGAACGTTTTATACATCTCCAGGGTTATTTATTCAGTTGCATACTCTGCATGCCTTTGTTGATGGGTCCATGTTTCCTTTGGTGTGTGGCTTTGTTCCTGGGAAGAGTGCGACTATATATACCAGATTCCCAGAGTTACTTAACACTATGGCGCAACAGCATCAGATTCAATTACAGCCAAATACATTCTTTTTTGAGTTTGAAGCAGCTGTAAAAAATGCCGCAATGTCAGTTTTTCCTGGAGTTATGGTGAAAGGGTGCTTTTTCTATTTCACTCAGCGTATTTGGAGGAAAGCACAGCATTGTGGCTTGCAGGTTCCCTATAAGGAAAACGAACATGTCCATAGATTAGTCCGGCGTGCAAATGTACTACCTTTAGTACCTACTGAATCTGTAGAGGATGTGTGGTTAAATGCCTTAGAGGACATAAGTGATGCAGATTTCGAGCATGACACCATTCAGTTTTGTGACTATGTGACTGAACAGTGGGTTGAAAGTAATTGGAATGTTTGGAATCATTATAATACTGACGAACCAAGAACCACTAACCATCTGGAGGGATGGCATAATAAGCTTAAGAGGCAGGTTAAGCAGGCAAACACCAACACTTATACTATATTGAGAATACTGAAGCAGGTGCAAGCGGCAAATGAGATTTCCCTGATTCAGTATGCAGCAGGTGGGCGTCACAATGCCAAAAGACTAAAGTATCATCATATTGACAATAGACTTACGATACTCAAACAGAGGTTACAAAATAGTGAGCTGAAAGTAATAGACTACGCAGATGTTGCTTCGCGTGTGCTACACATTTGAAATAATTTTATATTGTGTTATATTGTGTTTCGTTCGTTCGTTCATTCATGTACATATTGTATATATAAATGTTTACATCAAAATCATTACTGTAAATAAATTACTTGAATAAATGTTGCAGAAAATCATATTTGTATTTAATTCAATGCATGGTATTCTATATTATCGGAAAAAAATGAAGAACAGACTATAGTCCAAGCCCGGCTAAATACCTATTGTTCTCCTTGAGTATCCATTTCTTAACTGTCTAAGATTAACAATTTCAATTTACTACTACAACAATAGATGTTGGGCAGTTGAGTATAGACCCCTCCCAACACTCTGCATGAGACGAGAATCTATCTCTCCGATAAGCATACGAACCCTTTCCTTTGTACCTCATTTTCACTGAATCTTCCAGAGGTGGAATCTTCCCGTACCCCTTACAGACTACAGTACTACAAGAAATTGTCATTTTGTGCTGTCATAAAACCTCAAATTATGTAGATATTTTGCTTCAGCCAATTAAACTTCTTGCATGGAAGTATTCTCCGAATGCCCTAAAAACTACCGGTACAGTCACTCGGAGTCAACATTTTGAAACATTTTCCCCTCCCACCCCTTTAAGTATCCATCCCTAGTTGGAATTTTTATCGATCAATACCGACCCCCCCCCCCCCCGACCCCCTCCCCATTGACCCTCCGCCCCCAGCTACGTCCCTGGTAATATAAACTTCTTACAATAGCGGTTGAAACAAACTTTTTCATCAAGCGCTATTGTAATAAACTTGTATACCAATAACGGTTGGTGCGGACTTTTTCATCAACAGCTATTGTTATAAGCTTATTACAATAGCGGCTGATGCAAACATTTTCAACCACCGTTATTGTAATAAACATATTACCATAACGGTGGACGTACACATTTCCACCAACCGCTATTGTAATAAATTTAATACAATAACGGTTAATTCGAGTGTCTGACCTAACCGCCATTCTAATAAGTTTTTCCGTTAATTTGAGAATAAACTAACTAGCGATTTCTTCAACAGACGAGCCAGTTTCATTCAAGATTTGATCTCTTTACCCATCACAGCAGCAAAAAAATAAGAAATTGTCAAAATGGCAGATCTGAAGTATTTTGCTCCGAACAATGGTCGATAAAACCATACAAATAGGGATGTTAACGGTCATTGGCACCAGCTTCCTTTTTTTTTCTTTCAAATGCATCAACATTAGTACGGTTACAATAACGGTTAAAATTTTTATAATATAATATGTATGACCCTGCGATAGTTGGCAGAGGCGGAGTTAACGCACTTTGCAGATGAGTTGGGCGACAGATAGGAGACAGATTTCCTGCAAATGAATTTCTTGCTAAAACCCGTTCAATACTGTCCTACGCATATACAGTATGTGCAGGGACTCGGAGGGGGTGGGGGTGGATTACCACTAAGTCGCGGTAGGGTAGATTTCCCACCGATGGAACAAAACACAAGAAGCACAAGCACATTTTTATCCCATGGACTGCCGGGTTGCGCTCGGTGCTCCATAGCTAATAGTCTGCAAGTGTCCCGTGCGATTTTTCTGTCTAGTCGAAAATGTACCCTACTGCGATTTAGTGGCAATCCAACCGCCGCGTACTGTATATAATCTGTAGATTCGGTATTTTGAAAGTTTGTCAGATTACTGGGGAGAAAGGAGGGTTATCACACCAGTTTATTGTCTGGTGCTCATTTTACTGATTTGTCGGCAGCAATAAATTTCCGATTTTTATATTTATTTATTTATTTATTGGTGTTTAAGTTCGCATACTTATACACAATGGCTAATTGTGACCGTGACAGTTTTACGGGTGGGGGAAGCCGGAGTACCCGGAGAGAACCACAGAGCATCGACGAGCAACTGCCAGCTCCTCAACATTCTAACTCTGTTCAAGCTCCGCTCAAGCAGGGTTACATCGGTTGAAGACATGTGCATCATCGACGTGCAGTACGCCTCAGTACACGGCGTCGTCGAGCCCCATGTAGGCAACCGAGATAAAGTGCCTTGCCCAAGGACACAACGCGGGTCGTCCCGGACGGGGATCGAACTCGGGACCTCTAGCATAGAAGTCCAAAAGTCTACCACTGAACTCATACTTATGGTGAGGTTATGATATAGCCATATATGCTGAAAGTGACCTTAACAACAATTCATAAATCGGTTATCGTATAGAGGTGATGGAATGGCATTGATATTGTTTGGGGAAAAGAATTTCGGAAATCTTCTAAATGTTGATGATTCCCTCTCCTCCTGACATTGACACACACACACTCACACAATCAAAAGATACCCACGCCACCAGTCATCTACACATCCACACACAAATCACAGACTCTAACACATGTATCATCAAAACGCATAACAAAAATATTGTCAAACGTAAATATAGGGCCCTAAATTTCAAATCGCGACACTTTTGTCGAAACGATGAACAGATTTCCACCACTGGAGTGAGTTCAACATCATTGTTTCTGAAATTGCTTACACATCAAGGGAGTTAAGTGGACTGCCTGACATTCGTACAAAAGAAGCATTATTTTTGAGCGTGAAAGTTAATCTTGTTAACAAAGGTCACGCCCTCAGTTACGCAGCTATTCTGTTTCTTTATTGCTATTGCTTCCATATTTTGATAAAACATTACGGAAAGAGAATAGAAACCGGGGCGTCTCGAAGATGACCGTTTGGGAGTGGGATCGGAGGAACCTATTTAACCTAATTTGTCCAGATTGTCATGGCTGATGTCCTGACTGCTGAACTGAATATTGTCGCAAGTTAGTGAATCCCACAGTAACTTGTCGTTGTAGGTGGTAATCTTCGGGTACTTCGACTTCCTCTACTCGTAAAACTAACAAACACAATGTGACTTCGGCTGTTGAAAGTGTCATCAAACCCCAATAAATATTTACTAACCCGGTCTTAAGGGGACGTCCAACCTAACTATGGTCAAATTTCAGGTAATTTTCTCTAAAGGCCAAAAAGGAATAACCCAAATAAATTATATATTAATTCTTTCGGAATGAAACATAGATCATGTGGAAACTAATATTTACCATGGAACTGTTACCATGTGATAGAAAGCACTGCCTGAAAGTCTGCTATGGCATAAGTAAGAGATCAGATTTTATATACTCGCCCAAAAAAGAAAGTGTGCATTTCAGAAATTGGTCAAACTCCACAAAAATAATTTCGTAGGTGTAAAGAGTGTTAACCTGTTCATGAATAAGTTATATTGAACACAAAAACAGCTTTCCCCGTTAAAATTGCATTAACGTTAAATAACGTGCTGCACGTTTGTGAAAAGGCATGTTTTGCACGTGGAGAGTCTGAAAATTCATGCAGCAGTGTGAATCCTTGGGTATTTAAACACTAAAGTAAGGCCTTCCTATCGTTCACATTCAAACTTGCGCTGCTGTTAAAACGACTCCACGTTAGCATGCCAAGATTGACAATGAATCAACGTCTCCTTGCCCTGGGTATGATTAGAGCTGGCAGAACACACAGAGAGGTTGCCCAGCATTTGAACTACCACCGTAACACTGTAGACAGGCTAGTCCATCGACATGCACAACATGATGACGTTCGAGACCGACCCCGCTCCGGGAGACCCCGAGTTACCACCCCTGCACAAGATCGGTATATCCGTGTCGTCCATCTCCGGAACCGGCAACAAACGGCAACGACGACAGCCAGGAACATCCCTAACCTGAGACGGATACATCCTCAAACAGTAATCAACCGGCTGAGAGAATACGGCTTACGTCCTCGAAGACCTGCAATTCGTCCGATTTTGACGTTACGTCATCGCTGTGCTCGACTGCAGTGGTGTAGACAACATCTCAGGCATCCCTTACATTGGTGGCGACGTGTTTTATTCACAGATGAATGTCGTTTCCATCTTTCATCATCAGATGGCCGCCAGAGAGTGTACAGACGTCGAAACGAACGCAACGCAGATCCATGTGTCGTGGAGCAAAACCGTTATGGGGGGGGGGGGGGGGGGGGGGTCTCTCATGGTGTGGGGTGGCATCACTGCCCGTAACAGAACTGAGCTGGTCATTATTGATGGCAATCTCAATGCAACCAGATATCGTGATGAAGTGCTTACACCTGTTGTTGTCCCATTTCTGCAACGTCACGGCCCCGGCGTCATTCTACAGCAGGACAACGCCCGACCCCACGCAGCTCGTGTTGTTCAACAGTATCTGCAGCAACAACAAGTGGATGTTCTTCCCTGGCCCGCAAATTCGCCCGATATCTCACCCATTGAGCACGTATGAGACGAAATGAAACGTCAGCTACGCCGGCTTCCCCATGCACCGTCAACGCTTGTGGAACTCCAAAGACAGCTTATCAGAATATGGAACAACATCCCACAACACTTCCATGCTAACTTGTTCGCTTCCATGGGGCGTAGATGCACAGCAGTAGTCGATGCAGACGGAGGTCATACCAGATACTGAGTGTGTGACTTTTGTGTTTGACCCTTAGTGTCTGACTCTCCATGGCACCAAGAGTATTCGTCGTAGCGTAATGAAATTTCTCGTGTTGATCACAAATTGATTCATCTGTGATTTAATAAAATTTTCATGAATGAAAATGATATATATCTTTTTTTAGTGTTATTTTTTAGCATGCACACTTTCTTTTTTGGGAGAGTATAATATGTTGCTATTCACCACTTTAATTCGTATTTAGGGCATTGTTGAAGTTTTAAAAACAAATGTCAAAAGTTTTGTTGGACGGCCCCTTAACTCATCCCCAGAGTCGAGTGTCCCCTTTTGACACCCCTATCCCGCTTTGACCTAGGATGCTTCAGGCTTTTGTGGGAAAAGCTTCTAAATGCCCTGGTACAAATTAATCGTTTAATCTGTAAACAATATCATACAGTTTAGCGATAAAAGCAAGGAAAGAAAATGGGATCGTGATGGCTCATTGGTTAACTCTTTATCCAACGTGACGGCAAGAAACCGGCCAGCGCTATTCACAAAAATCACCAATTAATTTTCATTATTTTTGCCATTTTTTATCTTAAAAACATAGGTTATGACCCCTCTTTGGAACGAGCTCGTTCCAATGAGTGGTCATAACCTATGTTTTTGAGACAAAAAATGAAAAAAAAATTAGTTATTCAAGAATTTTGTTTGCAAGTTTCGTCTGCTTTTCATGTTAGGTAAAGGGTTAAAGAATTGGAATTCAGATCGAAAGGTCATTGGTTCAATCCTGAGCAGCAGCAGATGGGAGGAGGAATCGGAGTCTTTTGAGTAGAGCTCAACGGCCGCACCAACCTCCATCGCGCCTCCGTTTCTGGAAATCGCAAACAAACTTAGAACCCAGCAACCGTACCCACCTAAGGTACACCAGTTTAGGCAGACAAACTCTCTTTGCGCCATCGCAAGTGATATCAACATGCGAATCAAAACAGTTCTTTCGCCTAAAGCAGTGCGTGTAGGCAATCGGATAACATTCGTAAGACTTTAAGAGAGTTTATGGCGTGGAACACGAACGGGTTCGAAGAGTCGCCTACATCAGACAAGGTACAAACTGGATGTGTAATCCAAAGTGGCGGGTGGAGTTCGAAGCGCAGAGGTAAAAATACTCGGAAGTGCAACTAGAAGAGATGGAAGCGTAACGGACGAACTACAAGCGCAACACCAAGAGCTGGAGACGCAACAGAAAGAGCTGAAGGTAGAGCGGCAAGAGCTGGACGCACAACGACAAGAGCTAAGGAAGCAGCTTCAAGAGCGGGAGACGCAACAACAAGGGATGGAGACGGAAGAGAAACAGCTGGAAGCCCAACGGAAACAGCTGGATGCCAAACTGAAAGAACTGAAAGTACAACCTGAAGTGCTGAATATGCATCCCAAACCGTATACCCGCCGTAGGTACAAGACGGACTCTTTTGACCATCGCAAGCGATACTAACATAAAGAGCAAACCAGTCATTCCACTAGCGGCGCTGCAACGCATCGCCCCCGGAGAAACCGACATTCGGGAAGCCAAGAGGCTCTATGACGTGGAGCAGAATAGAATAGCCCGTATCCGACAAAGACTGGAATCTCACCCATTCGCGGACGCTGTAAACGTTAGAACTGATACAAAACGGAAGAGCTCATATTAGAATTGGAAGTGCAACGGGAAGGGAGGCCGAATCACCCTACTACGGGCGGACCTTTTTAATGCCAATCTGGAGAAAACAGAAAGCGAGAACGTCAGACTACAGAACTCAAAACGCACGTCGTTGGACAGGATGACGTCTCCAGATAGTGGAAGGATATGCCTAAGCAACAAGAAGCCACTGGAGGCAGACAGATTCTCTATCTGTCTACCTGTCTGTTACATTTTGTTTGTATTTATTTATTTATTGGTGTCTAAGGTCACATACTTATGCAGAATGGCTAATGGTGACCGTGACAGTTTTACGGGTGGTTTAAGCCGGAGTACCTGGAGAGAACCACCGAGCATCGCCGAGCAACTGTCAGCTCCTCAACATTCTAACTCTATTCAAGCTACACTCAAGCTTACAGTGATTGAAGACATGTGCACCGTCGACGTGCAGTACGCCTTAGTACACGGTGTTATCGTGCCCCCATGTAGGCAACCGAGATAAATTGCCTGGCCCAAGGACACAACTCGGGTCGTCCCGGACGGGGATCGAACTCGGGACCTCTAGCATAGAAGTCCAACAGTCTACCACTTAGCCACCGCGCTCCCATTTTATTT
This sequence comes from Pictodentalium vernedei, assembly GCA_031216915.1. Classification (NCBI taxonomy): domain Eukaryota; kingdom Metazoa; phylum Mollusca; class Scaphopoda; order Dentaliida; family Dentaliidae; genus Pictodentalium; species Pictodentalium vernedei. The sequence goes on along the minus strand of CM062290.1, from coordinate 232,931,443 downwards.
GTATATATGTGTATATCCGCATGCTATCTGAACAATCCTTAAACGATTATTGGAAAAGTGAATATATAAGCCTTTGAATGAAGCCCCTGAAATCCGAGAAATGACGTGTGTGTTCCAACTGTTCAACCTGGATCATATATCACAGACAGGCACGTCACAGAGCTCAAATGTTAACCGATGTTGTATCCTGTACACCAACAAAAAGGCCTCAGTTGAGCAGAAAATCCATTAAGAATCGTGCCAATCAACCTAAATGCAGGCATAGTATACTTTCAAATGGCGTAGAATCTAGTGCATGGAAGTAAAAGGCAGCATTCGCATGGAGGTTCCAAAAGATTAGCAAAATACTCTATTTCACAATATTTAAATCAGCCGCGGAGCGGGCTTATACTTGACAATCAACTATTCTTCTAGTTCGCACAGCCGTCGACATAACATGTTCGCATAAAAATTATATAAATTATGAATAGTCAAAAGCCTGGTATTGGAATGATATTTTGACGTCAAGAAACAATGACAGTGTAATTGGCTGTACTGAAACAGATTATTATAGGAAGGCCTTGGCCCCCCACAAATCGGAAATTCTATCATCGAATCTCGAATCGAATCGGGGTCCGATATCGATGTCGAATCCGAATCAAATAGGGAACAGCACGAAACAATATTTTTGGTGAAATCACTTGCTATTTTACAAATTACCTAATTACCATGCATATCCTTGCGGTTTCGCGTGCCGCAGGTGACATGAGTACCCGAGTGCAAAGGAAGCAACCTACATTGCTGCAACACGCAGTACTTATAAAGTGTAACAATGGGACTTGTAGGGCAGACAAACTTATCGGTGCCTGATTGAATCGAAAGCTTAAGAAGAAACTATTCTTTCATTTCTGCGAGCTGCCGCATGATTCCTAATTGCTTTGCTATCATCCCTTCGTGATAAAACACGAGTTACCCGATTCGAAAATATACTATTAGGGAGCCGATGCGATTCGATCCCGAATACCAACAGCAAATCAAATCTTTCCAGGTCTCTAGAAGAGCTGGAGAAATTCTTCTAGGCATCGCTAAACCACTGACAACATGGGGTAGGGTCTACATGTATGTGGAACATTCAGTGAATTGAGTTATCACGTATGGAAAACGTCGCAAATGGTGTCAGAAGATGGGAGAGAAGAAAAAACACAGATCGTCATCAGCTGCAGGCCTTGAGTTGGTGATACTGATAGCACAAAAACGCACAATGATCAGTCCAAATTGAGTTCAAGTCAGTATTTGTGCAGAACAAATGTACCATGTGGACTCTGAGTCCTCTTCTAGTTGTGTTCGGAGAAACGGTGTAGATCACTCATGCATCTGTGGGTAGCATAACGTTGAAGATGGTTGTTTGAAGTAGAACAAATTGACGGAATTGGGTGAAGGCGGAATTTGCTAGCCAGGTGTACATAAATTTTATTACATCTGGAGATAATACATTATACTACATGTGCACCCAGAGAAATCTGCGTCAAATATGGTTCCAATGTCATATGGAGTTGCCTCTCTTGTTTATATACAGGTAAAAAATTGCCGTTGCAGAGCAACTTTACCTATATATGCGTGGTAGGACGATGACAGCACATTTCTGACGTTCCTTCGTCGACATTTTAAAACTAGGTACGCTTTTGTATTTTACAATTTTCATAATGTCCCAGAGACCGTGATAGCCTAGTTAATGTGAAAGGTTGAAACCGGTTTCGTCTATTATTGTTTTAGTGATGTATATTGAGTTATGTTTCAGGTTCGTAAATGTCGTCGAGATCATAGTTTCGCGCCTAATTAGGCTGGTGCGCCCTATGGAGGATATGGCGCTTCCGTAATAGAAATCAATATTCATTTGCAATTAACACATTTAGTGAGGCTAGTTACATCATTTACAGAATGTAACATAAAACCAAAAATCGAAACAGTAATAGTGATGACGATATAAAAAATCTTTATTAGATTCTTGAAGAATAAAACAAAATTGGATGCCTCTCATTTGCAATTTGCATCATTTTAAAAAGGTAACCAACTGTTTTGTCTTAGTTTTGAGTCCCTCGTGTTTGAAGAAGAGCTGGATCATGTCACAAATGATGACTAATGAGTCCTCCTTCATAACGTTCAGATCGGCAAACATTCTGTGTGTTGAAACCGTCTATTGCCCGGAAGTGTCGTCTCTCGTCAGTGCCATGTTACGGGAAAGTGTGTCCCAAGGCTGCGCTCCGCTGTCCCTAGTTTGTGTTCATGTGACTGAATTCTTACTCCAACATCTCCCACACATCACTATAAGCCGTAGCCTCAACAGAGGACAGGCCGGTGGATGACCCTGGCTCGTCTCGGTGGAACCCATATGTAGATGGTCACATCTTGCTGGTATCCTTGTAATCATTCTCATTTTGACAACTGGCAAGGGAAGGAGGGCAAGGTTAAAAACAGTTTCTTGTTGATCCCTTAATGCGGATTTCGCATATAAACTCATTGTTATCGGCAAACCATTGCAAGGAACACGATATTCGATAAAACAGACCGGCTAGAAAACAAATTCCAGATAATTCTTCTGGCATTGATGAAAAAATGCAGTGTCTAAAAATACATCGTTGTGAAGTTTAAAATGTTATTCATCTGTGATTAGGATACGAGATGAAAAGAATAGTTTGTGAGCAACACATTCCTTAGTTTGTAATCAATATTACGCATACAGGGGTGCTTGTGATCAAGTTTAGAGATGTGCAAAAAATAAACAGAGCAATGTCGGTCAGTGTAATAATACACTCTTTACTGGTTTAAGGTCCAAACGTCAAGTCGTTCTTCTTTTTCTCTTGAATCCAGAAATTGCACACATGTTGCGCTAAACAGGGGCCAAAGGCCCGAGAGGCTGTGAAACTCAGATGAAAACTATGGTTTGTCTGTGCAACACCAGTCCACTACTCGTATTCCACTGAGAAATCAGCGTGACGAATTATAGCTACGTTATTTCACGCCAGTGGCGTTGACAGTATTTCTTGTGTTGGGAGACCATTACCTTTTCAACAGAAATTGGCCGATGCAAAGAGGGGAATGTAAATTTGAAAATTTGAAAAATGGACATCTAAGAGGCGTAATTTCCTTGATTATGGTCTTTAGAAAACCCTTTTTTTTTGTTTCTCAACCAAATGAATGTACTATTCTGCAATACTGTTCAATGTCCTCGATAACCGACAATAGATTTCTCCAAGACCAAAACCCTAGAAAAGAACGATTTTCACATGAATTTGAGAAAGAACTTGCCAGTAGCAGACTTCAGTAGTAGTAGTAGTAGTCGTCGACACACAAGGGCACAAGGGCCCAAGTTCGAACGTAAGTCTCGCCACCTTATTAACGCCCTGTTTGGGACTGTTCGTACTTTTGAAGGGGCCAGTGTCTTGAATTACAAAAGGATGATCTATGATAAATCTCTTAAAAAGATAATTTATTGACATGCATTTTGGAATATATGGTACAATGCACCTACAAATTCATCAGTTGTCCGAGAATACATACAGTTTACACACAAATGCAGTTCGCACTATGAGGGTCCACCTCGTCTTCCACGGATGGCTGTGCCCTACTGGTCACGTCTACATCCCTGGCTTCGGTTTCCGTCGTCGCTTCCTCCACACAGTTTTTGTTTTAGTATTTGCGATAAAGTTTATGCACATTTGTCATCAACACTTCTCTCACGGATTTAAATCCACCGTTACCTGGACTTAGTTTCCTCAACGTTCTGATATCGTACGCCATCGTCGGCGTCTTCACACTCTTTTGTCACTGCCTCCGTCTCCGCGGTTCCGTATATTCCACACTTCTGTTCGCCGGATTAGCATGACCTCCACCTACCAAACAAATACTAATTCAAATTCACGCGAAACGTTCTCACAATCTTTATTAACATCTCTCAACTCTCCTGCCAAACAATTCTAACATTAATATCTCTATCTCACGAGCTCAGCCAGCTCTCCAAAGCTCTTAGCTATTTAGCAATCATACCTAACGCTCACGAACTCTCCGCGGTTCATGGCTGTCCACTGACACGACTTAGTGGACATTCAGATCGAGTTCCCTTGAGCACGAGAGACTGACCCTCCAGTAATGGCCAGAATATATACAGTTTGAAAGAGATTAATTCTAGCAATATTTGATCTCTTTGAAATTTAAAACGTCGGCCAATATAAATATGTTTTTAACGAAGTTTACCTTTATTGAAGATACTTTGACGGAATCTCGACATTCTACTTGCGGTTTATGAGTGTGCTGGTGGTTATGCGTGCTATTTGGGTGATCTGTACGTGTTTCATTCAAACTGACACTGAAGTGACCACTGGTGATTCTGCTGAACGTTACACAGCGCATATGGCGTTTTTCAGAAGACATTACCTCGTCACCAAATGAAATCATGTGTCACACATAATAGCCAGTTCACTTTAGCTGGTGGGTACTAATTACTTCATTTAAACGAGTGTGGATATTGTACGCAACTGGACTGTTCGCTAATTATAGCCACGCTTCTAGAAAACGAATGATTATTCTAAATGCACTAAACCATTAAACCGTCACGTAACCTACCGTTTATAAGCTTCACAACACAGCTACTTTTCACTGTTATTCATCGCGAACATACAAACATAAAACAAATTTAATCCATGATGTTACGGAAGCCTATTAGCTTCACGTCGATTTTAGTTATTAAATTGTAGCTACAATTTAATACATTGTACCTCCAATTTAGCTAAATTGTAGTTACAATTTAATAAATTGTAGTTACAATTTAATAACCGACGTGAAGCTAATAGGCTTCCGTATGATGTTGCAAAAAAAAAAAAAAACAAAAAAAAAAAAAAACAAAGACATTTTTTATCCTGACATCTCTTACCTCCTCAACAACCACTCTGACGTCAAAAATGGTATTTTTGTTACACAATATGATGGTCAGCAAAATGAGAGAATGAATGAGAGAATTCATTCTGCATTTGTAGAGACGTCCAATATATTAATTCAGATCTTTTTTACCAGTTTTATGTTTATTGTATCGCCTACTAAATCTACTGGCAGTCCTTTTTTAACCCCTTGAAAATGTAACGGCCAAACCGGCCAGCGCTATTCTCAGAAATCGCCAATTAATTTTCATTATGTTTTTCATTTTTTGTCTCAAAAACATAGGTTATGACCCTCGTTGGAACGAGCTCGTCGAGCTCGTTCCAATGAGAGATCATAACCCTTGTTTTTGAGACAAAAAATGAAAAAAATTAGTTATTCAAGAATTTGTTTTGCATGTGTCGTCTGCTTTTCAAGTTAGGTAAAGTGTTAACTCAAAGTTTATGCATACGGGGTTGGAAGGATTAAAATTGCCAAAAAGAAAATCTCACATTACCGACTGTCTGTCTATTTTCAGTCAGGGGCAGAGGTACTGATTTGGCGGTATAATGTTGGCATGTGCCTCCACCCTACTTTTGCAACACACATATGCTTCACGATTACAAAGCATGCTACATCATCAAGACATGCCATCGAGGAAGGCATAATTATGTGTTTTCAGTAGTGCTTTGACGTGGTCTTGGAGGCAGTCTTTCTGTAAAAGTGCCCATTTAGAAAGATAGATTTCTGCTTAATGAACAGGGCGTAAATCCTTGGGGGACGGGGCGGCCTCCAACTCCACGCCAAATGTTTTGTCTGGCTCGGTGGTAGTATAGCAGAATAGCCTACACTCTAAAATCGTTTCGGTTAAAAATTAACCCAGATCAACTTGGTCGAGTGAATATGAACCCAATTGGGTTGATATTCACTCAACCCAGTCGAGTTTGGATTGATTTTTAACTCAACTCATCTTGGAGTGTACTATTGCTCGACACTGAGAATGTTCAAAGATATGCATAAACTATCACATGGGTTGCTAGTTTGATGATATGCGAGTCAGACTACCCATAGATATTCGTTATGGCAATCGACAGCGCCGTGGCAGGACGCCACAGTTTTTGCCACGGTATTGCCGATTTTCAGGGTTAATTACGGTGAATGTAAACTTTTGATCTGAATAACTCATCGAGAAGAGAAGGTTCGTGCAGGCGCGTAGCCAGGTATCACAATTTCGGAGTCACGTGGAGGTTTTGGTGGGGATCCAAGAATGTTTTATGCGTTTGCCTGTTGGCGTATCACGAAATTTGAGGTCTTGAGTTGGGAAAGGGTATGGAGGTGTTGCAGCCGGGGGTTATATTTTTTAAAAATATCTCCATGGAGGCCCAACCCTGAGGTTCCCCGGGGAAAGTTTTTTGAAAAATATGCACAAATAGCATTATTTGGAGACATTTTGAGGCTCAAAAGAATATCAATTTTCACCAAACGTGGTCTGTCATTTATAATTTCATTAGTTGACACCCCGTGCAGATGGTAGAATTTAGATTGGGAGGGGGGGGGGGGGGGCTACACCCCCCCCCCTCCGGATAAGCCGCTGAGTTTGTATACGTAAGGACCATTGGGACCATTCCTGCCATCTTCGTGAACGGGCAAACGTGGTTCATCCCCATCCCACTGAAGATTAACTGGTTGGTGACTAGATTATTTTTGTTGGTCTGAATTTGTTAATCAAAATTTGTTTTATTACAAATTATTGGAGAGTGCCCACAGATGACAGAAGATATTTATAAAAACAAAATATTATTTGCGTTTGATCGAAAATGAAAGATGAGAAAGGAAACCATTGGCTTTCGCTCTGGTACCCTGATCGTGGCTTCCGGCACTTAACCTGTTAAAAGATAGCTACATGCCTAGCAGTAATTTCGTTGAAACTGATCATTCAGTGATCGCTTTTTATCGACTGACGTTTAACTGCATGTGTTCAAACATAGTATTTATCGGAAAATACTTGTATCTATCAATTTCAGAGGCTGAATTAATAAAGCGCAACAGTCTGTTCAGTTTATTGATTTGAAAAACATATGCCATATGTTCAATATTAATGAAGTACAAAAGACGCATATTCGAGATCAAAAATGAAAAACAGAGAGACAGCTGAGTAGAAAGTCTCGCCAAGAGGCTATCAGGGCAATATGTCACAAATCTGCAGTATTTCATACCAGTCACTTTAACCCCTGGGCGCTATGTTCATTATTTTTTGCGAAAATGAAATAATTCTGATAATCGACGAGCTGACAAAACAATGGTCTACAAATCGGTGTGGAGCATATGTAGAGTTGATTGGCATTTAATTATTACTGAACAAGACCATCCGTACGAATTTGAAAAAGGGTTTTCCCAACAGATGAATATATTATTGTATTGGCATGCCCATACAGGTAAACACAGTCCTTTCTGTTATTACTAAAAGTGTTTACCAATATAAATGCACACGACAGTAGTATATCATGGGCCAAATGTCCCCGGTTTTGTGTAGCTCATCGGTGGACATCATGTTATCATCAATCACGTGACCAGTGGCATCATATAGGTTGTTATGATAGTGCAGTGAGAGGTCATGTTGTGCGTCATTAGCATGATAATATATGATGTTAATGCGCATACGCATTTTGTCAATGTGATACTTGTTTCCGTCGTTTGTATGGAGATAGCCTTTTTCGGTTTTTATGGTGGCACATGGTTAACATGTGACCGAAATGGTCGAGTGACATCTAATTTTATAGAGGTGTATTCTGACGTGATGTTTGGGCCCGACAGTGACTAACAATTCCGAGATGAGTCGAAGAGCCGTACGAGCGAATATTCCTTGGAACAGTTCAACTCATTACTCTTTAGTTTATTTGAAGAAACCATCTTCCAATTTTCTCCCCAACAGTACCCCCTATCTAACTATCGACTGGACGTTGACATTCATTTTTCCCGAGATGAGTCATACCAACAAATACCCCTAAAGGTATTTGGCTTCATTGCTCTTTAACTCATTTGACGAAATCATCATCCACGTTTCTCAGCACCCCGCTTGCAGCACACCAGACGACTTTATGTATGTACTCCTTTCTCAGAATATAGGACAAAGAGTTATTAAAGCACGTGTTTTCGACTACTGGCAGTGTTCATAGACCCAGACATAGAAGAGACCAGTGATGTTACCAGCACGGGATGCCAAGTATGGGACTAAGACGGGCGTGAATCGGGACCAAAAGTGTGAGATGCTACTCGAAGGCAGTGGTACGAATCGCTACTAGTGACATAATTCTATGGTATTGATGGGAGGTTGTAGTTCCGGACCGAAATAGCGGAAGTAGCTGAAGTCGATCACGGAACTGCTTGTTAAAGTCATGGCAAAAGCCAGTGGTAGTACCAATAGGAGACTGTGATAGATAAAGCTAGTGGTAAAATTTGTCTACTGGTAGAAGTAGAAACAGTGGTGGCAGAAGACTGGAGTAGTAAAGACCAGAATGGATATACTGGTAAAATAAGATACTACTGGCAGTATGGTTGGCAGTTGGAATGGTGATAGGAAAAAAAAGCCGTTAGTAGAAGTTTGGGGTAGTAGTTCTGCTGTGGGGGTTGTACTGGTGGCCACGTGATAACCAACACTGGGGAAAGACAAGACTTGAAAGTAAACCTGTTCCATGTGGAAGGTTCTTCTATTCTACAAGAATATTGTCAGAATAGGAAAAGGAGCCTCGGTCCGTTTGGGTAATTCGAGTCATTGTTGGATCGTTCCTGGTAATTCGACATACTCCCACTGAATCAAACACACCTTCTGGGTATCCATCAGTCTTATAGCATTACGTGCAACTCATATCAATCGATCACCATCCAAAATTTGGTATTTTTGGTTGTCTTGTCGGATTCGTAGCACATCCCTCATATTGTTGAAGTGCCATAGTAACAAAGTACCATCTAAGACGGTGGGCAGGATGGGCCCCGCATCGGTATTTGAGTCATTGTTGGGTCCATTTCGGTAATTAGATACCCAGCCCCAAGTCCCCCACCCCACCCCCTCATCCCTACCACTAAACTACCCTGAGAGCACCTCCACTAAATTAGATGTCACTCCACTCCTTCAGTCTCATAGCAACAACGTGCCGCCACAGAAACGAATATCGAAGTCACTGGCCTACAAAATGGACGACGGAAACAATTAAGCGTCACCCCAACAACACAGGCTGTGCATGCGTATTAACACTTCATCTCACCATGATAATGTTACAACAAAGTCGCCCCGCCCCCGCACACTTCCATAACAATCATACGACGCCTCTGGTCACGTGATGGATGGTGTCACATGATATCCACCAATGAGACCCACCGAACTAAACCAAAACTGACGAAGCAGTATTTTTTTATTTTTTCGAAATAAGCAATGGATGTCATTTTGCCCTCGAAATCGTTGCTTATGTCCTCTTATCGGATAAGCTGGTTGAGGTCGCTCATTTGAGTCATAAGATATGGGATCGATAAAGAATATGAAAATTAAAAAATGTAGTGGGTTTTCATGGAAGTGCTTGTTGACTTGATCTATTCAATAGGTATGGATTGTTGAATCTTTAGACTTAAATCTTGATCTGCTCGCAGCTGGCTGTTATTTCTGCTTTATGGATTTTCTGTTCCCAACAGACTCTTTTTCGAATACTCATTATGCTTGTCTTGTATAGTCAATGCGCCACGCCGCGACGTGTGTTTGAACGCGGTAGCAAAGAATATCAAAGGCTGTTACACCAACGCACTCTACATTGACAAAAATGCATACCCACCCCCGTCGCCCCGCCGTCCCGCGGCCCTTGAACCAAACACAAATATTAACAACACCGCATGCCTTGAAAATGTACTCAAATATTTTATCGGTCGTGGAGCTTTGTGGGGCCAGGGTGGCTTAATGGCTAGAGTATTGGACTTTTAACCGAAAGGTCAATCCAGACCAGTGGAAACTGTGTTGTATTCCTGGGCAAGGCATTTAATCTCGATTGACTTCGTGGGGGCACGGTGGCGCCGTGTACTAAGACGTGCTGCACGTCGATGACTCGGTTGCTTTCGACCGCAGCTAACCCCGCTTGTGTGGTGTCAGTAAGTTGCTCTTTGCTGCCTGGTGGTTCTCTCTGGGTACTCCGACTTTCTCCTCCCATACATCTGTCTGATACGATATAATACTGGTTGGGGGAAGTGTCGTTAATAAATAAATAAATAAATAAATAAATAAATAAATAAATAAATAAATAAATAAATAAAGAAATAAAAAAAAAAAAATAAATACATAAATAAATAAATAATACTACAAGAATGTGAGATTGACTTATCCTGTCCATACACTGGAAGTTAAATAATCACAGTACGTGGCTACTGAAATACCCCCAAAACATCCATCGGGTAGAGCCTCGGCGCAGAATGAACACCTTTTGTATTAAAAAAACAAAGAAGGCAAGAGCATAGTTTCAGTCGGGGGTGGGGGGGGGGGGGGTGGGGGAGGTCCATTGCTGAAACTTTGTACTTGTTACTTTTTTCACAGTAGTTGGGAGTTATACGTTGGAGGTGTTTTTAGTGATAGTTTACTCTAGACATGCTGCATATTACTTTGTAGCCTTTGCTTTTGTTTTATACAAATTTACTATACAACACCAGTTAGAGAAAAATAAAATTGTCGCTATCTATTCTGTTATATCCATGTTAATGCTTTGTTGATGTTGGAAGTGGCGGTAACAGTGGCAGTGGTGGAGTTTTAGGAGATCCTATTACAATTTTACACTTTCAGTATGCGGGGTCAAGTCATGGCGAAAATTTTATTGAGAAAAAACAAGGTATCTGAAGATAATCGGGGTGGGGGAGGGGTGTGGGGGGGGGGGGGGTAAAAATATTGCGGGAAGATATACCGGAAATTTTCATGTTGCCATTTTCAGGACCCACAACCCCCTCCCTTTCTGCAAAAATGATGTTTTTTTTTACTCGAAACCTTTGAACACCCACCCGCTTAGCACTCTATTTTTTTTCTCTGAGAGGGGATACAGCCCCAAAAACCTACGAAAAATGAGTATTCCTGCAGTCTATAATATAGATAATAACATAAATAGGGATCGCGGTGGCTCAGTAGATAGAGATGGAGGCTGCAAGCCGAGGGGTCCTCGGTTCGAATCTCACATTCGCGTTGCGTCCTTGGGCAAGACACTTTATCCCAATTGCCCCCGTTGGGGGCACGGTGGCGTTGTGTACTAAGGCGTACTTCACGTCGATGGTGCGCTGTCTTCAACCAATGCTAACCCTGCTTGTGAAGAGTTAGTATGTTGGGGAGTCAGACATTTGCTCGCCGTTGCTCGATGGTTCTCTCCGGGTACTCCGACGTCCTCCACACGTAAAACTGTCCGACACGAGGTAACTCTGGCTGTCGAAAGTGTCGTTAAACCCCAATAAATAAATAAATAATAAATGTAACATAAATAGGATTCGTCCCACATGTAAGCCTACATCTGTACATTAAATCTTCAATTTTCTACTTTATGGATTATAACATAAAAATAATTTTGCCCACATATCACCACCCCAAACACTGGTGAATAAGTTGAAATATCACACTGAAAGCAAGCTTTTAAAATAGACCATTATTGGTTTCCTTCTTATTTGCATCAATAACATGACAAGTCTCTTACAGCACCAAATTGTCTGCAGTGTAATATGAAAAAAACTAATGTAAACAAAGCATGCTCGATGCAGCAGAACTGGGATGAGTAAATTGTATAATTATCACCTTCCATTTAACCATCCATGAAGCTCGGGGAGCCGCCCTGGACTTCCCCCACCTCTCCCTATGAGTGAACCGCCACTGAAAACAAAATTGAAAGACTAGATTTGATACTGGGACTTGTTTCACACACACAGTCTGTAATACAAATGGAGGTATGTAGTATCCCGAGTCAGGCTGTTGGGGGCCCGGCCATGCCGGGCCCCCAACAGCCTGAATCGGGAGTACCGATACAGTACGTGTTAATTCAACAAGAAGTTGCGTCACGACTACTGCATGTATATTTTATTTATTCACGAATAAATTTCCAAGAAGTCTTGAGGTTTTTTTTTAAACTATAATCCCGACGGACTAATATGTTCCAATTACATTTTCAAGGCATGGCTTTGACCAAGCCATGACTTGATGATGTAGTTGGAAAATAAGTTAGTCGTGACTTGTGCCATCACAGTCGGGACAAATCACGTTTACACCCTCCGCACCCAATCGGTCATCTCGAGTTCATGTAGAGGTAGACGACACCTGTTACCTATAATGCGATCGAATATCAAATCACCTTATGGATCAGATGGTATTTTATTGGGATTATTGATCATATCTAATTTACAGGCGTGCTTTGCCCTTTAATTAAAACGAATGACGGTGGACACTTGTAAAAACAAATTCTTGAACAACTAAAACTTCTCATGTTCTCGTTCTTCTCAAAATCATAGCTTATGACATTCTTATTGGAACAAGCCTAACAGGCTCGTTCCAATGAGGATCTCCCATAAGCTGTATTTTGACGAAAAAATTGAAAAAAATAATAAAATGTGAATGGTTATTTCTGTGAATGGCGAAGGTCAATTGCGACCGTTACGTTTATAAAGGATATATATAAAGGCCCTTTCATTGTGAGGCGCATATTTTATCCAATTCAAAGCTAAACATTTAAATTGTGTTTCCACATTTGGTCCATATTATAGCTAATAATGGAGAGACAATTGTCTGTAGCTACACAGCGTTCATCTCGGATTCGCAAGAGTCAAGTGTCAGTCTAATATGAACCTGAAATCCGCCCCGCATACGTGATTTTGGTACATGTATGCATTAGCAATTGCAATTAGGTTCAATCAATATTAAGTCATTTGCTGTTTTTTTCTGCAGCATCCTGGACATAATATCCACCTCTGTAATTCAAACTATGACATACGTCAAGAGTTGCTTGTGCGTAAAGTGAAATTCGATGTTAGATTTTATGATGAGAGAAAAAAAAACATAAGGTAAGGCAAAACAAATTTAAAATTATATTTCAAACTGTTTTAACGTCTTTTTTTCATTTCATGCAACCCTTTACCAAAGAATCCGAGAATCTGACTAACGAATTTTCGTTGATCTCTTCAGAAAGATTTCTCTTTCTGTTTTCTGAAAATTGTGTTACATAAAGGATTTACCCTTAGCGTAGCGAACATATTCCTCCTGTGGTTTTCACAAAAATTGGCATTCAAATTTAATTATTTTTCAATTTTTGCCTCCAAACCAAGCTCAGATGACCCTCATTGAACGACCTTCTTCTAACTTTGTACAAGACTTTTTTTTACAATTGTGGTCAGCTTGTTGTGTAAGGTGAAGAGGTGATCAAATTCGAATGATCTTAACCTTGAAAACTCTGATGTCAAAGCACTAAAAACTCAACCAGCAAATTTCCATAATGCAACTAGGAATTTAACCAATCCAATATTGTTTGAGCCCAAAATATCCTAGTTACATTGTGGAGAAAATCTGCATACAGAAATTCTGAAATGACATCAATGTGGTCGTTACACGCGCTGTTGATTTTATTGACAGCATAACTTGCATAACTGCACTTTATTTTGAATAATACAAAGTTTTTTATCCAATACTGCGCCCAATTATTGCTGAAATACTGTTTAGTTGTTGTTCGTGGCGGTCATTCATTCGGACAGCATCGAATTTCAGATTAGAAACCGCGTGTATTCACCAATTAGGTTACGGTGTTTTGTTCACTTCCGTCACTTTCGGTTTACTTCATTAATAAAATAATGTCGAGTCTTCTGAAAATTCGTTGACATTGAAGTTTTTTAATTATATATTTAAGTTTAATATTTGAGCTCTCTGTGGGAGCCCAAATGTACAAATTAGTGCAATATTTGTTCAAGCCAAGTCCCTGAGTTCATATTTGGGCTCACTGTGGGAGCCCGAATTATAACTTAGTTCAAAATGAGAAATTTTCTTGAAAAAATCTTCTTCTTCAAATCGAGCAGTCGGAATGTTTTGATATTTGGTATGCAGCATCCTCAGGAGGGTGAGATTCACCTTTGTTCAAGCCAAGTCCCTGGGTTCATATTCGGGCTTCCTGTGAACTGTACCAAAATTTCTATTTTCCGAACTAAGAGGCCAGTTTGAACCAAATTTGATATGAGGGCTTATTGGGTCATAAGTACCTAATTTCTACTTTATGCCAAAAAAATGTTCCCGTCGTTTCATGGGAAACGCAGGAGCTAAAAATAGAAAAAATGTTAAACGCCCATATCTCCAAACCTACACGGCACTGAATTTTTTTGGTTTTGTGTGAAGCTTCCTTAGGACCAGCAGAAAGGAATGGCCTAAAAAGTGCCATCGGTTTTATCATAGGGTACTTTTCATAGGGTACTTTTCCAGGACTTAGAAAAAATGCTGAGTCATCATTTTTTAACACTGTGAGTAATGGGAAAAACATTAAAGAATCTTCTTCTCCCATACCACTGCCCCCAAAGGCTTTCATGTTTCACATATAACATCTTTGGAAGATTCAGTAACACGTTTGTTGAAATCAAATCCCTGGGCCCATATTTGGGCTCTCTGTGGGAGCCCAAATGTTCAGATTCAATATGAGGAATATTCTTTAAAAATCTTCTTCCGATCCATCAATCAGAATCTTTTGATATTTGGAATGCAGCATCAATAGGGGGTGAGATTCAAGTTTGTTCAATTTGAGTTCCTGACTTAATATTTGGGCTTCCTATTGGTGGGGTGAGGGTGTGGCAGAGGGGTGCATGTTAGGTTCAGGTTTGTTCAAATCCATTCCGTAGTGTTTTTCCATAAAATTGCCTTTCATGACTTCATTCCTTTGTAGTATTGATGAACCATGTCCAAATGAATGTGACCCGAATACTTCTTTGAACCACTTTGGCAGGTGAGTGATTAAGGCCACTTGGGACCTCTTGTTTTATGTGCTCTTTCACATACAGGAAAAATCTGAAAGTCGATATTTCATCAAATTAGCGGTTTATTGCCCCTTTAACCCCCCAAAAGCTCACGTGTGGGCATGGTAACTCTGTGTACTAAGGCGAACTGCACGTCGATGGTGCACATGTCTTAAACCTCCGGTAATTCTGATTGTGTAGAGTTAATAAGTTGGGAGTCTGGCAGTTGTTCATCGCTGCTCGGTGGTTGTCTCCGTGTTTTCTGGTTTTCTTCACACCTAAAACTTCCAATATGATGTGATCCTGCGTGTTGAAAGTGTGGTTAAACCCCAAAAACAAACAAACAAACAAACTTGATCACATGTAAAGTCTATTCATGAGTGTGAGAGAAAAATGCACTAGACGACTTTTTAATTAATTACTTCCAGGCGTACTTTCACAGTATTAACCCTTTAGGTAGCAGAACATGAGGACGAAACTAACAATATCGTTTTCCCAAAGAACTCAAACTTTTCAAATCTTTAAAAAAAAACACCACAGTCTATGGTTTCTCATGGGAACAACTCCATGAACTCCACCTTCTCCCATCGGTGGTACTGTCAGTACGACTGCTACTACCACTACAGACGTAACTGTGTGTTTATTTATTTATTTTGTTGGGGTTTAATGACATTTTCAACAGCCAAGATCATATCGTGTCGGGCAGTTTTATGGGTGGAGGACGATAGGGTACCAGGAAAAAACACTGAGCAACGACGATTAACTGTCGGACCCCGTTACTATCAGTCCGGTCGCCAAACCCCCAAAATTCACGGATGCATGTTTTCGCGTATAAAATTTTTTACTCTGCGGATTTTGTAAATTCATCAAGATTTTATCGGCTGGCCATCTGTCAGCCTTTAGAATTTTTTTTTATAGCGCCCTAAAAAG
Organism: Pictodentalium vernedei; assembly: GCA_031216915.1. NCBI lineage: Eukaryota > Metazoa > Mollusca > Scaphopoda > Dentaliida > Dentaliidae > Pictodentalium > Pictodentalium vernedei. The sequence goes on along the minus strand of CM062290.1, from coordinate 232,915,648 downwards.
TATACCCCCCCCCCCTCCCCCCCCCCCCCAAAAAAAAAAAATGTTCCCAGGCGTAAAACCACAGTTACTTGGAATTTGTTGCAAATTCACATGACTAACATGAAAATATTGAGGAATATTATCATTAATACACCAAGCATTCACTAATATACTCTATATTCTAGAACTCAACATCATACCGCCCTGAAATCTGACAATAAAGAGCGTTAATGTTTATCGCTATTTTAGTCGTAAGAAAAATTCTTCAAATTTATCTATTATCTATAACGCTCTTTATAACTACATGCTCCGAAATGTCATTACAATCCGTTCAGTGGCATTTGATCACTCAATAGACGAGCACGTGCTTTTACTTGTAGTCGATATTCAAAGTTTTTTATCAGTATTCTGGCGCCCAGTAACAGAGTATCTTTGAAAACCACTTGTGTATTCACGTTTATTCACGTTTAGTTTGGTTGAACTCATTCTTGCCTCATTGTTGATTTTGTAACTTATTTCGTGTTTTAAGTTTTTCTCTGAGTGAAGTTCCTCAGTTTTGTTCCTTGAAGCTTTTCTGGAACTTTTCTGGATATGTCGCAGAGGTGCTACTTTGAAGACATTTATCAGTGCTCTGATTCGAGCGGGCATCACTTTGTTAAGGTTTTGGCCACAAGAATTTAAAAGGTCATTACCAGTAGCGAGATATATGGTGACGGTCTTCACCTTGATTTGCGCCCAAGATTGGAGGCCGACAACAATATTACACTTGATGCTCATAGGGAGTGTATAGACAAGTACATACACCCGAAAACAGTGGCAAAAGCCTAACAAAAGCGCGGTTCCAATGTGGAGCAATCTGATGACGCACCACCTAAAGAAAATGACCAGGCGTTCAGACGTCCGTACCATCAATTTCCTGAAAGATTGTGTGTTTTGTGGGTTAGAATGTAAAGTAGAAAAAGATAAGAAAAATCGTTCTAGGTGGAGGCCTGATGCATCTTCCGACAAACCCAACTTACACATGGTGGTATGACTGCAAAAGAGCATATTCTCAGCAAGTGCGACGAGCGTGCTGACAAACGGTCAGGCGAAGTCCGGGTCCGAATAAGTGGAGCCGTAAGCGACTTGCACGCATCAGACATTCGATACCACTCTGATTGCCGTCAGTCATTCATGGGAGAACGAGCGGTACAAGCAGCCACAAAATCTGCCACAATATCCATGGCACTACCTGATATCGAACCGCCTCTTCAAGCTGTGGTAGATTTCATGAGAAGCGACAGCTCTCTTAGCTGAAGCTCTGTTGAGTTATATGAGAAGTATGTTCAAAATGGCGGAACGTATTTGCCACGGAGGCTGCTTGTCTCCAGATTACCAGAGCTATTTGGCGAAGAATTGCTGATTCTTAGCTCACCATCAATCGCGACAACACTTGCAGTGCGATCTTGAGTTGGTTCTCTTCCGAGGATTGTCAGTGATATTGACGATGATGTCCCCGCAGCCACGAAAACTCTGCGAACAGCAATTTCTAAGGAGATCGATGACATTGAAATTGATGGAAACAATTATGAGTCCAGGTTAGATAAAAATTCACTTTTCGAGTGTACAAGTCAAACTGTCTTAGAATTTCTTGGCCGCCTGTCGCCAAAACTTGACAATACTCTCCCGGCGCTGATGACAGGTAACATGATTACTTCTGCAATAAGTTTAGCAGTAATGCTTCGCGATTCCACGGAATTGGTCAAATCAATGAATGACTTCGGTGTCACTTGGACATACGATGAGCTGTTGCGGTTTAAAAAAATCGGCAGGGGTGTTGGCCTCTAAGAGTAGCAATCTAACTACAATCACTAGTTCGGAAGATGGGTTGATACAGTTCGTAGTCGATAACTTTGATGCTGATGTATCTTCCCAAAATAGCAAGCTCAGTACACACTCATTAGCGGTCTTGATGACACAGCCTAACAAAAAAAGCGGAACCTGCCTCCCCAATGATACCGAGAGTTAGTAAACATGATATGTCTAAACCCATTGATTACAATGTTGAAGCGTCCACGTTTGACGGATCTAAAAAGCCCGACATTCCCGCTCATTGTATTCGAAATGACGTACCTCAGTTCAAGGTCTTGGCACGCATGGCTATTGCAGAGCGAAGGGCATTGGAAAGTGATTTGGGGTTTATGAAAGACGTCATAAAACATGATGACTGTCCGGAGTTTAACGGTTACAATACCAGATTATCTCGCCAGATTGGCCAGTCACCACAACCGGCGACGAAGGTAGTATATCTACCATTGATTGACATCCCCCGGCTGATCCGGAAACAATTTCTACCGCCATGTTAAAAGCACTACGTCTAACTAAGTTGACTGGGCAGAAGTTCACGCCATTCACTGCTGATCAGCAGCTGTATAAAGTGGCATTGGATGTTTTTTTGGTCTGATCCAGATAAATTAAAAACCATGGTAGCTCGGTTAGGAGGCATGCATATGCTTATGAGCTTCGTCGGTGCTGTCGGCACATTGATGGACAATACAGGGTTATAAGAAATTCTTGAGTCAGTATTCGGTGGTGTGTCTAAGATGTTGACTGGTAAGAAGTTTCCCATGAACGTACGTGCATTCCGGTTGTTGACTGAAGAGTGGCTGAGAGACATCTTAGCTCGGGAGAACAGTGTCTGTCCTGAAGCCTTGAATGAGATATTAGAGGACATATCTGAACGTAGCAAGACTTCCATGGCATGGGTGGACTGCTTTATAAGGCCCGTTTTTATCATGAATATGTACATTAGAGCTGAGCGTGAAGGCGACTGGTCATTACACTTGGTAGCGGTGAAACAAATGTTGACATATTTCTTTGCATCGGGTCACGTGAACTTTGCTTGATACGGCTTATACTACTTGAGAGAGACGCAAAGAGTACCACCAGAGCTTTTGCAGCACTTTTTGAAAGGGTCTCATGTAATGAGACACGTTGATGGCGTTTGGAACGGCATATGGAGCGATATGTTCATTGAAACAACATTCATGCGTTACGGCCATGGTAAGTCAGGCATTATAGGCATTACATTGAAACCAGAAACCTTGAAAGTGTGGGCTTTAAGCCTCCGTAGCTGTGGCCAAATTATTAATGGTGTCGCTCAATTGAGAGAGTCCGATGTCCCGGCGCAGGCATTGCTTGAACACAAAGAGGAGATGAAGGCGAGAATTGCTGCTGACCACGCAGATAGATCGTGAGAGTATCAGGAACAAACTTGCGACGATCATACACCCACTGGACCCCACACAACACCCCGATGCAATAGTAAACGTCGTCAGTGGTAAGATTGCTACCAAAAATGTAAATTTGGGCATGACCATATCACTTGGCCGGCAAACATTGAATGGTTTTGGGAACAAAGTCCCGAGTGGGTTTTATGATAAGATATCAATGCCCGTTGAAACAATGGTAGTTACGAAAAAGTCAGTCAAGTTCGGTGACAACAAAACCTTTGACAGCAATCTTATTTACTCACGGGTAATGGGATGTCAAGCTAGCTCAAGAGACGTTAGTATAAATGACATACTATCATATGAATTGTCCCCAATTCCGACAGCTCTTTTCAATGAGAATGGTGATATGCGAATATCAAAATCTAAGTCCGATCTGAAATCAGAAACTGCAGTTATGATTTCATCTGTAAAGACATCAAAGAGAAATGCATCATCTTGCACAATAATAAATGATTGTGCGCTACTGTGGATACCACATTGGCCTGCTCCCAGCAAATTATGTCCCCAACAATAAAAGATTAAGTTAAGAAATTTCAGGAACAAATGAAGCATACACTCTTGTCGTCGTGTGAGAACCATAAGGTTCTATCTTCCACTGGAAGATAGAACCTTATGGTTCTCACACGACGTTGTCTGGAGACACCTACCTTGTATTTGACAGGTACAGAGATTTCAGTACTAAGTGTACCACTATAGCTAAGAGAAGTAGCGAAACTTGTTGCTGGAAATTTACGTTGAGTGCAACGTCACCGCTACCATCTCAGAAATTGGTCTTGACTGTAACTGAAAATAAGAAACAGTTGATTGACATTATTGTGAATCAATTACGATGTGACAAACAGTTCGCTGTTGACAACACCAGGCAACATGCGTTGTTTGTAACTGGCCAAAACGCTGCTCCAATTCAAATAAACTAGGGTGTAGTTATTGAAAGGCATGACATGGCAACTGACAACAAGCTCTTCAGGCTGCATCTGGCAATGACAATGTCAGAGTTCTTGCAAATGACAGATGTATACGCGTTGCTTCTACATCACTATCTGGATCAATATTTGTCATGCAATATCTTCATGGAATCTCCCATAAAAGGAAAATCTGTTGTCGATATCGCAACAACTGTTGAGAAGCATAGAGGTATTATCCCAGACTTGCTTGCGGCTCATGCAATCTCTGGATGCGACACAGTTGGATGCTGTGTTGGAATTGGCAAAAGTCGCACGTTAAAAGTATTAAAATGCGACGAAAACTCACTTGCCTCCGTTGGTGACGTTAATGCCCTGTGGTCTGAGGTACTTAACCAAGCTACTCAATTCATGTGTTCATGTTATGGTTGCAAAGATACGAGCACCATGTCTGAAGTGCGAATTAGTGTTTGGACATCGAAGATAGGGAAGAAGGGCGCTATCAAAGTTCCCAGTCTGTGTAGCCTACCTCCAACCACCGAAGCATTCACAGAGAACATCAAACCCTTTTGGCGGCCATCTTTTTCTTAACCCAAATTTCTTAAATTGCTCAAGGCTGACAAATAGCCAGCCGGTTAATTCTTCACAAGCATGCCCCACTCTACCAGAATCCACAGAGAAAAATACTTTATACGCCAAAACACGCACCCGTGACTTGGCGGCTGGACTATATTCCGGAACAAGCAGGATTAGCATTGGTTGAAGGCAAGTGGATCGTCCACATGATGTACATTTCGTGCACAGTGCCAGCGTGCTCCCAACTGAGCAGTTGGCATTTAGTATATTGCCCAAAGACACAACGCACAGAGAAAAAAAAACCTTATACGCCAAAACACGCATCCGTGACCTGGCGGCCGGACTATATTCCGGAACAAGCAGGATTAGCATTGGTTGAAGGCAAGTGGATCGTCGACATGGTGTACACTTCGTACACAATGTCAGCGTGCTCCCAACAGGGCAGTTGGCATTAAGTATCTTGCCCAAAGACACAACGCAGATGTCACAGGTCAGGATCGAACCATCAACCCTTCTATCTGAAGTCCAATGCTCTAAACGCTGAGCCACGGCGCTTCCAGTTGTAGCAGTAGATGGGTAGCAGTAGTAGTCGTAGCAGTTTTCGGGAAATTAAGGCAACGAAGCTGCTTCTAAGAATGTCACCTGACAAAAGTATGTGTCACGGGGTCAAAGCGAGGCGTAAATTTAACCCTTTACCCAACGTAACGGCAAAACCGCCCAGCGCTATTCACAAAAATCACCATTCAATTTTCATTATTTTTTTCATTTTGTGTGTCAAATATATAGTTTCCGACCCCTCGTTGGAACGAGCTCATATCAAAATGAAGTTTTAAGTTCGAAGCGGGGCTTGGTTCGAGTTTTTTTACAAGAGATATTGTCCTTTCGACTTAGAAATTGCACATTTCCATCAACATTTTGGTTTCCGGATGATAATTTGAGTTTCGATTTATAGATCGGGACCAAACTTGCTTTATGCCTCAGTTATATCAAAATAAAGGTTAAGTTCGAATGGGGGCTTGGTTCGATGATTTTTACAAGAGATATTGTCCTTTCGACATTTTGGTTTCCGGATGATAATTTGAGTTTCGATTTATAGATCGGGACCAAACTTGCTTTATGCTTCAGGTATATCAAAATAAAGGTTAAGTTCGAATGGGGGCTTGGTTCGATGATTTTTACAAGAATTATGGACCTTTTCGACATAAAAAGTTTCGCATTACCATCAACATTTTGGTTTCCGAATGATAACTTGAGTTTGGATTCATAGATCAGGACCGAACTTGGCTTTTGCTTCAGTTATATCAAAATAACGGTTAAGTTCGAATGGGGGCTTGTTCGGTGATTTTTACAAGAGTTATGGGCCTTTTCGACTTTGAAATTTTACATTACCATCAACTTTTTGGTTTCCGGATGATAACTTCAGTTTGGATTCATAGATCAGGACCAAACTTGCTTTCTGCCTCAGTTATATCAAAATGAAGGTTACGTTCGAATTGGGGCATGGTCCGATGATTTTTACAAGGGTTATGGTCCTTTTCGATGTGGAAATTGCATCTTTCCATCAACATTTTGCCCGAAGTTTTTTTATGAGTTAACTTGAACAATAGTTAACGGAGTTAAAATCTTTTTGGTATATGTCTCTATAGCAACAATGTCTACGGCAAGTTCGATGACCAGCGATATCCGATGAAAATTATGTGAGTTATTGCCCTTTGTTAAAAATCATCGTGTAATGCTTATTTATTTATTATTGGTGTTTAAGGTCAAATACTGTACAATGGCTAATCGTGACCGTGACAGTTTTACGGGTGGAGAAATCCGGATTTACCCGGAGAGAACCACCGAGCATCGACGAGCAACTGTCAGCTCCACAACATTCTAACTCTGTTCAAGCTCCGCTCAAGCAGGGTTACAGCGGTTAAAGACTTGTGCACCATCGACGTGCAGTACGCCTCAGTACACGGCGTCATCGTGCCCCCATGTAGGCAACCGGGATAAAGTGCCTTGCCCAAGGACACAAGGCGGGTCGTCCCGCCCGGGGATCGAACTCGGGACCTCTAGCATAGAAGTCCAACAGTCTACCACTGAGCCACCCCGCTCCCTGTAATGCTTGTTTGTGGAATAACTTCGACATTAGTAACCAAATTTCAATTTTGGGGAGTATATATCTGTTTGGGAACAATGTCTATCTCATGTTTGATTACCACCGTTATCCGATGAAAATTGTCAGAGGTATTGCCCTGCCTGTCCCTCTCCTCACAACCCGTGCCATTTAGGCAATTTTTCCCCAAATGCATTTTGAAGTATTTGGAGTTATCACATGCAGAAAAAAATTACTCCTATAACCCACAACCGCCCCCCCCCCCCCTCCCCACACACACACCGTATCATTTAGTCAATTTTTCCCAAAATGCATTTTGAAGGATTTGGAGTTATTACATGCAGAAAAAAATCCAACCACCCCCTCCCTAACTCCCCCCCCCCCTCCCCCCGGTGTCATTTAGGCAATTCTTTTTCTTTGCTCCAAGATGCATTTTGGCGGATTTGGGATGATTATATGCAGAAAAAAATTGTCTCCTATAACTCACCACCCCCCCCCCCCCGCCCCCACCACGTGTCATTTAGGCAATTTTTTTTCTAGGCTCCAAAATGCTTTTTGAAAGATATGGAGTGATTCCATGCAGAAAAAAATTGACTTCTATAATGCCCCCCCCCCCCCCCCCCCCCCCACAGCTGTCATTTAGGCATTTTTTCTTTTTTGCCCCACAATGCATTTTGAAGGATTTGGAGTGATTCCATGCAGAATCAAAAATTAACTCGTATAACTCAACCCCCCCCCCCCGCCCCCCCCCCCCTTTCCCACGTGTCACTTAGTTATTTTTTTCTTTGCCCAAAAATGAATTTTGAAGGATTTGGAGTGATTACAGGCAAAATAAGATGACTCCTATATACCCCCCCCCCCCCCTCCACCACCCCACCCCCGTCAATTAGGCATTTTTTTCTCCAATACGCATTTTGAATTATTTAGTGCTTGGCGATGCAGGCTGATTGTTGGATAAAACCAGTGATTAAGTCCAATTCGAAAAGGCCTGACGGGCATATGGTGTACCGCCAAGCGTAGCTCTTGTTAAATATATATGCTTAAGGGGTCGTCCAACCTAACTTTGGTCAATTTTTTTACATTTTTCCCAATGCCTCAGAAACAGATAAGAGAAGTAAGGAAAGGCAAATTATATATCAAAATAATGAGTAAAGTGCATAGAAAAGGTACATATAATTTTTTTCAGGAAAAAAAGTGAATTTTATGATTTTGAAGAAGATTAATTTGCAAATGGCATAAGTAACGAACCGGTAAAACCACAAAATAATCGGTAATTCGAAAGCCTTGTCCTCAATATAATGATAACATACTACAGACTCGGAGAAAGCATTTTTTTGACACACACTCTGGTGGGTTTTGACGTTTGAATGTAATAACATCAACACAAATTTTTGATGTTCCGGATGTGGCCATGTTTCAACGATGTTTTTCCGGTCATGTGATTACGATGTGGTTCTTGCAGAAATACTCAATTTGGGCAATCGTAAGAATGCAAGGACGTGATCACGCCCTTTATTTGTTCGAGACAATGTATGAGCGGATTTGCAAACAGGTGACAGCAAGTACTTGAGCTGTTAATGTCATAACTGCAAAATATGGTTCGAAATTCCCTCTCGCGTTTACAGGCCGTCTGAACTTTTTTGTTGACAAAAAATCTGAATTATTGCGCACTAGAAAGACAACATGAACCACTTGTAAAAAAAATAACCGAGTGTATAAAATCGGGACGATACACACAAAATAAGGCAATATTTATAACAAAGTAAGCAGAATGCTTCAGAAATCACTTTTTCACGAAGTATATTCCAAGTGACCTGGAACTATATTGAGCGTGTTAATTTCCCCCTGTCGCTGCGAAGTTATTTACTTCCTAGTAACCATGGAATTTGAAGGCGGGTATGTTTGATGGACCGATTGAAGATGGGTTGAAAATGATGCATTCGTGCTTTTAAATAAGGTGCGCTTGGACGATGCTGAGAATTTATTTTTTTCTTGCAATCAACCATAGTAATACAAGCGTCGATCAGTGTCTTTTATGATCGTTTTACACTGACAAATGTGACAAATCTCCTTCACCGGAAACCATCCCCCAATTTGCATATCACAATAAACATAACCGCTGTCACGGAGTGTCAGCGTGGCCGTGTGGTCAAAACCGAAACGAATTATCGAATGCACGGTCAATATTAGCTGCAATTGGCTTTTAAATAAATGAAATACACGAAATATTCGCAATTTCTTCATTGTTCATGCCGAGTTACTTTTTAACCAAACCACATGCGTTCAGTTTCGTTTGTCGGCATCAAACTGATATTGTTTGTGGTAATTAAATAGTACGAGAAGGCGCAGGAAGCCAAATATTTTCCATCATCTATTATTTAATTCAAATTGATAATTTCTTTTATTTTACTGAAATTATGAACTGATAAGGTGGGTGTGTTGCGATTATTATGCCCCAGACCTGGAAGTTGGAAAATCAAAGGTGCATCTAGGGCCGTGCAGTGGTGACCCCTGTCCTCTTAATCTTAGTCTTACCCATTCATCATTACATGTACGAACATTCCCCCTTGTATCTCAACCATTGCTACTCCAATTTGAAGGATATTTGGTTTTGTGATCAAGCATCATGGGGAAACAATGCCTGTGTAGCTGCTGTAGCATGTGTTGTGGATACTTGCGCATGTGCAGTACAATTTGCTTATCTTTGAAATCGATGTTTTTTAACGTGGTGAAGTCGGATATTTTTCAACATTTCTTGAATTTGATGCTGTGTTTGCGTTAAAAAATGATGCAGACACGTAAATAAATTATATTTGGGCTGAGTACGACAAGTAGAATGTTGATTATGTGATTTTTGTCTTCCATATGAAGCGTGAACTGAGTCGACCCAAATGCGGCCAGTTTCTTTCAGTTTTAGTCAGATGAAATTTGAACGGGTCTCTCAAAGACTGTGAGGGCCAGGAGGGCCCCGGGTTAACAGTCTTACAAAGACTAGAGATGACTAAGTATCACTTCGCTGTTCCATTTCTGCAAATCAGGTATGACATGACAAAATAATGGAACAGTTTGACAGTTAAGTGCAAAGTTAAAAATCTGTCCACCGAATACATTCATGTACTCTTATAATATTTTATTACAATTTACTAGGGGTTCTAATTACCCTTTTAATAGTTTGCCAAGCATAATTCAGCTACTGTATGCTGAATTTCGAAACACAGTATTCCAAGACTTCAAAGTAATCAAACTTCACTTTCCGAGAATTGGTACATGAAAATCAGAATTCGACCAGTAATGCTGCTCATTGTCTTTTCGCTCATGCATTCCGCGGAGAATCATCTGATTGACTTTCGTTTGCTCCATTGGAGTTCCATTTCATGTATTATACCGAACTCATATAAATTTGATTATTGCTACGAAAGATTATTCTAAAAATCGGGAAATATTTTTGAATTCCCTACTTTCGGTTCACCAGTGGAGTGAACGATGTACAAATGTTCGTTAATGTTTTTCTTGAAACATTTTCCCGATGCCAGAACTCAATAATAGCGCGCTTAACTACAAATGGTAGCGAGCATTATACAACGCGCCTCCCATTTTCAAAATCGAAAAGCTGTTATTCTAAGATTATTAATATTCTCGAGTAGTGAGGGGTTGGGATGAGAGGGGGGGGGGGGTCTCACCCGAGGGGACAAAAATTTGACCACGAGGCTTGTCGAATGAAAACACAATGAACGAATGAAAACTCAACCCACAGTTGTAGTTTTATGATTACTAATTGTGTTGAAATCTTGATGTTTTCTCTGTGGATTAGACACTTATTCATTGGGTTATCTATAACTGAAGCACGAAAGAATATCTTTGTGAGTAAAGGGGCATCACATATCATATCAAACACGAAGACAAGTAGGCAAACAAACAGCCAATAACAACGTAGAATTCCGAACAGAATTAGACTGGAGGCATCAGGACCGTGTGTGTGTGTGTGGGGGGGGGGGGGGGGGGATTCGGGCCCTGGGGTTAAGTCTGTGGCGGGCCCCATTTCGTAAATGTCGGGATACTGATGCAGATTCCGACGTTCTTGAATTGAAGAATTCTTGAAGTGATAAAACCGGGTCTGGTGCATATGTATGTACAGAACAGTCTATTAACCTTTTACCCAACGTAACGGTCAAAACCGGTCAGCCGCGCACAAAAAAAATGCCATTCGATTTTCATTATTTTTCCATTTTTTTTGCCTCAAAAACATAGCATATGACCCTTCATTGGAACGAGCTAGTTCAGCTCGTTCCAATGAGGGGTCATAAGCTATGGGTTTTTTACGCAAATAATGAAAAGAAAGATCTTCAGTAATTTTGTTTGCAAGTGTCGTCTTCTTTTCATATTATGTAAAGGGCTGACAGATTGAACATCTCTACGGGGCACTCCCATTCCTTCTTCACATGAGTGGGGCGCGGAGGCTCAGTGGTACACTGTTGGACTTCTATGCTAGAGGTCCCGAGTTCGATCCCCGTCCGGGACGATCCGCGTTGTGTCCTTGGGCAAGGCACTTTATCCCGGTTACCTACATGGGGGCACGATGACGCCGTGTACTAAGGCGTACTGCCCGTCGATGGCGCACATGTCTTCAACCGCTGTAACCCTGCTTGAGCGGAGTTTGAACAGAGTTAGAATGTTGAGGAGCTGACATTTGCTCGTCGATGCTATGTGGTTCTCTTCCAGTAATCCGACTTTCTTCACCCATAAAACTGTCACGGTCATGATTAGCCATTGTACATAAGTATGTGACATTAAACACCAATAAATAAATAAGTAAATAAATAAATAAATATCTTCACATGAGTGGCAACTCATCTTGCTGATTCTCGCTCGGGGATCGGGCGGGGATCGGGGAGCCAGGCACAGGAGTCAAAACTTTCGGCGACCCAGGTCTGGCCCAAGAATCCTGGACTCCTTGGCTAAGCCCGGGCTCCCAAAGTTCCTGGCGCCGGGATTACTACCCTGGCCACCCACCTTCTCTCGGCCATGGTGGCAAGAGAGTTTGGTATAGTCTCCGGAATTCCATGCATCCACAACCCTCTTCTTGGCACTTCTGAAACTGTATATAGTGATCAGGGTGTTGCAAGGTATCTACCATTGATACGGCCGAAGGAGTGTGGGAGTCAACTCGCAAAGCATGGCGACTGCCCAAGTCCTACGATCGTGCCGCGTAGCGCCTATTGGGTGGGTGAATGGGGTGGGTGGGATTGAAATGGGTAATGAATGGGCATAGCATCATTCAAATTACTCTTTCCTATGTTTTAGCACATGTGTTCATATCAGCATTCCTACGCGTATGACGTGTCAATTTACTGCTTTCAATTACTTGAACAAAAAATGGTAAAAATATCCCACTAAATATACTGTACCCGTTCCGGCACTAATGTAGATATTCACTACGTCGCTGAGAAATTATTAATTAATTACAGTGATGAAACTTCAAAACGGGCCAACATTTGGAAAACTCGGGATTGATTCGAAAGTATTCATAACTTGATTTTAACTCGGTGTGGCCTAATTTATAAATGTATGAAATTACAGTCATTGAATTGTACAGTGGCAATAAAAATTGCTCACGCGACACATTGAGTGATCTTCTGAGTGCCTCTCAAGTTATTTTTTATTTTGCCACCGTTATCGTAATTCGATTATTATTATTATTATTATGATTAACTTTGACCCTGCACGAGAATATTAATTTTTGTATAATTGTGTCCTAATTATGCACTTACAAAATATTCTGAACGACATGTCATTCTATCATGCTTCGTGTTCGATATTCCAGTAATCCGATAATCTCAGATGCGTAAATCTCAGGGGAGGGTGGGGCACCCCCCCCCCCCCAAATATTTATTTATTTATTGATGTTTTAAGGTCACATATTTATGCACAATGACGAATCATGACCGCGACAGTTTTACGGGTGGAGGAAACCGGAGTACACGGAGAGAACCACCGAGCAACGGCGAGCAACTGTCAGCTCCCCAACATACGAACTCCACACAAGCAGGGTTGGCATTGGTTGAAGACAAGTGCACCATCGACGTGCAGTACCTTTAGTGCACAACACCACCGTGCCCCCACGCGGTCATTGGAGATGAAGTGTCTTGCCCAAGGACACAACGCGGTTGCCGCAGGTGGGATTCGAACCGAGGACCTCTCGGCTTGCAGCCTGCACCTCCACTTTCTGAGCCATCGCACTCCCACCCCCACCCCCCCCCCACCCCCCCAAAAAAAATCATCGTCTCGTGGGGGAGTTGTACGACAGATTACTATTTCCAGAGAAAGTAATTAGCCCAAATGGCAACCTTATCATAATCGGTAAAGTTGGTTTGTAGACTAGAAGTTCGAACATTTCAAGCGCATAGCCAAAAATCTAGATTGGAGAGGTGGGGGGGGGGGGGGGGGGGCTGGAGCTGGATCTTTTGAGGGGTTCTAAGCAATTTTATGCCGCTGGCATATCACGAAAATCGGAGTCATGAGTTAGAAAAAAAAAACGTATCAAGGTGGTCTCCCTCTCCTTCTGGTGGAATCGGGGGAGTATATCTCCCCCAAAATTCTCATCCGAAGTAATTTTGAAAAATATCCCCCAGATGTGACAAATTTTTTTTTCTTTGGCAAACGAGATACCAAAAATTAAATTCCCTGTTTGTATTATGAGGAAAATTTGCTTCTGAAAATAAGTTGTTTTTTCGACCTCAGAGTACAAAGAGTTAAAAGGAATGTCCGCTTGGTTTGTTCAAATACGTCCAGACAGGCCATAAAGTTATCCAGACAATCGTCTATATGTGAAAAAACATTTAAACTTCAATCAAAATGGTGATCTTTGGTAACCCTACCCACTACTTTTACGGTAATATTCTACCAATTCGTGAATGTTGTGTCGAAATACTGGGGACTTTATTTGCTCTTGAGGTTCGGTAACACGACTATGGAATGGTTAGACAGCGATTTTTGCCGATTTGTGTTTTGAATGACGCGCCTGTGGGTCTATCGAAAATGTTAGAATCTTTTCCGGGAGGCGCAAAGTCACGTTGATGTCTCAGGGTTGGGCAAAAAAATGGGATTTCTGCGAGCAGTAAAGTCAGTGCTGGAAATACATATATTTAACCCTCTACCCATAGCAGACGGTATAAATAAATATTCAACATCAAAAATAAAATCAGCAAAAAACATACCAGGTAATCCCTCATTGGAACGATCACAACGGGCTCGTTCCAATGAGGGGTCACCTGACATTGATTTGTTGAAAGTTTTTGAAAAATATATTTTTTGCTACTGCTTAATTTCTAAATTATTCGAGCGGATGCTCCGATTCGTTGGGCAAAGGGTTAATGACCATTCATTAGATAATCGTTGGTATGCACTCAGAAACACAAGATACCCTCAGTGTATCACCACTTCATCCACCATCGCCCAATACCAGAGGCGGGGAGGGCGTTGGATTGGGCGAGACTTGCTCTACTCTCACTTTTCCTGAAAAAATCAACCTTACATACAATCATGTCTGAAATCTGTAAAACTGGTTATTGTATTCTCACTGATATTTCTTGGATCATTTGGCTATGGTGATTCATTCACATCCTATGCACTTAAGCCGTTAGAAAGTACACAGGATACTCTAGTTGGCACGAGAGGTTAATTTTTCGACAGGGAAGACCCTGGACCTTCACCTGTGGGGAATACATACCCTTAATCCAGCATGAGGTGAAATGAAGTGTATTCGTGCAGGGAGAGTATGTTTCTGCCGCCATCAGCAGGCTTGTAGCAGCAGAAAATATACCCCCACCCCACTCGCTTCATTAATCTGGCTACGCTCCTACTTAATATCTTCGTCATATATATATATATACATGCGTCCTGCAGACGGTAAGAAATGATGATAAGAATATTTGTGAGAATTGCTAACCATTCACGATATTATATATTTTAACGACTTCATGTTATTATGATCTGTGCTTTAATGATATTTCATATCTTTATCAGTTGTTGGATATTCACAGAAAAGTACCAGTAACTCAGTCAAGTTAATTGGGGAGTTCATGGCTTGTTTAACCCTTTACCCAACGTAACGGCCAAAACCGAACAGCGCTATTCCCAAAAATCGCTAATTAATTTTCATTATTTTTTCATTTTTTGTCTCAAAAACATAGGTTGTGACCCCCGCTTTGGAACGAGCTCGTCGAGCTCGTTCCATTAAGGGGATCATAACCTATGTTTTTGAGGGAAAAATTAGTTATTCAGAAATTTTGTTTGCTTTTCATGTTAGGTAAAGTTTTAAATAACACCAGACCAGTTTTTGCGAGAAACCCGGAAAGAGAACAGGATGCTTGGTAGGTCAACAAGATCAAAGTAAAGTTACATATTCCGAGAAATTTTTTTTAGAAATTCAAGTGCAAATAAAACTCCCATAAATACTGCATCACCATCAACTTTTGTGTTGGTAAAGTTCGACATTGATACGGGATGTAGAAAATTATTAGCTCCTGTATTAAACCATATCATCGGACATCCTGATTCTTTGAGTTTGTTTCACAAGTTTCGCGAAAAATGTATTACAACACTATTTCAAATATTGTCAAGTACCGTTATCTTCATAATGCGGAACATGTCAAATATCACGTCGAGTTGACTGTGTTAGCCTGTAACAAGAAATCCAAACTTCACTTTTGCATTGACAAATATGGATAACACGTCGGATATAACCGACAAAAATTGACAAGTTACGGTATTTTAAAGAGACATTGCAAAATCAATTTAAACCCTTTAACCAACACGAATAACAGACGCCCTCAAAAAAATCTTGAACTGGAATTTTTCATTTTTGTCTCAAAACATAGTCAATGGTCCTTTATTCGAACGAGCTCTTTAGACTCGTTCCAATGAGGGGCCATAAGCTATGTTTTTGAGACAAAAAGGTAAAACAATTAATGTTGATTTCTGTGAATTTATTTATTGGTGTTTAAGAGATCATTTTCTGCATCTTTGGCTATCTCATGACCGCAACATAGGGATGAAGTCAAGTTTAGCTAATCGTTTATACCTATGCTGCCAACTTTAGAGGGCTTCCACCACAGGCGTTGGTTCCGGGTCCTATTTTATTAGTAAAGCAGAACTTGTATAACATAGTAAACAAGCACTGCTCCACTTCCGGGCTTCATAAGGGGAGAGATTTCTGTGAATAGCAATAGAATGTTTTGACTGTTACGCTAGACTAAGGGTTAAATTGAAAACAGCACTGGTCAGTTTTGGCAGCTGCGTTAAGTAATGGGATAAGTTATAAGGTATACTTGTTTCCAGACCCATGTTGTTGGTAGTTCATTCTCAAAGTTTCCATATCCATCCACAAATAATTGATGACAAATTCTACCCCCAGAAAGACCCATTCTATGCGAATGGCCTGTTTTCTTCTCCAACCGTGCTGCTTATTCTGGACATGTGTTGATCTTTTAAGTCCCTAAGTCCCCAAGAAATTGACATCTGAAGTTTTTTTTAAAAGAATATACAGGTAGATAAAAATGTGAAAAAGTCACATGTGAAGGGAGTCTTCCTACCAATCTTTTACAGATTAACTAATCTGCTTTTACAGGTTACTAATATGTTTTTACAGATTACTAATCTGTATTTACAGATCATTACATGACTGTTATTACAATTTATTAGTTGACTGTTTTTACGGATTATTAGAAGACCGCTTTTTCAGATTAATGATGTGTTTTTATAGATTGATAATCTGTTTTTTCCAGATTACTATTCCTTATTTACAGATTATTAGATGACTGCTTTTACAATTTATTAGTTGACTGTTTTTACAGATTATAAGAAGTTTGTTTTACAAATTAGTAATCTGTAAAAAACAGTTACTGTCTGTATTTACAGATTATTAAGTAACTGTTTTTACATATTAATGTGCCTTTTAATTAAGTAGTATATCATGTATGTAATCCATTATCACGATCAGCTGGGCCTCCAATGTTGTACGCATGGGCTGCACGTGCTGCCACAGCGACCCGGCGGGCAATTAGGTGAAGGGCCCAGCAAATACTGTTTGTACTACGAACCACTCAGGCCCTATAACAAACCAACTCTCAGTGTTTCACATCTAACATCCGTTTAAGGTTTGTAGCTTTTTTCAGTGCGTAATATGTGTAAAAGGAGTGTTGGTGCATGGCAAAGGAATTCATCCGCACAATTACACGGCTTTTGTGTAGTTAGATCGGATAGATTTGATACTTTTGGTCACCATCCCATCTCGTCATGAAAATCGACTCTCGACCAATCGTGAAAATCGACTTTCGACCAAGTTATTTCCCTTGAATTTTATTAGACGGGCGAAGAATGTCTATTTAACAAACAAGTAATTGCTGCGAAAACACCCATGATATCAGTAGATGATAAAGCCAAGTTTCCTTATGTTATTTTTAATAAACGAAAACAACAGACAGCTTCCAGAGCTGTCTGTTGTTTTCGATTATTAAAAGTTACAAAAGAAAACTTGTTTTTTTATGGCAATTAATTAGAAGCAATTACTTCACAGATAGTCCTTCATTAAGACTATTTATCAATATCACACCGATCAACACTAAGTAAGAGTGCACTTCGGCTCTTTGTTTAGCGAATGTGTATATAAAGTAATTTGCAAGTTTTTATTCTTCACAGGATAAAAATTGGCAAATCTTACCTCCTAGACTTTTATTTTAATGGAAAGGACAGTTTCTGTATTATATGCCACAATGCACACACTGTTGACACAATGAATAGAAAAAAGTTACAGAACATAAGAGATGGTGAAAGCGACGTTTTCTTTTTTTCTAATGGGTTTTAACAGAAATAATAGTCAAGCGTTCAAACTGACTGGGAAAAAAAATGTAAAAGGCAAGCTTCTATATTTTTATATCACTCTACAAGAAATGCCCGAAATTCGTGAAATGTTGCTCACATCGATGATACCACTTCGCTAACATTTTGAAATTTAAATTTTTACAGGAAATCCCCACACCCTTAGTGTTAAATTTACTGACAGCTTTAGAAAATTAAGGGAAGCTAACGTTCTTGTTAATATCTTCCAATGACAAAAATTGTCAGCCATGATTTAACCCTTCCCTACTGCCGTTTTAATCGGATGTATAAATATTTCTTCTTAAAAAATAGCTCAAAAACATAATTTTTGTTCTCTTCCAAGCTGTAGTTTGTACCTCCTTATTGGGATTGACTCAACTGGGAGTGTGATTTAACCCTTTGAAGTCTGGTGGTATCTTCCATGCCAGTTCAATAAAACAATTAGAAGTATCCATATTCATTATTTGGGGTAGACCAATCAATATTTTCAACGTGCAGCCTCTGGGCTGCACGTTAAAAATATTGATTGGTCTACCTCGCATGTTTACTGAACAGCCATCCTATTTAATAACGTTATGGCGTATCATGTTCCTGGCCGGCAAAGCGGCCGCTAGGGTTCAAAGGGTTAAAGTGCTGACGGGATTTGACCAACTTTTGGAGTAAACGCCTATGACTGGAGTAACAGTTTGTTCGATTTTTACTTTTTTTTTTTTTGGATTAAACATATTTTATTTACCAATATAGAAGACAAACTAGGATTGGAGAACAAGTGCTTTCCACTTTGGAAACTCTCCTCTCCCAACTACATACAGATATAAATACAGAGAATTTGATTTGCGGCAAAATGTGTACAATCTTATTACCAAAATTAAATAAGAATAAAAAAAACAGTGGGAAAATGAAAAAGTACTGAAATGCGGGGGAAAAAAATAGTGAAAAATTAAAAAAAAAAAAGAAAAAAGAAAAGTTGGTAATGCCCCTTTGTAACTTTACGGTTGTCCTATTGGCCATTTAACCAGTGACTAATACTACAAAACGTTCTACAACTGTACATTCCACAATTACACCCTCTACCTTTTAATATGGCTGACTAAAATGAATCACTGGCACATTAAAAGATAGATAAGATAAAATAAAATAAATTTTATTGCACAACCGCAACATTAAAGGGTATGGCACATAATACAGAGATACATATAAGTTGCAATATGCTAGAAATAATTCAAAGGCGACATTTCCCGTACACGCACCCTCGCAGTTTATCAACAGGCAAACTGCCAGGTCCCTGAAAATGCATGCCAATGGTCCACATTTGCCCTTTGAAAGGCATAACTAGAAAATACAATTCTAGAAAATACAGCTGCAAAAGCCCTACAGCATTAACCGCACCGCATGATAGACTTAATGAGATCGAGTGTCCCTCTCGGTCACAGTAGTCGAAGCGAATCTATTTGTTTTTCCAGTTGGGGGGGGGGGGGGGGGGGGGGGGGTAGAAAATTTGTAGACGCCATGTCCCTATTTTTCGGTTTAGCCCTTTTGTTACACCCACCCACCACCTTGTGCAATTTTTCTACTGCCATTTTCAGACACACACCCCTCACTTTCCCATCGAAATTACGAATTGCTTCGACAAACATCATAATGGGTGTGGACAGAAGTATTGTTCGCTGATTAGTTTGATTCCACTAGTGATTCCAGTTACTTGTTACAACTTTTTATTATCCATAAAGGTTAGTTTCACTTCCTGTTTGCAAAATGAGGATTCAGAAATCTTAAAAAACTCATCCAGAACTGCTCAGTGTCCATGAAAGTATTAATGATGGCCTAAGATATGCCAAACCCCATTTTTCCCTGATTTGACGTAAATAAAATATGTTTAAATTATCCCCCTGATTTGTACCATAGGAGTAAGCTAAAAATGACAAAAAATTCAATACATTCTGATCCATTTATTTATTTTTCACTTGATTCTAGCAGGAATCAATATGTTTGATTCCATAAGTGACTCAAAGTACTTACATTGTTAGTATGGTGTATTTATTTTTTGTTTATTTTTGCCTGATTCTCAATTGAAAATCAGTTGAAAATGATATTTGTCAATTTTTCAAAATCTCAAGTTACCAATGACACATGCGGTAAAGTCTTAATACAGTGACATTAATAGAAAGTTAAACTATACTGAATATTATCATATTGTGATTAGGTCATGTAACAATATTTGAAATGTGAAAGCGTGTTGGAACTGTTAACCAAGTTGAAACAGGGCAGTTATCACAATCAATTTACTAGCACTCACTCCTCCGTCATAATACTAAAGCAATGGCGAGTAAACAACAGAAAATATTCTGAAATATCCGTTTAACATTTGGGTGAATAAGAGAAGCCCTTGAAGTGAATAGAATATTAGTTGACACTAGAACATTTTTACATTATTTACTTATTTATTTATTGATGTTTAAGGTCACATACTTATGCACAATGGCTAATCGTGACCGCGACAGTTTTACGGGTAGAGGAAGCCGGAGTACCCGGTGACATTTTTACATTAATTCATGTTGTGCCTGGTGCATTATAAAGCATTTTCCCCCCATAATTGTCCAGCATATTTTCTACACTGAGAACCAAACACCCACCCCTCCACCAACATGTATTATTTGTGACATTTACACAGATTTCACCCCACATTAACACTTATAACCGCGTTGTGTCCTTGGGCAAGGCACTTTATCCCTGTTGCCTACATGGGGGCACGATGACGCCGTGTACTAAGGCGTACTGTACGTCGATGGTGCACATGTCTTCAACCGCTGTAACCCTGCTTAAGCAAAGCTTGAATAGAGTTAGTATGTTGAGGAACTGACAGTTGCTCGTCGCTGCTCGGTGGTTCTCTCCGGGTACTCCGGCTTCCTCCATCCGTAAAACTATCACGGTCACGATTAGCCACTGTGCATAAGCATGTGGCCTCGAACACCAATAAATATAACACTTATAAAGGCCCTTGTGTTACAGGTAACCTATGAGGGTTGATTTACAACATGTTCTCAGCGGTTTAGAACATAAATAAAGACAAATTGCAGAAAATTATGAAAAATTTAATAATTAGAGAACGCACGCTTTTAGAGCACCCATGAGACCCGCACACCCCACACATAACGTCTCGTAAATTTTGGGTGACCCCCCCACCCCCACCCCCTGATTTTTCCAATAAATTTTTGAACAGCGTTAAAGATAATGATGTCTCTTGTTTGGAGATCGGGATCTCCATGTAACAGCAAGTCGGGGTTATTGGGGGTGGCGATGTACCTTGATAGTGCAGACGCTAATTCAGTTCCTTCGTGAGAGTAGAGTGAGCAATCTGCAAAGTAATGTTCGACGACTTCAACAGGGTTCCCACAAGAGCAGTTTGGAAATTCTGCAATGTAGTTGAAAAATGTATCCCCATTTACAATCCGGGACGACCCGCGTTGTGTCCTTGGGCAAGGCACTTTATCCCGGTTGCCTACCTGGGAGCACGATGACGCCGTGTACTTAGGTGTACTACACGTCGACGGTGCACATGTCTTCAACCGTTGTAACCCTGTTTGAACGGAACAGAGTTAGAATGTTGAGCTGACAGTTGCTCGTCCATGCCCGGTGGTTCTCTCCGGGTACTCCGGCTTCCTTAACCCGTCAAACTGTCATGGTCACGATTAGCCATTGTGCATAATTATGTGACCTTAAACACCAATAAATAGCCCCATTTAGATCACTAAAGCCTCACCTTAAGCGACAGTGGAAGATATTTAACCACATCCACACTGTGTTGAAATATTCGGGAGGTCTGCAGGATGGAGTTGAGAGAGTGTTTTAAAATTCTAATAGTAGGATATTTCGAGTAGATTCCTGAAGAGTGTTCCATATTTCAACAGTTATTTCCCATTTACAATTCTGTGGAAAGTTTTGTCTGAAATTCTTCTTTCTTGTAGAGACTGCCAGCCTATTTCTAAAAAGAGTCGTTGTTGAGACACAGAGCGTGTAAGACCTGTAATAATTCGAGCAGCATCGCATTGTTTATCGTCAAGTAGTTTCAATAAGTTTGCAGGTGCGTTATCTCACACCGGACCAGGGATGTAGCTAGAGGGGGTGTCTCACCCCATATTTGTTCAAGATAGTCGGAAATTTTTCAGGCAAAAATTCCAACAGTTGGAAATTCGAAGCATTGTTGTAATCGAGGTTTTTTCCAAATGTGATATTACATTTCCATGAAAATTCCAACCGCTGACTCCCACAGACAGAATTCTGATCGAACAACGCAAGATTTCCCGTCTTCTCAGCGACTTCAAGGAATTCAACAACTGTGGTCGTATTACGCATTTTGTTCTCTTCTATATGCAATGCACTCACAGACTGAAGTTCATATTTGGACTAAAAATGTGCCCCCTGCGAGGCTGTGTCCTGGATTTTTAAAAGTTACTACCAAAATTCTTTGGCTCTGCACTCTCATGAAAGACAGATATAGCCAGGCTGAAAATTTTGATTTGTATTTCGTATTGTTTAATTAATATCTCACACATATTGTGACATGTAGGCTGAGTTAGGTAACCCATTACTCATACTTTGTAAGCATAATAAACGGTTGTTGTCATTGAGGTCACTTCAAGATTAATGTGCTCACTGCTCAGCGTGGCCTCATATTTGAGATGATTATTTAATGAATTATTGGTTGAATACTGATTTTTGAGCATTCTCCATACATGTACATTCATGTGATTGACACAATACCCAATGAGGGCATATATGACCTACTTACAGACTATAAAACCACAAGCAATTGTCATTCTGTGCGTCCTATATGCCTGACACTGCCTCAGAAGTCATTCCACTCACCCCTAGCTCTCCTCTCAGGGAGATCCAGGTGGTGGTGGATATCCACCCACTCCATTCACCACTTTCAGGCAAGGAAAGTAGTGATGTAGAACCAATTTCAAATGACCAGGGCACCATAGATCAGAGCAGTTCAGATAAAGAGTCCAGCAACTCGGCACCCCCAGCAATCTCCGTATCTGAGCAGGGCAGAAGCCCAAAATCCTATGCAGAGGTCGCTAGGGCTGTTGGGAAAAAACAGTTAATAGAAGCCTCTGTCCGAAGGATCCGATGGACCCTCTCAATGCCAAGACTTTCAATCCCGACAAGCCACTGTCGGAGCTCTTCAGTTCTGGCAACAGCCTGGAGAGTCTAAACGAGAATAGTCTACCAGATAGGAGACCTTCGTCAACTAATTACTCCCTTGGCGGGGGAGGGGGGAGGGGGGACACCATACAAAAGAAAAATAGACCATGAGAACTCCGACTCCGACTTGGAGCTGCAGGAGACTACAAATGCGGAAGGTTTCTCTGTTATGACCTCTAGGAGGGCAAAAAAGCAGAGAAATCACCAGCCCAATGTGATCTCCTGCAGTCAGATCCCAGACAAACCGACAATCGATAGAACTAACAAGGAACAGTGCACTCCTAGCGAACCCAGTCCCACACCCCTAATGGAAATGGGCTTCTACGCGGCGGTCAAAAGGAATGCCGGCGGCCTAGGACAAACAAGAGACGCTAGGAAGAAAGTTGGTAACCCGGCTCCTCCCACTCAAAAATCAAAAGTATTGCCTTGCTTTGTTGTCGTTACAAGGGTTCAAACTGATACTCCCGCTGAAGCCATCACTAAGGGTGTCCAAAGCTGCAAATGGGGGCGATTTACGTCCAAAGCAACTGGCAACAGCACATGGAAGGTAGAAGTTACTTGCCCTGATCCCGAGATCAAAAGAAGAATACTGACTAATGGGGTCACCATCAACGGAAGAAAGCACACGGCGGAGGAGTACCGATCCACTCCCCCACCAGTGCAATGCCATCAATGCCAGTTTGGTCACGTTGCCAACAAATGCAAGGGGGGGGGGGGGGCCTTGACCTGCATGAAGTGCGGAGAAAATCATCTCACCAAGGCATGCAAGTCAAAATCCCCCTCATGCCCTAATTGTAAAGGTCCCCACATTAGCAACTACCGGGGGTGTCCCCACTTCAAAAAAGTTAAAACAAATATAGAACCTTAGTGAGCACGCTCACATACCCCACGCGCCCCGATATTTCAAGCTCGGAAAAGTGTAATTTTTAGGAAAATGTCCCGGAAATCTGTTACTTGTATTTTTCTGAGTCCAGGGCCTGTAATTTCCGCAAAAATCAGCCAAGCAGAACGAAACGCAAACTTGATCTGTAAGTCATTGTGGTAGACTCACATACTAAAATGGCCGTAATTTCGATAATATCTGAAAGCGTGTAGAAAAAAAGTCCGGAAAACTGTAATTTTGATGAACTTTTCAAAGTCGAAGGGCCGTAATTTCGGTAAAAATCAGTGGAGCAGAACAAAATGCAAACTTGATCTGTAGGCCACCATGTTAGACAAACATACCGAAAATCAGCTCAATATCTGGAAGCATGTAGAGAAAAAGCCCGGAAAACTGTAATTTTGATGAACTTTTCAAAGTCTATGGGGCCGTAATTTTGGTAAAAATCAGTGGAGCGGAACAAAACCCAAACTTGTTCTGTAGGCCACCATGTTAGACTAACATACCAAAAATCAGCTCAATATCTGGAAGCATGTAGGAAAAAAGTCCGCAAAACTGTAATTTTGATGAACTTTTCAAAGTTCAAGGGCCGTAATTTCGGTAAAAATCAGTGGAGCGGAACAAAATGCAAACTTGATCTGTAGGCCACAACGTCAGACTAACATACCAAACATCAGCCCAATATCTGGAAGCGTGTAGAAAAAAAGTCCGGAAAACTGTAATTTTGATGCATTTTTCAGAGTCCAAGGGCCGTAATTTCGGTAAAAATCAGTGTACACCTGTACTTTGGCTGCAACAAAACCAGCCCCAGCGGTGAAGCGGCAAGCCCTCCTCGAAATAACAAAAAAACATAACCTCCATGTGGTTATGAACGAGAACTCAGCAGGGCCAAGGGCCGTAATTTCGGTAAAAATCAGTGGAGCGGAACAAAACGCAAACTTGTTCTGTAACAACCCACTATTTTCATCTGATATCCTCGATCTAATTATCGCCAGTGACTCTTTGATAAACCACATCGATGACCACTGGGTCGGCGATGATGACTTAGGCAGCGATCACCTCCCGGTCCATGCCTCACTGCAGCTACGAAATGGCCCACTCCGGTACTCCCCCCCCCCCCCCCCCCCCCCACTCTCCGCAGAAATTTTAGAAAAATCAATTGGAACCTCTACCGCGACAACGCAGTGGAACTCGAAACCCAATGCGAGAGCATAGATAAAATCATTAACTCAACCCTAAACGAAATATGCCCAAAAGAAGAAGTGCGCCCCTGGAGAAATACTATATCGGGCGACACACTGTCACTAATCAAAACTAAACGGAAAGCTCTTCGCGCTCTTAAAACCGAAACTGACCCCGGTAAGAAAGCAGAACTCAAAAAAACATATAACCGCCTTCATGGCGAAGTCAAGGAAGCCCTCAAAGCTGAAAAACAAGCCAGCTGGGAAAAGGTAACAGCCAATCTAAATGGGGTCCAAGATGCTAAAAAATTCTGGGACTCTTTCAAAATCCTAACTGGGCAAAAAAAACAAGGGCGGCAAAGCCGCTACCAAACCTCTTAAAAGGGAAGACGGTTCCTTTACGCGCACCGACAAAGACAAGGCCGACACTTTTGCCGACCTCCTAAGAAAAACGCATCGCCCGCATCAAGGCGCGGGCAATTATGACGCCGTCATAAACGCAATTGACGACTTCATCAATGAACACCCTGAAATCTACCGTGACCCCAAATTCGATAACGAGCCAGAAGACGGGGATGACGATGATCTCGTCACCCCCATCACCAATGACGAAATCATCAACGTCATTAAAAAATGCAAAAATTCGTCCTCACCCGGCGAAGACGAAGTGAGTTACAAAATTCTTAAACAAAGCCCAAATTCCCTAATCGAAAAACTAAACAAACTGTTCAACGCATGCCTCACCCATGGCTACTTTCCCAAATGTGAAAAAAAGCCATTGGTGTCATGATACCAAAACCTGACAAGGACCCCTCCGATCTAGCCAGCTACCGCCCAATCAGCCTCATCAGCTGCACGGTAAGACATTCGAACGAATCCTTACCAATCGGTTCAGGGGGCACCTTGAAGACGACGATTTTTTCAATAAATGGCAAAGAGCCTATAGAAACCGCAAAGAAGACATCGAGCATGTCTACCGACTAGTCACTCAAATGAAAAGCGCTATCAACAATCAGCAAATAGGCGCGGCAGTCCTGTTAGACGTCGAAAAAGCATTTGACTCTGTTTGGCACAATGGAATGCGCTACAAATTATCAAAAATGAGACTCCTCATGAAATTGCTCAGATTACTATCCTCTTTCTTGAATGATCGCGAAATTAAAGTCAGAGTGAACAATGAAATGTCTGACAGTGTCCCCCTTGATGCAGGCACCCCCAAGGATCCGTCCTAAGCCCTCTCCTTTACATCTTCTATGTAAACGACTTTATTTTCTCTGAGGATCGTGTTCAAATCTCCCAATTCGCGGATGATAAGGGCCTCTGGGACTCTAACAATACGGCCAATCTGCTCCAAAAACCCCTGCAACGCGCTCTCGACGAGCTTGAACAATGGTGTGCCAAATGGAGAATTAAGCTAAACGCCAATAAAACCCAACGAATCACCTTTACTCGCAAGATAAGTAAACGGGATTTTGACCTAAAACTTATGGGTAACACCCTCCCAGAATGCAAAGAAGCGAAATTCCTGGGCATCACCATTGATCAAAAACTGTCCTTCAACAAACATACCGACGACATGGCGAAAAAAGCCACCAAACGCATTAACTTACTAAAAATGCTTAAGGGAACTTCATGGGGAGCCAACCAGTCCACCCTACTCAAACTATACAAAGCCTTTGTGCGCCCAGTACTCGAATACGGCGCAATCATTCTAACTGACTTCAATCAAACTAATATGGGAAAACTCCAGAAGGTCCAAAATCACGCGTTTAGAGTTGCCCTCCGCGCCCCTGGGACACCCCCATCAAAACACTCCACGCCAGGGCCGATATCCCCACCATTAAATACCGCCTAGCCACCCTGACCGCGAAAAATCATGACCGGTTAGCCGACAGTGAGCTAATCTCCGAACTTTGAGCCAAAAATTGCAATCAAAACTAAGACCGCTCGAAAAAACTAGGGAACGAGAAGGTGAACTAACAGGCAGAGTAACAACTTAACTGTGGCCTTCTTCCAGAAAGGGCTGCCTTCACCGACTCAACTAAAAATACACCAGGATTAAATATTGTTAAAAAAAACTAAATAATAAATAGGGAACGAGAAAGTGAATAAACAGGCAGAGTAACAGCTTAACTGTGGCCTTCTACCAGAAAGGGCTGCCTTCACCGACTCAACTAAAATTACATCACGATTAGATACTGTAGATCTCATTTCCGGCCGGGAGGGCTCGGCCCACACAAGACGCTCGCGACACCAGGCGCGAGAGTTTTGTGTGGGCTGGGCCTCCCCGGCTGGAGGTGGGATTTGCAGTGTTTAATCGTGATCCAAAATAAACTCAAACTAATCTAAATATGGTCGAAACCAGCGAAGGGCATACCGGAAACATCATCGGGCGTGGTTTAGTGTCTAAACCTGTTACCCTCCCGCTACAAACTCACTATCACCCAAAGAAGGTGATCTAACAGGCAGATAAACCGCTTAACTGTGGCATTCTACAAGAAAGGGCTGCCTTCTCCGACTCAGCTAAAGATTAGATCACAAATTAAAACATAATGTGCTACTTTTATCTTTTTATTTTTACATATTCTAATGAAAACTAATTCTGCCTTCTTCTTTTAAGCAGGTACACAGAAGATGCTTTTTGACCAGCACCCCAATAACCGCTATGGACATTCTAACCGTTATAGAAACGGTAACCCCCATGGTTCCTGAACATCCACCACTCCATCCCTAAAAGTGGTCGACCACTTTAAGGGAGGCGAGCGTTGGTCCTGCGTCCCGCCTCTGCCCTTTTTTGTAAGCGCATTGCGCATCTTTTTGTCCCAACCCATTAGGATTACAATGCAGGCCTGCCCCCGAACCAGGGAAGTTCGGGTCTTCTTTCTGATGGTCCCCGAAAGGGGTCGTTGTTGTTTCTTCCAAAGACATCCTATCAAACAGAGACAGCCTGAGGCAGATTATACTTGCCAGTGATGGCATCACTCAACATCACTCAAAATCATCCTCGAAGTGGCAGACTATACTTGCCTGAAAACCCAGATCGACTGCACCCTCGGGGAGAGGTAGTACCTTTGTGAGAGGACCCAACCTCTCACACTGGTCTTCACCCGAGGGTTCAACCGACATCAGCCAAGAGACTATCGCGACGCAACCGGTGACACCTGCCGAGTACCTGAACTTGTTCCTCCTTCAACACGCCTAGACATGTGCGAATTGATCATTTACAGTCACTGAGGGTCGAAAGGGGCTTGTTCCCCATACCGTCCCTGCGCGCCTTCGGCGCGTGAAATCATTCCTTTCATTCTGTGCTGCACTGAAAAAAAATAAGGTTAACCGGGTAAGTAAACGGGATTTTGACCTAAAACTTATGGGTAACACCCTCCCAGAATGCAAAGAAGCGAAATTCCTGGGCATCACCATTGATCAAAAACTGTCCTTCAACAAACATACCGAAGACATGGCGAAAAAAAGCCACCAAACGCATTAACTTACTAAAAATGCTTAAGGGAACTTCATGGGGAGCCAACCAGTCCACCCTACTCAAACTATACAAAGCCTTTGTGCGACCAGTACAAAGGCTTTGTGTGTAAATCCCACACTGTCCCTGCGCGCCTTTGGCGCTAAAACCTTTCATTCATTCTGTGCTGTCTTAAAACCTCAAATTATGTAAACAGATATTTAGCTACAGTCATTTAAACTACATGGAAATATTCTCAGAATGCCCTTAAACCTGCCGGTACAGCCACCGCACCGTCAACATTTTGAACAAGGAAGGTGAGGGAGGGGGGGGGGGGGGGGTGTTAAGGTAGGGGACACCCCTGGATGGAATTTTCATAGATCTACACCCCCCCTCCTCCCATTGAAAACCACATAGCTACGTCCCTGCACCGGATTGGCATATTCAAGAATGGGAAGAATAAATGCGTTGTACATTTTTTTCCAACGTGTTTCTGTTTAACGAAAATTTCAATTTTCTTAGCTGTGAAAGTCTAGAACATGCTTTTTTACAAATGTGATCAATGTGAGCTTCCCAGGAGAGATTCGACTGAACTATCAAACCCAGATGTTTGTGAGTATTGTTGAAAGGTAATTCATTGTCAAAGGTAATGCATGGGTAAATAATGCTGTTGCTCAACGCGAAAGTATTGCGTTCGTTTTTTGGGCATTAAAAGTTACAGGCCAAATTTTAGCCCACTTGTCAATTTTCCTGATGTCGTTATTTACTTTTGGTGATATGTCTGCAGGATTTTTTGATCTCTCTGAAAGGCAAGTGTCATCTGCAAAGAGGCAAATAAGCCGGGATTAAATGTTTTTGGCTATGTTATTAATGTATTAGATCACTGTCAACTTTTAATTAATCATTATTATTTTATTATTATTATTTTTTCTTTTTGTTGTTTGGTTTGTTTTGGTTGTTTTTGGTGGAGGTGGGGTGCAATTTACTCTTTATACAGTCTGATCAGTCAAGTGTACACTCTCTGTTAATATTCTACTTCTCCCGAATGTGCAGCGGTAGGGGGCGTCGTCGTAAGTGCCTTCCAAGCATATCCCAGAAGTGCTCGATGGGGGAAAGGTCTGGACTTAGTACTGGCCAAGGCAGTGTAGTGATGTTCTGCTCCTGGAGGAACTCTGTAGCGACACGGGCCCTGTGTGCTCTTGCATTGTCATCTTTGAAAATGAATCGACGGCCGTGACGTCGCGCAAATGGCACCACGTGAGCTGCTAACATGTTGTCACGGTAGTACTGCCATGTGACACGTCCTTGGATGATATGTAATATACCCTCACCCAATCGGTCATCTTCGCGACGTCCATGGAGTCACTATACCTGACCAGGCAATACAAAGTACAGGAACATAACAGATTTGGTACATTTCATACTTTTTAAAACAAGAATCTTATTGTTGAATAGTCTGTAACAGTCGGAACAAATTGTGTTTACCCTCATGTAACCCCCCGCACCCCCACCCCCAGTTGGCCATCTTCGCGATGCCCCTGTAGTCGCTATACCTGACCAGACAATACTATAGGGCAGTTTCCAGGCAGAGGTACACACATGAATATCTTGTTCTCTTTAAAATAACAATGCCGGTGGTCAAGGTCATTGTTGAAGGTCTTTGTCAAAAGTCAACAGTTTAAACAGTACATGGGGGCACGGTGGCGTTGTGGACTCAGCCGCACTGCACGTCGATGATGCACCTGTCCTCAACCAGTGCTAACCCTGCATGTGTAGAATTAGTATGTTGGGGGGCTGACATTTGCTCGCCGTTGCTCATTGGTTCTCTCCGGGTACTCCGGCTTCCTCCACTCGTAAAACTGTCGTTGTCATGATTAGCCATTGTGCAGAAATATGTGACCTTAAAACACCAATAAATAAATTATACAGTACTATGTCTTTGATGAAACGATTAGACATTTACTTCTCGCCATGGTTTAATTGCTTTAAATTGACAAACTGTGTCCAGACGACCAACATCAACTATTCAGCTTTTTGTCGAGTTCACGTTTTCAATGTATAGCTCTGCTTATTTGTTGCTATTTGTAAGTCATATGATCTATTTTGTTAATAAAACCCTGTTTAATCTAAAATAAGAATCTTATAGTTGAATAGAAGAGAATAAATTTGGTTGAATAAACTATAGTAATTTAGCTTTACAAAGTTCTAACATCCACCATTGCAAAGGGAAGTAACTGTTACAGAAGCATTTTCATGTTTGATCCCCCGAGAAACGAAACAGTTACGACGTCGGGCATAGTGTCACCACAGTCAAGACCCTAGGGGTAGTATATTGGATAAAATGTGTCCTCCTAATCAGTTTCTTAGCATTCAACATGTGATAGACTAGAGGGTTATAAGGCTGTAATAAGCGGCGGCGTAGCTGGGGGTGGGGGGGGGGGGGGGGGGGGGGGAGGGGTGAACTCGCCTCACACTGTCCTGAAAAATGTCAGCCTTGTTCACACTCATGCCCGGAATTCTTAAAACTGGTTCATCTACTCTTATCCTGATATTTCTTTGGTCACTTTGCTGAAGTCGTTATACCTCTACTTTCTGGGTACTTTAACATGAAAAAAGAACTCAGTTCGCGCCAGTTGACATGCACAAGTATATATTTCCCCTTTCGCGAATATCCATTAGAATTCATTAGAATAAGAGGTAGCAAAAATGGAGAAATAAAGTCATTTATATTCCGATTTTTTATATTTTTTTTTATTGAAAATAAAAACTTAAAATAAACTCCTTGTGAAAAGACGTGTAAAACGTTTTGTCAGAAAATTTTGTAATGCATAATTTATTAACCCAGTGGCAGATTAGATACAGAAAGTGGAATACCCCCACCCCACATTCCAACCAAAAGATTTGTCCGAAAATTTTCGGTTTCATGGATGCTGCGAATAAGTTGGGATAGAAAATCGACTAGATTCTCATATATACATGTAAATTGAATTAATGATACATGTATGTAAAAAGAAATAGACCGAATTTATGGAAACTACTTTGTTGTTTCAGTTCAACTTCTTCGTTGAATACTTGTGCCTTTATGAAACATAAGTAAACTGGCATGGAGAGTTTGCTTCAGTGGTGGCGCAAGAATTCCCCCGACAGGAGGGTTTATGCTCCCCGGCGCAGGGCTATGGTATTCCCCGCCAAGCACACAATAAAGGAGGCAGTTTCCATTACGGGGGTGGGAGGGTGGACTAACCCTCCCCGACGAGGGTTTAGCCCCTCGGCGCCACCCCTAGTTTGCTTCCCCTTCCGAGAATTTTTAAAGAATGCCAAGAATAGTACTGTCTGGGATCTGGGGACATTTTGTCTTTTTTGGGTGCGACAGAACGTTTAATTTTCACTAAATGTGGTATGTTATCTGCAATTACATTATCATAGACTTCCGGGTTTGTGAAATATGGAGGATACACCACTGCGCATGGTAATTGATAATACAAAGAAAATGCAGGGGCAAAAAACAAAACAAAAAAAACCCGAAAACAATTGTATATTTTTCTTTGCAGTATTAGTTGCTCCCCACGTTGGTCACAGTATTTGATATATTTTGGGCCCCGCTCCCGGGCTACATCACTGGGGGATTTGATAATATACATTACCAGCCCCCACCCCACCTCCTGAAAAAATTGTGTATTTATTTTTCCCATGCAATATTAGTTGCTCCACCGCGCAGATCAGATGATAGAAAATGAGGTTTTTGAAGGTCCCGCCACTGGAGTATTTGATAACATACAAGATGAGGCAAGCCGTCTCCTTGGCAAGAGGTTGGTTTTTATTGAACCGCATATATATGACTTTTGAAACATAAGCAGGCGGGGTTTTCTCCCACAAGGATATTTTTATACAATTCGAGATTTTATTCGAGTGTGGGGAATGGGGTGGGCTACACCACTAGGATACTTGATAATACAAAAATATAGAGGCCTGGGCGCCCCAAAATTGTACATTCCTTTTTCCCATGGAATATGAGTTCCTCCTCAATGCAGAACATAGAACTGAGATTTTTGAAGTCCGGGGCTACGCCACTCGTGTAATTAAAAATACAAAAATACGGAGGCACGGCCGACCGGAAATACATGTAAGAGGAAGGTAGTGAAAATGAAATACTTATATTCTCGTCGGTATTTAGGGTGTGTGTGTTTTGGGCTGAAATTACTAGGATATGAGGTTACAATCTTCTTTTTCTTCTTGTCTTCTGTCTTCTATGCACTCCCTTCTGCACACGATAACTCAGATACGAATATTCCTATATCGTTGATGTTTAGCGTACTGATAGACAGTTACTAGTACTTGGCCACCTATGTTTTCAGGCTCCTGGAAGCATTGGGGTGTCCCTAGAGGTGTTTTGAAAGTAGGTCAAGCTCATATCTCAGGTTCGATATCACCTATGGACCTAGGACCAACACCAAATGAGTCGACACTCAATGGAGAAACCAAATATGGGTCAGGGTCATTGAGGTCACCCATGGGTCATTGAGTGCATTTTTCAGAATTGCTGGGAATCGCATTTTATGAACCTCTCCCAATGCATTCCGAAAGTTCATACATGCATTTTTACACTCAAAAAACTGGGCGACGCCCAAAATATTGAAAGTAGGTCACGCTCATATCTCAAGCATGGTATGATGTATGGACTTAGGATCAACACCAATAAGTCGAAACCCGGTGGAGGTTCAAAATATGGGTCAAGGTTACTGAGGTCAGCCAGGGTTCAATGAGTGCATTTTCCAGATTTGCTGGAAATTGCATTTTATGACCTCCCGTAATGCATTCCCAAAGTTTACACATGCATATTTACACTCAAAAAAAGTGGGCAGGGTCCAAAATATTGAAAGTGGGCCACGCTCATATCTCAAGAATGGTATGATGTATGGAGTTGGGACCAATACCAAATAAGTCGAAACTCGATGGAGGTTCAAAATATGGGTCAAAGTCACTGAGGTCACCCAGGGTCATTGAGTGCATTTTCAAGAATTTCTGCAGATCGCATTTTATGACCCCTAATGCTTTTCCAAAGTCCATACACGTTTTTTCACCCATAAAGTGGGCGGGGAAAAAAATATTGAAAGTGGGTCACACTCAAATCTGAAAAATGGTATGACGTCTGGGCCTGGAATAACACAAAATGAGTCAAAAGTCACTGGAGGTTTAAAATATGGGTCAAGGTTATTGAGGTCACCCAGGGGTCACTGAGTGCATTTTCCGAATTACTGGAAATTGCATGTTATAACCCCCTAATGCATTTCTGAAGTTCATACATTTTTTTCTTCACTAAAAAAAGTGTGAAGAATAAAAAATATCCAGTTCAGATTCTTCTACTGAACATGTTGAATGCTGTGCACAGAAGTTATTTCCTATTTCTTGAAAATTATCCGATTCCGGTGTCAAAATCTGTAAACGCTATTTACGAAAACCTATTTCTAATTTCTTTAAAAAATATTCTACTCCCGAAAATAAGTCTCCATAAAGTCTCTTTCTGCATAGTTTAATTCTGATGCATTCACCATTTTCACTCAGATTCGAATTTACTGATCACAGTAAATTCTGTTTCTCAAGTTACTGCAGATATCATTCAACTTGCCGGTCATATTCGATAAAAACAGTTAGTTGAAAAGGTTAAGCAAACTCTTGGGCACAACACTTTATTCTTTCTTCTAAGAAGTTAGTATTGAACGAACTCGAATGGATCTTTCATCGACCCAAAGTATAGATTCCCTAATGAGATGTGCAAAACTGTTGACGACATTCTTAAACTGATATTAATAAACCGCCGCGCAAAATATATATATAGGCGTCAAAGCCATTCCGATATTCTTGTCATTTGTTCTCCAATTGTCAGACGTTGTTGTGTTCGTGTTGGCTCATTGTGAGTATATGCATATTTCACGAAAATGACGTCAGTATATGAGTCAGTAACGCAGAAGCTTGCCTCCATTTCTATCATAAAATCGATTTTCTCTGGGTCATCAGAATAATATTCAAGGCTTGATCACCTTCGATTGTGGATTTGTTCTTGTGGATCGGGTTTGATTAATAGCGTGACAGCTTTCAAATTGGCATCCATCTATCAAGAGATCCTACTCAGGAAAATGTTTTTTTTATAACATCGCTGTCACTGACTCGCTGGTATATACTACTCACATTTTGCTAAGTTTCACCCCCTACTCTTCGACATAATTTGTACGTGAAAGGAAAATGTGTGCGTTATTTGTTTGTTTATTTATTGGCGAGCAATGACTCTTTTAACAGTGTGGGTCATATCAAGTTGTACAAATTTACGGATAGAGGAAGGCAGAGTACCCATGGGGAAGCAGTCAGCAGTGCTAAGTAACTGTCACACTCTCTAATTCATCATCATTGTACAAGCAAGGTTAGCATTGGTTGAAGGCAAGTGAACCGTGGGCATACAGCACGCCGACCATAGATGTACAACATGCCAACGTAACACTTACCCTCAACCAATGCTAACTGCTTCACCTCTATAAAAACAATTATTAGAAGGACACTCAGCAATTCATTCGACAACTATCAACAAAAAGAACACATTTTATCGCAAACCAAATTTGCGAGGGGAACACGTGTTACTAATTCGTCTCCGGCACATAGAACACATTGGAACTCAGGGGACGATTTTCAGCTATCGCCAGTGATTCAAACTGTAATTGCGTTGCACGATTTGTAGAAAATTCCAGTGAAATTTCGCTTCTGTTTAAATATAATCCGTCAATGATTTCCGTTCTGCACATATGTATGGAACAGATTTTCAGTTTCCGCATGATTTAGTATTGCCGTAGATGGGGATTACATAGAACAGGCGTGTAATAAATGTAATAAATGTTTTCGGTTAGTATCCTGACAAATACACGAATTATCACACGCACCTTTTGACGTGATTCAGCTCACCTCTTTCATCTGGCAGCGATCAGACCTATAGCCTTATACGGGTGTGAAGTCTGGGGATCAGAAATAACGTACGGTAAGCGTTACAACATAGCATGTGAAAAATTACACACTTCCTTTTGTAAATAAGTCTTGGGCGTTGGGAAATTTTCCTCCAACCATGCGGTCCGCGCAGAACTTGGTCGATATCAGCTATATATCGAGGCGGTAAGCAGGATGGCTTCTTTCGCAATCATAATATCTGAGAATCATAATGACCTGATGTGGAATGTGGTAGCTGAACAAAGAAATCGTAAAGGCAAACCGGAATCCCCTTTCAAATTACTGGAAAGATACGGTCTCGCTGTCCCTCAACATCCAATTATCACTAACACTAATGTTATAGGTAAGCTCAAGTATAATTTGCGCTTGCAGCATGTAAACACGTTCAAGAAGTCAATGTTTGAGGACTGCAAAAAGAATGGAGATAATAAACTGAGAACTTACAGGCTGTTTAAAAATGACTATTCAATGGAAACGTACTTAGTGGAAACGAACACGGCGGAAGACCGGGAAATTTTCACTAAGCTTCGTATCAGCAATCATAAGTTAGCTATTGAAAAAGGGCGACATTATCAACCGCCGAAGCCTGTTATCGACAGGATATGTACTCACTGTGAAGCAAACTCCGGGAAAATAGAAAACGAATACCATTTTCTTATGGAATGTACACATTATTCAGAGCTTCGATCAGAACTATTTGTTCTGATCAACAGTGAGATTGACGGTTTTATTGATCTGAGTATATTTGAGAAATTCAAATTAATATTTGAAAATAGAACCCCCAGTTTATGCCATAAAATCTGCAGCGTGATCCGGGATTTTTTCGCCAGACGATTATGATATGTTTAGCGATGTGTATTGGAAATTCTAGTTCACGTCTCCACGATCTTTTGCGTATCAAATTAATAAAAATATAGTACTTTGATCATGGAAAATTGGTGGATGAAATTGTAATATTTTGAGTACTACTTTTGTTCATGTTACTTGTAGATTATCGCATACTGTCCTGTATAGGATGTTTTATGCTAATAAATGTTATGTTATGTAATGTAATGTTATGAAGAGACAACTCTAAAACAATCTAGAACGGTGTCATTTGTGTGCTAAGCACACAAAGGTGTATCCCCGCATTTTCGGTTTGCAATCACGATGTTCACAAATCAATTCACATTCTCTAATGACAAAAGTGGCACTACTGGCGCCACATGGGGCCGGATCAAAAATCCTAAACCTTTAGCACATCTAGAGACCCTACATATGAACACACTTTCAGTGTTTCGAATTAAAACTCCCAGGAGCCTTTCACCGGAAACCAATTCTCTAACGACAAAAGTGGCGATACGGGCATCACATGGGGGCCGAATAAAAAATCCGAAACCTTTATGCATATCTGGAGAACCTACCGGAACATATGAACACACTTTCAGCGTTTCGAATTAAAACCTCTAGGAGCCTTTCGCCGGAAACCGATTCTCTAACGACAAAAGTGGCGCTATGGGCGCCACATGGGTCCGAATCAAAAATCCGAAACCTTTATGCACAACTAGAGACCCCACAGGAACATATGAACACGCTTTCAGCGTTTCGAATTAAAACCCCTAGAAGCCTTTCGCCGGAAACCGATTCTATAACGACAAAGTTGGCGCTACGGGCGCCACAGGGGCCGAATCAAAAGTCCAAAACCTTTATGCACATCTAGAGACCCTACCGGAACATATGAACATTACAAACGAATAGATGAAAATGATAATAGTAATGCCCCCGTTGACGATAATGAAAATTACCCACTTACGCCAGATATGAGGGATATAGATAAAACAATATTGAATGAGACAATTAGTGCTGAAGAGATAAGGAGAGCAATTAAAAAACTTAAAAATGGAAAAGCCCCTGGTATCGATAGAATAAGTAACGAGTATATTAAAGACACTTTCCCGCGTTTTCAGCTGGTATATCTGAAACTCTTCAACCTAGTTTTAGACAGGGGCCTCCTCCCTGAAGAATGGACTACTGGAATAATAAGGCCAATATATAAAAATAAGGGGGATCCCCTAGCCACAGAAAATTACCGTAAAATTACCCTACTGAGCAATATATCCAAGTTATTCACCAGAATTCTCAGTGACCGAATATCATCATTCCTCCAGAGCAACAGCCTATTGGGTGAGGCACAGGCCGGATTCAGGAAAGGCTACTCTACAGTTGATCATGTAGTCTCTCTGAAAACTATAGGGCAAGTAAAACTAACATCTACTGTGCATTCATAGACTTCTCTAAAGCATTCGACACGGTCTGGAGAGCAGCTCTATGGAAAAAATTGTTAAACTCACACACAGACAGAAAAATATTGCACGTAATAAAATATATGTATGACAAAATTAAATCTACAGTTGAGATTGATGGGTGTAAATCAAAATATTTTTCTAGTACTGTGGGGGTAAGGCAGGGGGGAAATTTGTCGCCTATACTTTTTGCTCTATACTTGAATGATTTGGAATGCTTTTTGATCTCACGTGGGTGTAATGGTCTGAACATCAAAAAACCTTTGATATCGGGGGGTGGCGACCAATTATTTTTACAGTTACTTGTCCTCCTCTACGCGGTCGATACCTCACTTCTAGCTAGTACAGGCAAAGACTTACAACAAATGTTGAACGTTTTTAATGATTATTGTAAGAAGTGGAAACTTGAAATAAACATAAATAAATCAAAAATAATTAAATTTGGCACTCGGCTAGGAAAAAACGACACATTTCAAATCGGGGAAACTCCAATTGAAATAGTAAATAGTTATAAATATTTAGGTGTAATATTTTCTAAAAACGGCTCTTTCAGCAGTGAGAAGAATCATCGATGTATTGAAGCGAAAAGGGGAATGTATTCCATTATAAACAAGATGAGGAGAAACCAATTACCGATTGATATTGTTTTAGAACTGTACGAGAAGTCGGTAATCCCTGTCTTAACGTATGGTTGTGAGATATGGGGTCTTGAAAACATCACAAAAATTGAAAAGCTGGAGCTATGGTTTCTTAAATTTATCTTGAAACTGAAAAAGTCTACAGCTACCAGCTTTGTCTTTGGGGAACTAGGATTTATACCCACAGAGATTAAAATTAAAATACGTTGTCTGAACTTTTGGGCCAAGTTAATATATGAAGGGGACAATAACAATAAAATCTCAAGATCACTATATGATATTGTTTACTAGAACCATGCCCAAGGATTGTACACACGAGCCCCTGGATCCAAAATATCTCCTCACTACTAGACCCCCTAGGCATGACTTATATATGGGTGGACCAGTTTGTCACGGACCTAAGGAGCTTTGATGCCATAGTGAAGCAAAGATTGTCAGATATATTCATGCAAGATTGGAGGGCAACTCTGACTAATTCAAGTAAATATATATTTTATAACTGGGTTAAGACAGATTTCGAACTGGAAACTTATATTAAAAAACTCCCATTGCCATTGGCCATCCCACCACTCCAGTTCAGGACGCGAAACCACAGACTCCCAATAGGAACTGGTAGCTGGTACTCTGTAGAAATATCTCAGAGGTAATGTTCACTGTGTGGAACTGACATAAGGGATGAATTCCATTACATTCTAGTCTGCAAGGAATTAACAGAAATACGAAAGCGGTATATAAGGACCTATTACTGGCGTTTCCCAAATATGCTTGAAATCAAAAACCTATTTTCGAGTTCGAATATCAAGGAACTTTGTAACCTGGCAAAATTTATAAAGACATTACAAAATACCCTAAACCCTTCTTCCGGCTGCCTTCATCCTTGAAATTACAAAGATTATATATAAATCCGAAAGACCAGTACACAAGCATCTAAATTCATGTACTCAGCTCTTTGATTCTGACTATCCATGTTAATGTAGCAGTGGTTGTTGTATAGTAGTGGTGAAGGTGGTAGCAGTGGAGGTAGTAGTCTACGCTGATCGTAGTAATGTGATTACGGTTATGCTAGTATTCTGTACTTCTGTAAAACTGCGGGTGTGGTAACTGAAATGGAGATATTTGAAATTAAGTGCTGGCAGGACGTGGTCAAAAATACGTCCTTATATTTGTAGTATTTCCTAGTATTCCTGATAGTCCTCCTTACACCTGAGTGTCACTCTGTTACTATAACCCACCCATCCCATCCCACCCTATCACAGCGACTCCTCTTTTCGATAGTAGGTTGCTGAGGCTTCAAACACACCTACTAAAATTTCGAAGGAGAACACCGAGGGGGATCGAAAAGTATTTTTTGGAACACCTATACTCCATTCCTATTTTGTGATATTTGATGTACAACACAGACTTGCATGTATTTATACTTTTACATTTGGTATTGTAACTTTATTACCAAGTTATGGTGAGAAGTTGTAATAAACTAAACAGATAAACAGTAAATACTGAAAACTCAAGACTGATCATATACAACATTAAAAAAATAGTGTATAATTTGTGTATATATTTATTTGCGTTTATAGAATACCAGACTTGAAATTTGTCTGGTAAATTTGTATCTTGTTAATTATGCAACACCTTGTACTCCACTCATCAGTTATAGTTTCTGAGTGTGTGGAAATAATTAACCCATTTCTTTTACCCACACCCTTCATCCCTTTAAAGGTTTTTCTCACAATCCTGCGTTACGAGCGATGCGTGCCATATAGATAGAATAGATGCAGCGATTTTTCTATCCAGTTTGCACGTTGGATAACGTGACAACATTAAGTCGAGCTTTGCAGAAATAAAAAAGGCAAACCCAAACTGTACTAAATGCGACGAGGAAGTAGAAACACAAGATTATTAATTATAATTTCGATTCAGCGATTCGTTGCATGCATCGAAATTATAATGAATGATTGTGTGTTTCACAGAGTACATTGGACGCTAGGTGGTTTATTAAAATATTTGTTCTGCAGTGGGCCAGATTCACATTCAGCACGTTGTGCCCCAACTTCAAATTAAAAATCAGTGGCAATGCACGTGAAACTGCAGTCGTTGTGAACACTTGATCACGAACAGACGTTTCATAAAGGATTGACAAACTAATTCACAATGATACCTCATGAGTTTCAACTTCAGGTCAGCGCGCGTAATCAGGCCAAATGATGTGTTGGGAGTTGGGATGAGCAGGGGCGCAGCTAAGATTTCGTGAGATGTGTGTGTGTGTGTGTGGGGGGGGGGGGGGGGGGGGGTCTAGTCGATATATGAGACCTACGACCGGCATATCCGAAGGCTCTCATTGGTGAGGGTTCGGAGGGGGGGGGGGGGGGGGGTCTCCCGAGAAAATGTTGAAAATCTTCCCATTTTTTTGGGGGGGGAGGGGGGGGGGGGGTCACTGTAATTTTTAGGAGGGCCATGCCCTCACCCCCTCCACCTGGCTATGCCACTGAGGGGAGACATTTCACCTCATGCTAGGTTAAGAATTTGTAACTCCCCATTTCACCTTGTGCTGGGTTAAGAATGTGTATCCCCATAGGTAATAGTCTAGGGTTTCCCCAGGGATAAAAATAACATTGCATGCTAATTGGAACACCATGAGTACCTTTTGAAGGCTTAGGGAGAAGGAATAACTACAGCTTGTTGAAAGTGAATGCTCTTTATAAAGAAAGATCAAGAATGTTCCTGATCTTAACGACATCATTTATATTCAGAGAAGTGAGATGGGCCGAGTCGTCCATAATTTAGCGAAGGGTCGGTCGATAAAATTATATACTCCTAAAGTAGGGTTTCCTTAAAGACCAATCCGGATCAATCAAAGTCAGCATTCATCCATTTACACATTAACTTAACCCTTTGAACCCTAGCGGCCGCTTTTCCGGCCAGGAACATGATACGTCATAACGTCATTATACAGGATGGCTGTTCAGTAAATATGTGCGGAAGACCAATGAATATTTTCAACGTGCATCCCCGAGGCTGCACGTCGAAAATATTGATTGGTCTTCCCTAAATAATGAATATGGACTCTTCTATAATTTCTACCATTGAACTGGCATGGAAGATACCACTAGAGTTCAAAGGGTTAAACCTGTAGGCAAAATGAAAATAAATAAATCTATCCCATTAGATTTTCTCAATTCTCTTTGCCATAACGGAGATTAATTTGAGTACAGGTGTGGTGTCAGTGATGAACATACCAGGTCGAATTGTCATCAGAGCGAAATGATTCAGGGGTGAACTGACACCGGGTGAAACCACTCTATACCCTGGGGTACCAACCAAATAGTCATGGCTAGGTAGACATGAATGCATACAGTGTATGTTTCTGCAACGAGCAGTCTAATTTGTAGGAGTTAACAGGAAATTTGGCGCCTCTTTGTTCTATACTTATATGTATATGGCCGCTGGCGTGTCACAATCGCATACCTGTAAAAAAAACGAAATTGACATAAAAATGTTGAAAAAGGCGGTAAATTGAAAAAAAGTAGAAAATAGCAATCTGTTAATTTTTTAAGCTCTACAACACACTAACATTTCATTCAAATCGGACGAAATGTATTTTTTGCGGCGTTGACGTTATGCCATCAAAGCAACGGCGGCCCCAGACTTTTTTAGCGTCGGCTGAAAACTCCTTGCATTTTTTAATCTAGTTTTAGGGGTGATTATATGTCTAAAATATCAAAAGCACAGTCTTTTTGTATATTTAAGAAATCGGAATGTTTAAAACTGACTTTTTTAGTCCACAACGTCAAATTCTGGCGTCATTAACGAAATTATAACCATTTGCTAGAACAATCATCTTGCAAATAGTGACAGAAATTTCATAACTGTGACTTAAGTAAGTTGGAAGTTATTCGAGTTATCAATTTGCCGTTTTTAGACTGAATAGTGCCAAAAATAGCCAAAACTGCAATTGTCTCAAAAACGTCAAAAATAGTGTTAAGTCGGAAAAATAAAAAAACTCCAGCTATCTGCTATTTTGTTTTTTTTAGCTCACCAGCATACTAACATTTTATGAAAATTGAAGGAACTTTAATTTTTAAACACTGAACCTTTATTACGCCGCTCAGACTACTTCTTCAGCGGTTGAGAATCTTTCAGGAGAGCATGAATATGTTACATGTACATTTGTTGTTTTTTTCGGAGATTGTATTTCCAAAATTGCAGAAGGATACGCTGGAAAATGAGCTTGAAATTGAAATGTTCAGAAAAAGAACTTAAAATTTAACTCATTCCAACCATGAATCGAAATTCAAAAAACGAAAATCGATGTCACCTGTAGTCCTGCTAGAAGATGATTCCAGTTAATGTGCCAAATTTCATGACTACGTCAAAAAGTAGTATCCTAAAAGTCGTCAACGACGACAAAAGAAAGGGAAAACAAAAACAGAAAGACGATTTCAATATATCATTCCAACTACTTTGAATGATATAACAAGACATCATCTCCAAAACTGAAAATGGAACCAAAACAGTCAGAACCGCCACATGGGCTTTCGATAGTTTTTATACCCCCGCCTACCTGGGGGGTAGGGGGGGGGGGGTATATAGTATGCCTCGTGTCTGTCAGTCCGTCCGTTCTGAAGTTGTATCATACACAGCACTCACACCTTTCTAGACCGCCATCTGAAGTTTTGCACAATGCAATACTACATTCAGTAATTTCCATGTTAGAAGGTCTTACGACTCTGTATGTTTTTGTCACAGTTGTTGCCCTTTATCAACTTAGACAATTTCATGTGTTTTTTAACTGAGGGTACCTTCATGGTGTAATCAACTCCTTCCAAAGTTGCTAATGTGGATCTGAGGGGGCGCGGTGGCGTCACGGTAACCGGTTCTCGTCAGGTCACCGAAGTTAAGCAACGTCGAGCGCGATTAGTAGTTGGGTGGGTGACCATTTCAGCGACTGATTCGTGCTCCCGCGTTGTGTCCTCGGGCAAGGCATTTAACCCCGATTGCCTACATGGGGGCACGATGACGCTGTGTACTAAGGCGTACTGCACGTCGATGGTGCGCATGTCTTCAACCAATCTAACCCTGCCTGTGCCGCGGTGCAGAGTTCAGGGTTACGATGTTGGAGAGCTGACATCTGCTCGTCGTTGTTGGGTGGTTCTCTCCGGGTACTCCGGCTTCCTCCACCCATCAAACTGTCATTGACATGACATGACCCTGGCTGTTAAAGTGTCGTTAAACCATAATATACTACTCAAAGTTTGCTAAGCATCAAGTATACCCAGCTTCCTGTTTTACGTTTTAGTTGAAATATTGTAATGAAAAGTGTATACATATTTTATTTAATTACATCTTTAATGATTTAAGTACAGAAATTAAGATTTTATTTGTGTTTGAAATTATTTTTTAGCTTTTGAATACGATAACCATAGAAAATGGATATTATTGGTAAAAAAGGAAATGTTTCAATTTACAAAAAAGTTGACGGAGCGAACTGGTATGGGTTCAATATCGAGTATGAGACTCATTACTGTTAATTACAGCTTGACAACGCCTTCTCATGCTCCCAATCAGGTTCCTGATGGTCCTTTGTGGGATGTTGTTCCATTCTTGGACCATCATGGCACCAAGCTGCTGGACACTTCTTGGCTTGACTGGACGGGCTGAAATTGCAAGCTGCAACTCATTCCAGACATGTGCGATTGGATTGAGGTCAGGAGATCTTGCAGGCCAGTCCATACGCTCAATCCCCTCCCCCTGTTGGTACTCCCGGACAGCACTGGCAACATGAGGACGGGCATTATCGTCCATCAGAATGAATCTATCACCCACTGCACCTGCATACAATCTGACGTGGGCATCCGGGATCTCATCAATATACCACGGTCAAGGATACAGAGCTCTGTACGTCCATCCCAGCTGATACCGCCCCAGACCATTATTGAACCTCCACCATAGCGGTCATGTCCATCAATGTTGCCTGCATGGAATCGATCTCCCGGACTTCCCCATGCCCTAGCACGCCTATATGTTTGGTCTAGACAGTACCTTGACTCATCTGTAAAAAGGACAGGTCGCCAATCTTCTCTGGTCCATCCAACGCGGCCCATGGCCCATTCATATCGTGCGTGGCGGTGGTTCTGGGACAGCGGAATGCGAATACATGGTCTTCTCGATCGGAGACCACCTTCGTGCAACCTTTCCCGGGTAGTCTGCGTCGAAACATTTACTCCTGATGCATTCTGAAGGTCACAGCTTCGA
Organism: Pictodentalium vernedei; assembly: GCA_031216915.1. NCBI lineage: Eukaryota > Metazoa > Mollusca > Scaphopoda > Dentaliida > Dentaliidae > Pictodentalium > Pictodentalium vernedei. The sequence goes on along the minus strand of CM062290.1, from coordinate 232,871,061 downwards.
AGCTGGGTTGCAGTGGCAAAGCGGTTCCCACGGGCCTGAATGACCAAAATCGGTCTTCAGCTGCAGATGTTGCCCTGTCTCTGCCACCACCATGCCGTCTTACTGGTGTGCCATACTGCTGAAATCTTGCCCAGGCTCTGGTGATCACCGTATGGTGCACACCAAGGGCTTCACCAACCGGACGATGGGTAGCCCCTTGCTCCACCATCCCTACAGCTCGCCACATTTCCGCTTCAGACATATGTCTTTTATATTTGCATTTGCCATATTCAATCATTAAATCACAAGGGTTTGTGTTGAATTGAAGATTGAATAGCCTACACATGTCGTGTACATGTAGACAGTACACGAAAACATCATGAAAATCAAGGGGTATATGCTTTCCATGACTGTCACGAAAAGTCTGCCTGTCAAGAGAGCTAATGTAAACACTGGGGACCATCTCAATACATTCCTCAATCATATCCACCAAAAATATCGCAAATATGTCACAAGCAAATTTCACAATGATGTGTCAAATATTTGGTGCTTAGCAAACTTCAAGTAGTATAAATAAATAATGTGGAGCTGAAACTTTAGGATAAGGGGGTTACACATGCCTTGAAGATATGCAACATCTATAAAGTTAGCAGAAAAGATGTTTTTAACCCTTTACCCAACGTAACGGCCAAAACCGGCCAGCGCTATTCTCAAAAATTGCCAGTTAATTTTCATTATTTTTTCATTTTTTGTCTCAAAAACATAGGTTATGACCCCTCGTTGGAACGATCTCGTCAAGCTCGTTCCAACGAGGGGTCATAACCTATGTTTTTGAGACAAAAAATGAAAAAAATTAGTTATTCAAGAATTTTTTTTGCAAGTGTCGTCTGCTTTTCATGTTAGGTAAAGGGTTAACGAACTTATTGCCCTTTATCGATTTAGGAAATTTCCAGTATTTTTTTAATCATCTCCATGCACAGTTTGTGATACAGAATTTTTAAACTTTCGGATATGGTTACACACAAAATGAAGATGTGCAACATCTATATAAAGTTGGCCGAAAATATACTTCTTTCACAAAATTATTGCCTGTTATCCACTTAGAAAATTAAATTTCCAGTGTGTTTGTTTTAATTGAGGGTACCTCCATTGTGTGATCAACTCCTTCCACAGTTTGTAATGTAGAGATTTTAAAGTTTAGGATATGGTAACTTACACAAACAATGAAGATGTGCAACATCTATAAAGTTTGCGTAAAAAATACTTTTTCACAATTTTTCACAAAATTATTGCCCTTTATCGACTTAAAAAATCCAGTGTTTTTTAATTGAAGGTACCTTCATGTGTAATCAATTCCTCCCACAGTTTCTAAAGTAGAGAGTTGAAACTTTAGGATATATGGTTACACATGCCTTGTAGATGTGCAACATATATAAAGTTTACGGAAAAATATTTATTCACAAAATTATCAAATCAAATGAAGCCACTCTTACATTTGATAAAAATACAGGGGTACCTTTTTGTTTCACCCTACGGTGACACTTAAAAGTTTTTATGATGATGCCCCAATGGTCTGTAATCTGTCGCAGGTCCGTTGTCTGTCATACTTCATCCTTCACCCAGTAATATACTTTTCATTTCTGTATTGCTACCCATGGTATTGCAGGCTGGGGCATATGCCACCCTCGGCGTTGCTGCAGTTAATTTTTTTTCTGCTCCCTGTAATATCCTTACTGGTAAGTGTCGATCTAACCTAAAATGTTTTATTTGTGCGTGACGCAGCAAAATAAACATTTCGTATCCTATTGGAGGACAGACAAAAATGTCCATTAAAAATATTAGTTTTTTGCTCGATATTCTAGCACAATTAAAGTAATGATTGTCTGAGATTACGATCAGGGACTAATAATGAAAAATCAAATATCATAGATCACCGGGTACAAACGTTGGCATTTCCCATCACATTTCCATCTTTCTTTTCGAGAGATGCGTTTTGGCTTTAGATAGTTCTATTATCTGGTGATATTGGAGCGTATATCATCTCATTCCTGGAATTAATAAAAGCTCAAACGGATGTTAACTCTGTTAAGGACAATCTCTGGTCGATCGGTCCAGTCCGCATAGACCATCTTTTGACTCGTTCTTCAAATTATTACTTTGTCGTTTTGTGGCACAGTGTTGTGAAGGCCCTATATATCACGTTTCTTATATTATTTGGGATAGATTACAAGCACCGAGACGATTCAATCAGCCAGAAGCACATTCATAGTATTACGTGGTTCCAGTACTGTTATTAGTTCTCCAGTTCAGGGTAGTAAATGTACGTCATAAGCCTGCATTTCTTCTTAGTCGAAATGGGGCCTTTTTGACCGACTCGCGGTAAGTGTTCGTTTGTTATACTTTATAATAGGGCCCTGTGTATCACCCATTTTCGAATCGAATCGAATCTCGAATCCAGTCTTGTCTATTATTCGAATTTGTATCAAATCTCGAATCGAATTGAAGATGACAGACGGGGGAAGGGGGTACTGTAAACCTGATGTGTTCCAACATTGATGGCTCAAGTCCAAATTGGTAAAATATTCCAACTCTATCACCAAGGCATGCCTTCGTTGAAGGCAAGTCCCAACTGGTAAAATATTCCAACTCTATCACCAAGGCATGCCTTCGTTGAAGGCATGCCTTGGTGATATTGTTGGAATATTACCCAGTAGGGTTTATAGTTCAAAAACCGAAACGGGTGCAAGAATCGTCGGTGCTAGGCACTGCACATGGCTAGCCGTCAGCGACAGCTCAACGTTGATATTGCCTGGAAACTTTAAATTTTCTTTTAACAGTGGTAGTGAGACTGGAATTAACATGACTGGTGGTATGGGTACAGATGTTGTTTCTGTTTGGATAGCGGAAACTAAACTCAGGCTTTGTTTTCAGTTTTATTTATTAACAATTTCCACTAGAACTATATGTATTGTGGGACGACGAAGATGACTGATGTCAAGCTATATTCCAGTGAACTGATTCGAATGGAAACGAATCGTGCGGCCGATTCGAATCGAACCGAATAGGAACGTAAGATTCAAACTCGCATCGAATCTCAAAGCCTCGCAAGTCCTTATGTTATACTCCAAACATTTTAATTTTTCAACCATATTACAAAGCTCATTGAACTTCTCCACTTATTGTTAACACTTGAGGACTGACAAAAAGTCTTACCCCCCCCCCCCCCCATTCCCCCACCCCCTGTTTAATCGAACACTTCAGCAAAGGATTCGTCCAGTTGTGTGAACGAATATTCGGAGTATTTCCAAGACAATGTCAAATGTTTCTGACTTCGAACAAGTCGTCAGTCTTAAAACAGTTTTTACGGAAAATCGGCACCGTGAAATATGCACGTTTTTTTCCTAGACTGTACAAAGTGAAACTTTACTCCGAATAGGTCAAACTCAGCGCCATTTCGCTGTGCACAAATCTCGTAAGATGACGTAGTTACAAGAAGCTAAATGGGGGCAATAGGCAGCTGGGCGGGGACGCGGGGTGTTTGCTGTGGAAATCGAAACGGGTACAGTGTGGCTTGTCATTAATCTGCTTATGTTTCTGAGTGCTGCCTGGGTTCAGGGGTGTGGGGTAGTGCAAACAGGGAGGGCTGGTAATACGACTAAATTATTACTGATTTTTTGTAACTACTGGTTGTTCATTAAATTGCTTGCTGATCGACCACCAAATTTTCTTTTACGCATACATGCATACGGGGCCGAAAGGAATAAATCACAGAGGAAAAACAGTCGCAAACAAATTCTGAGAAATCATCTGGCAAATCTTCATTTCAAGTCTCAGAATTAAAAGGAGAGGAAGATTTTGCCTGCTTTCGGATCCCAAGCGAGACCTGTTGTCCCTTTCCGTTACTTGTCTTCGCCTTCTTAATATGCTTCCGATACCTCTAGTCGTAAGCTTATTGTGAACTGAAAAAAGAAAATTATGGATTATTTGAGAGGAAATGTTAGTGACATATGTGAAACGAGTTGCATAAATGGTTAGATGTTTCGAAAACTAAAAGCACTGTGGCTGATTTGAGTCTATTGAGTGCTCGAGATAGTATATAGAGATCTCGAGATATTATCTCGAGATATTATCTGGAGATAAAATAACTTTTTTGAGATGTCTTAAATCAGCCATCAAGGCAAGATGGGAATTAACGAGTTTGCTGTCCTCAAAGTCCGTACAGAGCCTGGTAAGATTTACAGGGGTTTAAAAACTACTCGTTATACATGATAGAAAATGCTGAAGTGTACAGAGTAATAATGCATAATGCCGATATATAGATTTCAGCGTACCGGGGAGGGGGCGTATGGGAAGCATTTCGATTTGGGGGGGGGGGGGGGGTGGGAGGGGTTCAAAGAAGGGCACCCAAACACTGATATATATCGGTGTTGGTCCATGTGCATCATTTGCATGGTAGGAATACAATGCATAAAACTATAGTTGGGACTATTACATCTCCACAGTTGAGAAAAGTACACATACTTGGGTGCATATTTAATAAATTTGGTAAATATGGAACCAAAAATGTACACTTTTGTTGATTTTAAAGGCTGAAGAAGGGATACATCATACGAGGCAATCTTCGGCCATGTCTTCTGAGTGAAGAATATGTGCACTGACTTTGTAATTTCCAATAAAAGTGCAATGACGGTAACCCAAACACACGTTTCAGATGACCGCATGCTCAAGACAGCTCAGTTAAATATTTCTGTAACTTGAAAATATGTAAGTATAGGCTTGTATAAATATCAATGACCGTGTGTGAGAAGATTCATCAGTATAGTTTCGTAATCTGTGTAGAAATCCACACAAGAACAAAACGGGATGGACAGTCAGGTGATTCCTATCTTGTCCTAACTTTTGTAACAAGATGCTTCGGGGCACCTGAGGTGCTCACCTGACAAAGTTGCTTGAAGAAGTATTAATTCATCATATATGGGTAGTTAACACTACAGAGGAATGAAGTCATATAATTATTCATTGATCTATTGTCCATGCCAGATGGTTTCTTTTCAACCTACTCACAATTGTTTACAATTGTTTACAATTGGCTGTAACATAAGTGCAAGCCCTACTTCGGAACTAACTCAAGCTTTTAGAATCTTTTCCAGACGAGTTGGAAAAGTACTAGAGTGCAAAAGCACGAAAAAGATCGAACAAAGGGTCGAGCGAGACCAGCGCTCGAAATTACAGGTACTCTCTCTGCACACCTCTTGCGTTTACCGAGCGCATGCGCAACAACCGTGACGTCAATTCCTTTATTTTCCGCCATTGTACATGGTCGGAAATTTTTGTGACTCGTGCTAATTATGCTGTTTATTCTTCGTGAACAACTTATTCTACATATTTAGTGTGCAAGTGGATTGTATCCTTTTATCAAGCTACCAAGTTATTATTAATTAATGTTAATTTGTATTTTTATTGCTTGTCTCTTCACACTTTATCTTGTTTTTCCCCCACGTGTGAACACGACCTTCGTGCTATTTTCCGTCGGTGGGAAGCTTGATTATTTTGATATCATGCCTAAGACTATTCCTTGTACCTCTTGCTTGCGGGTGAAGCATGTGGACGACTCTCATGCCACATGTGTCACTTGCAACAATTGCACTCAGGCCCAATCATGTGGTATTTGTGGGGTTTGGTCCTCTAAATTCTGGACTTCTGTGAACAAGGTGGTTCTTTCCAGAGCTAGAACCCCTCGTTCTCGGGGTAAGGGTAGCCGTGCCGTAGCAGACATTTCTGCTGGTGCACGTGGTGAATCTGTCACACAGGATTCGGATCTGCCTTCTGTGGCGAGTTCCTCTGCAACTGTTGGCGGTGTGAGTTCAGTGATACCTGACGAGGAGACCGTGGTCTCTTTGTCTTCTGATGTCACTATTGAGGCGTCTGTTTTCGTTGAGAGCTTTTCCGAGGTCAGCTCTGTGACCCTTTCCGATCTGCCTCCTACACCGCCGACTGTTATTGAGGAAGTTGCTACTCCAGATCCTATTCTGTTTGATGGTGGCTCTTCCATCTCCTCTGGGGATGGTCTACAGTCTCGGGGGACTGAGGCTGTATCTGCTGGTGTGTCTGTGTGTTCTCAGCCTCCCCCAGCCTCGCGGCGGTGCTGTGCGGGTTTGCTGTCTGCTCCGTCTCATCTGGCTAGGTTTGCTCCTAGTCGGTTGAGCCGGCCGGTCGCTTCGGCAGCGATTCCTCGTCCCTCGAGTGAATCGTTTATTGTTCCACCTTCCCCTGCTAGTGTGCCGCCTAGCGGGATGGTGTTGGGACGTTGGCATCCAGGGCCTGCTGTTCGGCAGCGGTCAGTGACAGCCCCTGTTAGCTGTCACTCTCGGAACCTTCCTCCGGTGATTCCTCACTGTGTTCCGAGTCTGGGTGTCGATCGATGCTTGCCGTCGGTCTCAGAGGATAGGCAGTTGGGGCCGTCTGCTGCGCAGAGGCCAATGACAGGTTCCTTTCATTCTTGGGACAATCCTCCGGTGTCTTCTCACCGTGTCCTAGGTCCAGCTACCGATCGACGTGCGCCGTCGGTCTCTTTAGAGGATTTGCAGGCAGGACCTTCTGTTTCGCAGAGGTCAGTGATGGCCCCTGGACGTCACAATCAGGACTATCCTCCGGTGTCTTCTCACCGTGTCCCTATTCTGTCTGCCGATCGACGTTCGACGTCAGTCTCTTCTGAGGATTTGGGTTCTTCTACAAGAAGGGTCCATTGGGAGGACACTCCGTCGGGCGATTCTGCTGGGACGGATTCTCAGGGTGACCTGCGCCAGGCCGTTTTGGCGCTCACCCGGTTGCTTTCTGGCAACCCTCAAGTTGGCCTCCTGAGGCACAACCTCCTTTGGTCGGTCGCCGAGATGTCTCGCCTGGCCCCTTGGATACTGCACAGTATTCACAGGAGGTTTCTGCTGGTCAGCCCGAGTTGGGCTACGTCTCCTCTGCTACGGAGGATGACGAGTATCTTGAAGGTGATGCCCCCCCCCCCCCCCTCGTCAGTCTTGGGGCAGGCTTTGGATTTCGTCTTTGGCTTATTGCCGGACGTTCAACCTTCCGACCAGCCTTCTGTGACCGTCCGGCCGCGGTCCACTGTGGAGCGCCGTAACCCTGTTGAGCCTTCTTGCTCCGGTGCTTTGCGTCCTCTGCAATCGGCTCAGGTTGTTGAGTCCTTCCAGGGCTTAGACGCCAAAATGCGTTCTAAGGCCCTCAAGGGTTCCTTCTTTTCTAGAGCTGGTGCCTTTCTGCCTCCATCGCGGTTTCGTGTGTACGATTCCGTCTCTCCACCAGTCTTCCAAGGGATGACTACTGTGGATGAGGATTCTTCTTCCCTCGGGTTGACTAAGCCTAAGTCGGCAGTTCTCCCGATGTCGGTAGTTGAGTCTATGGTGGGCCTGTCCCGAGAGATGCTGGGTATGTTATCTCTTGCGGACCATGTCGTCGCTGCTCCGGCTGAATATTTTCCACCAGGAGAGTTTGATGACGCTCAGGCGACTTTTCGCGTTTTGTCACAGTGTCTTATGAACTTGACACACGCTCACGCCTGTAACACGGCTAATTTGGAGCTGGCACGCCGGGATGCGGTGTTGGATTCTTTACCATCCCTTCCTTCTGAGCAACGTGCTGTTTTGAGGTCTGCCTCTTTGGTGGGACCTCAGTTGTTCCATGGTTCCGTGGAAGCTGTCATTCGAAGAGCCAGCTTTTGCTGAGACAGCTTGACCAACCTGCTGCTGCGGGTGGTGGTCGTTCCAGGCCCACCAAGCGTGCTGCTGCGTCTGCCTCGTCGGCGACGTCGGCTACGCCTTCGGCTCCGTCTGCTCCTTCTGCTCATAAAAAGCGCCGACGTGGCCAGGCTCGCTGGCAGCCTCAGGCTGGAAAGTCTCAGGACTCTGTCACTTCCCGAGGTGGTTTCTCCTCTCGGGGGCCTCGTCGAGGCCGCAAGTGAAGGTTCTCACCTCGATTCGCCTCCAGTCGGGGGAAGGCTGTCGCGGTTTTACGACCGTTGGACAGAGATAACGTCGGACTCTTGGGTCCTCGACGTCATTCAATCCGGTCTGCGACTGTTCTTCCATCGGCACCCCAGTTTATCTCGGGTGCCCCTTCCGACTCCGGTCCCTTCCGATTCTCTGCGTCGGGACCTTCTGGTGCAGGAGATCGACAATCTCCTCTCCAAAGGGACGATCGAGGTGGTCAGGAACACCCTTTCACCGGGGTTTTACTCGAGACTTTTCTTGGTACCGAAGAAAAACGGCCAATATCGTCCTGTCATCGATCTGAGTACCCTGAACGAGTACATAATAGCTCCTCGTTTCAGTATGGAGACTTTCCGGTCGGTTCGACGTTCAGTTCATCAGGGCGATTTTGCGGCCAGTATCGACCTGAAGGATGCCTACTTCCATGTACCCATTCATCTGGCGTCACGGAAATACCTTCGGTTCTCGTTTCGGGATCGAGTTTTTCAATTCAGAGCTCTCCCGTTCGGTTTGAACCTGGCTCCTTGGGCCTTCACCCGACTGATGTCACATGTGCTTGCTTTCCACCGCACTCAGTCGGCCTACCTAGACGACATCCTCCAACGGCACCACGATGCTGCTGTTCTGGAGTTCGATGTCCGGCAGTTTCTTTGCCTGCTAGCGTCGCTGGGTTTCAGAGTCAATCGCGAGAAGTCGGATCTTCTTCCTTCTCAGCGATTCCGTCATTTGGGGATGGATTTCGACACTCTTCACAATGTAGTGTCGGTCCCCCAGGCTCGGGCGACGATTCTTTCCGCCTTGACTCGGGACCTGCTTCAATCTTCCTCGGTCTCGGCCAGGACGTTCCTTCGGATGCTGGGCCTTTGCGGTTCGGTGACAGATCTCATTCCGCTCGGTCGCTTGTTTGTCCGACCTCTCCAACACTTCCTGTTGGATCATTGGCGTCCGAATGTAGATCCGCTGGACCTGGAACTCACTATTCCTCGGTCTCTGCTTTGTCACCTCCGCCCTTGGGCAGATATTCCCTGGCTGACACAGGGTGTTCCGTTGGATCTTCCTTTGGCCGATCGCATCCTTACTGCGGATGCCAGCAATCGGGGTTGGATCCTATCGGTCTGTCTACTCACGGAGAGTGGTACAGCGAGCAGGTGGGCCTTCATATCAACCAGAAGGAGCTCCTTGCTCTTCTGTTGAGTTTTCGGCTTTGGATCCCTCATCTGTCGGACCATGTTGTCCTACTTCTTTCGGACAATTCGACAGTAGTGGCCTACATACGGAATCAAGGAGGCACACATTCGATTCCCCTGTATCGGCTGTCTCGGGATCTTCTTCTGTTGGCGCGGGATGTGAACGCTCGGGTGTCCATTCGACACATTCCCGGTCGTCTCAACGTCCTAGCAGACTCCCTGTCCCGACGCGACAGTGTCCTTCCAACCGAATGGATGCTACATCGGTCGGTGTTTCAGGCGATTTGCGAGCAGTGGGGCCGTCCTCAGGTCGACCTTTTCGCTACTCGCTGGAATCATCAGGTAGAGACCTTTGTCTCCCCTTGTCCAGATCTTCTGGTATTTGCAGTAGACGCTCTGTCTCTGGATTGGACAGGTTGGATCGGCTATGCCTTTCCTCCTGCGCCGATTCTTCCTCAAGTATTAGCGAAGATTCGTGCTTGCAGTTGCAGGATCATTCTGATCACACCCCTGTCTCCACAGAGGGTGTGGATCAATCTGCTGCGGCCTCTATTGGCCGATCGACCGATTCGTCTACCTTTACGTCGCGATCTTCTTTCACAGGGTCGTCCCAGGAAGTATCACAACAACCTGGCGAGCCTGTCCCTTCATGCCTGTCTTTTATCATGTCCAGTATCCGACGTAGAGGTTTGTCGAGTCGATCAGTGGAGTGCATTTCTGCATCGCGGCGACATTCCACTGGCATGACTTATGCCGCCAAGTGGACGGTTTTCTGCCGCTGGTGTGCAGATCACAATGTGAATTACCGTGATCCGTCAATCGCTCAAATTGCGGATTTTCTGGTTTTTCTTTTTGACTCCAAGGGCCTCCAGCCTATTACGATTAAGGGCTATCGGTCTATGCTGTCTGATACTTTCTCTTATGTGGGAAAGCGGTGCATCGGTCGTAATCTTTTTCTCTCCAAACTTATTCGGCACTTTTCTTTGAAGAGGCCTCGAGTTTTGCGTCTTACACCCAAGTGGAACTTGGCATGGGTGTTGCACTGTTTGGAGGGGGCGCCATTCGAGCCTTTATCTGAGACCGACATGCGTTTTCTCACCTATAAGACGGCTTTTCTTCTAGCGTTTGCTTCTGCTCGTCGAGTCAGTGAGCTTCATGCGCTATCTGTTGATTCTGCCTTCTTCCGAAATGAGGCTAACAGTGTCACCTTCACTACTGGTTGCTCTTTTCTGGCTAAGAATCAACTTCCTGATTCGGTACCTCCTCCCATCTGCATTCGGGCTCTCCCCGCTGTAGGTGGCCGGAGGCCTCTTCTTTGTCCTGTTCGTGCGATCAAGACTTACATTACTCGCACTCAGTTCATTAGGAGGGATCGGAAGAGATTCTTTCTGTCTCTCATTCCTAGGAGGCAGTCTATCTCTTCCCATTCTATTTCCAGGTGGATCTGTCTTGCAATCAAGCTGGCTTATTCTCGCTTGTCTGCGTCGGATCTTGTTTCGAACCGGCTTAATGCTCATGAGGTTCGTGCCATTTCTACATCCTGGGCGTTCTCCAATTCTGTTTCGCTCCGGGATGTTATGAATGCGGCTTACTGGAGGAATGCTTCTACCTTCTCCTCCTTTTATCTTCGCCACCTTCAGCAGCAATCTGAGGACCTTTATTCTTTAGGCCCTCTCGTTGCTGCTCAGGCTGTTGTGTACCCTCGTTAAAATTGTTTTTGTCGAGGTTGCGCTTCGCTCAGTCTTGTTCTTTTCAGGTGCCTTCTCTCTATCTTCATTACAGGTTGTCGTTATTGTTCTCTGCCATCCTTGCTTTCGTTCTGCTACTCTTGTTGGTATTGGTTATGTGATTCACCTCCTCCTATTGTTTATTCAGCCAATTGTAAACAATTGTGAGTAGGTTGAAAAGAAATTAAATTTTTTTAGTAAATTTTGTTTCTTAACATACCTACCACAATTGTTTACCGGAGGCCCACCCTCCTTGGGGATATCTTTGATATCGATGCCTCCCCGCTAAATCACAAAGTTCTCGTTGGCGGAAATACGGAATTGACGTCACGGTTGTTGCGCATGCGCTCGGTAAACGCAAGAGGTGTGCAGAGAGAGTACCTGTAATTTCGAGCGCTGGTCTCGCTCGACCCTTTTTTTCGATCTTTTTCGTGCTTTTGCACACTAGTACTTTTCCAACTCGTTTGGAAAAGATTCTAAAAGCTTGAGTTAGTTCCGAAGTAGGGCTTGCACTTATGTTACAGCCAATTATAAACAACTGTAAACAATTGTGGTAAGTATTTTAAGAAACAAAATTTACTAAAAAATTTTAATTTTTCTACTATTCTGATCCAACAACAGAAATAATGCCCAGATTTCCAATATTGCCAAAAGAGGTCGTTTTTCAAGGACCTGGAATTCCAAATCTCTATTTCTCTTTTTTCAGTGGTCAGGGCAAGGCAACTTTGCTTTCGAATACAAAATACCCACGTGTCAACGTCGTATTTTTAACTGGGGCGGGGTGTGATGGGGTGGGGATGGGAGTGGAGTCCATTTGAATGAATTGTTTTATTTTTGCATCAAAGTGAGTTTTGAAGGATTTTGAGTAATTTAGTGCAAAAATATCATTCAAACTCCTACTTTTAAACAAGGGGAAGGGGAGATTAGAGGGGGATATAACCGCCACTCGTCGGAGAGGTCTAGTCTTTCCGTCGGGGAATACGGCCTCTTTGCTTGTGGGCTCGTCAAGAAATGACCTAGGACCCCATCGGGCATGCTCGCTTGTTGGGAGAAATGCTTTCAAAGTAGTAAAGCACGATCACCCAATGACATTCAGGAAATGGACCAAGGTGAATCATTGTGTCATATAATAATCACTGATATTGACCCGGAAGACAAGGATAGAAATACAAACACACATCGAGAGGCATCATTTAAATGGAAATAAGCCGCAAATTTGAAAAAAAGTAAGCTGATCATTTGACAAAACTACATTTTTCGTTACGCAAAAGTACCCTTATGTTAAATATATCATTTGTGTAACCTACTTCGTGTCGAATAAATAAATTAACTTGAAGACGAGAATTTATTGCCTTTACAAAAAAGGCTTGCAGCATTTTTTTTTGTCCCGATCAGGATACCGGATCACTGACGGGAATTTCTGGGTCAGCGTAAAGTGCAATGCCTTTTCCATATTCGTCGATATTCGTCGAAATTGACTCTTTCAGAAGGACCAGAAGGAGAAAAGGTCAAGTTTGTGTACATGTGTTTCTATTTATAATGTAAGCATCCATGCAACCTATTTGGATTGCCATTGTTTACGCACGTTCTGTGGGTTTTATTGGAAGCATAACTCACTTATTTAAAATAATATGAAGGTTTTGATCTGATAATGCCCAGTTATTGCTAAAAATGCGCAGGGTTTGTTCGTAGCGATCAATCAAACGGAGAGCAGGAAAGGTATTAAATTATTTCCATATATATAAAAAATTATAGCACAGGGTTCTGTTCACCTCCGATCATTTCGGGCAACTTCGTTTATCTTTTCGCAAGATCGTATCTTCTGGCATTTCGTCTGCATTAAAGTTTTTTAATCACAGATTGAAGAGATTTCTTAGTGCGACTAACATTTTGTACACAGTGGTATTTTTAACATGCTTTTTCACATAAAAGCAAAATCTGAGAGTCGATATTTTGATGAGTTTTGAACCGTTATTCAATAAAATCTTATTACTGAATGCTTCAAATTTGGGCGCCATTGTGAACTATTTTAGGTGTGTTACTAAATATCACTTTTTCAAAAACATAATTCAATGCCTTGTTGGAAGCGCTGTTTGTTTTCTCGGTCTCTATATATATATTGTCATTGTTTGTCCGCCAGTCCGTTCGCATGCCCGAACTTCTTGTGTTTGCTTCTACATTTATGAAGCGATTTTGATAAAAGCTCTCAAACAGTACGACTAACAAGTGGGCATGCGGATATTCCAAAATTTTCGTTCTGCGACAATCTTGAACAGGCTATCGCCCATTCATCTGAGAACATTTAATATGGATTTCTAGATGAAATGTTTTGAAAGCGCAACTCCTCCTACATTTATGAATGGAATTTGATGGGAATTCTCAAGCATTACGACGATAAATAGGTGGACATGCGCATAAATATTTCGATCTGCGACAATTTTAACCAGGTTATCTTTCCTTAAATTTAGAAATTTGTAGTATACATTTCTATATGAGATTCTTTGTGTGTGCAGCTGCTACGTTTATGAATTGAGGTGAAATTTCTCAAACATAACCGCTAACAAGTGAACATGCATAATAATTCTGAAATTTTCAATCTGCAACAATTTTAAGAAAGAGTTATATCTCCTTGAACTTAGATTTAATGTGGATTTCAAATTGTGGATTTCAAATTGAGATTCTCGTATGTGCTTCTCCTACTACATTAATGACCCGATTTCGATGAAACTGTTCAAACACTACCACCAAGAAGTGAACATGAGCCTATTTCTAAATTTTCAATCTTCGATAATTTTAACCAGGTTATTTTTTCTTCAAGTTAGAAGATTAATCTCTGCATGCTGCTGGTGGATATTCCTGCCCAGCACAGGGTTTCTCTTGTCACTGAAATACGTCGTATAATTTGGGCAGATTTAATCATATTTCCCCCAGTAAATTTTCACCAATGATTTCTTGTGTTACATTTAGATAACTTTTTCCTCAAATCTAGTCATGGCTGCTTTAAAGCAGCCATGTCTAGATTTGATGAAAATATCTAGAAAATACTCAGCTGGTTAAGAGTTAATCTGGACCTGTAAATGGGATTCCTTTATGTGCAATGAATAGATTTTGATGAACCTTCTCAAACATGACCACTGACAAGTGATCATGCATATGTTCCAAAATTTTCAGTCTGCGACAGTTTTAACCAAGTTTTTTTTGTATCCCCGTGAACATAGATTTATTGTGGATTTCTAGATGAGTCTTGTGTGCGGAACTCCTACATTTATGGGCAGCTTTCGATGTGACTTCTCAAACATAAACACTAACATGCGTATATTCCCAAATTTTCAATCTGTGATTCTTTTATGCGTACATTTATGAACTGATTTTGATAAAATTTCTCAAACATGACGACTGATAAGTGAACCTGTGCATATTCCGGAATTTTTAATTTATAAGGTTATCTAGGCTCTCCACTTGAACTTAAATTTAATACAAACTTCTGTATAGATTCTTATACGTGCAGCACACTCTACATAGATAATTCGATTTTGATGAAACTGTTTGTACATGATGAATTGTAAGTGGACATGAGCAAATTTTAAAATTACCACGCTGTGACAATTTTGACCAAATTATCTCCCCTTGAACATAGATTTAATTTTGACTGCTGTATGGAGAGTAGGTAATAAAGGCAGATTCTCTATCACTTTGTACATGTACGTGTACACGATGCGTTTACCAACGTGGGATTCAGTGTTAAATCGCACGCTTGTTCACAAAAATGTTCAGTGATGTTGAATCTCCCATGTTTTTTTGTGACTCCTAGATCGCACTTTTAACGTTCAAATACTCGTGGTGAACGTTGAATGTCACGCGTTTTTAAAAAAAAGGTGAAATTGTACATTTTCACTTTTTTTTTTTACTTTAAAAATTTTGTCAACGTTCCCATCGCAGATCAGACCATCGATCCATCGTTGGTGAACGCGAGCAAAATTCTGGGGTAGCATAAAAAAAAATGGTTTGCGGATTCTGCATCAGTGATCCAGAATCCGCTATTGTTTTGAGGCAGTGGGTTTTTCCCATTTATGACGTCATTAGGGGAATTCCCACTATGGGAATTCCCAAACTCAGCTAATCGACCAATCAGATTGCTCGATTCTCATAAACTCGATCATACAGAGTTATCTCCCCTCGTAGTGGGGTGGGGGAATACCCAGATTTTTTTTCCTCCAAAAAACTTGACGGACAACTGTCGAACGCTTCCATTTCTGATGTGAGCGGGGGGAATACCCCGAGGAAATAAATAAAAAAAAGCGATCGATATATATAGGAGAGAGAAAAAAACATAAACATAAAAATAATTATACATTTAATTTTGAAAATAATAAAACAATTAAAACGAAAGATGTTTTTACAGATGGATCCTAGGCGCCGAGATCTAATTTTAGACGAGTATGAATGTGCTAAGAAGGGGATTCAGTCTGCTGATAGAAGCAGTCATCTTGGTGAGATGGAACTCAAACGCGAAGCCACAAAAATATTTAAACCCGTGATGGAGGGTCAAGAGCGAAGCAGGAACGAGATAGTTGAAGAATTGAGACCCATAAAGGAGAGTTCTTTGAGAATTGGTTCGTTGCCTCCTAGTTTTGGAAATTGGTATTCCGTTCAATCTACACCGGATTACGTTCCCACGGGAATTCAAACAGATTTGAGCGAGAGCGACGATACAGCTTCGACTATCACCACTAGTAGCGTCGCATCGTCTGATGATGATGGCGGTAAGAGAGATCTGTCGTATGGATTTTATAAGGATTCGGAGGGAAGAATTTTTGTAGGAGACACAGAAGTAGATATTGGCGATGATGAATTGATCGTGGGTTCGAACAGATACGAATTGACTGATGGACTGTGCAGATTGCTCCTTTACGACAAGCCTGGCGATTACACGGATCAGGATTTCGACAATTATGGTGACATTCTGGTTCAGACTCACGCCATGAAGAGAAATAACGATGCCAGAGAGACGAGACCCAAAGCCAACAGAGGTTACAAGTGGACGAAAGTGGTGAAACCCATATGGGATATGAACAAGAAGTTCGTCGAATCGGTGACTGGCAAAGGGGTGAAAACCACTTTTCTTCCGAGCGATTCTGACGCTCTGTCTCAGAGATTGAGTTTGTTGATGGCGAGCAGACGGGCTGGTAACACAGGATTAGATAATCAGATAGTTGCTATATCTGACGAATTGTTAAGACAGAAGGTTTTGAATAAAAACCACTATAAAAGGCTGATGAACGAATTGAAGGATTGATGTGTATATAATAAGTAGAGAGAAACAAACAAACAAACAAAAATAAAACAGTAAATTCTTACACTAGAATAATAAAAGTATTTAAAAACAACAAAACGATTTACCAGTGAAAAAACAAAATAATTATAAAAATAAAATATGTTGATGATAAAGAACAGGGGATACGTCAGGACTTACGTTCAAGGCGTTCTGGCATCGTCGATTCTATAATGCGAGCGTTCACGAGCGATGCGGGTAGAAAACTCGCATCGGCCGCATTTGAGGTCGGTAAGAAGACGGCTTTGGATGCTGGTAAGAAAGCCGCTTCCGAAGCCAGTGGTAGGATAGCTTCTGTGGCTGGCAAGAGGGCAGCCAACACGTTGATCGACAAGTTGATCAGTCCGCCGGCGAAGCGAGCTGCGTTAGAGCGAACGCCGAAAAGTTGGAAAGATTTTAAGGATGCTGTGGTACCCATACAAGATTTAGCCAAAATGACTAGTGGATCCGGATTGAGGAGAACTCTCGACGGTGTGATATACATAAATAATAACATTAAAAACAGAGTTTGAAAAACATAAAAAAATTGCATTTGAAAAGAATCTAAAATAACAAACAAGTAAAATAAAACAAAGATGAACATTAAAGATATGTCTTGGAACGACGCCGCGACCAAGAGGTCGAATAACGAGTTCTTTCCCAAAAGCATAAGAGGTTTGATAGTGGGAAAATCGAATTGTGGAAAGACCAATCTGTTGATGAATCTGTTGTCCTGACCCGACTGGTTGGATTACGACAGATTGTTCATGTTTGGCAAGAGCTTGTTTCAACCCGAATACAGATTGCTTCGAGAGTGTATGGATCGTAGACTGCCCAAGGACGTCATAGCCGGAATCTTTGACAGTAGGGAGGAATTCGACAAGAGCGAAGCTCCACTTTCGACCATTTTGGATGGTGCGGCAATGGAGCTGATGAAGAGAAATGCATCTTCGAACGTCGAGTGTTGATTTTATGAGAACGCTAGCGACGTTCCGGATCCTAGAGAACTGAAATTGGAAGATAAGAATCTCTATGATTTTCGACGATCTGCTTTTAGAGAGACAGAACTGATGCGAATTGTATTACGTTAGGGGTCGACACAGCAACGTGGACTGTTTCTACTTGTCGCAGAATTATTTTCGATTGCCCAGACAGACGATAAGGGAGAACGCTAATTTTCTATGTCTCTTTCTCCAAGATCTCAAGAATCTCAATCACATCTATGGCGATCACGTCGCAAACGATATGAGCGCTGCAGAATTCAGGAGATTCTACAAGAGGGTTTGGGATGGTGGACTTTACAATTTCATCGTGATCGATTTGACAGGCAAATTTAATCATAGAAAATATCGGTGCGGATTCGACAAGTTTTATGTTTCTGATGATAATAATAAGATAGAGCGTGAAAATAAAATTTAGAAAATAATAAATCTTCAAATAATTAGTTTTGAATAAAAAAAAATAAAATTAAATATAATGTTCGAACATGGAGAATTGTTAGGACGGATAGCCGAGAATATGGCTGCAAAACAATCCATTCAAATTGTGGTGAGTGGCGATTCGACTTGATTCGGTACGAAATTCGAACCTTCCATCGAATTGAATAGAGAGAAAAGTTACGAGATGGCTTTGGTGAATCTGGAGACTTATTATTCCTTTCCCAACATCACCGAAAAGAATAACTCGTTCAAGTATTCCGACGGAACGGATTGGTTAGAGATTCGAATTCCCAAAGGGAGTTACGACATAGACGATTTGAACGATTACATTCAGACACGAATGAAGACGGATGGAAAGGGAAGCAACAAGATCAGACTCGCTCCCAATCCTAATACCTTACAGACGATGTTGGATTTGGAAGATAATTTTCGACTGGATTTCAACATGGATGATTCTATAGGCAAGATGTTGGGATTCGATCGAAAGATGTATCGAGGCCACGTGCCATCTGAAAATACGGTCGACATTCTCGCAGTCAATAGCATTCTGGTGAACGTGAGCGTAATTGCTGGAAGCTACGTGAATGGTAGCACTCAACCGACGATCTATTCCTTCTTTCCAAACGTGTCGCCGGGTTATAAGATAGTGGAGCGACCTCGAAATTTAGTTTATCTACCAGTGATTTTAGACATGTTGTATAGTCTCAAAACCACGTTGACAGATCAAAATGGTGAACTGTTAGATCTTTGCGGAGAGAGGGTGACGATACGATTTCACATAAGAGAAATATAAAAGCAAAAAAAAAAAAATATTGTGTATATATATAGATAACAAAAATAAAATAAACGCAATATTAATTTTACAAAATTATTTTAATATAATTATTAAACAAGAAACAATTGAAGTAAATATATTTTAAAAACAGAATTATGACAGAATACGTGATTAAAAACGTGAACATATCTGCAGGACAGAGGAAGAAACTTAAGAGAGCGTTAACAACTCAAGGCGAGGCGGTGAGATTCAAATTCACTCACGAAGATCTGACGAGAGGCGGTCAGGATTCGATCGCCTGGACCAGAAGTCAAATCAAAAGGATGGAGAAAGTGATTCGCGATGGAAGAGGGTTGACGGTGAGAATGAGTCCCGCTCAATTGAGATACAATTTGAGAATGAAAGGCGGTTTCCTATCGCTATTGGCAGGAATAGCCGCAAAAGCATTACCCTTCACCACAAAGGCACTACCCTTTCTCAGAAAGACTCTCGGCGTGGAAGCTCTCATGGGCCTCGCTAGTTCGGCAGTTGAGAAATTAATGGGTGGCAGCGGACTGTTTTTGAAGAAGGGAGGAGCCGTGTGTCGCGTCCATGTAGACGACAGCGGTAAAGGATTGTATCTAGAACCTGTTAGAGGTGGCAACTCTCTGAGAGGAAACGGTCTCTATCTGAAGAGTGGACGGAACATTGAGCGACTCAGCAAGGGTTTGTTGCTCGGTGAGAATTCGCCGTTTAAGAATATACCGATTTTGAATATGTTATTATAATATAAAATTGTATAAAATATAAATCATAGAAAGTATAAAATAATATATTTAAAATGGGTAAAAAGGTGGAGAAACAAATTTATCACCTGGATGAAAAGGTGGAGAAACAATTTGACGATAATGACAAATATCACAAGACAGAGAGCGAAAAAATAAAAAAATGGTTAGACGCTAATGATGGATATCTAAGGAAAGAACTAATGAAAGAGATAGATAAAGCATGGGATAGACGGTTGAGAATGAGACGCTTTCCACCGTCACCACTAACTTCTGAAGAGAATGGTAATGATGCGAGTGTTACCAAGAGATGCACAACATTCGTTCATAATTATGATTCAGAGAAACAAAAATGTTGTTATGAATGTATCATATCACAAAGAAAAAGAAGAAGAATCGACGCTGAAAATTGAGAGAAAAGGAAACGTTATTATAATATATGGTAATAGTGAAGAAGAAGGAAAACAAAAAAAAAATTAGATCTAAAGATGATCTCATTACTTTTTTCTTTTTTCATTTTTCTTCGCTAAAAATCAATCTCTCTATTGTTTATATTTCCATGCTCATTATTAGCATGTTGACACTCATGTTTTCAAGATGATCCCATCACGTTTTTTCTTTCTTCTTCGCAAAAAAAAAAAAATCAATCTCTCTATTGTTTATATTTCCAAGTCCGTTATTAGCATGTTGACACTCGTGTCTTCTCCTTTTTCGAAAACGTGTTGAATGTTTATCTTTACTCTTTTGAGTTTTCTTATATCGGTCAACTCGCTCTCACCACCCAATTTCTCCACGAGTTCGAATGAGATGTTTGGAAATATGTAATTTCCATAGGGCAACGACAAATCGTCCTTATCGAATTCTCTATCTTTGGCGATGATGATGTTCTGCAGATCGCTTTGGTACTCGTAAAACAAATCGAGTGCGGGTTCATCCAATTTCAAAGGCATGCGATATTTGTCGTATTTGCACTCTAAGCCCTTCGTCTTGACCTCGTTCAATTCGATGGGATCGTATCGTTGTAATCTATAGATTTTATGACCGAATTTCTTATACGTTTCAACTCGTTTCAATTTCAATTCGCATCTTTTAGGTGTTGCTGTCTTCATGATCGATTATTTAGTTTTTTTGTTTTACGAATTCTTGCAAATAATGTATATTTTAAATTTTGTATTTTAATAATTTGTTTAAAAAAAAGTGTTTTTTTTTGCTCTTTATATATATATATAAAAAAAAAAGTTTTTTAAATTTTAATTTTCTTTAATGTAAAAATTTTTTTGTAAAAAGTAATGAGATCATCTTTAGATCTCATTACTTTTTTTTCTTTCTTCTTCAGTAAAAATCAATCTATCTATTGTTTATATTTCCAAGTCCGTTATTAGCATGTTGACATTCGTCATTTTTCCACTTATGAAAATGGTTTGAATGTTTATCTTTACTCCTTTGAGTTCTTTTACATCGGTGAATGCGCTCTCACCACCCGATTTGTCCACGAGTTCGAGTGAGATTATTGGATATATGTAACTTCCATAGGACAACAATAAATCACCCTTGTCGAATTCTCTGTCTTCAGCGACGATGATATTATTCAGCAGATCGGTTTGGTACTCGTAAAACAAATCGAGCATGGCTTCGTCTAATTTCAAACACATCCGATATTTGTTGTAGTAGCGCTCTAACTCCTCCATCTCGACCTCATTCAATTCGATGGGATCGTATTGTTGTAATGTATACATATTAAAACCGAATTTCTTATACGCTTCGTCTCATTTCAATTTTAATTCGCATCTTTTAGGTGTTGTTGTCATGATCGATTATTTGGTTTTTATGAATTCTTGCAAATAATGTATATTTTAAATTTTGTATTAAAGAAAAAAATTGAATTTAAAATTTAACTTTTTTTTTTTTTTTTATATATATATAAAAAGAGTAAAAAAGCAAAACTTTTTTAACAAATTATTTAATACAAAATTCAAAAAAAATATTCTTACAAATGAAGCAAACAGATAAAACAATGGTAAATTTAAATGAGAAAACCATACCTCAGTTAAACGAGCTTTGTAAACTATTACAAATTTCACATTTCAGAAATCATAGAACTAAATCAAAAAAAATTGAAGTCATACAAGAATATTTGCGAAACGCTAGAAAGGCAAACGAAATGTCGATAGCAACGACGTCAAAAGATGCATCGGTTGTGAAAAATGAGAAGATAGTAAAAGGAATCGAAATGCCGACGTCGAAAAAACCCAAAAACATTTCGATTGTGAAAAATAAGAAGACGACTAAACGAAAAGCCATTGAAGAACATCAAGTTTCCAAAGAAAAGAAAAGAAAAACTAAAACGAAAACGAGTGATGCACTTCAGATTCTAGACAAACGAGATATATCGAGCAAAATTCAACGAGCAATCGACGAAGGGAAAGGAGAAGAATATGTAACACGACTCGTTGCGGAACTATTCCAATCGAAACCTGTAGAATGGGAGAGTGCGATGAAAGGCGTTTTTAAAACTTTCAACGTGGTTCCCTTGTTCAAGAAAATTGATCCGAAATTGTTCATGGAATGGGTGAAGAAAAAAGTATTGGATTTGTTTTGGGAATACATGAATGTGGGATTAAAAATTAAGATGATACTCCATTGCATGATGAATAAAATCGACGTGAAGTCCGGTGAGAGCATCGTGAAAAATGCATATTTCAGATCTAACGTTGAACCCGTATTTTGAGGTTCAGATTTATCGGACATTTTCGAAAAGATGAAAGACAAGATGTTGACGTCTCTTGCGAATTATCAACATGAAGGCAGTAATTGGACGTTCGATGAGGTGTTGAAACTCGAAATTCACATAAATGAAAACGATCCATTGAAAGGTTCTTCCTACTTGGAATTACCGTATTTCTTGGCTAAGAAACACGCCGTGGTCAACGTGAGAAATAAAGATGATCAGTGTTTTAAATGGGCAGTCACCTCCGCTTTATACCCTGTTGAAATAAACTTCGATAGAGTTTCTCGTTACGTGGAAACTTCTAAAAATCTCGATTGGACCGGAGTAACTTTTCCAACAGAGTTAAAACATATCGAACGTTTCGAGGCTCAAAATCCCACCGTAGCAGTGAACGTCCTTGGATACGACGACGAAAAACAAAAGATCTATCCTCTCAGACAGACTTCGTATCGCGGAAGAGAAAAGACGATTATTTTATTATTGATTTGGAATGGTGACAATCGTCATTATTGTTGGGTTAAACATCCGACCCGATTACTGTCGAAACAAAATAATAATCATAAAGGAAAGATATCTTTATGTTACAATTGCATGAACATATTTAAGACCAAAAAATCATTAGCGAAACATCAGGAATATTGCAACGAAAATCAAGGTGTCGCCGTCGAAATGCCCAAACCCAACACCATCGTGGAGTTTGAAAATCGCAATAGAAGGTTAAAAGTACCATTCGTCGTGTACGCCAATTTCGAATGTTTCACCGCGAAAATGAGTTCCTGTCAACCCAACGCTCTTCAAAGTTACGTCAAAAGATATCAAAAACACATACCTTCGGGCTATTGCATTTACGTGAAATGCGCTTTCGACTCGCAACATGACATGGGTCCCTTCAGCTACACGAAACAGTATGAAGATGACGACGTGGCTCAAAGGTTCGTGGAAGAGTTAGAATCGAAAATTCAAATGTTATACGACAAATTTAAAACTCCGGCAAAAATGATCATCACGCGAGAGCAGCAGGACGAAAATAACAGAGCCACCGAATGTCACATATGCAGACAATCGTTCGATGAGAATTCGAAGGAAAATAAGAAGGTCAGAGACCACAATCATTACACGGGTCTGTATCGCGGTCTGGCTCACAGCAAGTGTAATTTAAAATATTGAGACGCCGTTTTCTATCCGGTGATGTTTCACAATCTCTCGGGTTACGACAGTCATCTGTTCGTGAAAAATCTCGGCACCTCACACGAAGAATTAAATTGCATCGCGAACAGCGAAGAAAGATACATTTCCTTCATGAAATGGAAGTTCATGGAGAAGAAAAGAGTAATCGACGGAGAGACGTTGAAAGAAAAAAACGAAATTCATTCGTAGAGCCATACGTTTCATCGACAGTTTTAAATTCATGTCGACCGCTCTAGAAAAATTAGTCGATAACATGAGCAAGGATAAATTTAAAATCATGAACGAACATTTCGGAGAATGAGTAGACGTCATGTTGAGGAAAGGAGTCTATCCTTATGATTACATGAACGATCTAAAGAGATTCGAAGACACCGCACTACCTTCGAAAGAAGATTTTTATTCGAAATTATACGAATCCGACATTTCCGACGAGAATTACGAACACGCTAAAAACGTGTGGAAATCATTCGATATGAAAACCATGAGAGATTATCATGATCTCTATCTGAAGATCGACGTTCTGCTCTTGGTAGACGTGTTCGAAAATTTTCGAGAAAAAATTACGATCTGGATCCCGCTTGGTATTTCACCGCACCCAGTCTAGCGTGGGACGCTCTGTTGAAGACTTCCGAAGTCCAATTGGAATTATTATCCAACGTGGATATGTTTCACATGTTCGAAAGGGCTGCGAGAGGTGGCGTCTCGATGATCTCCCACAGACATTCTGAAGCTAACAATCCCTACATGAAAGAAGGTTTCGATTCGAAACGGTCGACTAAATACATACAGTATTGGGATTGCAAATAATCTGTATGGTTGGGCTATGAGTCATCCTTTACCGATTGGAAATTTCGAATGGGTGACGGAACCGGAAGAGATGCAAAAATGGAGAGACTATCCTTGCATTTTAGAAGTCGATTTGAACTATCCGGAAGAATTACACGATCTACACAACGATTATCCGCTGGATCCCGAACGAATGGAATTGAACGAAGAAGACGAGGAAAAACTCATTCCGAATTTATTTAACAAACGTAATTACGTCGTCTACAGAGATAATTTGAAACAATACGTCGATTACGGGATGAAATTAGTCAACATACATCGCATCATTCGATTCGACGAAGAGCCTTGGATGAAAAAATACATCGATCTCAACACGAATCTCAGAATTCAAGCCGAGAACGATTTCGAAAAAGATTTCTTCAAACTCATGAAGAACTGCGTGTATGGTAAATCGATGGAAAACATCAGGAAGAGAACCGACATTCGACCCGCCACGTCTGAGAAAAGAGCTAAAACATTAGTGGCGAAACCCAATTACAAACACCAAACCATATTCGACAAAAATCTAGTGGCCGTTCACATGCAAAAGATGCATCTGAAGTTTGACAAACTGTATTATCTCGGACCGATCATCTTAGATATCAGCAAGCGATTGATGTACGAGTTTCACTATGATTACGTCAAACAAAAATTTGGTGATAAAGCCAAACTACTGTTCACCGACACGGACAGTTTAGTTTACGAGATAGAGATGAAAGACGTCTACTGAGATATATCTCAGGACGTGGCCGAGTGGTTCGACATGAGTAATTATCCCATCGATCACCCATCCAACATTCAATCGAACGACAACAAGAAGGTGGTGGGTAAATTTAAGGACGAGAGCGGTGGTAAACAAATCGTCGAATTCGTAGACTTGAGACCCAAACTGTATGCTTATCGTCTAGAAGATGATGAAGAGATCAAGAAGTGCAAAGGAGTTAAAGCGTGCGTGGTGAAGAAAAACATCTCTTTCCAAGAGTATAAAGATTGTCTGTTAGGAAGTGGTCCGGTGTATAAGACTATGAAATCGATTCGAAGTGAAAATCACGACTTGTATACCGAAATAGTCAACAAGATTTCGCTAACGGCCGACGACAATAAGAGATTCGTGTTAGGTGATAAAATAAGCACTTTGGCACTCGGACATTGGACTGTGGATCTAATTAGAGACGATATGAATGTAGATGATTGGATTCTAGATACGATTGTGGATGATAAGATTCCAGATATGATTGTGGATGATAGGATTCCAGAAAATCAAGAAGAATTAGATAGATGCAAAATTACAGAAATCGATAGTGACATCGAGAAAGTTAGTTTAAAAAGAAAAAGAAAAAAAGAAAAAAAAACCCTAACGAACTCCAATTCTTAAATTCCGAAAACGTTCGAGCTAAGAGAGACAAACTACGTTTGATATCTCTTTTTGCATCGTCTTTTTTCGCAGGTAGCGAAAAAGATGTATTTGAATATAATAGATATTTGCAGTTGTTCTTCTTGTTCAAAAAATTGTTAAAAGATCAAGAGAAATACATTTACGACACGGTGTCTAAAAAATTTCATTCGTTAAATCACCACAAAACGATCGAATCTGTTCTACTAAAAGATGGTAATATCAGGATTTCAGAAAATCAAGAGGAATTAGACGGATTCAAGATTATGGAAATCGATAGAGACATCGAGAATGTTAGTTTAAAAAGAAAAAAATAAATAAAAAAAAAATAACGTCATTTTAGTGAATTATAATAAAATAAATAAAAAAAAATATACGCATTTATGAATAAGAAAATAAAGATATCCGTAGAAGGTGTCGTCTTACCTAATGAACCCCTATCCAACATCGATCTGTTGAATGCGGCAAAGGATTTGAAAATCAAAGATTTTCTAGGCGTGTTTTCCAGAGATGCCTTGCCGAAGAGAAGACCTTGACAATCGGAATGCGGAATTTTAAATCTAGACGATTCATCGGGTGAAGGCACTCACTGGGTGGCGTGGATCAAGAACGGGAAGAAGAAAAA
This sequence comes from Pictodentalium vernedei, assembly GCA_031216915.1. NCBI lineage: Eukaryota > Metazoa > Mollusca > Scaphopoda > Dentaliida > Dentaliidae > Pictodentalium > Pictodentalium vernedei. The sequence continues at coordinate 232,845,120 of CM062290.1, read as the reverse complement.
TTATTATTTCGACAGCTATGGAATCTCGTCGCCAAAAGAAATAAAGAATTATTTCAACAAATCAATGGTTCGTTACAACACGAAACAAGTGCAATCACCAGATCAAGTGTTTTGCGGTCACCTGTGTCTCTACGTTCTCAAGAGATGGTCTGAAGGAGATCAATTTCAAGACATTCTCAATGATTTACATTAGAGAGAGATTTTTTTTATAGTATATATAAAGATAAAAAATTATTTTAAAAAATTTTAATCGAATAAAAACAAAAAATAAAATAACATAGTTCATTTTTAATAAACTGCGTTTTGAATATATTTTTTCTAAAAACAAAAATCCTCACAACAACATGCCAGTCGATAAATTTGGTAGAAGTGACGACGAAAAAGTCAACCCAAGAAAGAAGAGGAAGACGTTCGAAGTCGACGATGGTTACGACGTTGCCAACTTGGATGAACATTACGTTCGGAGATAGAACCTCGAGAAGAACCTTTGAACATGAACGATAAGAAGCTCTACAATCCTCCCAAGCTGATAGATCTCGCAGATGCTGCGACTAAAAAATACGTTGACAGGGGGAACGCCGATTTTGAATGAATCCTGCTAGATAATTACGTGGATAAAACCATGACCGACGATCTCGATCTGAATCCAAACGTTTGGTGAACGTCGCGAATCCCATAGATCCCACCGATGCCGCGACCAAGAAATACACGGATGACTCTCATGCGAGATTCAGCGAACACCTGAGAAATAGATACGTTACGAAAACGATGCACTCGGAATTGAACACCAATTCTAACAAGATAACGAACGTGGCCACTCCCACGAATCCCAAGGACGTGGCGACCAAACACTCTGTAGATCTGGAACAGAGAAAGTCTGACAGACGAGAAATGAAATCGGATCTGAATACGGGATTCAACAAGATATTGAATCTGTCGGAGATCAATGACACGGATGCAGACTCAACCACGGTCAACAAGGGCTACGTAGATTCTGCCGTGATACAATCGCAAGAATACCTAGAATCGCAAGTGGACGATCTCTACCTGAACAAACAATCTGGCAGAACCATGGAGAGTGGCATCAACATGAATGGTCACAATTTATTCGGTCTCGATCATGATCCTGAATTCGATTCCAGCGCAGTCAGCAGAAAGTACGTGGACGACAACTCGGTCTGGAGAAAGGGTGACATCATGGAAGGTAAACTAGACATGGGTGGACACGCGCTCACGAATCTACCAGATCCCGTGAACATGACGGATGCCTGCATCCTGATTTCGGTGGTGGAGAAAGTCAAATATGCTAGACAATTGATCACTGTGTGGGCCGAGGAGGCCGGCACCTTAGATGAGGGAAAAGCTGAGTGGTCTTTCGGAAATGGAGGTAGCGGATCGAAACAGGTGGAATATCCCATGCCGCTGGGAGGTGAAATCCTTCGAATGAGTCTGGCTTCCTCGGATTTGAATAACAGAGCAGTCGTCAATCTCATGGTGAATGGAGTAGAGAGCGATAAGAGATACAGTGTCGAAAAGACTCAGAATCAACACGCGAATGTTAGCACATTAGGCACGCCTCTCAAAGTGAACGCCGGAGACAGGATTAATTTCATTACAAAAACCAATAATCCCAAAGCCGCCACTTCCGTGGTGAGTCTACTGATCGAACTAGTTCCTTTGAACAAACAGTGAATGCGCGAAAATAATGAATTAAAAAAATAATGTGTGATTATTAAAAACAAAAAAAAATGTAATGAGATTTAGAAAGATGTTCAATCTCTCTAGATCACATTACTTTATTTATTTTTTTTTTGTTTTTTTGTTTTTAATAATTACTCATTACTTTTATTTTTTTGTTTTTTTTGTTTTTTTTATTTTTTCACACTCATCTCTCATCGAATGATCGACATCTTATTTCCGTCTGATTCGAATTGTAATTCTCGGTCTGACAGGACCAGAGCGAAGGCTTTGGTTTTTCTCGGCACGTTCCTATCGAATTGCATCTTGATCTGAATGTCTAAGACACTACTCTTGAGTCATTCACTCTGTTTACTGACGTCGAATACGAACATGGGATACATCGACTTGTATTCGCCGGGAGATATGTTAGGGTTGCTCATCAATTCGTCTAGACCGTGATACTTCTTTCTAAAATCAGCGGCGTTGCCGTACAGTCTGCAGAAATCGTTCTTGTCGAACGACGTGCTGTAATCGATTGCTGGATATCTCGTGGCGTTCAGAATCACTTGCATGTTTCTCAAATGGCAGTGATCGAACAGTGATGCACTCTTTTCCTGAGACCCGTCCCTATCGGTCTGAAACGCAACCACGATGAAACGCGGTCTCTCGGAAGCAGATTTCACCGTCAATCTCCAATCGAAGTGATTCGTGGAGAGAGGAATGCTAGCCGTGTCGCACTGTCTCATTCTAAATCCCACGGGTAATTTACTCTTGGATTCTATGATCTTGTAGAGACGCACTTTCTCCACGATCGAAGGCTCCACGTGCGGAAGGAACCACGATATCTTGTGTAGAGTTATCTTACCCGCATCGGTCGCAGTGAGTCTCACTATTGCGTCGTCGTTTTCTTTTCGAATGAACGTCAGATTGTGTTTGAATCCGTACATGATCTTGTTGTAATCGTCCGCAAATCTGAAGATGTGTCTCAAAGGTATCCTGAACGAAAATGTTCCTTTAGGTCTGGACGTCTTGATGACGTAGTCGAATATCGCGGCGGCACCGGCGCTAGCAGGGCCTACGGTGTCTTTCACCCACAACTGATTAAGTCCTCTAGATTTCAAAAAATCATCAGGATACGTCAAGCGTCCGAACATCGTGGTGGCCTGACTGGGATGAAACACTGATTCTATCTCTTGTCCGGATAGTATGTAGTTTATGTTACTGAATAGATGCATGATGCCATTATTGGCTAGAGTAACCATGTTGTCGTCGGCGTAGTCGCTCCCATCTTCCTTGGTGAGATGTCCCTGCACCACTATGTAACTCTCGCTAGGATGTACGAATAAATCTTGAGTTTCGACGTTGATTCTTATCTCTCCCGCATTGTTCAAACTCGTTCCGGTTACCGGTTCATATTCGTGAACCTCATATTCTTGAATACTTTCATCTTTCACTATGCTTCGTGCTATATCTAGTATATTTGTCATTTTAAAGGATTTTTAGTTTTTTGTTTATTAATTAACTTGCTTTTTTTTATCTAAAAATAGTTTTTAATTATTTTTTATTATTTTTTTCTCTATTATATATATGTGTGTAAACAAGAAAATGTTAAAGAGAGTAAATAAAAAAAATTTTGTCTTCTTCATCAAAACTTCGTCTTCTGTAATTGTTGTTCGTAAAACTTTCCGATGATCTCTTCTCCATCCAAAGCTTCGATTTCGTAAGTCACCGAATCGGTAGGAAATAGTTTGATTATCACGAAGATTTCCGAGGTCCATCAAGGAGTATAACCCTTTTCGAAGTGCTTCTTATAAGCGTAGATTCTCACTCAATCACCGACCACAAATTTCGGATTTCTAGACTTCTTTCTGATCTTAGATCTCTCAGGATATAGATTCGCGTAGACCCGTTTTTCGTTTCGAGGATCGCTAGCTTCCGCGGGAGTCATCTTGGTCGATCTGTGTCGCGTGTTGTTGTAATCTTTGACCAGACCGTTCAGAGCGTATATGTATTTCTTGGTCGAATTTGCCGTGAAGTATCTGTGCATCTTTTCTTTCATCGTTCGATTCCAACGTTCCACCACGCTGGCTTTCTCTTCGTTTTCGATCGAGTAGAGGTCGACCAATCGACGAACGTGCTTGTTGTAGAATTCCTTTCCCTTATCCACCCACAATTTACTAAGTTTTCGAGAAGACGAGTCGAACACACTCTTCAGAGCCTCAGCGACGCAAGGTCCCGATTTATTCTTCAAAGCTCTGATCCAACTGTATTTGGAAAACACGTCGATGACCGTCAATAGATATTTGACGCCCTCGTTCCACCTCGAAAACGATCTCATGTCAACCAAGTCGGCAGACCAAATATCATCCAGACCCTTCACGAACACCCTTCTCTTTCGAAATTTACACACTATGGGTTTGTGTAACTCCTCGGCCAATTCGCTCATCAATAATCGTTTCTTCTTCTTTTCAGATGCGCCTTTTTTTTTTGAACGCCCCATCCGAATCGACGTTTTGCACCGATCAGATTGCCAACCAGCAAACGTTCCATCTTCTCTCTCCTGGTCGGATTCGATATGCCTCTCAATTTCCCCAACATGTTTTTATCGCAGACGTCATTGCGAGTCTTGGTGTCATGATGTTCGGCGTAGCACAGATTGTGATCATACGCGGCCGCACAGGTTTGCTCCAAGATTTGGGTGTCAGATCGGCGTTGAGTCTCTTGTTCAATTTCGTTCCGGGTCCCGTGAAACTGTGACCGGGCAGATGCATTTCGAAAGGTAGATTATTGATCATTTTATTCATGATGCCTTTACCTTTGCTCGCGTTCTTTTTTTTTTGACGAATCTAGTCTTGACAGAACCACACACGTCGCATATTCCGCGAAGCATCTGTCTGTCATTTTTAGTTCGCACTTCTCTAGAATTACTCGTCTCAGTAACTCTCTTACACTTTACGGAATGCATTTTTAAGAGTTATTTAAATTAATTTTGTTTTTTTATTTTATATATAAATTTAATAATTAATTCTGTTCTTATTATATATATATATATTTTTTTTTCAATCGCTGCTCTTGAGTTCTATCATCTTACTGAATTCCTCCCTGGCCTCTTTCCTCCCCTTTTCCATGAGAGAATCCTTCATCTCTTCCTTGATGATCTGACGAGTCTTGATTCTCACGGCTTCTTTCATGGCATCGTATTTCGTTTTCTCGCTCAATATCGCGAAGTATTCTCCGTCCGATATCCTACCGTCTTTCAACGCCATAGAGATCATTTCGGATATCGTGTCGATCTTGGAGTCGGCCAAGACGCGAATCTTGTCGTGTTTCTTCACCTTCAGATATAATTTCCTACTCAAAAAGTTTCCGAGTGTGCTAAACAATCCGGCGGCGAGGGCCACTCCTTCAACGGTCAACACGATCAGAATGGTGACCGCGGTCGACAACAATCCGATGCCAGCCGCGTGTAAACCCATGGAAATCGTGATGAGTGTCGTGTCGATCGCGTTGACGAATGTCACGAAACGCGAATACTTCTTCTTGAGAGAACGACGAGAATCTCTCTCTCGAGTTAGATACTCTTGGATTCTATTGATTTGATCGATGCGATACCTCTCTCCTCTTTCTCTTTCTTCTAGCGATGGTGCCATCGGCAAAATGTCGATCGGCTTCTCGTCCTCGTCGTCCACTAACGTCGGATACAATTTATTTCTGGTTCTCATTTTTGTATTTTTTTTTCTTTCTAATATTAGATAAAAATTTTATGTGTGTATTTTCTTTTTATTTTCTATTTTCCCTTATTTTATATCAACGAAAAAAACTTAGACGTATGCTTCATTCAGCAATAATTTCTTGATGCATCCCTTGTCTTCTAAAGTCAGACTTTTACGCGCCAATTTCAGTTCTTCCGAATCTGTGGGCTTGTCTTGATTCTTACAGAAGACTAATCTCTTCCAAAACGTGATCACATCGTTGAATCTAACGCGTTCGAACGCCGGTTCGAAATACATGACGACCATATCTTCTCTTTCCATCGTCAGACACGAATGATTCTCGTGATCGAAGTCTAGATGATCCTGACATCCGACGCATCGTTCTAACAAGATGGGACATAGTTCTTCGTTCATGCAGATTGCGTATGCTCTCATCAGCATGTTTAAAAGAAACCTCACTCTAATAGTCTGAGAATCGCTCATGATTTACGTATTTTTTTTTATTATCTATTCGATTTGATATATTTATTTTTCTAAATAACTATTATTTATACATTTTTTTTCTCTCCTATATATATCGATCACTTTTTTTATTTATTTCCTCGGGGTATTCCCCCTGCTCACGTCAGAAATGGAAGCGTTCGAGAGTTGTCCGTCAAGTTTTTTGGAGGAAAAAAAATCTGGGTATTCCCCCCACCCCACGACGAGGGGAGATAACTCTGTATGGTCGAGTTTATGAGAATCGAGCAATCTGATTGGTCGATTAGCTGAGTTTGGGAATTCCCATAGTGGGAATTCCCCTAATGACGTCATAAATGGGAAAAACCCACCGCCTCAAAACAATAGCGGATTCTGGATCACTGATGCAGAATCCGCAAACCGTTTTTTTTTATGCTAGCCCAGAATTTTGCTCGCGTTCACCAACGATGGATCGATGGTCTGATCTGCGATGGGAACGTTGACAAAATTTTTAAAGTAAAAAAAAAAAAGTGAAAATGTACAATTTCATCTTTTTTTTAAAAACGCGTGACATTCAACGTTCACCACGAGTATTTGAACGTTAAAAGTGCGATCTAGGAGTCACAAAAAAACATGGGAGATTCAACATCACTGAACATTTTTGTGAACAAGCGTGCAATTTAACACTGAATCCCACGTTGGTAAACGTATCGTGTACACGTACATGTACAAAGTGATAGAGAATCCGCCTTTATTACCTACTACGGAGTATTTGAGCACACCTCTCTTCCTGCATTTCTGAAGCGATTTTGAAGCTCCATATTCAGAAGGTCATTATGGAAAAAACGAAGCCCATTCTGAAAAACCTTAAGTAATAGTTATAGTTATACTAGCTACCATACTCGTCCAAAGTCGGAAACGAAATTTCTTGAAGCAAAGGATCCACTTCATGAAACCCGACCCACCCAGTGACACTCTGTGGGCTGATGAGCTGAATAGACATTCCAAGTTTGGCGGTGATGTGAGAGACAGTCTAGAAGAACCGAGGAAAGAAACACACATACTCTAAAATCCTTTGTGTTAAAAATCAACCAAATCAACAGGAGTTGAGTGAATATGAACCCAATTGGGTTTGAGAGTGCTCACACAAACAAACATTTCCACAAATTATAGTATGATGATTCTGCCTTGCATGTGGGACGGCAGGAAATGTCTAACGACGCGCAATAAGCACAACGCGCTGTCATTTTGGTTAGACTGCTTATTCGAATAGCCCGACCATAATCACACATAAGAACAGTCGGGCAAATTTATGTCGTGGTCGGCCGAACACCCCTCCACCCCACACCCTCAGTATCTGAAGACTGACCGTTACGGTCCAGGAACTGGTGGTGTATGTTTCAATAGCATCGAAACGGGGCATGGACAACTTTTGTTTCATACCAAGCATAAAGCAAAAAAGTTCGGTACTGTGGTTCTAATATTGTTACGTGATTTACTAGAAAAGGTCATGAGTTTTCTGAAATTGCGAACAGCTATAAAGTGCTATGTCGATTAGAGTTAAACATTTTTTGTTATCGATATATTGCTATCTGGATAAATGAATTAAGTTTATTACCTTACTGAACATAATGGAGCAGTACACTGTCAAGGATATTATAACACGACCATTTCGACAGGATAATGACAATGACAAACATTGGCCTGCACTGTTGTTGAATCTTGTACAAGGATATTCGATATCTTTGTTCCGGATTATTTCGTTCGAAACAAGCGAATAAGCGTTTCAGAGTCCACTCAGATGAATTCAGCATGAAAACTGCAATGATACGTGTTAGTAAACATGCGAGGCGAACGAGGAGGGGCTGATTCGCCCATTTATTTTTAAACCTCGAGTGGATAAAGCCTCGTTTGCCCCCCCCCCCCCCCCTCTCCAACCCCGTCCCAATTTTTATCTTTGACATTTGCAGAATAGATAAACATGCTCCACTGTGTGGGGAATTATGTCGCAGACAGCGCTTATAAAATTTGGTAGGATTTTATATTGGCCTATGCGTTCAATAAATGAGCAAAGAAAATTGCCCTGACGCTAAACAGCTTTTCCCTTCCCCGACTAAGCACCAATTAACCCTCAAAGTTGATTTCGTTGGAGAGGTTGTGGAATGACACACTTACTACGCTGCCGTAATCAACTGTGCCGCTCTATTAATTTAGAGCTGCTGCAGATGAATGGTTGTCTCCTGCACTTTAACGTTCATTCAGGCTCCTCTCCCCACCCCAACATTCTGGGCTGCCCGAAAACCTGTTATTACCCGGGCTTAGAGTGTTCTGGCATTATCATATCAGCAAATAGCCCCCTGCTCTCCTTCCAACCTCTGAAGGCAAGTGATAAGGCTGTATAACTTCATTAAAGTAACGAATCCCAGTTAGATTATTATAGATTTTTACTATCTATAGTCTTGTCTGCACAAAAAAAAAAAAAATAGAAAAAAAAGAAGAAACCCAAGAAAAAAATCCAAACCGATTGATCTTATGATTCTGAAGCAATATCTAGTCCATGTCTGTTACCCCTTTGCTAAAAGGCTTTTCTTGGACAAAGTTTTTTGGTAGTTGAAATATGCCTTCATTCGAAGTTTAAACAGGTATAACTTGAGGCAGCGTTAACCCTTTACCTAACGTATTACGTAAATACCCGGTCAGCGATATACATAACATCGCCATTCAAAGTTTATTATTTTTTAAACGTTTTATTTTGAAACAAAGCTGATGGTCCCTCAATAGAACCAACTTGTCCCACTGAGGGGTCATTAGCTATGTTTGTAACTCCCAAAATGAATATTTTTTTTGCAAGTGTTTCCTATTCGCGTTAGGTAATGAGATAAACAATAAACAATTTTTATCTCGCGTACCACGAGCTACTCCGGCGGAGTTGGCTTTGGCGTCGGCATCAACGTCTAATAATGTAAGAGTTTGTGTTTAAGTAAATTATTTTGAGTCCAGTGGTCCCAGAGCTTTCAAATTGCAGTTGTGGGTTTTTTTAGGTGAAAACTCAAGTCGGTTTTCTGTTATAAGAAGTTCTGTTAAAGTAAACTTTATTGCATGGTGATCTATATTGCTTATGGGTGTATTTTTGCGATTGTAGTTTCTCTTAACCCTTATACCAAGTATATGTGCTGCTATTTTGCTCGTTTTTCCTTTTTTCAGCAAAAAAAATTGTAAACTTGTACTTGTAACAATTAATGTTTCAGTCAGCTCCAATATCCTAATTGTAAGAGTTTGTGTTTAAATTGGTTTCTTCAACCTTGGGCTTTCAGTTTGCAGCTGGGGGTTATTTAGGACAATGAGTAGAGTTCTTAAACCTAATTAGATTTTCTTTAAGATGAAAACTTGTTTAATTTTCTGTTGTAAAAAATTATGCTAAAGTAAGTTTTATTTGCTCACCAACTTCAAAGAACTGGTGAGCTTTTGTGGTGACTGCGTCGGCGTCAAATGCACTTGTCCAATTTTGTAAGAGTTCGTGTTTAGGTTATTTTCTCAAAGTCCAGTGACGCCAGGGCTTTTATATTGCATATGTAGGTTGTAGGGGCTATCACAACAATATCCAACCCCAATGCTGTGACTTTTTCTAATTCCACCTAACCCAAACTAAGTCAATTTCTCTTTTTATACCAAGATTACCTATTTTACTATATGTAAAACGCCTATGACATAAATTTTAGCTTTACACCCCAACCGCGGTGAACACGCCAGCAATGGAACTTTAATAGTTAAATGTTACACCTACAGTAGAATTACATCCAAGTTGACCTTCAATGGCGTCGACCTAAATGAAAACTTGTCTAAATTTATCGCACGTCGCCTCGCGAAGAGTGAAATGAAGGTGGCAATTATTTATTACGTTTTTAAATGGGTTTACCTCATAAGATGCTCAAAATTAACAAACATGTATTGTCTCATGTTAATAAAGCATCCACTACTCGAAATAGTATGTTATTATGTTATTAAAACGAAAAAGGCTCCGTTTCTTTTTCCATTTCGTTTCGGCGATAAAATTGACGGCGGAAGGACCGGTCACCGATGCTCATGTAAACAAAAACAGATTCGCACGTTTGTACGTCTGATGTTCAATAAAATCGAGAAAAATAATAGCGACTCTTAATAATCTGACGATCATGGTATAAATAAAATATACCCAAAGTAGCTTGGTGTACCAAATGTTCACCACACGTGGTGAAGTGGTGTTAACCGAGCGCCAAAGGCTCGCGGTTAACACCACTTCACCACGAGTGGTGAACATTTGGTGCACCAAGCTGCTATGGGTATATTCTATATGTAAGAATTGGCGTTTAGGTCTGCTCTTATACAGATTGTGGGGCCTTCACTTCTTATTATTTTTTTAAATTTCAATAATATCTTTACGTTATAACCCTAGTGTTTGCGAAGATTTAACTGAATCTTTTATTATTTTTCAGTCCAACATTTCATGTTTTTCTCGGACGAGTCAATTTTAGGTTGTAAAAATTTGTTTTGAGATGAGTTTTGTTTCTGTTTGTCTTTCCATCTGATTAATATTATAGACTTTGGTTATTGAAGTCCATTGCAGTAATATTTAACCCTTAAATCTATGTATTTTCCGGAATTTGATGGGGATTTTAGCCAAAACTTCGTTATTTTATTACTGCAAGAATTAATATTTAGGTCAGCTTTTATACACATTATGGTGCCTTAACTTCTCATTACACTGTATTGTTTTAGTCGAAGGACATCTTTAGACATTACGATACTAGATGCACAAATTTTATGGAATTTTTATTCAGTCGAAGAATTCATATTTTTCTGAACGAAGCCAATTTTAGGTTGTAAAAGTTTGTGTTAAGGCGAGTTCTGTTTCTGTGGGTCTTTTCAAGTGATCCAACCAAATATTCCAACTTTTCCCTCAATTTCACCTCAAATTTTCAGCCCAAAGTAAGTCAGGTTCTCGGTGTAAGAATTAGCGTTTACGTCGGTGTTTGTGCAGATTAGGGAGCCCTAACTTTTCATATTACAATATATTCCTCTGAATATTAAATATAGCCATCATTTGAGGTGATATAAACAATGAAAATGCAACATCAAGGGGCTTTCTTGTCGCTGAATCGACTGCATCGAGCATGGATGTAGGTGAGCGTCCGGGATATAACATCCCTCGTACATACATTTGGTCGCCAATCAGTTGACAACATTATCTTTGGTTGAGCCGTTTCGAAGTCAAGAAATTGCCCCTCTTCTCTCAGTTACACAAAAATGCATCTCCAGTTTTTAAATAGTATTGGACAACGATTGTTGTTATCTTCCAGAGAAAAATGGTTTGCAACACACGATGTGCCCAGGATATCTGCGTACATATTTCCAATATCCGCACATCACATTCTTCTCATACAACAGACACTTCCTTCCTAGAACTATTCCAGGTAACAAGCAATCAGAATCACTCTCCACATTGAATAATTAAGTTCATCGAATTCAGAAAAAAATATTTCACTTGACAGAAAATAGGTACAATATTGAGCCTCCATTTTCACAGAACTCTTCAAAATGGTTTGGCCCGTAACAGCAAACACTTTGAGATGGTACACAATATGATTTTTTTTGCTTCGAAACGTAACGTTTAGAATGACACGTGCACATTGACGAAGAAAAAGTAGGAAAGCGTCTTCCTATCTTCGGGTCCAATATTTACGAAATCAACACTGAATTAGGGAAAAAAAAACAACAAAAATAGCATCCGAGAGGAGAGGTTCTACAGTATTGTCGACAGGAAGTCCGACAGATAATTTCGACCAAGTCGCGTCCCGGCCGGAATCCGATCGAAATTCTCTGTCAGCTTTTATAGTTGAAAATGCCATCCTTTTTATAACATACGCAAGGAGCTTAGGGGTCAAGATCTATATTCTGGAAGCAAAACGAGATGGTTTTTTTTTTTATTAGTTTTGGATCAGATATTCGTAGAGTTGGTTGCAAGTCATTAGGTGAAAGGTTAAACAGACCAGTTATAATTAAGATATTATTTAGAGTTACGCTAAATATTTCATACCCTTGTTGTTAACTCTTGTTATTACGGATGAGTTTCATTTACCAATATCAAGTTAACATAACGCTCCCACAAATATATAAAATATGTTACAGAGAAATGGTGGCGTCGCGGTACCCGGTTCTCGTCAGATCACCGAAGTTAAGCAACGTCGAGCGCGGTTAGTAGTTGGATGGGTGACCATTTCAGTGACTGATTCGCGCTCCCGCATTGTGTCCTTGGGGAAGGCACTTAACCCCGATTGCCTACACGAGGGCACGATGACGCTGTGTACTAAGGTGTACTGCATGTCGAAGGTGCGCAAGTCTTCAACCAATCTAACCCTGCCTGTGCCGCGGTGCAGAGTTCAGAGTTACGATGTTGGAGAGCTGAAAGCTACTCGTCGTTGCTCGGTGGTTCTCTCCGGGTACCCCGGCTTCCTCCACCCGTAAAACTGTCACCGACATGATATGACCCTGGCTGTTAATGTGTCGTTAAACCCTAATAAAAAACAAAACAAAAAAACCCAGAGAAATAGTTTAATCGAAATTCTCTTCTCAACCTGTATCGAGCACCTGTGGTGGAAACAGCTAAACTGTCTTATCAGAAAATGGATACCCCCACCCCCTTATATTTTTGTTCCCTCGGATAGTAGTCGGACAGAGTACAGAATATATCATATACTCAGTCAAACAAGAAAGTATAATAGAAACAAATGTGAAAAAATAGCATAAAGGATGAAATATAATAGTTCTGATGTTGCATGTTTGTGGACAAGAAGTCGTGCAAAGAGTTTAGTAACATGTTGCTGTTGTCCACCGAACGGTATACAATTTTGCTTGGGATTTCAAAATAGCACGTGCTACCCGAGAATGTCAAATTAAATGGGTGACCGACGATTTTCTTTGTGTTATGCTGTGCTAGAGAGCCTGGGTTATTGAGAAAACACGCTAGTTTTTATCTTCCGACATTTTAAAAAATGCCAAGGTTAACCGAAAATCAGAGGTTGCGTGCCATTGGTATGCATGAGGCTGGGATACCCACAGATGAGCTCGTTTCTGAGTTCGGAGTCACTGTGGCCACTATTTACCGTCTTATTGGAAGGTATAGAACCACTGGATCTACTGCCGATCGACCGCGTTCAGGTCGACCAAGAGTTACGACCTATGTACAAGACCGACACATCAGAACGTCTCACTTGCGGGATCGCTTCCTTCCGGCGACGAGGACAGCAGCAATTACTCCTGGTAGAACTAACAATAGAAACAGTGCACACACTGTCCGCAACAGACTCGCTGAACACGGCATCCGAAGTAGGCGTCCATACTACGGACCAATCCTTACCCAGCGTCATCGTACCGTCAGAATGGAATGGGTACGTCAGCGTGTTCGCTGGACTCAGCAGCGTTGGAGCACAGTTCTTTTTAGTGATGAATCACGATTTTGTCTACTACGCGTTGATGGTAGAGACGAGGAGAACGGTTTTCTGATGCTTGCGTGCGGGAATGCGACCGTTTCGGTGGGGGTAGTATAATGGTTTGGGCAGGAATTTCCTTGTACCATCGAACGCAGTTGATCTCCATCGATGGTAATCTGAATGGTAATCTGAATGGGCAGGGGGCGCGGTGGCTCAGTTGGTAGAGGTGCAGGCTGCAAGCCGAGAAGTACTCGGTTCGAATCCCACCTGCGGCAACCGCGTTGTGTTCTTGGGCAAGACACTTCACCCCGATTGCCTACATGGGGGCACGATGACGCTGTGTACTGAGGCGTACTGCACGTCGATGGTGCGCATGTCTTTAACCAATCTAACCCTGCCTGTGCAGCGGTGCAGAGTTCAGAGTTACGATGTTGGAGAGCTGACAGCTGCTCGTCGTTGCTCGGTGGTTCTCTCCGGGTACTCCGGCTTCCTCCACCCGTAAAACTGTCACGGCCACGATTAGCCATTGTGCATAAGCATGTGACCTTAAACACCAATAAATAAATAAATATATCTGAATGGGCAGCGATATAGGGACGAAATTCTTAACGCTGTTGTTGTCCCGTTGTTCAACGGCAACGCAAACGTCGGATTACTTTTATTCCAGCAAGACAATGCCCGATGTCGCGTGGCGCGTATCTGTCGTGACTTTCTTGAGGAGCAGAGCATCGACCTTCTTCCCTGGCCCCCACTTTCGCCAGATTTGTCGCCAATCAAGCATCTTTGGGATCAATTGGACAGTCGGGTACGACTTCATGATCTTCAGATGTTAGGCAATTTAAACAATGTTCTGAGGCAGGAGTGGAACGAAATACCACAGGGTGACATCCAGAGACTTATCAGGTCCATGCGGCGTCGATGTCTTGCCATCCAAGAGGCAAACGATGGACAAACACGCTATTGACTGCATGTGTGAACTTTTCATTTCACCCTATGTGTGAATTGCGACGTCCAGACGTGACGCTGGCAACAGTAAGAACATGAAATTATGCAAATTCATACAGCTAGACTCGAAATATGAAATTACAATAATTTGTTTGGGATTAAAGTCGATAATACTAAAAAAATTGCTCCTCAAAGTTTATTATACTTTCTTTCTTGACTCAATATAGTTGTCTCATTCAAAGACCTCTACACCGACATAAAACTGTTACATGTGGTTGCTAGTTTTCTGGTGATATGTGAATCGGATCAAGCAGGCCTACTACAAATTAGCCACGGTAATGCCATGGTAGAAGACGTGGCCGTTGGCCGCGGCTTTTACCATGACACTACCGCTTGCCGTGGCTAATGTCAGTGATGGTTTATTCTTTGTATGTATCATTCATTTGCAAAAACTGATTTTCTCCCCATCGGAAAGATTCTTAGCCCTGAGCTCATAGAAGTGTGTACGTTAGAATCGTCGGAAATTCACACCGTGAAGGGAAAAACTGGGTCAACACCCTAACGAACGCACCTCAATAATGAAATATAGTTGCTGTCCTGGACAGTACATTGTATCTTTTTAAAATTTTAAAATATTGTTTGCAAAAGTATTCAAGAGGTAAGAAGATCAACACTGAAAAAATAGACAAACATTTAGACAGAATTAATTTTTGAATTGCTCATCCTCCATTAGTTGCGACCGAAAGATCAACAGCTTCAGTTAGTTAGTTAATTGGTCAGTTGTTCGCTCGAGACAAAACATGTCTTTCCGTGATAAAACATTCCTAGTGTTTTATTATGATGCCATATCACGATGAAATGTCACGACCGAAAGGCCAGCAACTCAATTTAGACCAGTTTGTTAGTTAGACACTCAGTTAGCCAAGTACTCAGCTAGGCAGTTTGTCCATTTTAGATCAAAGGTTTGTTCGTGATCGAACGTTCACGACGGTCGCAGCTTCACGTGCAAACTCTCTTGTTTTTTTCTGTTGGTACAGTAGATTCAAAATCTGAAAGTCGTATGCAAAGAACACGCATGGTATGTTGCGATACCGGATTTCACGGCAGACCAATAAAACATAACAACTTTGCGGTTAATGTAGGCAATCAGTGTACACATTGCTATGAGCTTTTTTTACTAACAAACAAAAGATATTTATTACTCTTATCGCTAATAATCAATGTGATACGAATTTACTGAGTGGGATAGGCAGTTGTCTTCTTTTTTCAGAAGCGCGGCACGACAGAGTGTCAACATTTTCTTGGTATCGAGTTGAAAGAGGAAGCAAATTTTACACTCAATAAATTTTTCCTATAAAGAATGCCTAGGCAGAATAGTGACACGTTTTACACAGCCAATAATTCTTTTTTCTCCACCCAATAAATTAATTTTGTCGTTTTCTTAAGATCTTTTTAGCCAGTGACAGAGAATGTAATATCTTTATGAGGCCATTTTAGACGGAAACGTAAACTTTAATCAGTCGCGACATCTCGATGACAAGGTTTTGGTTGGTGGTAATGGAAACAGAAATGATATGCGTTATGTATATGACTCATGGGTAGTAAACGGAGATTAATTTGTGGTATATGGATGTATGTGTAACATGAAACCCCAATGTTAGAAATCATTCCAATATTACTCCGATTTTGCATAATTTTCAAAAGAGAGTATGCAGTGGTGCATTGGTCAGCGCGTCAAGTACGAAAGTTTGTGAGTTCGGTCCTGACTTGTTTTACTTGTGCTGTGTCCTTCATAAGGACACATATCCTAGCTGCTCAATTGAGGGATCCAGGAGCGTCATGAAGATGACATATTAGGGCTGGTTGGGGGTGTAAGCCTGATTTGTCCTGACTGTGTCGAAAGCATACCTTGATGGTGTAGTTGGAATATTAGTCGGTCGGGAATATAGTTAGAAAAATTCAAGACTTCTTGGAAATTTATTAATGAATAAATAAAATCTACACCTTATGTAGTAGTAGTGACGCAACGTCTTTTTTAATTAACACGGAAAGGTACCGGTCCTCCAAATTATTCATGCTGGTACTCCCAACAGTCCGAACTGAGCACTACAGACCTCCTTTTGTATGACCGACTGTGTGACTACTCGATTGTCATATACTTGTAACGAGAATTTTCACACTGAAGATACCTGAAACAGGAGAGAAACAGAATTTACTTTGTTATCAACAAATTCGAGTCCGCGTGAAAATGGTGAAAGCACTAGAACTAAACTTTTCAGAAGGAGAATTTATGGAAACTTATTTTCGGAAGTAAAATATCTTTAAAGAAATCACAACTGGTTTTTTGTAAGCAGCATTTTAAGATTTTTACGGTGGCTGGGAAAGGACATCATATGATTTTATTTTTCTTGTATCATCTCGATCGATCAACTTAGTTTCTCGATATATATCGACTTAGTGTCTCGATCGATCGACTTAGTATCTCGATCGATCAACTTAGTATCTCGATCGATCGACTCAGTATGACGTTAGCCTTGGTGAAGGTTTGGGATTTAAGGTCTGATTGGTGGGGGGGGGGGGGGGGGAGGAGAGGGCTGATTCTGGGGTTAATGGGAACTTTTGGAGACTGAACATAGAGCTGGTGTGGGTGGGGGTAATGCATGGTCGTCTAGTGCGGTATTGCAATATATGCATTGGTTGTTTAGATTGGTAGTATAGTGTGGGCGTTTTATATCTCTGTAGGTCCCATCTTAATCCTTGTTGTATTAACCCACCGATTGATATTTACTGTACTATGACTGGTATAGGTAGTATATAATGCTGATCTAGGCGGTTTTGTGGTGTGGGTGGGTGTAATGCATGGCCGCCTAGTGTGGTAGTATAGAATGTACGTCCACTACCCATGTAGGTCACCTGTTAGCCCTTAGTGTTATTAATCCACCTAATGCTTCACTATGACTGGTATAGGTAGTACGTAATGCTAGACCAAGCGGTATTGTGGGTATGGGTGATGCCTGGTAGTTTAAAACGGGAGTATAGTTTGGGCGGTATATACCCCTGTGGGATCCTCCATCTTAACCCCTAATACTATTGATCAACCGATTGCTTTGTATTATTCTATGACTGGTATAGGCAGTACATTATGCTAGGTCAAGCAGTGTCGTGGGTGGGGTGGTGGTAATGCATGGTTGTCTAGTGCGGTAGTATAGTAGGGGCATTATGTATCCCTGTAGGTCTTTTGTTAGTCCTTGGTACTACTAATCCACCTAATGCTTCATATTATCCTATGACTGGTGTTGGTTGTACGTAATGTTAGTCCAGACAGTATTGTGGGGTGGGGGTAATGCCTGGTAGTTTAGAACGGTAGTACAGTGTGGGTGATAAATACACCTGTATGCCCCATCTTAACCCTTAGTCGTATTAACTTACCGAATGCATAGATACACAGATAGAAGGAGAGGATTCTGTCTACCTGGCCCTGTTGTTTGTTCTGGAGTATACTCCAGTAGAGTAGATGAGCCTGTCAGTTGGAACACTTTTGCTTATTGTTACTATTTTTAGATTTTCTTGTCTGTTCTGATAATTCTGAACCTATTCCATTCATTCTTGTTCTTGATCTGAACACTGTAAGATATGTTTCATCTAGCCGGATCGTCCAAACAGATCACTTTACTTTACCACCATGTCCCGTGGAACCCCAATTCCAGCGTCCCTAACAAACAAACTGTAGGACTTCGGCACCCCTCTTTTATCGAATGAGGTCATGGGGGGGGGGGGGGGGCCATTGGAATTCCAAGAAGAACCCTGATTGTCTCTTCACTGACCACAAGACCTTTCTTTGGTGATACATTTCAAATGCATGAACCTATATCCATGCAACTGGCCCGAGTATGCGAGTTGTCTCTGAACAAACTTAGTGACTTCATTGATATCCGTGAAGTTCTGTCGTCTGTACAAGTGCAATCTGGTAAAACAAGTCTCAGGTGTCGTGTACTCATGTTGTAACCAAATTCCGTTGAGAGAGAGAACAGAACATATTTCATGTTGATTTAGGCCAAGATCAAATGGATCCTTCACAGCGGCATCCATGTTTGCGACATGGCCTGACCATCCTCACTTTCGTATCTCAATTGATCAGTTTATTATCTCGAGCGATCGAGATACTAAGTCGATCGATCGAGGTAGAAAAGTCGATCGATCGATATAATAAATCGATCGATCGAAATACTAAGTCGATCGATCGAGATACTAAGTCGATTGAGAGAGTACAAGAAAAATAAAATCATATGATGTCCTTTCCCTACGGTGGCTGGGAAAGGACATTCCAAAACATTTTTTTTATTTTTTTATCCCGATCGATCGACTTAATATCTCGATCGATCGACTAACTATCTCCATCCATCGACTTAAGTATCTCGATCGATCGACTTAATATCTCGATCGATCGACTTAAATATCTCGATCGATCGACTTAAATATCTCGATCGATCGACTTAAGTATTTAATTTTCCTGGGGGAGGGACCCCCCACCTACGGAGTGTCTGTCCGAAATGCTTGGAAATCGCGCCTAGAATGCTGAAATATTAAAACTTTTCCTGGGGGGGGGGGACCCCAGACCCCCACCTATGGGAGGGGAACACCCCTCCCATACCCGCCCACTTCAGGCCTTCCGCCTTCGGGAGATGCCTTCGGCATCTCAACCCAGAACCCCCATGTAAGCTCCCCCCATTTTGAAATCCCTGCCCCCACCCCCTATTTTGAAATCCTGGCTACGCCCCTGCATGGTACCTCTCAAGTCACACATGTTGGGCGTGCATGTGCGTATCGTTAGATGGTGGGGGGTGGGGGGGGGGTGGCGGCTTAAAACATGTAATGAAAAAAATCTACAGAGTCGTGCTTTTAGAATCCTTTCCCAGCCATCGTATTTCCCAGCCACCGTAGATTTTCAAACAGGAATCAGATAATTTTTTTTCAAGAAACCAGAAAGAACGTCTGTGCCCACTGTTTAACATGTTCTATAAAGGAATCAGAAATCGATATTGAAGAAATCAGAAAAACATTGTTGTGTACTGTATTTACTGTTCATGCAATAAAACACAACAACAATTGATTTGCAAAAACCTGAACTTCTGCACTGAGTGCCACCGTCTTTTATTTCAACCCTTGTATCGGCTCCAGGTCAATATCTCCAATATGCAAGTACGTCTGGCTTTAAAATTTTTTAATTAACTCGGCTCCCTTTCAAAATTTTTACTCCGCCCCATTTTTTGGGCGTTTAAATTGAAATTTAGGAATGCATTAAAGGGTCCAAATTGTGATTACTAATATCTCGAAAGTATGCAACCAGTAATCACAGTGTGTCTCGAAATACCTAGGCACATATTGTGAACCTCGAATTACTTTAAAATTGATTTTCAAAGGCTCCAAGTTGATAAAGTCGTACTATGCTATTATTTTTAGCCTTAGGCTATACCATGCTCTATAAAGTGGACGGGGAAAAAAATGAAAGTGGGTTCCTTTCAAACATTTTTGGCTCCGACCACTTTTCTGAGCGATGAGATGCATGTATGAACTTTGGGAGTGCACTAAGGGGTTGTAAATGCAATTTCCAGCAATTGTGAAAAAAAATGCATTCAGTAACCGATCCCTGGGTGATCCCAGTAACCTTGACTCATAGCTTGAACTTCCTGCGTATTTCGACTCATTTAATATTGGTCCCAAGCCCACAGGTAATGCTTAAGATATGAACGTGAACCACTTTCAGGATGTTAGGCTCCACTCCCTTTTTTGAGTGTAGAAATACATGTATGAAATCGCAGGTGAGGCATGAGAATACCTGCGCGTTGTCCCGGACATCAACCGTTCTTTGTCACTGCGCTCTAGCAAGGGCCCTAAAAGCTCAGAAATACACACCGACAGCCACGTACATCGCGCTTGTATGCAGTCTGAATGTGATAGCAGCTGAGGCATAAAAATACTGCGCGTTGTCCAGGCCATCATCGGGTCTTTGTCATTGCGCTCTAGCATGGACCTTTAAATAGGCTCAGAAAGGCACACCGATATTCACACATTGTGACTCAATGTGTACTAACAAATAAGCACCTCTCGGTACGATCAACATACAGATTCTTATATGTAAGGAACTCTATCTTGAACTAGGTCTAGGCAGTGTATAGACTGATACAGACTTAGGTGAATGAGGTGATCTGATTGAACCTAGATTTGGCCAAAGACAGATGTCGAAACAGAATCGATGGTAGCTACTAAACTTGTAGTTGTGCTACAATCAGTAATGGTGAGGAACTCTAGGACAGGACAGAATAGTGATAGCCAATAGTAATGGTACAATGCCTTAATGGTACAAGATCGGTAGAACACCATACTAAAGGTGAATCCAATAGAGACTAATCAAAGGACAGACAGTCCAAGACAAGGTGGAAGCTGGTGGTAAGACTACCAGAAGCTGTATATGAGCTAGGAGTAATATAGGGGCTAGGAGACGTATAGGACACATATTGTAGGTATCCTCAAATACCGAGATGAGTCGTAGAGCAGTATTTGGAGTCACTCTTTCGAGCAAATGCTCTATAGCTCATTTGCTCGATGACATTCGACTTTTTTTCGACCAACTGAAATATTCCATCTGATTGTATGTAAAAATAGGGGTGGGCTATTTACCCCTTTGAACCCTGATGGTATCTTCCACCCCAGGTCAGAGTAATCAGTTGGAAGAGTCTATATCCGTTACTTGGGGAAGACCTAACCCAAACAATAGAAATAAGAAAATAGACAGAAAAATGGAAAAATCCGAGCCAGTACTCCAGAACAAACGAATAGGGTTGAATAGACAGAAGACAGAAGGTATAGCATAGCTTACGGGTACATAGGTAGAAGCCCCCCCTCTCCCCCCCCCCCCCCCCCCCCCCCACACACACACACTCACACAAACATCCTACTAAGAATTATCTAGCTGCTACTCGTGAATCTCCAACTGCTGAAGAAATCCGAATGACACTCTCCCCTTGTGTTCTAAAATATAATCTTTGGGTTCTTGGGCTACAAATCATTGAGTTGCAAACTATCCGTCTTCTACAATACTTTAACATTACATAATATGGCGAAATTAGATATCGTAGATCAATATAAATACTTGGGTCTTAATTTCACATACAATGGAAACAGGAAACAAGTTCAAGACAATTTAAGTACAAAAGGATCGAAAGTAATGTGTTTCCTTACAAATTCTCTCAAAAAGTCACTTGACTTAACTCTTGATTTGAAATGTGAACTTTTTGATAAAGTGATTAAACCTATTTTATTATATGGTTGCGTGATATGCCCCCTGGCCTTAGTACTCCTTTTGCGGACACCACAGCCTGTAAAGAAGTCTACTTGAAATTTTGTAAACAAATAATAATGTTAAATAGAAAACCATCTAATCACGCAGCACGGGTCGAGTTGGGTAGATTTCCTACTGTGAACGATGCCATGTTACATCTCTATGAATATGTCGATAAATTATCCAAAATTGCTGGCGATAACATAGTCTCCAACTCATTCAAGGAGTCGTTCAAATGTAAACTGCTGTAAACTTTGATAACTCAGTTATCTCGTTATAATATTAGAGTTTCCGATGCTAATACGTTAACAAACAATAATGGAAATTGCCTGAAAGATGTACTAGAATCTCAGCCTAGAGAAAGATTTACTAAAGATATGTTTAATGATGACAGACTCGTGAACTGTTTACTAGACTTAGGGTTAGTAAAGAAATAGAAAAGTGTAGACATAAACAACCTCCAGCGCCCGTGAGTGATAGAAGATGACAGGTATGCGATACCGGTGAAATGAAGAGCGAAAAACATTTTGTTTTGAATTGTGAGGCATATGTCGAAATTTGGGAAACGGAATTCGAAGAAATTATAAAAGAAAACAAATTTAAACAATTGATTGATTCGGAGAAATACAACACTATTATATATATAATGAAAAACTGTGTTAGAAAATCGATTAATATTATTTCTAACATGATCGGGTCATTCTTCTGTAGACGAGATCACCTTGTTAAAGAAAAAAGTCATTAGTACTTTATATTATACATCATGTTTATTATGTCTTCTTATTTTATATTTTTGCATTGTGCAACTGCCATTATGGAGTAATGCATTAAACTATTTTATTACACACCTGTTCTATGAAATCCCCATCTACAGCAACACTAAACCATGCGGAAAATGAAAATTCGTTCCGCACATATGTGTCGAACGGAAATCGTTACCGGACTATTTTGATAAAGAAGCGAAATTTCAATGGTCTTTTCCAAGATCGTGCACCGCAATTACAGTTTGAATCACAAGTGATTTCTAAAAATCGTCCCCTGAGCTCAAATGTGTTCTATGTGCCATTAGGCACTTAGAACACGTTGGAGCTCAGAAGACGAAATAGTAAAACGACTTCCTCTCGCAAATTTGTTTGGCGATAAAATGTGTTCTTTTTGTTGATAGTTGTCAAATGAATTGCTGAGTGTCCTTCTAATAATGTTTTTTTATAGGCGTGTAATAAACACAGAAAGACACGCGTGTGTGAATGGGTTAATCGATATGGCACTTGTGCCATTGCGGAAGGATAAAACTCGAGGCCTGCGGCCTCTCTTTTTATCCTTCCGCGCTGGCACTGGTGTAATATCGATTAACCCATTAACATATGCGAGTCGTTCTATGTGTGTATTGTATTGTACTATGGCGCCTTGTTGCTTGAAATGTGGTGCTACAGTCAGCAATGGTAAGACACTCTAGGGCACTCTTTGGGTCATTAGTAAAATTAAATGATTTAATAAAGATATGTTTAATGATGACCGGCCCGTGAAATGTTTACTGGACTTAGGATTAGTAACCATAATTTAGAAATAGAAGCAAGTGACTCAGTGAAACGGCGGAAGGGGAATCGGTGGTGGTTTACAGATAATTTAAGTCTGTAGATACACTAGGCGTACACGGTACTCAGGAATAAATTTTTGTCGGACTGTGTCTATCAATCCAAAGCGATCATTTCATTTCCATTACATATTGTGTGGGGAAAATGTCCTTCTCAGAATTGCGAGATTTAAAGTCTCAATCTGACAGCGCAAATTAACACAAGTCCGCATTCCGATTTTACCAATGACCCAAACAGTTCAATTACCTATATTAACAATACTCTCTTCTGCATTGTTTTGACAACCACAATCCTATGAAATGTGTTTCAAAAATCAATAAATATCTGTTATCAGATCATCACAGTCTTGGATAAAATGCCGGGAAATCTACCACCATAGCGCATGCAATTTCCAACTATTGGTGGTTTGAGGCTTACAATTTCTGTCACCCCTCATCCTGTCACTACGTCCTTGACTGAGGCATATAAAAATAAGAATACTGGGGTGCTGTTCCGGGCAACATCGGGTTTTTGCCATTGCGTGCTAATAAGGGCCCTTAAATAGGCTCAGAAATACACACCGAGATTTACGTACATCGCTCCTGCATGCAGTCTGCATGCGATAGCAACCGAGGCACAAGAATACTGGCATGTTTAATTTTGAATTGACTCTGTCCCTTCCCATTATCGTGGAGGCAAACACACATGCAGCGGTACGTTGAACCGAAAAGAGTGGACATTTCTTTTTTGAAATCACTGTATTGTACTCACAACTTTTAGTTGACTGATGACCAAATGTACCACACTTGAGCTAAAATGTTTTGATCCTTTATTTCCAATCTTCATATGTCGACAGTACGACTGTATGGATACACTGTTGGTCGTGAATATGCCACAGAGAATTTTTTCGGCTAATTCAACTACAAAAAACCGTTACCGAATCTGCAGCTTTCTGGCACGTCATCAGATACCTCACGATAAATGACACTAATGTAATCTCTTACTTGTGGTTCAGTATTTTGAGAAATGTCAAAAATATGTTTCACAATAAATTTGACATGTTTCTGCGAAAAAAATGAAAGAAGGTGATTTGTGAGAAATGACGAAAACAGTTTCGGGTACTTATCCTTCATTCCAAAACAGATATTTGGGTGTCAAGAAATCTTTTTGTTGATAACCAAGTGACTCAGTGAAACGGCGGAAGGGGAATCGGTGTTGGTTTACAGATAATTTAAGTCTGTAGGCGTACAAGGTACTCAGGAATAAATTTTTATCGGATTGTGTTTATCAATCTAAAACGATCAGTTCATTTCCATTACATATTGTATGGGGAAAATGTCCTTCTCAGAATTACGAGATTGAAAGCGTCAATCTGACAGCGCAAATTAACATAACTCCACATTCGCATTTTACTAATAACCCCAAATAATTCAATTACCTATATTAACATTAATCTCCTCTGCATTGTTTTGACATCTAAACATTTATTTCATGTATTGCGGTATTTCATCTTTGTCAGGCTGGTTGTCTTTGTAATCTGTATGCTCTGTTCAACAAATGCAGTAAGGGACGTAAGAAGCACATAGAACACATTGGAACTCAGGGGATGATTTTTAGCTATCGCAAGCGATTCAAATTGTAATTGCGGCGCACGATGTGTAGAAATTTCCAGTGAAATTTCGCTTCTATTTAAAAATAGTCCGTCAACGATTTCAATTTTCCGCATGGTTTAGTGTTGCTGTAAATGGGGATTACATAGCACAAGCATGTAATAAAATACACTAAAGCTAGGTTTGGGACGAACGATAAATTAAAAAAACCCACATTTTTGCTCCATATTCAATAAACTTGGAACTCTTTCAAAATTGTGATACGTGCGCTATATAAGTGTATATATTATTATTATTATTATAAACATTGTTTCGATGAGGACATTTGTTGAACAAGGAGCCAAATATATGCATTAAACTATACTTTAAAGAACGTAGTAGAGACAAATCAAACGAGGGAATCTTCGGTCACATCCCAAGAGTAAAGAGTCTCATCCTCTTCCTGTCTATTCCCGATAAAGATTATAATGGCAGGTTGGTAAAGATAAGGTTTGCCTAATCTCTCTCTCTCTCCCTCACTCTCTCCCTCTGTGTTCCTGGAAAAGCTGAGTTGAGATGGGGGACGCGTGTCCCACGGTTCATACGTCCCTAAATGCAGCGTATTTCGTTAAGATTTTCAGTTCATCATTTAGGCATTTTGTTTCGAGCTTTGTTTTATATATACCCATTTTTTATGCTTAAAGAGAGAAGAACGTGCTCAGAACCTGAACTACCGCGCAGCCGCAGGTTATGTATGTTTTGGTTTGACGTTTGGATGCGCGTAAAGCCACACTGCACGGATCCCATACCGGTGGGGGCATACGAACAGCAGTTGTGTTAAAGAAGCTGACGTTCCGAAATATAACCGCTCAGTGCGTGCGGATGAAAGAGGAAAACACCGCATAACCATTTCGAGGGATAGTGAAAGATCTCGACCTCCATACACTCGCACACATTGCATCTCTTATCTACCGAATTGGTAAAAATCCCTATTGAAAATTTGTCTTTCTTCAATTTTTGTTTCCGAAACATATGTAATGAATCTCCTTGAGACGAGCTCGATGGGTTCGTATAAGTGAGGGAAGCGGGGCATAAAGTAAGCTTTGGTAGATAAAAATATTAAAATTATTTATTGAAGAATAAGCATTGATGGTACCGTTTGTACTCTTGGTGAATACACTTTATTATGATTCGGTACTATTTTATTTTTATTTTACTTTTCTACAGGCCGGAATTGGAGGCGAATGTTTTCGACATCAATGGCCACAAGCACAATCCAATGAAATTTGGCATTCTGGTAGATGGGAAGACTCCGAACTGGTGTTCTGCGGCCAGGGTCATATCATGTCGGGCAGCTGTTAGGATGAAAAAACCGGAGTGAACAAACGAACAACGGCGCGGCTGAAGGCAAGTGTACCGCCGTCGGGCCCTACGCCGTATTAGTACACAACGCCACACGTGGGCAAGGCAATCACGATGACAACGCAGATGAAGCGGATCAGTATCGACCCGTCAAACCTTTCGTTCTCAAGTTTTGTGCTCTAACCAATCAGCCATTGCGCTCGCCTTGATCTGTATTAGCTGTATGTAGCCTGTAAAAAATGGGATACAATCGCATCCTTAACCATCGAAGCACAGTAATTTATGAAACGGGTATCTTTTGATTGTATCCAGATTTTTGCCCGGAATTCCGAAAATAGGAGATAAAGCTTTCGTCTACACATTTGCGTAGGGCGGGGCGAAAATGACCAATTGTGGGGGTGTAAACCCAATTTATCCCGACTGTGAAAGATCAAGTCCCGACAGGTAAAACGGCCCAACGTCGTCATCAAGGCACGATGATGTAGTTTGAATAATAATCAATCGCGATAGTTCAAAAATTCAATAGTACATGAAAATTTATATGTGGTTAACCCTTTACCTAACATGAAAGGCAGACGACACTTGCAAACAAAATTCTTGAATAGCTCATTTTTTTGTCTCAAAAACATAGATTATGACCCCTCTTTGGAACGAGCTCGACGAGTTCGTTCCAAAGAGGGGTCATAACCTATGTTTTTTTGAGACAAAAAGTGAAAAAAATAATGAAAATTAATTGGCGATTTTTGTGAATAGCGCTGACCGGTTTTTCCCGTTACGTTGGGTAAAGGGTTAAATACATGAAGAAGCCGTGGCACGTGGGGTCCC
Source organism: Pictodentalium vernedei (assembly GCA_031216915.1). Taxonomy (NCBI): domain Eukaryota; kingdom Metazoa; phylum Mollusca; class Scaphopoda; order Dentaliida; family Dentaliidae; genus Pictodentalium; species Pictodentalium vernedei. The sequence continues at coordinate 232,818,168 of CM062290.1, read as the reverse complement.
CAACTTCTTATTTAATTAGCGCGTTGCATACTCCAAATTAGTAATGCTCGGCCCCCATATACCTTTATTTATATGACCGATTGTGTGGTGACGGAAGTCCAAAGATCAAATCTGGTCCTATAAAAAAGTACTCAATAATTACTAGCAGTAGCGAATCGATATCTTATACTCCAAATTAGGACCATTGTTGACGAAAATGTCCCGACTGAAAAAAAATATTGGTGTGTGAGGGGAGGGTCACATCCCTACAACCTATCACCCCGCTCCCCTATTTACGCCTGTGCGTTCAAAAAAAAAAAAAAAGAAGAAGAAAAGAAAAAGAAACAACTAAGTTGGTTAAACCTGAAAATGTTGTTTAAAAGATTTCGAGAACAGATTCACCCCTGATAACCAGATCCGAATGATGCGGAGGATCCTTCCATTACGGAGCTGTCGCGCCAAACCACAAACGTCAAAGTACTACCATGTGAGTTCAGCGATCAGTACTGCGTGCTATTTTTTCCTACCCCAACCTGCGCAATTGCATCGTTTAAGACGATGTTCAGACTGAATAGAGCTGCCATCATTGTTTTCTGCAGAAATCTACTTTCTCATCAGCGAGACTTAATACCGGTCCTCACGGGAAGTTGTAGTCAACCATGATGTTTACTCGAACGGACCAATGACGCTGGGCAATTATCCAGAGATATTTCGCCTCACTGTCACAGAACAATATATTAGCAACCAGCATTTGGCTGGTCAAGTATTTACCTTCTTCAATATGGTCAGACCGGTCGCTTAACAGAGGAACACCATATAATTTTGAGGATCCGAATGTAGAAGAATGCTCGAAGTGTATCTCCTGAGTCCTGAAAGTAATTGAAGCTGATCCGAAAGTAGCAGATTTCTTGAAGATATAAATAAGGATATCCAACTGAAAAAATAAATACATTTTATCAAAGTATGCAGCCTATACTGTGGCCAACTGCAACATATATATTATGTATTCCAAGTCCTCTATAGGACAGAATATGGTGTGTTTCAGGTTTCGTGCAAGAAAAATAGGGTACATTTTAATATTATTATTAATTCTCAGAGTGGAGTTACATGGGTGTATACACTACAGGAGAGGAAGTGATTTATTTATTATTTATTTAATGGTTTTTAAGGTCACTTTCAGCATCGTTTGCTCCATCAGCATCGTTTGCTACAACATGTGGTTTGAAGTCAATTTTAGCAAATCGTTTATACCTATGCTATCCACTTCATAGGACTTCATCCCCAAGCGTTGGTACCGGGTCCTATTTTACCAGTAAAGCAGAACCTGTATACCGCAGTAAACTAGCACTGTCCCCTTCCCGGTGTTCCCTTGGGGGAAGAAAGGTGATAAAAGGAGATGAAAGTTTTAAGCAGATAGTAAATGCCATGTAGACATAAATACTATCACGTCCCTTTCATTGGTTCACGTTCTGCAGTTATTCATGTCCAAAACTTGCAAAGACATGTTTACTATAGGGCCAGTGGGATACTATAAGGAATATGACCGTACATTCATCACAGCATGTCACATATCTTCCTGAATTTTCTCGAGATAATCCAACAGGTGCACAGAATAATACTACCCACAAAAGTACAGGAAACTACCTCGCTTGCAGGAAAACTGGGTGCAATTCTCACCAGTCATTGAAACTGTAATATGTCTCCACCCAATCTTTTTTATATCCAGACTTACTCTTTTGAGCTCACCTTGACGAAGTCAAACTGAGCTAATCTAATCGCTCTCCGTCCCTCGTCCGGCGTCCGTCAACACTATGTTTTGGACTTCTCCTCCAAAACCACTGAGCCAATTCAAGTGAAAGTTAGTGTGTGTGATTGTCCCGAAGGGGCATTGCATTTTTGTTCAACTCAACATGCCCTGCCCCATAGGGAGCGGTGGGGGAAAATGCTCCAAAATATTTTTAAAATCTTCTCATGAACCAGTGGGTACAAAGACTTGATGATTGGTATGGAACTTCCTTTTGAGGTGTAGAATCAAGTTTGTTCAAAGAACGTTCGTGGAGCAATATTTGCATTTGCAATGGGAGAGGCAAGGTTTTTGGCCACGCCCAAAATTTCTGTTTTCGGAACCGATGGCCCGATTTGAACCACATTTGGTATGTGATATTACTGAATCATAAGTACTTGACTCATGCCAAAAAATTGTGTTCTCTTGTCCCCGCGGGAACCCCAGGAGCTAAAAATAGAAATATTTTCAAACGCCCATATTTCCCAAACCACACGGAACAGAGAACTGTTATTTGGTATGAAGCTTCCTTAGGACCAGTTGAAATGAAAGGTAAAAAACATTGTTATCGGTTATGTCAGGGTGGTCTGCATCAAAAAAATGCTGAGTGAGCATATTTGTAAAAAAAATTTAAAAATTTGTCTCCAGAACCAATGGTCAGTATCTTTTGATATTTGGTATACAGCATCCATGGGTGGGTGAGTGGGGGTGGGGTGGGGGGGGGGGAGGGTGAGGGGCAGATACACGTTTGTTAAAATGAAGCCCCCTTGGTTCATATTTGGATTCAATACAAGAGCCCGAATTTTTAACTAAGGGCAATATGGGGAATAATCTTTAAAAATCTTCTTCAGAATCTATTTAATGTTTGGCATACATCATTGTTATGAGGGGCAGATTCAAGATTGTTCAAACCAAGTCTCGAGGTTAATACTTGGGATTCCTATGGAAGTCCAAATTTTAACTTAGTGCAATATGTGGGGGGGGGGGGGGGGGGGGGGGGGAGAAAATTTTTAAAAATCTTCTTCAGATTTACTATTCAGAATGCTTTCATATTTGGTATTCAACATCTCTAAGGGGGTCAGATTCAACTTTGTTCAAATCGAGTGCTTGGTTTAATAATTTGGCTCCCTATGGGATCCCAAATTTCAACTTAGTGCAATATGAGAAAATTTCTTCAAAAATCTTCTTCTTCAGATTCACCAGTCAAAATTCTTTCATATTTGGTTTATAATATCTCTAGGGAGTCAGATTCAAAATTGTTCAAATTGGGTCCCTGGGTTAATATTTGGGCTCCCTATAGTAGCCCGAATTTAACTTAGTTCAATATTAACTTAGTTCAATATGAGGAAATGTTTTTAAAAATCTTCTTCTTCAGATCCACCTGTCGAAATGCATTCATATTTGGTATACAACATCTGTAGGGGGGGGGGGGGGGGAGGGGGGTTCAGATTCAAGTTTGTTCAAATCGGGTCCCTAGGTTAATATTTGGGCTCGCTTAACTTAGTGCAATATCAGGAAATGTTTTTAAAAATCTTCTTCTTCAGATCCGCCAGTCGGAATGCTTTCATATTTTGATATACAACATCTCGGGGGAGGGGGGGGGGGGGGGGTTCAGATTCAAGTTTGTTCAAATCGGGTCCCTAGGTTAATATTTGGGCTCGCTTAACTTAGTGCAATATCAGGAAATGTTTTTAAAAATCTTCTTCTTCAGATCCGCCAGTCGGAATGCTTTCATATTTTGATATACAACATCTCGGGGGGGGGGGGGGGGATTCATGTTCGTTCAAATCGAGTGACTGGATTAATATATGAGCTCCCTATGGGAACCAGTATGTTAACCTAGTGTAATATGAGAGAATTTCTTCAAAACTCTACTTCTTCAGATTCACTAGTCCTTTCATATTTGGTTTGCAACATCTCTTGGGGAGTCAGATTCAAGTTTGTTCATCTCGGGTTGCTGGGTTAATTTTGGGCTCCCTTTGGTAGCCTGAATTTTAACTTAGTGCAATATGAGGAAATTTCTTAAAAAATCTTCTTCTTCAGATCCATCAGTCAGAATGCTTTCATATTTGGTAAACAACACCTCTAGTGGGTTGAGATTCAAGTTTATTCAAATGGAGTGCCCGGGTTAATATTTGGGCTCCCAATGAAATTTTTTATTAAGTACCCTCTAGAGGTGTGTAACTAAGATTAATCTGCATAGGTTGTAACCATGGGGGAGCTCCACTTTTTACATTATGATCAACTGAAGAAAAGGCATGATGCTTGGACTAATTTAGTCACTCCTGAAGGCTCAAGGATTGGCAATGGATCCTATGGAGATGATTGCTTAATGTAGATGCATTCTTGGACTCTGTTTACATCGGGTTATGTTCAAGGTGAGCACTTAAGGCCCCGTTGGGCCCCTTCTTTCTTTTATTTTTTTTATTATTTCTTTTATTTATTTATTTATTTATTTATTTATTTATTTATTTATTTATTTATTTATTTTTTGCCTGCGCCACTAAAATGTTTGGGATTGGCACTTGAAAATGGGTATAGCCAGATAGCCTGAAAATACAGTAGTCTTTTTTGGCCTAGTGAAATTAGTCTTTAGCCAGAGATTTTCCTGAAAAGTTAGAGTAGCCATTCCTTATTGCCCATAGTAGCATACTAGAACAGCATAGTTTAATATTATAAAGCTGTCTGGCAGTAGATCTCCATGTAAAAAATCGAGAAACTTCAACAATGGTGCCTGATTGTTTCCTCACTGCTTGATTCCAAAAATATTTGTTTTGTATTCAAGTAGTATTTTGCTAAATTATGTTTCTTAATGTGTACTGAAGTCATAAAACTGAAAACCCACCAACTTTCCACAGCGCCACGCCACTTATAAAAATATTATTTGAAGTGTTCCATTCCATGACATATTTGATGTTTGAAACAATTACACGCTTTTGTCTGGCCTTACGGCAGACGACACAAGGTGTAAATAGCTATGCGTTAATAACCTGATTTGTATGATTTGTGCCTCAGAAACGGATATAGATATTCCATATATATATTTTGCTTTTGACTCATCTTGGGTTGTTTTTGGTATCATCACCCATCTCTTTTAGTGTTTTGGTCGCCATTTCTTTTTCAGAAAGAGTTAATCTTGTAAATTCTATGCTCTGCAACTTTTGCGACTCGATTATTGAAAATAAAATAAATTTATTTCCTTAATGAGTGTCCATATATCTCCAATCACCAATCAAATTCTCAGGCATTTGTGGTCACATTATCATCGCCTTGACACTCAGTCAGGTTAATTTGCTTGTTTGTATTGTCCATTTACCCGTCGTGGTTTCCTCCCTGACGTACCCAGTACTAAAGCTGTGTATTGTTTCTGGTAAGTGGTTATTAATAGAATAATAACCGTGTATTATTTAAAACTAATTCCTGGCCATTCAGTGCCCAGTTGTTCTTTAAATAATGCAGACTTTAGCTATTGTTCCTGAAGGTCATTCTTTCGGACAACAGCAAAGGTGAAACAAAGGGAGTTATCAGCAGAGGGTTTTACAACATCAGCTCCATGTGCCTCTGATTGGAATGCTGTTGTGCAAACGGAATATAAATTTACTAAAAACGGATTTTAGTCTGAACAGAATGAGGAATGTTCGCGGAAATGAAGAAAGGATCTGTGGTTACAAACAAAAGAAAATCCGTTTGCTGATATGCATTTATGGCAAAAGGGATTTAAATCTATAAAATGTTTCAATGAAACGGCTCTTCCTTGTTTACACTAGCATCAGCACGTTTTATTTATTTTCTTCACATATTGAACCTAATGAACTCATGCACATATCACACATTCCGCGTCTTCGTGTATCCTTGATTAGCAATCCAGACAAAGTTTACTTACAAGAGAGGTAAATATCACCAGAGCGTCGCCCGACTTGTGAAGGTTATTTGGGATTAAGTTATTAGTAACGAAGTTTGTAACGGTAGTGATAATCCATTCCCACGAAAAACTAACAACACAGCCTTCATAAAGCATGTTATATTTCGTAACTTGGAAGAAAATCAGCGACATAAAACAAGAGCATTTGACCCATGAGTTACAGTGTACATTTGTGTCGAGATTGGTGTTACATGGTGCAGAACTTGCTTGTTTAGTCTCCTTTAAACTGCAAGTTTAATCTCAACCACAAGGCCGCCGCCATAAGCCACCACGACCGGCCGCGAACCAAACAATGCGCTGTGTTGTAATACATTGCTGGAAATGGTTCGGGGATTCGTTCCCAACAGTGTGTAATTACCATCACAAAATTCCACCATCTAAGCTGACGAACACCGAGTTTTATTTTATCCTCATTAAATAGTAGATCAATATTCTGCCAAGAGTGGGTAGATTAATACCAAGAGAAATTCAAGAAAACGTTTCTTGTAATTTGTTTATATAGCACTGAAATATGAGGAAACGAAAAATCGGTCGCCCTTCTTTTGAGGTGAACTATAAACGAAAGCGTGCTGACAGCATGTGATCCTCACATGATCGCGACTGTTTTCGTTGTCTTTAATTGAACTCCTTCCAAAGACATTTTTGGTCGCGTTGTGTTAACAACCGAGACCTTTGGTTTGGCGACGGTGGGTATGCATCCTGGCGAGCGAGCGGACGTCCGGCGTGCTCACACTGTTGGCGCAATAACTTGAAGAAACGTTCTCCGATTTGGCTAATTTTTGCCATTCAATAATATCTCCAGCGATTTTTCGTTACATGGTTATGGGCCTTAACTAGTCATTGTTTACGAATTTGAAGCTCGTTAGTGTAATAACTTGAACAAAGGTTCCAGATTTGATAACCGGGATATGATGATAACTAGGTTATGAACATGCAACACTCTCCAATTGCCACCACAACACGACGCCTGCATCTCTGATGTGCACCTCTTGTTAAAAGTTTTGTGGATGTTTTCTGACATGGTACTTCACTTGCATCAGCGTTTTTGTATCTCCAGTGTTTAGAAAATACGGCATAGTTAACCCTTTAGTCAACACGAAAAGATGACGGCACTTGCAAAATATAAATCTTGAATAATTCCAAAAAAATAATTTCTTTTCTCAATAACATAGTTTGTGACCGCTTATTGGAACGAGCTGGTGGAGCCCGTTCCAATGATGGGTCATATGCTATGTTTTAAGACAAAAAAGAATGAAAAAAATAATATTTGAATGCCGATTTGTGTGAAAAGCGCTAGGCGGGTTTTCCGTTACGTTTGGTAAAAGATTAATTTGGAAGGACGTTTACTTACTTCCGGTGTATAACGCCTTCGGTGCATATTCCATAAATACACCATGATTTGGGGTAATGATATTTTGTGGAGACCAGAATAGAGTAAAATCTCCGAAGTAACGAGGAAGATCTGCATATCATGGATAGACGACCATTTTGTGATGCCAAAAAGGCTAATTTTTCAGATTCCTTCCTTCTGATTCTATAAAGTTGCCTGCTTACTGCAATGACATTTGTACAAAATCAGCAGTTTTCTTCCCATTTCCGAAGTCAGCATTCTCATACTATTATGTTGTTTTAGTTAACATTTTCGATACTTTTCAAACGAATACTACAAGGAGTATGTATTTTTAAATTCAAAAACAAACGCAGTAAATAAAATGACTCGGAGATTCTCAAACGCACCCCAGTCGGTATGAAATCCCGTAATCCCGATTGATTATTCACCCGACAAATCGAGAAAATCCCCTCACTATCTTGTTTGTACTTTGGGATGTGTTAACCCTTTACCCAACACACAGAATATCAAAATTTATTATCTGAATTACTGTTTCTGAAAATGTTTCAAAAAACCTCAACAAAACCATGTCATGTGACCCCCTCGACCCCCCCCCCCCTTCCCCCCGACGAGCTCGTTCCATTGAGAGGTCACCTGATATGGTTTTGCTGAATTTTTTGAAAAATATATTTTGTTCAACTGCTTTATTTGTAAATTACGTGGGCAGATGCGGTCGATTCGTTAGGTAAAGGGTTAAGGTGTGATTGTAGGGCTTGTCTTACCGATTTTGTGAGAACCTAGACAATAGCGTTTGGGCGCCGACACAGATTGCCTATGCTTTCTCCGAGTCCTCACAAAGAAAAGAGCGGGTTATGTTTGTCTTCCCGATTTTGTGGGACTTTTTTGTCACAAAGAGCAAAAGAAAAAACAAGTTCCCACAAAAGCAGTTCAACTAGACTGAGGGCGTATATGTGAGGATGGGTGGACGTGCTTGAGTGAGAATGAGGGTGAGGCTCCATGTGCGTTTGGAGTAGTATTTTCAATCGAGTTTAACTGGGAACTTTAACTTTTGAAAGGCCAATGCGTGGTTTGTCCATTAGGGAATGAGGAACGATTTTGAAAATGGAAGGGCTGAATATTAATTAGGTTCGAATTTTTATATTATATGTGGTGGTGGATTGGTATACTTCAGCGTAGTGTTAAAAAATTGTCAGCCTTAATTAACGTATGAGTGGACCTTTTTAGAACAACTGTATACTACGTTGTAACTTTAGTAGCAACGGCTGTACCCAGCTTTTTCAACCCTTCTTCTTGCATTTTAGTTCAAGTGCAAAATTTCACTCCAAGTGTTGGGCGAGGCTATGCGCAGTGGTAATCGAGATGTGAAAAGACTGAAGATAAAGTTTAGTATATTTGTGACCGGTGAACTCGTCACAAAGATTATTGGTACCGAGGGCTTCACGAAAGATACGAAAACTAATCAGTGGTTCTCCGGACTAATTTTTACAAACAGTTAACAAACATATATACGGAGTCAAAAAAGAAAATATAATAGAAACAAATGTGAAAATATAGCATAAAGGATGAAATATAATAATTCTAATGTTGCGTGTTTGTGGATAAGAAGTCGTGCAAATAGTTTAATGACATGTTGTTGTTGCCCACCTAACCGTATACAATTTTGCTACGGATTTCAAAATAGCACGTGCTACCCGAGAATTTCAAATTGAATGGGTGGCCGACGATTTTCTTTGTGTTATGTTGTGCTAGAGAGCCTGGGTTATTGAGAAAACACGCTAGTTTTTGTCTCCCGACATTTTAAAAAATGCCAAGGTTAACCGATAATCAGAGGTTGCGTGTCATTGGTATGCATGGGGCTGGGATACCTTCAGATGAACTCACTGCTGAATTCGGAGTCACTGTGGCCACTATTTACCGTCTCATTGAAAGGTATAGAACCACTGGATCTACTGCCTACCGACCACGTTCATGTCAACCAAGAGTTACAACCCCTGCACAAGACCGACACACCAGGACGTCTCACTTGCAGGATCGCTTCCTTCCGGCGACGAGGACAGCAGCAATTACTCCTGGTAGAACTAACAATAGAATTAGTGCACAAACTGTCCGCAACAGACTCACTGAACACGGCATCCGAAGTAGGCGTCCATACCACGGACCAATCCTTGCCCAACGTCATCGTACCGTCAGAATGGAATGGGTACGTCAGCGTGTTCGCTGGACTCAGCAGCGTTGGATCACAGTTCGTTTTAGTGATGAATCACGATTTTGTCTACGGCGCGATGATGGTAGGGCAAGAGTGTATCACCGACCAGGAGAACGGTTTTCAGATGCTTGCGTGCGGAAATGCGACCGTTTCAGCGGGGGAAGTGTAATGGTTTGGACAGGAATTTCCTTGTACCATCGAACGCAGTTGATCTTCATCGATGGTAATCTGAAGGACAGCGATATAGGGACGAAATTCTTAACGCTGTTGTTGTCCCGTTGTTCAACGCAAACGTCGGATTGCAGTTATTCCAACAAGACAATGCCCGATGTCACGTGACGCGTATCTGTCGTGACTTTCTTGAGGTGCAGAGCATGGAACTTCTTCCCTGGACCCCACTTTCGCCAGATTTGTCGCCAGTCGAGCATCTTTTGGATCAATTGGACCGTCGGGTACGACTTCATGATCTTCAGACGTTAGGCGAATTACGTAATGTTCTACGGCAGGAGTGGAACGCAATACCACATGGTGACATCCAGAGACTTATCAGGTCCATGCGCCGTCGATGTCTTGCCATCCAAGAGGTAAACGGTGGACATACACGCTATTGACTGCATGTGTGAACTTTCCATTTCACCCCATGTGTGAATTGCGACGTCCTGAAGTAACGCTGGCAGCAGTAAGAACATGAAATTATACAAATTCATATAAATTCATACAGCTAGACTCGAAATATGAATTTACAATCATTTGTTTGGGATTAAAGTCAATAATAATAAAAAAATGGCTCCTCAAAGTTTATTATACTTTCTTTTTTGACGCAAGATCAGTTTTGGTAATATAATTTTTTTATCCGTAGACCAAATGTAGTAAAATTTGATACAGTGCTACCTCAGTGTACTGTCTAAAGAGTATTTGGTTAAAATTCAGTCAACCATGACCACTTTCAACAGATTTTTCGACAATGCGTACATCTGGGGCACTCCTACGTGCTATGGGCTTGAAAACAATACCAAATCGAAGTTTTAAACACTACACATCGATTGCGCAACATTTCATTCCAACTCGATTGAAAAGCAAAATGCTGCGAATGTCCGAAGTAGGTTGGAGTAGAGCTATTGCTCTAATTATGCATGGCTAATCGCAACGTCACGTCGCCCAGCAATATGGGGTCCATGAGTCAACGATAGCTCATTCCTTTAATTGGGCGTCTCAGAGCCACAGGAAGATCAGCTGATCGCCTCAGGAGCGGACATCCGTGCGTTACGTCGCCACGTCAAGATAGAGACATAAGTCTGTCACACCTCGGTAACCGATTTCAGACGGCGACGGAGACGGCGAGTCAGGTTGTAGGCACTCATGGTCGCAGGGTGTGTCCAAGAGCAGTTAGGAATCGGTTGGGGTTCAATTTAAGACCACGACACCCCTACGTTGGTCCGCAACTTACATCCAGGCGACGTCAACGTCGATCGCAATGTCTGCGGTCACATGCACCCAATCGGCTTCAATTGTCCTACTGGAGACGTGTGTTATTCATTTACGAGTCTGGGTTCGCGCTTTATAGGTTAGATGGACGACAACGTTGCTATCGACGCCGAGGTGGGCGATATTCTGACGTGTGCGTTAAGGAAAACGACAGATTCGGAGGAGTGTCTGTTATGGTTTGGGGCGGGGATTTCTCATGGCGTATAACACTTCTCGTGGTCATCCAGGGCAATCTTACAACCGTTAGATATCGGAATCAGGTTCGCATGCCTCACAACCTTCCACTTATCCACGCACGTAACCGTACGTTGCAGCAGGATAATGCGAGGCCGCACGTTGCAAGGCTTTGTCGTGAATTCCTCAACCAAAACAATGTCCCAGTTCTCGATTGGCCGCCCTACAGTCAAGATTTGTCCCCGATCGAGCATTTGTGGGACGAGCTGGACAGGAGGTTCATGAAGTGCGTCAACGTCCCAAATAGCGTCGCTCAGCTCACGCGGGCCCTTCTTCAGGAGTGGAATAACATCAAAGGTCCATAAACCACATGATGGGGTCAATGGCAAGGAGAGTTAGACCAGCGACTGAAGCCCGGGGTTGGCGCACCCGCTATTGATTTTGATCAGGAAATTGCGAAGGGTACCCACGCTTGAACATTATCCATTCAAACGCCGTCTGTGTTAAGACAACAAAACTCGTCAAAATTTTATCAGTAATGAAGAAATAACATCAAAATCCAAACAATAAATAAATAAATAATCATCCACAACACATCTGAAATATTTACCACAGAAAAAAACTTGCGTTTCTTTTTTTCCTCTAGTATATATACAATGACTTAACAAACAACACAATTAAATAAAATACTAACTAACCGTAGTTATGACAATAGTTTGTTGTAACTTGCCAAATCATCTTTGTCGATTGTTCGAATAGAAATTACTTCGGTTACTATAAATAGCTTGTGATCCAACTGATAATGTGACGCCGATCTTCTTCCGGCGATATCTGTATTTTCCAACTTCCCATCCACCCTTACTGCCATGCATTGGCTTTGTTATAAAGGTTCAACACAAATTTGATTGTTTCTCTTGTAAAGCATGAACATCGTCTGAAAAAAGTGAGAGGCTAAAGCGCTCCCCCAGACCCTTTGCTCCACAGTGCCTGTTCGTTAAAACCTGTTATTTAAGGATTTATAATTAACGTCACATTCACTTTGGTAAGGATCGGTCAGTTTAAACAATATTTATTACTGAAAGTGACAATTGTATACATCACGCAAACAGATGAAATTAATAGTATGCAATGTAACAGAACAACAGAATCCAAGAATACATGTAAGGAATTTGGCAGTGAGTATTGGTTGTGGAGTATCCACGAGGAAGTACGTCTAAATAAATAAGTGTTCTTCAAAAGACGACCGAATTTCTAGCTTTCAAACGATGCAGTTCGATTTACTAAAAATTGAAGGCTGTCTGGATATATTAACAAGAGTTCAGGCCGCTGGTGTTTACTTGTAAACATTACAGAGAAAAACAATGTGTACTAAATAACCGTAAAATGTCTGGGCAACAAATACCAGGAGACGAAAGCACGGAAATACATCACATCCTCGCCTTTCAAGTCTTCTGTTTACAGCGAAAACCATAATTAGGATGTAAATAAAGTGAACGTGCAAGTTTTCAGGCGAGCAGTAAAACCACGAGGTTATCGCAATGCGTCCCGTGAGAATTCCAGAGTGTGTTCGTGTCTTTAGACTCAGTCACAGACCTCCTGCATAATATTACACGCATAAAAATACTTGAAAAATATAACCGTTTTAATAATACTCAAAGTTTTAAATGGGTCTCACATGTGGGCGGTAATATTTATGCTAAAGCAATAGTAACGAGCTCGTTTTATAGCTGAGCATATGGTTCAAATTAGAAAACTGGCGCAAAGCTGAAAGAATAAACCTATCTCTCTTACAAATTAGATCTGAGCTATGTTGTCCAAATATTTTCCGAGGAGTATTTCCTTCAGTAATTTTCTCATTGATATTATTGAGGAAAAGCAAGATGGGAAAACACAAATATTTTTCATTCGCTCAACTATAAATTATGGATGGAATCTTAGAGTTACAAAACACGATATCTCTAGAGCGGGAGATATAGAGAACAGGTTTCATGATAGTGAAAGCTCCCCTCCCATACACACAATAAAGCTATCTAGACTATCACATGCAAATAAGAATTGAATTGAAAGTATATAAGAATGTGGGATGGTCGTATTAAGTTGCATGAAGAAGACTCATTGCGTCAATCCCACATCCCCACTCCGATAGAATTGCAGATAGTTCATTTCAATTCTTATAATTAGATTTCGAGTTGTAAATAGAAGAGCACTGTGGTCGGAAAACGGTCTTTTTCTCAATCTACATACGATCTGGTCGCAACACGCTTACAACAACTGGTCGAGGTCTCCTTGGTAAATTATTCTGAACTCAAGAAAACAAACAAAAAGATTCTTTCGACTTGTGAAATTCTATGTTCTTTCTCTTCACCGTCACGTGCGAGATACAGTTGCCATAGTAATCATTTTGTTCATACTTTTCTAAAAAAAAATATTACTCGCCTGGAAGCGTCGATGCAGACTGTGACAGGAGTCTCATGTTTTTGATTACCCCTCTTTACTCTTTTTGTGTAAAGGTGGCAAATGCCATCTGAGGTTCGTTATTTTTACGTCTGAGAAAGCACTGAATGTCTTTAAAAGATCTGTTGTTTAACATGCGATTATGCATTAACTATTCAATTATTACAACAGTTTATGTGGATTACCACAGTCGAATCTAAATATATATAATGGGTTATGGTCTCAGCTTTTAAACACAGGATTCTCAATTAATGGAAGATCCGTGAAGATGCAACTGCTTGAATTTAATTTATATCGCCGATGTCAAACAGGAATTCCACCAGGCATAGTCCCAGCACCGCGCCACCGGATTGAAAACTGTAATGTTTTTTGGAAGGTGACTTCGACGGGAGTCGATCCTGGGTCTACGGCAGCCAATCGCCGAGCCATAAATGCTCTGCCACCATACCAACTGAGTCAAGGGCAACCAAAAAGAGGTTGTAATTGACTCAGCCAGTATGCTAGTTTACATTTACAACTCACCCGAGACCGATATTCGAGAATTGATAGTTGCTGAATTGTTGGAATTGTTTTCTGTGATGATTCGCAATTGTCTACAAGTAGCCTGTATTTTATTGTGAGATTTATCCATGGACCGTTTGCCTTAGCATTCAATGCAACTGATCAGATTACTGTTATGATTGTCTGTGGTCCCAGCTTTTAAATCTCAATTAATGAAAGTTCCGTGAAGATGCAACTGCTTGAATTTAACTTACATCGCCTATGTGAAGCTGGGATTCCACCAGGTATCATTCTAACACCGTGCCACTTGGTTGAAAACTGTGAAGTTTTTTGGAATATCCCAGATGAGGGATAAAGGTTACACGCCAATGATGGATTCTCTCGTGGCCTCGTACAATGTAAAAAGAGTGCAAACGTTCAGTCGGTTCTAAGGTAGAGTATCAACAGGAGGCTCCACGTAACGTGACTCTTTAATATCAGGACGAGGGTACGATGAATGTTAAACCTCCCCGAGGGAGGCATTCATAGTTTCAAACGGGTGGACATATTGACACATCCCAGGTGTGCAACTCTGTATGGACAAATAGTGGAGAGTGTGGGTGGGTGGCAACGTAAATGTAGCGAACTGGCTGATTTTAATGGAGCGATTTGAGAGTAAACGGAAGGATCCGGATTTACAAAAAAATTGAAACGGCAAAAGAGAGGCGAAATAGTATTAGAAACAGATAAAAACGGAACCGAAAACAGAGAATAATACTAACAAAATCAGATTATGTCCCACTTTAACGATTCTTCTGCGCCATTTACGGAGTAGATCATCGAACAATCGTACACCCAAAACGCAACCAAGCTATATGTCAAGGTGGTAGTTAAAATTGCGATTTTCTTGTTTAAAAGTGTATATATTTTTATACCCCCACTTTTTTCAAAAAGTGGAGTATACTGGATTGCGCCTGTCCGTGCGTTTGTGTGTGCGTCCTTACGTCTGTCCGTCCGAACTCAGATGTCTGTTCGCATTATAACTTCAACATTACTGCTCAGATTTCGATGAAATTTCATACAGATGTTCACTACCATGAGATCTTTAAGCACCATTAGCCGTTTTGCTGTTGGAATATTTTTTTTGTGAGTTATGGCCCTTTGAATATACAAAAATAGGCTATTTTTTGTCTGTTCGCGTCGTATCTCAGGTTTGGGTCAATGAAATCTGGATTGAAAATGGGAAAGGCTTTCAAATGAGTCTCTAATATATTTTTTTACTATTCACTTTTTAGACTTATCCCACTTTTTAACTTTGAAAATTTGCTGTTGGTCTCGCGGAAAATAACCAATTTTTTGTCTGTTCGCCTCATATTTCAGGTTTGGGTTATCAGATTTCAATGAAATTTAGAATGAATTTTGTTTATGGGAAAGGCTTTTAAATAAGTCACGTCCCTGCAGTAAAACAAAGAAAATACATGCAAATCACCTGCCCCACATGTTGCATTATGTCTTTGTTTTAAAAGGTTTAGCTTATCAGATTTCAATGTAATTTGGAATGAAGATTGTTTATGGGAAAGGCTTTTAAGTGAGTCCGTGTCCCTGCAGTAAAACAAAGAAAATACATGCAAATTACCTCCCCACAAGTGGCATTATGTCTTTGTTTTATAAGGTTTGGGTATCAGATTTCAATGAAATTTGGAATGAAGATTGTGTATGGGAAAGATTTTTTAAGTGAGTCATGTCCCTGCAGTAAAACAAACAAAATACATGAAAATCACCTCCCCACATGTGGCATTATGTCTTTGTTCTACATCTCTTATTTGGATGGTCCGATCATCACTAGACTTCAATAACAGGTGTTTATGGCCTTCACAATTACCTGGCTGTAAAACAAAGACAAAACTTTTGCTGTTTGTCTCGTAAAATAGACAATTTTGTGTCTGTTCGCCTCATATTTCTGGTTTGGGGTTCGCGGCTCTTAATGAAATTTTGAATGAAGATTGTTTATGTGAATAGCTTTCATGGTATTATCGTTCATTTCTTCTCTTGTCATTCTTTGGTGGTATGCACCGTGGGGGTATGCCCCGGGGCGTGGCCCCCCCTTGTTGATAATCATTCTCATTTGGGCTAAATGTAAAGCATAAAGATGGGCATATGACGGACCCCGAAAACCGATTTATCACTTGAACAGACCAGCAATAGTTCAAGCGCTGCGAATTAATCATGAAATTTTATGTTCTGTTTAACGCCATAATGGGTGGTTTGATAACAGATTAAAAGAAAGAGAGACCAGTCGTCTCCTGCAGTCATTATCTGTGTAATTATGTCCAGTTAATAGGCAATTGAAGTAAAAACAGTATTTACTACAGATTCTGAACGCACACCCATATTACGCATCTGGTCTGTTACCGAATTTCAACATATACAGACTTTCAAAGGAACTTGAAAGCGAATATTAAATGAAGAGTGGGATTAAAATGAGAATTAATGGGCTGGCTATCGAAATAAAAATCGGGGGATTTCTCGAAAATTTCATTCCAATCTGAAGATCTGAAAAAATCGGGTGAGGGGTGGGACCTGTTGGGTGTACAAACGGAACTGTTGACCTTATATGTCAAATCCATGATGACCGGTGACAGCCATCTTTTTCAACGAAATGCAGAAAAAATTGATAATTCCCATCTCCACACAATCCCAAAATTACATATAAAATTTGAAAAAGATCGGGTGAGAGGTGCGGCCTGTAGGGTCTGCTAATAGGATTGTTGACAATTTATATGCCAAATCCAAGATGGCCTTTGACGGCCATGTTTTTCAAGGAAATTCAGAAAAAAATTGATAGCTCCCATCAGGATATCACACCAAAACTACATACGAAGTTTAAAAAGAATTGGGTTAGAGATGTAGATATCACACCAAAACTACATATGAAATTTGAAAAGAATTGGGTGAGAGGTGCGGCCTGCAGCTTGTATACTTGACAATTCATATTCCAAATAACATTGGCTGCTGGCGGACATATTTTTTTAACGAAATTCAGAAAAATTTGATAGCTCCCATCTACACATCACACCAAAGCTATACATGAAATTCAAAAAAGATCAGGTGAGAGATGCGGCCTGTAGGGTGTGCTAATGGAATTGTTGACAATTTATACCCTAAATCTAAGATGGGCGCTGGTGGCCATGTTTTTCAACAAAATTTGGAAAAATTCGAGAGCTCCCATCTCGATACTACTCCAAAGCCACATATGAAATTTGGGACTAATCGGGTGAGTGTCGCGGCCTGTAGGGTGTGCTAAACGGATGGACCACGGATCACAGCCCATCCTAATAGCTCATACTTGCCGTTGTCAGGATGAGCTAAAAACACCGGGTGAGAGATGCGACCTGTAGGGTGCACTAATGGAATTGTTGACAACTCATATGCTAAATCCA
Organism: Pictodentalium vernedei; assembly: GCA_031216915.1. Lineage (NCBI taxonomy): Eukaryota > Metazoa > Mollusca > Scaphopoda > Dentaliida > Dentaliidae > Pictodentalium > Pictodentalium vernedei. Next base: position 232,800,894 of record CM062290.1, on the reverse strand, counting down.
AGATGGCCAATGGCGGCCATGTTTTTTCAATGAAATTCAGAAAATTTGATAGCTTTCACGTGGACATCACACCAAAGCTACATATGAAATTTGAAAAAATCGGAAAAGAGGTGTGGCCTGTAGGGCCGGCTAATGGAATGGATGACAATTTATATCCCAATCCAAGATGACTGCTGGCAGCCATGCTTTTCAACAAAATTCAGAAAAAATTGATAGTTCCCATCTGGTCATCACACCAAAACTACATATGAAATTTGAAAAATATCGTAATAGAGATGCAGCATGTAAGGTGTGCTAAAGTAATTTTTGGTCAGTTTATATCCAAATCCAAGATGACCACTGGCAGCCATGTTTTTTAAAGAAATTCGAAAAAATCGATAGCTCCCATCTATACATCATCCCAAAGTTACATATGAAATTTCAAACCGATCAAGTAAGAGATGCGGTCGGTAGGGTGTACCAACGGAATACTTGACAATTTATATGCTAAATCTAAGATGGCCACTGACGGCCGTGTTTTTCAACGAAATTCGGAAAATTCGATAGCTCTTATCTAGACATTGCCCCAGAGCCACTTATGAAATTTGGAACTGCTCTGGTGAGAGCTACGGCCTGTAGGGTGCTAGAGGAATTGTGAACGGCATTGTGAGGAATTGTGAACGGACGGACGGATGGACGGACGATGGATCACAACGCACCCCAGTAGCTCATACATGATACACTTTTTTTTTCAACCTAGAAAAAAGACACTTCACTGAAAAAATAATTTCAAAACTAGTTGAATGAGACGGATGTAAGACAAAAGACTTGAATGAAATAATATTAGAACAAAAGACATTTTACCAGCATAATGTCCAAACTGCAAATAACACATTTTTTGACGAAAACAACCCATTTCTCAACTTTCTGGACGAAGAAGAGCAAAACTCATTGGAAGATTTATTAACCGATTCTGAATGCTCTTTTCCCCTAAAATTAATGAAAACCAACCCCCCCCCCCCTCCATACACACACACACACACGGCTCAGATGGTTTTACGGCAGAATTTTAGAGATTTTTTGGAAAGATCTCGGCACTTTTTTGATAAATTCCCTAAATCACGGGCACCGTAACTCTCGATTACACAAAGAGCGCTATTATCACATATATACCTAAACCAAATAAACCCAAACTATATATAAAAAATGGAGGCCAATATCATTAATTAATGTCTATGTGAAAATGGGTTCTGCAGCAATTGCTAACCTTATTAAATCAGTCTTGCCTAAACTTATGTCGGAAACCCAGCTGGGCTTCATGAAAGGAAGATACATTGGAGAATCAACTCATCTGACTTTTGATTTAATTAAAAGATGCGATGAGAACAACATACCGGGAATAGTAACACTGCTAGATTTTGAAAAAAAAAACATTCGATTCGTCAGAATGGTCCTTCATTGAAAAAAACACCGTCTTTCTTAAAATTTGGCTCATCTGTTATACAATGGTTTCAAACTTTTTACAGTAATATATACAACTATGTTTTGAACAACAGACATTGTTCAGAGTCTCAGACAGATTCAAGCTCCAACGAGAGGGAAGGCAAAGCGATGCTCTTTCCCCCTATCTTCTTATTCTCTGTTTGGAAATCTTCAATGCAGCGCTTAAATTTAACCCCAGTACCAATGGAATAATAATAAACGATTCTGAATTCTTAATAAGTCAGTATGCAAATGATCCCACACTTTTTCTTAGTGATGATGGGTACTCCCTAAACACAGCTCTCGAAACTGTTAACCATTTTTAGCTTAACTTGACAAAGTCAAGATAAGCTATTGCCATCACGCGTGCGGAAGCCTGTCAGTCTGTTCACATTTTCCTTTAGCACAGGCTACACCCCGATTATCACGAAATTTCATATGTAGGTTTGAGGTCATGTCTAGATGAATACGTCCACTTTTGGTCGCGATTGGTCAGCCATGATGGCTGCCCGAGCCCAAAACCCGAAAATCTTTAGCATAGTTTACAGGTCGTACTTATGAAGGGATTTCATTGTAACGTGGTAGGATGACTCAGTATAATGTCTAGATGAGGACTGTCCTATATTGGCCATGATCGGTCAACCATGACTGCCGAGCCGTCATGTGACCAATATTCCTTCAGCAAAGTCTACGAGTTATATTTATGAAGGGATTTCATTTTTTTTTAGCTCACCTGACTGAAATCAATCTGAGGGTTCAAATCATTCCACGTTTCCCGGGGAGCCCCCTCCCCACCCCAACCATCCAGAGGGGAGACCCCCCAACTCAGGCTTGAGTGAGAGCCTCAGACATGCCTATGGTATGTCCAACACCCAGTTAGAAATCTAACTTATCACTCCCTTATTGAAGACCCTCTTTCGCTAGGTCCCTGTAAGAAGATTATTATACTAGACCGGTTACTACATAAAATTAACGACATTTACGCTTCTGGATAACCTGGGTCGAACATTTATACAAACCTCTATACCACTGGTGCTGAACTACGTTATGGACAGGTTTGATGGGGTATGGACTTGTACATAGTAGGAAACAGAATTTGGATGTACTATATATAATTACTGTACAGCCATATGAACTTTTTACTAATGTATAGGCACAATGCTCATAAAAGCTTGATGTGCTGAAAGTAGCCGGAAAGTGTCTCAGCATGAGATCTTTCCCACAACACCCAGCACATGAAACCAAAGCGAACAAAAGAATATTCTGTAAGCTTTAAAATATGGCAGCTTAGAAAATTACAATTGGAGGAGTACAAAACAGCAACCCCAGGTTAGTAGAAGGAGAGCGACGAGTGCCTTATTGGCAGGATCTCATACAGGATCTCATGTGACGTCATAGTCACGTAACCCAGTGACGTCATGTTGTGTTGTCATGGTAGCCCGCGTGAGCGGCCATCTGATGACGTCATCCCCATAGTGATATGTGGTGTTTGTGCGCATGCACAGGGCGTGTTGTTAGGTTGATAGGTGTTGGCGTCGGCCAATTTGTATACTGGAGGCTGCCATCTTGGTTTCTATGGTAGCACGTGGTTGCTATGTTACCCAAAGGCTTCTTATAGGATGGGGGTATGTTCAGAGGGTATGTTCCTTTGTACAAGAGTAATTTCCCGATTCGCAGAATTATCCAAATAAATCCGACAAGTTGTACTATTTCGAATTCTTTCAGAATTATCTGCTTCTATCTTTCTGTGCAATAGTTTTCGTCTACCCGACCATGTTCGTTTGTCCTGAAATATACTCCAGTAGAGTAGAAGAGCCTATCAGCTGGAACAATATTACTATATTTAGCGTTTCTGGTCTGTTCTTGTTAGTTCTGACCCTATTCCTAGTACTCTTGTTGTTTCATTCATCTAGATCACCCAATCAGTTCACTTTACTGGCGCTAACTAACCAATCAGATTGCTTGATTTTCCGCAGTTTATACATATTCATACAAAGTGATCCCTGTATAACAAAAACCTATATGATTCCTAAAGCCAATAAGCTATCGAGCACTTATGGTAAGTGATTGCTCGAACGACTCGAAGCCCATCGAGCAAATGAGCTTTAGAGCAATTGCTCGATCGAGTGACTCCACATATTGCTCGAATGACTCGAATCCCATCGAGCAAATCAGCTAACGAGTAATTGCTTTTTCGAGTGACTCGCACATACGACTCTTCGACTCATTTCAGAAAAAAATAGGGATTCTTGTCAGGACACCTGAGGGCCGTAAGGCCTGGGCTGACTTGGGGTTATTTAGTCCCGCTGATGAAGTTGCGGGAAAATTAGACCAACGTGGAGGGTCGGAATCCAAGTGTCGCGAACTCGGCGCAGGGAGCTGAGTTAGACCGGCGCCGTGATTCCTTCTCTGCCAAATTGGCCTGAAATAGGTTCGATTTCCGTTAGGTGTGATTCCTAATCACTTCAGGCTGTGTAAGGGAAGAATGACTTAAAGTAACAACGATTCTTTTATTTACACATAAAAATAAAGCCGTTTCAATATTTCAACAATCAACAATTCGATTCTTTTCACAGAAATTTAGTTGCTAGGGTTAAATAATTCTCAACAATCATATAGTCATTCTATAGCCCTGTACTGGCACTATAGTCCACACATTGGAAATGTTACTACCGTGAGCTCGCCATAAGAGCTTCACAAATCTGAAATGTTATTACTGTGAGCTCGCCATAAGAGCTTCACCCGCTTAGGCTCAAATGTCAACGTCTGCGCGTAACTGTACCTCTGGCTGTCAGAGGGTTCCGACCAATGTTCGTCATCTATAAAGCCACCGTACTTCTGATTTGGGTCAGATATTGTCTACTCATACCTTATGTGCCTTTTGAAAGTCCTCCGTGAAAGTCCTATTGAAATATTCACCGTTCCTGGTTGAATTCACCATTCACAAATGCCCCTTTTTGTGCTAGGGCGAAATTGTCACTCACACCGATCTCCAGTCGGTATTACGATGCTTCGACAGCAAAACAAACTACTCACAAAGCAATCAGTCTGACGCTTCAAAGGGTTAATACGAACAATACAACTAACCTACACTTCTGACTATTGCAGGCTGATACCTGCTACTCGACAATCTAAACTTTAACGTTCCACCTGGGTTTTCCTTCTCAACGAATTTGGCACTCTAGCCGCCTATCAACCTTAAGCTAAATCAATCGTGGAATGCCCTTTCTGGCGATTTCAGCCGCTTCACGGTCCTGTGATCGAAGGTACCCCTATGCCAGGAAACAGAGTCCGCCTGTCCTGGACTTCACCAACGTGTGTGTGACCCCAAGTGTGTGTCTAATGCTCTGCTCTTCAAGGTATATATACTTTTTACCCTAAACTGTCAGGTGGACGGACGCTCATCCAAAAAAAAACTACTCGGAACGCAATCAGTCTGACGCTTCAAAGGGTTAATACGCACAATACAATTAACCTACACTTCTGACTATTGCAGGCTGATACCTGCTACTCGACAATCTAAACTTTAACGTTCCACCTGGGTTTTCCTTCTCAACGAATTTGGCACTCTAGCCGCCTGTCAACCTTAAGCTAAATCAATCGTGGAATGCCCTCTCTGGCGATTCCAGCCGCTTCACGGTCCTGTGATCGAAGGTACCCCTATGCCAGGAAACAGAGTCCGCCTGTCCTGGACTTCACCAACGTGTGTGTGACCCCAAGCGTGTGTCTAATGCTCTGCTCTTCAAGGTATATATACTTTTTACCCTAAACTGTCAGGTGGACGGACGCTCATCCGTCCATCTGTCAAAACGGTGGAAGATGACGTATATCGAGACAGAATCAATACAAGTCATCCCGCGCGTGACTTAACGGTGATTTGCCCTGACTATTCTGCTAACCCCCGACGTTTCCCAAAAGGGGATTATGTAAGTAGGATACCTAGAAACGGGTGATTTCCTTAATAAGCTAAAGAGCCAAGAGAGTAATTGCTCCACGAGCAATTGCTCGAGCGACTCGAAACCCATCGAGAAAATGAGCTCTAGAGCAATTGCTCGATCGAGTGACTCCACATATTGCTTAAACGACTCGAAGTTCATCGACCAAATGAGCTAACGAGTAATTGCTCTGTCGAGTCACTCGCACATACGACTCATTTCCGAAAAAAGGGGTGCCTAAGACAAGTCATTTTCAAAAAAGGGATTCCGTAAGTAGGATACCTAGAAATAGGTGATTTAAGCTAAAGGGCCAAGAGAGTAATTGCTCCATGAGCAATTGCTCGAACGACTCGAAGCCCATCGAGCAAATGAGCTATAGGGCAATTGCTCGATCGAGTGACTCCACATACTGCTCGAACGACTGAAAGCCCATCGAGCAAATCAGCTCTAGAGCAATTGCACGATCGAGTGACTCCACATACTACTCCACGACTCAACTGGGTATCTTAGGATACCTATGATATTGGACTATTGGAGGATACTTGTTGTAGAAACCTTACATCCGGGTACTTCATGCTACATCCGGGTTCTCCGTTAGGAAAGGTATAAAATGGGTGCAGGCTCGGCTTAAATCTCATTTGTGTTCTGACCTTCGTCTGGTGAAGACGTGTTACCGGTTCGTTGCAGATACTGTTCCAAGTCATTTTCGAGATCAGATAATGCCCGAAGACACGAGAAGAACCATTGTCGGCTCCAGTGCAGATATTGTACGAAGTTGTTCACCCAACCACACAATAGGAAGAGGCACGAAGAACATCACTGTCCAAAACGAACAGAAGAGCAAACATATACTGAAGATTTTATGACTGACCAGAATAAAGTATTTTTAGAATTTTTACGTAATGCTGAAAGGAGGAAATCGATGCCGTTCTACGCGCTGCTGATGAAGATTTGATTACCTGTTTATGTAAATATGCTACCAACATCCTCGAAGATAAGATACCATTGAATTTGGCTGAATCTGATGACCTGCGAAAATACGAACATGTATTGAAGCTGCTAACAGATGATGGGATTTCTACCGATATAAAAATGAAGTATATTTCGAAAGAGTTGCTTTCTCTCGGCGCTTATCACCCCAGTCCTAGCTCTGAAAAGGGTATAAAAGGGATGTGCCGACACCAAATGCTCATGTGTTCTACGACCACGAACAAATGAAGACATGGCGATTCATAACTGCGAGTACTGCCGAAAAACATTTTCCCGAAAGATTAATATGAAAAGGCACAAAGAAGAAGTTTGCTCAAACCGACAAACGGAAAAACCGAACATCACTGCAAGACTGGACAGAAATTCAGGTACACTGCTTCGGATCGACATGAAGCCAAGACTTTGATCAAGACGGCCAATGTGATGATTTGATACAATGTATATGTGATTGTGCCTCGAATATCTTGAAGGGGGCAGTACCTATAACCAAATCTGAGAGAGTTCAGCTGATCCCACACAAACACCAGTTTAGGAGAATTGCCTTACCAAAGAGAGAACTATCTTATCGGAAAAGAAGACGGATCACACAGAAAGGAGAATGTTTAGAAAAGTTACTCAAAGCCATCAACAATGTTCTGTCCGATATCCCATAAAAGGGTCGTGATCGTAAGAAACTTGTCATTTGTAATCTAACCTGCGAAGAGAGCGGGCGTAATGCAAAGCAGTTGTGCACCACAAAATTGGTCAAGAGATTCGGACTCCGATGAGTCGTCGGAACTATCAGAAGATATGGAATATGAAGAAGAAGAAGAAGAAGGGGAAGAAGACGTTTCTATGATGGGAACTATCGTCCAAAGTTCCTGTGACAAAACCAAGACGATTTTGACAACCTCATGAACAAGTATATCGAGGATGCAATGGATAGAGAAGATGCAGTTGAAACAGCATATAGAGCACTTCAAAAGAGTGTCAGAGAAGCCATTAGTGTGAAATACATTAATAGCCTAGTGTACATTAGAAATTTTTGCAACGACTCAATACACAAGAAAATTCAAGAAACAGCCAAGCGTCTTCGTGAAGAAGAGGACTTTGACTTTGAAGAATCCCAGAAATATGCCTTGGAAAAGCGAAGATTTCTGTTCGACAACCTTTTGACAAACTACTCATTCAGAGTAGAAGATGAAGAAAAAGAAGACGATTAAAGAAAAAAGTATAAAAGGAGTGTTGGTATGAAAATAAACTCATTTCCTTTTTGAACAACGAAGAGTGAAGATGACCGTGTCAACAACAGTGCTTAGATTCAAAGATAACTTACATATACATATCTTCAAGAATGATGCTGGATTAAAGCTGACTTCCCAAGAACTGGCCCAAGTGAATCGTGTGGTAAATGGAACCAAGAGAAAAAATCTAGACATGGATGCTGGTGGAAAGAAACAAAGATGTGTGGATACTGGTCGATTAGTAAACAAGAGAATAAAGACAGAAGAACTGACTGATACTTCCACTACAAACAAGAATGAAGTTACTACTCAAATTACGAAACAACATGACGTTTCTATTGAAACTAAGAGTGATGTTCAGCGGACTGATGTTTCCACTACGAATCAGTCTGAAGACAAGAGAAAGACACCAGCTCCAATAAAGAAAGATGTTTCCACTCAAACTAAGAATGAAGTTACTACTCAAACTACGAATCAGTCTGAAGACAAGAGAATGATGCCAGATTCCATAAAGAACGAAGTTACCACTACGAAGAAGCCTGAAGTTTCCACTGAAACTAAGAATGCTGTTCAGAAGACTAAAGTTACTACCCAAACTACGAAACTGCAGGAAGACAAGAAAGAGGAACTCAAAAATGCCAGCCAGGAAATTAAAGCAATCAACAAAGCTAAGTTACCAGCGATCAATCAGAGAACATGTTTTATCAAGAACCTAGCCAGACAATGGGAAGAAGCTCCAACCAACAAAAAGATGAGATGGTTAGGCCATGAGAGAAGAACTACAAAGACGAAAATGCTGCCTTGAGAAATTGAATTATAAACTGTGTACACAAATAAAAATGAATGAAATGTTATATACTGTTGTTTGTTTTGTATCTACTATCCCAACAGAGAACCCGGATGCAGCATGAAGTACCCGGATGTAAGGTTTCTACAACAAGTATCCCCCAATAGTCCAATATCATAGGTACCCTAAAATACCCAGATGAGTCGTAGAGCAGTATGTGGAATACTCGATCGAGCAATTGCTCTATAGCTCATTTGCTCGATGGGCTTTGAGTCGTTCGAGCAATTGCTCATGGAGCAATTACTCCCTTGGCTCTTTAGCTTAAATCACCTATTTCTTGGTATCCTACTTACGGAATCCCTTTTTTGAAAATGACTGGTCTTATGCACCCCTTTTTTCTGAAATGAGTCGAAGAGTCGTGCGAGTCACTCGAAAGCGCAATTACTCGTTAGCTCATTTGCTCGATGGACTTCGAGTCGTTCGAGCAATATGTGGAGTCACTCGATCGAGCAATTGCTCTAAAGCTGATTTGCTCTATGGGTTTCGAGTCGGTCGAGCAATTGCTCACGGGGCAATTACTCTCTTGGCTCTTTAGCTTATTAGGGGAAATCAACCGTTTTCAGGTATCCTACTTACATAATCCCTTTTTGGGAAACGTCGGAGGTTAGCAGAATCCCTTTTTTTCTGAAATGAGCCGAAGAGTCGTTTGTGCGAGTCACTCGAAAAAGCAATTACTCGTTAGCTCATTTGCACGATGGGCGTCGAGCTCGATAGCTTATTGGCTTTAGGAATCATATAGGTTTTTGTTGTACAGAAGGGGGATAACTTTGTATGAATATGTATAAATTATGAGAAATCAAGCAATCTGATTGGTTAGTTAGCGCCAGTAAAGTGAACTGATTGGGTGATCTAGATAAATGAAACAACAAGAGTACCCGGAATAGGGTCAGAACTAACAAGAACAGGCCAGCAAAGCTAAATATAGGAATAATAAGCAAAGTTGTTCCAGCTGAGAGACTCTTCTACTCTACTGGGGTATACTCCAGGACAAACGAACATGGTCGGATAGACGAAAACTATTGCATAGATAGACAGAAGCAGAGAATTCTGAAAGAATTCGAAATAGTACAACTTGTCGGGTTTATTTTGGGTAATTCTACGAATCGGGAAATTACTCTTGTACAAAGGAACATACCCTCCGAACATACCCTCTATCCTATAAGATGCCTTTGGGTAACATAACAATCACGTGTTTCCATAGAAACTAAGATGACGGCCTCCAGTATACAAAATGGCCGACGGAAACACGTATCACCCTAACAACACACGCTGAGCATGCGCACTAACACCACGTATCACTATGGGAATGACGTCATAAGATGGCCGCCCACGCGGACTACCATGACAACACAACATGACGTCACTGGGTCATGTGACTATGACGTAACATGAGATCCTGCCAATAAGGCACTGTTCATCGCTCTCCTAGTACTCAGGTTCACTTCATGAAAGACAATGTCCAGAAACGGTAGTGTTTTGAAACCCTTTAAGGTTGAAGTTACAAATACAACTACGCGATTGTTTAAATCACGAAATTAAAGTCTTGACCTATGGTAACCAAGACTTTGTGGTCAAAACATGACTGTTGTGCTTCCCTTCTCATAATGTCAGAATACGCAAAAGTTTTGCACACTATCCTCACTGAAAGTTGTAAAATATTTTCATGCCGTAAAGTTCAAGCACAAAGCTAGGCTGTATGATGTGTTTGGGTGGGGGAGAGGACAAAATATTTGTATGGTGCTTATTGCATCCGAAATTTATGCCCCCCCCCCCCCCCCACCACCACACACACACACACACACACACACACATACACACACTTCATTTCACATCATACTGGAAGGTTCAGTTGCTTCTCGGAAAAAAACTTGTTTTTTTTCATGCCAATCGGACCACCATGACGGGTTTATTTTGAAGACCAGGTACGCAGAATAGGACGGAATAACTATGTAGCAAAATTACTGAAGAAATATCAGTAAGAGAACATCAACCACTTTTAGCGATTTTAGGCAGGAGTGTTTAGGCCTGTACAAGATTGGCATTTTTCACGAGAAGTGCGCGCGCGTGTGTGGGTGTGTGTGTGGGCAAGAGCGGGGGGGGGGGGGGGGGGTCTTCTATCCGCGTCAGTGACACATCATATAGAATCCAGTGGGATAAGGGGTATTTACCACCCCCCCCCCCCCCCCCCCCCCTCCATCCACCAATAAAATAAAATAAAAAATTCCAAAACCTCTTCTCCTCTTGGTCCCCTCTATTGTATTCATTTGGTATCATTGCTTTTCGCATTAATTTTATCCGACTGTTGTGTGCACATACATCATGCTGAACTATTTCTAATCCCCCAAATACGCATGCGCGAAAAAACTCGTTAAGACAGTCATCCAATTTACTATTGCGATCAATGGAGAAAAATAATAAATTCCTATTTTCTAGAAAATAAGACTTATCTAAATATAGACGGACATATGGTCATATTCTATATAAAATTCTCTTTAATATGGCATAAAATTCTTTTTGATTAAAATGTGTTTTGATGTTTCCATTTTCATTTTAATTTTTCACAATTTATTCCCGTACATTGCCATTTAAATAGGTTGAAAATTGTCGACTGGGGTTACTTCAAAGTTAAAAATATATAATAAATCGTGAATACACAATATAGACGGACATACCATGAAGTAGATAAAACTCTAAATATTGTTTTGGTATAAAAATGTAGCATGTGTGTTATTGCTTTAATGTTTCCATTTAACTTTAAAAGAACGAAATGGTTTGACGCGCCGAAGGCGCGCAGGGACGATTTGGAGGACAAGCCCCTTTCGACCCTCGTTAGCTGTTTGTTGTTGTTGTAGGATGTCAAGGCGCGGTGGAGGAGGAAATGGAAGGAGGGAGGTGGCTTAACCCCGTCTAGGCTTCTTCCGGCTCTTTTTCTTAGGTGGCGGTTGGCTTGGTGATATGGCTGGCGGTGGTGCAGAGTTTAGTGGCTGGATTGTGTCTAGTGTCTTTTTTGAATTTTCCCTGGACGCGCGGCTTTCGGCGACGGCTTGTTTCCCCAACTCAAGTTCTCGTTGGGCCAACTCTAATGCTCTCCTTATCCTTGGGTCTTTGATGGTGACTGCAGACTGAGGTGGCTGTATTACTGTGACTGGCTCACCCGGGCTGTCCGGTTGAGAAGGAAGTGGGGAGTGAGGGGTGGGAGGTGGTGAAAAGGCAACCTCCGGTTCCTCCTCAGTCTCCACCAGACGTTCCTCATCCAACAGTACCGGCCCAGGAGCTGGCAGTTGGTTGGGTGTACTAGTGGGACTAGGAGGGGAACTGGCAGCTGCCTCCAGGACCTCCATCCTCTCGCTCACCTCTTTCTTCCTATTCCGGAAGGCCTCCAGGCGCAGGGCGCTCCTGCGCTTGGTCGAAGGGCTCTTCTTTTTCTTCCTCTCTCTCTTTTCAGGGCCTCCGAGCCTCTTCGGGTGAGGACCAGTGGGAGAGGGGATCCTCTCTCCAAAGGTACTACCTCTCCCCGAAGAGGGTGGTGTGTTGTTCTCTTCAATGATGAAATCCAAGGTCAGTTGGACGCTCTTGCCTTTTTCCTGGATAGTCCAGGAGATTGGGCAAGAGACGCCCAGAGCTGATATGGCTTTCTCTAGTCTAGCTGGTATTTCCATGTCAGTCGAGATGCTCACGCTCTGAAGTCAGAAGTGTGAATGTAATGAAGAGCCACGAACACGAATGAATGAAAAAAAAAAATAAAAAATAAAAAAAAAAAAAAAAAAAACCTTTAAAAAATTGTGATTTTGTGTTTTATGTCGAACGCTTGCTTAGTTAAAGATTATCTCTATCAATGACTTTGCCGTGGGATAGTACACGCCTATTTTCTATAGACTCGGACACATAAGCTGTCTTTACTCGCATTAGTGATATTGCATATGATTATAACAATTTAGATTATAAGAATAGGTATGTTTTTAAAACAATAAGATGAAATTTGAATGGTTGTCCACTTTCAATGGTAGTAAATCCTTTGATGTGTTGTGTTTATTTAGCAATTACTCCATAACAGGTAGCAACTGTATATATAACACTCAAACACCCATAAGCTGCATTAGAAGTCCCCTATCCTTGCTACGGGTTTCATCTACTTCACAATATATATTTCTGAGAACATGGGTGGACGTTCACAGTTGACGACATCATTCAGTTGAGATCAGTTGACAGTTTTTAACCAGACGAGGTCCTGAGAAAGTGATTCTTATCATATCTCAGAGAAAGCTAAGAGTAAACTACATAACACACACGCACCTTGTCTGACTTAAATTCCTAAACTTCTCAAAATAAAATTAACTAAATTAACCATGACTAGCATCAATACCAACACTAGCAGCATCATAAAGCCAGCCAACTTCACCACTAATGGAAAAAGGAAGGATGAGACCTGGGAGGAAAAGAAGGAGAGGGAGAGGAAAGAACGCAAGGAGAGAGAGAAGGAAATAGAGAAGGAAATAGAGAAGGAGAGAGCAGCTCGTAGAGAATCCATCACTGGGGCACATAAGGTAAGTTTTAGTGGAAATACCAAGGGGGCAGGGGGGTCCCAATATGACGTGATACAGAAATTTCTGGAGGATAGACAGAAGGAAAGAGCTGAAATTCGGGAAGATAGAATTAGGGAGAGGGAGGAATGGCGGCTGAGGTATGCTGAAATGGATAGAAAGCATGCCCAGCAGGAGGATACCATTGATAAACTAACCAGAGAAATGGCCGAGGAGAGAATAGCTGCCAACGAGAGGTTTATCGATTTAACAAACCAAATCAGAAAACCACCAAATGCACCAGACAGCTGTGTTGCATTGGAGGCTACTGCACTGAGGGATGCTCCAGCAGTCACTGTGGCGTCGGCTGGGTCTCCACGCCTTGCAGCCCAATCCAAATTGTAGCAATTGCCGAGGTTCATGCTCAGGCAGAGGCCTTGGATAATTCTCTAGACAATTCCTTCATAAGAGAGATTCTACCCACCGATCTCCAGGTGGTTACTCCTGAGGGACCTATCCCTGACGAGTCATCATCTGGTCGGGGAGACACAGGCCCTACCAATGCAGCACTCAATGATCCCTGCTCTCTGGGCACCATCTGCCCAGATAAAAATCTAGATATAATGCTCGCCACTCCGCTGGTCAGTGCTCCTAGCAGCACTCTGACCCCGTCCCGCAATAAAGGCAAAAGAAAAAATTCAATAGACCTAGAGAGTGAGTTGGTAGAGGTGGTGGACGGACAGGGCTTTTACCACACCGTTGACCGGCAGGTCAAGAAAGTGAGGAACTGCCCTCCACCCACCACCTCACCCAAAGCACTCCATCATACCAACAATGAGCCTCAACCTAACCAGCCAGGGCCCCCCTCACTCATGGACACACCCTGGACAACAGTGGTTAAAAGAAAGAAGGCAAAAGCTAACATGATAGCCAACTGCCAAAACCAAAAGGGGGGGCAAAATTCAAACACCCTCACCAATAGTACCAACAGTACAAAAAACAAAACAAACGGCAGCAGGGAGGGCAGGGGCAACAACTCGCCAAACCTCACTGCGGTTAGAACTAGGGTCCACCCCGATACACCCAGTGGAACCATAAACCTCAGCCTTAATAACTGCAAATGGGAGAGATTCCACTCCAGAGCCACGGGCAAGGCCACGTGGAAAATTAAAGTCACCTGTCCCAACAAGGAAACCAAAATAAAAATAATCAAAAATGGGATCCACATCAATGGCAGGTGGCACGCTGGGGAGGAATACAATACCTCCCCAACGCCTATACAGTGCCACAAATGCCAAAAGTTCGGGCATATAGCCAACAAATGTAGAAGGAATCTAACCTGCATGAATTGCGGAGAATCACATCTCACCAAGTCATGCAGGTTAAAATCCCCCTCCTGCCCCAACTGTAAAGGAAGTCACCCCAGCAGCTACCGGGGGTGTCCTCATTTCAAAAAAGTAAAAACTGCCATCGAGCTGAAAAACCTAAATCTCATCAAGCCTGACAATGCATCATCTCCACATACCGTCTGCTCCCTTATCGCCGGATCCCTGTATTCAGTATTAAGCAAACACTCCAAAACCAATCTGTCCGACATCTGCCAGGATGTCAGCCGATCGGCGTCCCGACTTTTCAAGACGCATATTTCGGAATCACTAATCAAAGCCGCTATCAGCTCAGACTAAAGCACCTGTCCAAACCTATATCTAAAGCACCGCTACTAACTCCCAACCCCCGTCATGAATAAGCTACAAATAGCCGTGTGGAACGCCAGAAGCGTTAATAACAAAAAACTTCAAATGAGCCGATACTTCGAAGATACAGACATTATCTGCATCTGCGAAAGTTGGCTTCAACCCAGAAAAATTTCTCAGTAAGCGGGTTCAGCACAATTAGAAGAGACCGACAAATCACCAAAGGTGGCGGCGTCGCTCTTCTAATAAAGCAGAACATCAAAACTAAAACAATAAAAACCAATCACCTCGATGCAGAGGTGATTGCAACTGAAATCACTGTCGACAACAAAAACATCGCGATTGTTTGTTATTATAACGACCCAAGCAAAATTGTTTCTGACACTGTCTTTGAATTCTTTACGAGGAAATACAAACACTGCATTTTCCTCGGCGACTTCAATGCCAAACACGTGTACTTTGGCTGTAACAAAACCATCCCTAACGGTGAAGCCCTCCTTGAAATCACAAAAAAGCATAACCTTCATGTGGTTATGAATGACAGCTCTGCGACTTATATCAGTACTAACCCATTATTCTCATCTGAGATCCTCGATTTAATTATCGCCAGTGACTGCCTGATAAATCACATCGATGACCACTGGGTCGGCGATGACGACTTAGGCAGCGATCACCTCCCGGTCCATGCCTCACTGCAGCTAGGAAATGGCCCACTCAGGTACCCCCCCACTCTCCGCAGAAATTTTAGAAAAATTAATTGGAACCTCTATCGTGACATCATCGATGTCAAACTCACAAACACCCCCCCCCCCCCCCTCCAATGCAGCGGAACTCGAAACCCAATGCGAGGGCATAGAAAAAATCATTAACTCAACCCTAAACGAAATATGCCCAAAAGAAGAAGTACGCCCCTGGAGAAATACTATCTCGGGCGACACACTCTCACTAATCAAAACTAAACGGAAAGCTCTTCGCGCTCTTAAAACCGAAACTGACCCCGGTAAGAAAGCTGACCTCAAAAAAACATACAACCGCCTTCATGGCGAGGTCAAAAAAGCCCTCCAAGCTGAAAAACAAGCCAACTGGGAAAAGGCAACAGCCGATCTAAACGGAGTCCAGGATGCGAAAAAATTCTGGGACTCTTTCAAAACCCTAACTGGGCAAAAAAAACAAAAGCCGCAAAGCCGCAAGAAAACCTCTTAAGAAGGAAGACGGTTCCTTCACGCGCACTGACAAAGACAAGGCCGACACCTTTGCCGACCTCCTAAGAAAAACCCATCGCCCGCATCAAGGTGCAGGCAACGATGACGCCGCCATAAACGCCATTGATGACTACATCAATGCACACCCTGATATCTACCGTGACCCCAAATTCGATAACGAGCCAGAAGACGGGGATGACGAAGACCTCGTCATCCCCATCACTAATGACGAAATCATCAACGTCATAAAAAAATGCAAAAATTTTTCCTCACCCGGTGAAGACGAAGTAAGCTACAAAATTCTAAAACAAAGCCCATACTCCCTAATCAAAAAACTAAAAAAACTGTTCAACGCATGCCTCACCCATGGCTATTTTCCAAAATGTTGGAAAAAGCCATCGGTGTCATGATTCCAAAACCGGACAAGGACCCCTCCGATCCAGCCAGCTACCGCCCAATCAGCCTACTCAGCTGCATTGGTAAGACATTCGAACGAATCCTTACCAATGGGCTCAGGGGGCACCTTGAAGACAACGATTTTTTTAATAAATGGCAAAGAGCCTATAGAAACCGCAAAGAAGGCATCGAACATGTCTACCGACTAGTTACCCAAATGAAGACCGCTATCAACAATCAGCAAATAGGCGCGGCAGTCCTATTAGACGTCGAAAAAGCATTTGACTCCGTCTGGCACAATGGAATGCGCTACAAATTATCAGAAATGAAACTCCCCAAGAAACTGCTCAGATTGCTATCCTCTTTCTTAAATGATCGCGAAATTAAAGTCAGAGTGAACAATGAATTGTCTGACAGTGTCCCCCTTGAAGCAGGCACCCCCAAGGATCCGTCCTGAGCTCCCTCCTCTACATCCTCTATGTAAATGACCTCAACTTCTCCCAAGATCGTGTACAAGTCTCCCAATTCGCGGATGACAAGGGCCTCTGGGACTCTAACAATACGGCCAATCTGCTCCAAAAACCCCCGCAACGCGCTCTCGATGACCTAGAACAATGGTGTGCCAAATGGAGAATTAAGCTAAATGCCGATAAAACCCAACGAATCACCTTTACCCGCAAGAAAAATAAACGAGATTTTGACCTAAAACTTATGGATAACACCCTCCCAGAATGCAAAGAAGCGAAATTCCTGGGCATCACCATTGATCAGAAACTTTCCTTCAACAAACATACCGACGACATGGCGAAAAAAGCTACTAAACGAATTAACTTACTGAAAATGCTCAAGGGAACTTCATGGGGGGCCAACCAGTCCACCCTACTCAAACTATACAAATCCTTTGTGCGCCCAGTACTCGAATACGGTGCAATAATACTAACTGACCTCAACCAAACTAACATGGGAAAACTCCAGAGGGTCCAAAATCACGCGCTTAGAGTTGCCCTCCGCGCCCCATGGGACACACCCATAAAAACACTCCACGACTGGGCCGATATCCCCACCATTAAAGACCGCCTAGCCACCCTGGCCGCGAAAAATCATGACCGGTTAGCCGACAGCGAACTAATCTCCGATCTAGGAGTAATTTGCGAAAGCCGACAAAAGCCCAAAAATTGCAACTCGATTTAAAAACTAGGAATGACAAGATGCCCGGCACCTTAAAACTAAATAATAAATAGGGAACGACTGGGGTCCCAAGCACGAGAGGATGTTACTGCCCTTACGAATGTAAAGATTCGTGCATTTCATACTCTCCCCCATAGCGACAAGCACACACACACAGCACAATACCACACGAGAGTATGTTACTGCCCTTACGAGTGTAAAGATTCGTGCATTCCATACTCCCCACACACACACAGCAGACACCACAAGGACACGCAACGATTGGGGTCCCAAGCACGAGAGGATGTTACTGCCCTTACGAATGTAAAAATTCGTGCATTTCATACTCTCCCCCATAGCGACAAGCTCACACACAGCACAATACCACACGAGAGTATGTTACTGCCCTTACGAATGTAAAGATTCGTGCATTCCATACTCTCCACACACACAGCAGACACCACAAGGACACGCAACTAAAGAGGTGCTACTTTTTTATTTATTACAGTTTACATATTCTAACAAAAACTAATTCTACCTTCTTCTTTTAAGCAGGTACACAGAAGATGTTTTTTTTTTTTTTAACCAGCACCTCAATAACCGCTACAGACAGTCTAACCGTTATGGAAACAGTCACCCCCACGGTTCCTGAACATCCTCCGCTCCATCCCTAAAAGTGGTCAACCACTTTAAGGGAGGCGAGCGCTGGTCCTGCGTCCCGCCTCTGCCCCTTTTTGTAAGCGCATTGCGCATCTTTTTGTCCCAACCCAATAGGATTACAATGCAGGCCTGCCCCCGAACCAGGGAAGTTCGGGTCTTCTTCTTGGTGGTCCCCGAAAGGGGTCGTTGTTGTTTCCTTCCAAAGACATCCTATCTAACTGAGACAGCCTGAGGCAGATTATACTTGCCAGTGATGGCCATCACTCAATATCATCTCCGAAGTGGCAGACTATACTTGCCTGAAAACCCAGACCGACTGCTCTCTCGGGGAGAGGTAGTACCTTTGTGAGAGGACCCAACCCCTCACACTGGTCCTCACCCGAGGGTTCAACCGACATCAGTCAAAGAGACCATCACGACGCCGCAATCGGTGACTCCTGCCGAGTACCTGAACCTGTTCCTCCTTCAACACGAGTAGACATGTGGAAATTAGTCACTTACAGTCAACGAGGGTCGAAAGGGGCTTGTTCCCCATATCGTCCCTGCGCGCCTTCGGCGCGTTAAACCATTCCATTCGAGATGGACGTTCACTGCGCATAAACATATAGACTGGAAGATATTATCTGAAGGAGAAGCACTACCGAGACCTGAACGTTTAGATTCCAAAAGAATTGTCTTAGATTCTACTTTTGAAGTCGAAAGATTTTTGTCAAGAAAAAGAGAAAACAATGTAAGTTAATTTTTAATTCTCTACCCATCCTGACCGTCATTTTTTAAAAAAAAATCATAAATTGTGTACATGCAATTTTAATGAATCCCGTGTTACAGTGAGGTGCTGAAGAGGCGGGGTTGGTGAAAAAAATCTTTGCTGTTTGTATACTCTCTCTCTCTCTCTCTCTCTCTCTCTCTCTCTCTCTCTCTCTCTCTTTCTCTCTTCGTTATGTTGTCAAAGGTTCAACAATATATATTTTGATTGACAGAGCTCTCTGAGCACTGTCAATCAAAATATAAATTGTTGAAAATTTGGCAAACACCATATATATGAAATAGTAAATATAGCACTCGACAGCACTGGCAGATTTGAATGGTGCTGGTGGAAATCTAGGTTCACTCACAGACTATATATATATATATACATATCAAAGCAAGTGAATATTAAACATTTGTATATAATTAACTATAAATTGAATCATTTGTCAGTGAAAATTGAAAGTGAGAAAAGAGCTGTATGAATAAAAATTAAAATGTGGTAAAATACCACACCATTGGTGAATGACATCCATGTCTTCCCAAAGAACATAATTTTAGGAATAATCAAAATCGACACAAAAGGCAATATGCTTTGTCAGCGCAATAAATCACTTAAGCGAATTTAATCGCGAGACCAGTTAATGACGATAAGCGAGAGAAACAGCAAATGCAACGCTGGTTAATCTAATTAACCAGTGACAAAATAAGCCGATGTATGTGCACTGAAGCGTGTTTAAACAGGGGCGACAACTCGAAAATATGGATTGTCTTAAAGGATCAGAAATAGTTCAACATGTATCACCCTATATTAAGACTTTCCAGGACAATCCTTCTGTTCTCATCCTCATGTACAAAATGTTAATATATTTATTTTCATTGTTAGTCAATTATTTTTCCCACGGGTTTATTGAATTACCACAAAGACGTGTATAGAACAACATCCATGTTGAATTATACATAGAACATAAAATCTACACACATAAAATTCACAATATCAGTACTGGACTACAAGAACAGACAGAAAGGCTTAACCAGATCAGCATGCCCTACCCCAAACACTTTAGAATCTCATCTGTCGAAAAGTAAAATGCGTGAAAATTGCACTGTATATTCTATATTTATGTTGCCCCCACCCCCCCACCCCCCACGCCACCACCTTCAACGAAATTGAATTTATTGAAATTAAAAAAAATATGAGTAATAAGTAAACAAATAAATGAAAAAGAAAAAGAAGTATAACAGGAAATTAAACAATTAAATTGAAATAAAATAATATACATGAGTGACAAATAAACAAATCAATAAAAAATAAAAATAAATTCAATTGATAGAAAAAATGAAAGAAAAATAAAAAATATAGGCTGTAGGTTTTGTTCATCTTTCAACTTATAGTTTTAACAATAAAGGGTTTTGTCCTGAGAGGTCTTCGTCTGTTGTGAGTTTTGTTCTACAAACTTTTAGTTTTGTGTTGTAATTCGATTCACTGCTTCCGACTAAATACGGTGGAAAGTCTGACATCTACACATGATGTCGATGTTTTAAAAATGGATTGGCTATTTCATGTGAGCTCAGGGACGTGGCTAGAGGTTTCCGATTGGGGGGGGGGGGGGGGTAGGGTAGTGAATTTCCAGCTAGGGGAGGGACCGAGAGGAGGGAAACCCCCTCCCGGCCCCCCCCCCCCCCCCAAGTTGGAAATTCACTACCAAGAAACAGTTTGAAAATGAAGCCATGAAACGGGGCATAAAATTGATTCTATTAACTGAAATGCCAATAGTAGTATGTCATGTACCCGGACAGGCATCATTGGCCGGACCCCGGAAGTGACGTCATGTCACGTGACCCAGTGCCGCCATGTTGTGCTGTCATGGTAACCCGCGTGAGCGGCCATGTTGTGACGTCATCCCCATAGTGATACGTGGTGTTAGTGCGCATGCGCAGCGCGTGTTGTTAGGGTGATACGTGTTTCCGTCGTCCATTTTGTATACTGGAGGCCGCCATCTTGGTTTCTATGGTAGCACGTGATTGCTATGTTACCCAATTTTTCTGCAGTAAGACGGGGTATGTTCGGTGGGTATGTTCGATTGAATCGGAGAAAATCTAATTACCACAAACAACCCGACAATCCTTCCAAATCACCAAAATCTATCCCAACTTTTACTATTTCGAATTCTTTCAGAATTCTCTGCTTCTATCTATATATGCAATAGTTTTCGTCTATCTGGCCATGCTCCTTTGTTATGGAGTATACTCCAGTAGCGTAGAAGAGCCTATTCGTTGGAACAGTTTTGCTTATTACTACTATATTAAGCAATTTCTGGTCTATTCTTGTTAGTTCTGACCCTATTCCAAGTACTCTTGTTGTTTCATATATCTAGATCATTTATAACCAATCAGATTGCTTGATTTCCCATAATCTGTATGCAGAGTTATCTCCCCTTATTACAACGAAGTCCTATCCGATTCTCATCACCTCTATATCCAATGGCCATATCCCAAGGAATCCCATTTTTGGAAAACACCCGTGGCTATGGAATCCCTTTTTTGTCGTATGAGGCCATGAGGGCTATGAGGGCTATGTAAAAGCCCTCAATGAGTCCTCATTTATTATCCCTCATAGCCTCATTGAATTTTGAGGTTATGAGGACCATTAAAAATTCCTCAATGAGGTATAATTTACTACGACTCTTAGCCTCATTTCAGTATCTGAGGATACCTATGGCCTGGTATTGTATTATTCGAGGATACCTATCGAGGATACCTTTAGGAGAATCCCTTTGTTGTCGTATGAGGCCATGAGGGCTATGTAAAAGCCCTGAGTGAGTCCTCATTTATTATCCCTCATAGCCTCATTGAATTTTGAGGTTATGAGGACCATTAAAACAACGAGTTTATACCAAGAAAAGAACGATGAGGCCTCCGAAAAAGCCCGTCCAGTACAAATGAAAATTTCAAACCGTAACCACAGACATGCAAGTTTTCGTGACATTCATGATCCACACTTAATTTGGTAACATGTTGATGTGTCCAATCACGCGTATCCAATACCATTTTCCGAAAATATCAACATCAGTTTGGATATCCCCTACTTTTTTGAATAGTATAGTATCTCTATTGGCAGTGTAAGTTGGTAACAAATGTTGTACAAATAATAGTAATACACATACTGTGGGAAATAGCATAGCCATATTGGATGTCTTCCTGCCATTACCACAAGAAAAATAAATATTAAGAAGAACATCCCATAGAGAGGTTCAAATATTAAGCAAGGAACTTGATTTGAACAAACATGAACCCCCGACTCCCCCCCCCCCACCTCCCCCCCCCACCCCCGAGATATCTTTAAAGAAATTTCCTCACACTGCAATAAGTTTAACTTTGGGTTCCAATGTAGAGCCCAACTATTAACTTAGGCACACAATTTGAACAAACTTGAATCTGCACCCCCTAACCCCCCTTGCCCCCCCCCCCCCCCCCCCCGCCGAGATGTTGTATACCAAATATCAAAATATTTTTGTTAAAATTTGCCCTCCAATAGACAGTCCAAATATTAACCCACGGACCCTATCTGAACAAACTTTAATCTTACCCACATGAAGATGTTGCAGACCAACTGTGAAACTATTCTGGCTGTTGGATCTGAAGAAGATTAAACTTGGAGCTCCAATATAAAGCCCAAATATTAATCCAGAGACCCAATTTGCACAATCTTGAATTTGACCACCCTAGAGATGTTGCATACCAAATGTCAAAATATTTTCACTAGTGGATCTGATGAAGACGATTTTAATGAATATTCCCCATAGTGCACTAAGTTAAACTTTGGCCTGCCATAGGGAGACCAAATATTGAGCCAGCTACTTGATTTGGACAAACTTGCATCTGACACCTACGGCATTCTACGGCACCTAAGGATGCCTCATACCCAACAACAGTTTTCTGTTTCATGTGGTTTTGGAAAATGGGCGTTTGATAATATTTCTATTTTAGCTCCTGGGGTTCCCACGGGGACACGGGAATTTTAAGCACGAATCAATAATACCACACACCAAATTTGGTTCAAATCGGACCATCGGTTCAGAAAATCGAAATTTCGGGCGGAGCCAAAAATCTTGCCCTTCCTAATACAAAGAAAAATATTGATTCACGAACTTCGTTTGAATAAATTTGATTCTACATCCCAAAAGGAAGTTCCATGCCAAATATCAAGTCATTGTATCCACATGTTCAGGAGAAATCGATTTTTAAAATAGTTTTGAGCATTTCCCCCACCCCCTCTCTATGGAGTGTAGCCACTTTATTTGAACGAACCTGAATTGACATAAGGAACATGCATATCAAATTTGGTTCAATTCGACCCAGTGGTTTATAAGGAGAAGTCGATAATGTAAAGTTCACGCCGGACGGACAACGGATAGAAAGTGATCATTTAATCTCCCCCTGACTTTCAGTGTGCCACTTTTTCCTGTGCTATTTTTACTGGGGAACCCCAGGCAGTAACAGAGCCAGACTGCCAGTTGTCTGCTTGCCGCCTTCCCATGAGAGATAGCAGGGACAATGTTTCTCCCGCCTTTTCCTGCTTGATTGTCTTTCGGGTTTAAGAATCATATAGGACTTCTTTATACACAAGGGTGATAATTCTCTACAGGTAGATCGTTGGAAGGTAAAGGGTTACACCAGAGGCCAAGTCAGATTGCTGGGGTAGTCAGAATAGAGTCCGTAATAGTAGGTAGTGACAGGCTGGGTTTGGAATGTAAAACTGTTCCACGTTAATGGTTCTTCCACTATTAAAGAGATCCCAGTACCATAGAACAAAAGTGTAGCATTGTTTAACTAAAAGCTAAAAATAGTAACACGAAGCTAAAACTGTTCAAACTGAAAGGCTCTTCTACGACACTGGAGTAGACATCGGAACAACAGAGTAGGGTAAAGCTGATAGAAATCGTTACATTGGTAGTACAGGTCCAGGAATGTTGAGATGAGAGTAGCCAGAAAAGTTAGAAGCAGGGAATTCGGAAGGAATCCGAACTAGATAAATAGCTATCGGGTTGTTTGTCGTACATAGATTTACCTTTATACAAAAGAATGCGCCTTATAGATACCCTAACGGAACATATGAACACACTTTCAACGTTTTGAATTAAAATCTCTAGGAGCTTTTCGCTTGAAACTGATTCTCTAAGACAAAAGTGGTGCTACGGACGCCACATGGGAACAAACAAAAAACCCGAAACCTTTTATGCACATCAATACACCCTACCGGAACATATGAATACACTTTCAACGTTTCGAATTAAAACCCCTAGGAGTCTTTCGTTGGAACCGATTCTCTAACGACAAAAGTGTTGCTACGGATGTAACATGAGGCCGAATCAAAAATCCAAAACCTTTATTTGCATCTAGAGACTTTACCTAAAGATAGAGACCCTACCTGAAGATATAAACACATTTTCAACGTTTCGAATTAAAACCTTTAGGAGCTTTTTGCTGGAAATCGATTCTCTAGCGACAAAAGTGGTGCTACAGGCGCCACATGAGGCCGAATAAAAATTCTGAAACCTTTATGCACATCTAGAGAACCTACCAAAGTATATAGAGACACTTTCAGCGTTTCGAATTAAAACACAGCGAACCCTTTGCCGGAAACCAATTCTCTAACGACAAAAGTGGCGCTATGGGTGCCACATGAGGCCGAACCAAAAATCAAAAATCTTTATGCACATCTGGACACCATACCATAACATATGAACACACTTTCAACGTTTTCGAATTAAAACCCCTAATAGCCTTTGGCCAGAAACCGATTCTCTGATGACAAAAGTGGCTCTTCGGGCGCCACATAGAGCCGAATCAAAAACTCGAAACCTTTATGCACATCTACAGACCCTACCTGAACAAATGAACACACTTTCAACAATCAAAATTACATATCCTAGGAGACTTTCGGTGGAAAGCAGTATTTTAGCCACTGGCACCACCTGGTGACAAAAATTCAGACTGAACATATTTTTGTCATCTCTATACCATGCTTAAGAAGTATAAGATTCGAAATTATAGCTAAAAACATTGACGGACGGAGATCATCACTATATCCCTGTTTTTTTTTAAATGCGAGGGATAAAGAAAGGAGGCAAAGTGAGAAACTAAAGTTTAGGCCCAATATTAAAGCGGCAGTTTTGTTACTCGAAAACGGTTGAATTCTCCTGGAATCTGACACTTGTGAGAATCAGGGCATTACGCATCTTAATGTCAGCGATAAGCATGAGAGGTAACTTTCCTCATGCGGGTTATTGCGATAAGGTAGGAAATGGTGGCAGGTGGATCAATTGAAAAATGTTCCAGTAGCAACAATCACCCCATACGGAATTGCATATCTCGCAGTAGCTTCCTAAATAACGCCTCGCTTCTGCGCATGACGTCACATTGAACGTCGTCTTGATGGAACGATCAGCAGATCTTTGTTATTGTCTTGAAACTGTTTGCAGTCTAATTGGGCTGAATATTGCACAGTAAAATGTCACGTGGCATATAATAAAGGAAAATCATGTGAAACTGAAAGTACTATTTTTCACTCGCACAGGCGCTCGTGAAAAATAAAACTTTCAGGTCCACACTCATGAGATAGTACACAATTAAGGAGTTTTGTAGTGGTGAATATAATGATGTGATATAAACCTAAACACACTCATTAGATAATATACAATTATGGACTTTTGTAGTGGTGAATATGTTGTGATATGAACATAAAAAAACTTATATTAACGCCTCGGTCAATATAAGTTTATTTTAGGTTCATATCACATCATATTTACCACCACAAACGTCCATAACTGTTTTATTATATACACCGTCCAAAAAAATATTCTATTTGTCAATTAAAAGTTTAATTATATCAACCAGAAATACTTTTATTTAACAATAAAATAGTTATCATCTGCAGAATAACATAAAAATAAACAATGTTATAGAGATTACGACGATTGAAATAGAACTAGAGAGGGGATTTCCAAAAGCTATATTTACAAAGTTGATATTTACTGGAAAACCGATGTACATGGATTTTGAGTACCAGTCACGTGTATGAGATCCAGCCAATAGAAATGTGGCTATTTATAAAGTATATAATTATTCCCGATATTCATTAAAATAGAGAAGATATCCCCTATTTATTTAATACTTGTTTTCAACTGATTGACACTTCCTCGAAATATATCATTCTGGTTAAAACAGAGATGCAGTTTGTCGTTTTCTTGAGAATACTATTCTATGTCTGTATTGCACATGCCATGGTATTCCATATACTCCATAATGGCCCACGCATACGTAAGCGCAAATAAAAGACCCATGCTCATTGGATTAAAACCCTTACATACTAGACAAATCGCGCCGATGGATATTGCTTTAAAGTGACAGGTGCTTAGGGAGCTTTTCGCTTTTGAACTTGGGGCGGTCACAAAAGGAGCACTCATACACTAATGCTTATCAGTGGTGGGACATGTGTCACAGTGGCATGGTAGGAATACAATACACAGGGCTATGTTTGGGGTCTGTGCACATCTACATTGAAAAAAAATGCACATTTTGGGCTCCATGCTCAACAAATTTACCCACAAGGCGGAAACAGTGGGGTTTTGGAGCGATGGGAAATTGGTTAAATACGGAGCCAAAAATATGAAATTTTCTCCACATTAAAAGTCGTATAGAACAAACAAATCATACTAGAAATTCTTCAGGCGCATGTTAAAGAGTCTGTGCATCTCCTTCCTGCTAATTCCCCATAAGATTGCAAAGACGGGAACTCCAAAGAGAAAAGTAGAAGTTTCAGTACCATGAATTACGTTATTTCGAACTAGCTTTCGGCTTGTGCTTTCATCAGGTTCAAGACAATACAACTCTAGGCTGTACACCCCCTCCCCCCACCCCCACCCGTCAAAAAAATTCTAATCGTGATCTCGCTGAAAGACCTATT
Organism: Pictodentalium vernedei; assembly: GCA_031216915.1. NCBI lineage: Eukaryota > Metazoa > Mollusca > Scaphopoda > Dentaliida > Dentaliidae > Pictodentalium > Pictodentalium vernedei. The sequence goes on along the minus strand of CM062290.1, from coordinate 232,774,083 downwards.
CAACATGGAATTTCACGTGCCATTTTTATCACGAGTATCGCGTATTTTTGACGCCAAGTGCTGCTGAAGAATCAATCAATTTTGGAGGTCTGACCTTACACAGGATCGATTCAAAAAAAAAAGAAGAACAATTTCCAGGGAAAAAGTCACGAAATTATTTTGTTAATACCAACACATCGCGGTGTCAATAACGCGTGTAGTCAATCGCGCGTTACTCCAAACATTCAAAAGAAAGGTGGCGATACATTATGGAAGCATTTCCCATCGAATTTGTTTCATAAAATTACCATGGTCTTTATCCCTGATTTGAACATAATTTACACTTGGGATTTCTAATTATCATTAAGAATTCTTTATGATATGAGAGAGCTTTTTCATTCGAAATGGCAAAAATGATTTATTCATTTTGCTGGAGCGTATACGAGTTCGTTTCCATTCGGTTCCACATCCAGTATTCATGCCCTACTCTAATTAGTCTAGCAGCAAGTCCCACTGTGTCACGCTGACAACGGAAAGTAATAATTATGGAGCGGATGCCGGCTCTATGCCGCGGCTCTACTCCGCCTCGCTGTCCGCGTGACACTAACGTTGTGTGGACGTAAGTAGGGTTTAATCCCGGGAACGGGAATTTTCTGGTTCTCGCTTTTGAAAGTCAGTCACGATACAGAGAATTTTCCAGTTCTCGTTTGTGACACTTCCTCATCAGTCCTCATCAGTCCCAATACCCGGGAAATTAATAGGACAGAACCGGGAATCAAAGGTTGCGTTTCGCCACCTTTGATTCCCGATTCTAGTCTATGAATTTCTTCGGCAGTAGTACTGATTTTCAGAAGCGGTAACCAGAAAATTCCCGTGAGTGAGACTGAACCATAGCTCCAACGGCGGAAGAAATTAATATTCGCAGTGATCTCATAAACTATAATACGCAATCATTGATACCATGGTCTATGAATTTCCGGGTATCGTAATTGACTTTCAGAACCAGGAGTCGCAGAGCCATTAAATTTCCGTTCCCGGTATTAAGCCTTGAACGTAACACAGTACGCAGGAATTCCGGCTCTGCAATCCCTTTCAACTCAAGTATGAGTTTTCGAAAGGGCGTCAAATTTCAGAAATGAAGAGTCATTAACAGAAGTTGTTTTTTTTCAAATGTTTGTGATAAAATATTAAAAATTAACGAGAAATAAAAATGTGTCGAGCGAAGGAACTGAAAACTGATAAAGATATGCCCAGTCAGTTGTCCATAAAGGCCATTTTACTAAGAGTTGCACTGTGACAACGAGTGAAAGAGAATATGCAAATTCAAGTGTGCATGTGACAAAGAACCAAAACCAAATAACAGATGTTTCCAGTGCCAGTAATGGCGAGTCAGTGACAATCTGACCGATGCCCCTGCGAGCATCAATGTAAGCTCCTCCCATGATGATGAGATTAATAATCTAATATGTCAGTAGATTTAGTTGTAAAACATTTATCATCAGGGCCAGAGTATCCCCTATTGCAGCCGGTTCTTGATTTCCAAAACAACTAAAAAGGAGAAGACACATAGAAGTTTTCATAAGTTGTGTTACAAGAGTTTAAGCGCGCAAAATGACTCCAATTGAAGCTCAAGAGTTTAAATATTGAAAAAACCCTCACCATTGAGAGGAATGAATGAATGAATTCTTTATTTAACAATATACATATTACAAAGCTCAGTTATAAAGGTGCACAAATATTAACAATGGTATCTTGATTTTTTACAATATAATAAATAACATGCATATTGTAAGGAGGCAACATAGCCAGATTGGCTGTCTTTCTGATACCCCCTGAAGAGTAAAGCTGGAAAGAGAATGCACCATTCTCGGGCTTTCGGCACCCGGAATATCCATATAGCATGTCATTCTAACCCCCCCTCCCCTCCCCAGTGTGATATGTGTCCCTTAAATTAAAAATCCTGCCTTCGCCCCTGTTAAGTAGTGTATTCCCACTTTTTTCCAGTTCCAATAACTGGGAGTGAAAATAAGAAACATTATAAGGACACGTAGATGGGTGATGAAGCCCCATCTTGCAGTCTATTTGTGGGATGTCAATATTCTGTCAATCTTCTGTCAACGCCTGTACACAACATATATTTCCAAGTGAACCTCATTTGGGTGGCAAATTAATTTGAAGGAAGGATGCAACCGTATTGGATGACAGGTCCGACGCCAACTCAGTAATCCGGCTATTTTCTCAAATGTCAATGTAGTTTCATCAGTTTATACGACGGAAATGGGAATAAAATAACCTGTGAATAGTTTGTCATTGAACAATGTTAAATTGTATAATTTAACAATAACAGGATGAATTGTTGACCATCAATTGCACCTCACGCGTAGACAATTGATTCAATTTTCAGACATGAACTGTTTGCGACGACAGATAGTTTTTTCTGACAAGTTTTAGCCGTAAAATCAGTGCATTATAGGTTCATATCTGATGGAAGTCGAACGCTCATTTAGCGTGGTCCGACAGCATCAAGTGAGAATGGGTTGTTATTGTCCTTTAGAAAACCGAAAAACCCTTTGATACTATAGGGTTGTATTGTAAATCCCTACTTCTAAAGTGAGTACAATAAGGCTCTACGAAGCTTAACACTTTCGCTGCCCACAGCGACTGTTGTCACCTATTTTATGATTATTATCTGTACGTTCTGGTATGCGCAGATCAAGCCTACCATCTGATTAACTGTTGGAAAGATCTCAAGGAGCCTTTTTCAACAATTAATCAAATGATAGAGTTTCAAGTATGTCATGAATGTTATTGAATTTCTTCACATACATGTCCTCCATATATGTCTAAAGTAGGCGTGGGAGTAAAATGGCAATATCTACAACCTGAAAAACGGTGAGATTCGATTCGAAACCCTCAGGCAGATTCGATTCGCGATTCAATTCGATCCGCAATTTGAGATTCGCAAGGCCCGAGAGAACAGATAATTTCTATCCATCTCAAACTCTGTAAGTAAGAATATCATGTGTCCACACGTCTCCTTTTTGCAGGGCCTCGTCATACAGTTACGCCATATAGTAACCAGTGACGTCATGTTGGTTGTTATAGCATGTTGTGGTGTCATTACCATGATTATATGTTATGTTGCTATCAATGCGCAAAATGTTTTGTTACTGAGTCACTGGTTTCCGTTGTCAATTTTGTATGGGAGTATGTAGGGCTGAAATACCCATTTCGGGATTGTTGTAAATATGACTTTCACTGAAGAGAGTTTTCCCTTCTTGGTGAAGGTACAACGTAAATTCTATAGGCCTATACTTAGACATGTTGCATGGAGGTGTGTTCGATAAAACAGGACTACAGGGCTCGAGTTATTCTCATACTCTCGTTATCAGCCCACTAGGAGCCCAGGCTGTCTACTCCAGGCCTGTTTTGGGCCTGTCATTTTAATTTGGCGAGAACTCTTCTCGGATGCTCGTTCTAAACCATCACTACTGGCCTCCCAAACAACAAGGCAGATTGCACCTTTACGGTAGGACCTATTCCGCCCAACAGTCCATAATGTCAGTTCTTTTGGTGGTATGAGACTTTGAGGGCCGCGAAGAAATGCCATTTTGGTATTTCTAAGTTATTATCGATTCTAGCTTCTACTTATCCAATTCTAGTGTTTTTTGCCACTACGATCTATCACATCACTATCTCGTAGGTGTACAGTGCAACCTACTTAATTGGTTATCTCTTAATTGAAAAAAAAACTGTTAAGTGAATATATTTCTTCCAAGCACAAACCATTTACCACAAATTTGACTTGTTAATTGCATAGAGGTTTTAGAGTAAAGCCCTGTTAATTGAATAATAAATCTTGTAATATGTCGAAAAATTACCCTGCTATTCACCAAATGTCCCTTGTTCTTAACCCTTTGAACCCCAGAGGCCCTTTTTCCGGCCCAGTAACAAGATATTTCATAATTTCATAAAGTAAGTTGACTTTTGAGTGAAGGTGTGGTGTAGACCAATCAATATTTTCAACCTGCAGCCCCAAAGCTGCACGTTGAAAATAGTAATTGGTCTACCCCCAAATGAAGAATATGGACTCTTCCCGTTGCTGCCATTGAACTGATATGGAAGATACCACAAAGGTTCAAAGGGTTAATATCTCAGATATATTTTGCCGCAATACAGCCAAATAGGGCCTACGGGTATTTAATCTGTTATATCTTGTTTGACAGAGCTCCATGAGGCCTGCCAAACTCGATAGAATGGAATAAATGTCCAGTGTATCTTTAGAACACAGGAAATTGAGCAGATATATCCTTGTTAATTGAATAGTGGCTATTTAATTTACAGGTATTCACTGTACTACCACTGTTCTCGAAGACTACTAGAGCCACAAGATTGATCTTCCCCATTTCTCAAATTCGGTTCTTTTGCTTGAAATATATCAGTATCGGGAGCCATGATGCAACAGAAAAAGGATGGAGACATTTTTGCGTAATGAAACAGTAAGTTATAATCTATTTATCTTATTTCAGTTTGCGATAGTACCTGTTAGTTACGCTTCATCTTTATCCAACATATTTTATTCTAGATTTAAGAAGTGGACAATATGCAAGACGATCTGTGACCTCCAATGTCTTGTCTAAATTAAATTTAGAGATAACGAAGGACTCTATTTGAAATGAGGTCCCGAAGCAATGTAACGACATATGTAAAATTTGAAATTACCCCACCCAACACGTCCTCCATCATGATCCATCCCCATATTGAAAAATAAAACCCCCAATGATTTTCAATGATTTTAGTTTTTCAAAATCTTACTGTGTCGAAGCCCTCATTCATCTGTCGCTAGTTTAACCACATTTCGAACGCACATATTCACACACTCTACTATTTGTAAACAAAACTGTTGGAAATTGTGCGTTTTCTCTCAGAAGTACGCCAATAAAGCCTTGAAACCATTATGTATAAGATAAATTCCAACTTTGGCATGTGTGTTATTAGCTTAACTTGACAATGTCAAGATGAGCTATTTCCATCACGCGTGCAGAAGTCTGTTAGTCTGTGAGTCTGCCACATTTTCCTTTAGCACAGGCTGCTAAATCCCGTAGTTCTTGTCCGATCGTCGCGAAATTTCATATGCAGGTTTGAGGTCATGTCTCGATGAGAACGTCCCCTTTTGGTCGCGATCGGTCAATCGGGATGGCTGCCCGAACCCAAAACCTGAAAACCTTTAGCACAGTCTACAGGTCGTATTTATGAATGGATTTCATTGTAACTTGGTAGAATGACTCTGTATAATGTCTAGATGAGAACGTCCCCTTTTGGTCATGATCTGTCAACCGTGATGGCTGCCCAAGCCCGAAACCCAAAACACTTTTAGCACAGTCTACAGGTCATATTTAATATGGGGGATTTCATTGTAACTTGGTAAGATGATTTCGTATGATGTCTAGATGAGACCTTTCCCATTTGGTCACGAAGTGTCAACCGTGACGGCTGCCCATGCCCAAAACCAGAAAACCTTTAGCACAGACTACAGGTCGTATTTATGGAGGGATGTCATTGCAACTTGGTAGGATGATTCCAAATAATGTCTAGATGAGAACATCTCCTTTTGGTCGCGATCAATCAACCGTGACGGCTGCCCGAGCCCAAAACCCGAAAATCTTTAGCACAGACTACAGGTTGTATTTATGAAGGGATTTCATTGTAACTTGGTAGGATGACTCAGTATAATGTCTAGATGAGGACGTCCCCTTTGGTTGCGATCGGTCAATCGTGATGACTACACAGGCCCGAAGCCCGAAAACCTTTAGCACAGTCTACAGGCCGTATTTATGAAGGGATTCATTGTAACTTGATAGAATGACTGGTTTTTGAATAATTTTACTGTAATTCTGTACCTTTAGTTGACATATAATAACTGTGAGGGCCACATTAACCCACCCCCTCAATTCTTTAGTACAGTCTACACCTCAAATTATTTTTATTGAAAACATAACATACAGGGAACAGAAATTAACACATTCTCAGTTATCACAATTCTTGTCTTATTTCATAATCCTTTCATAAACATTGAACATTATCCTTTTCATCAAACACAACACACAGTCAAGTTAAGCTAGAGTGTCATTGACAATTTCATCTCAACTCCTTGAAAGTTGTGTATTTCATTCGCGAAAGGCCTGCGACGTACTCTACTTCCAACTTGTGTGAGAATACATACACCTGAAACAAACCAACCCAATATTGCCTAGTAATATATAATTTTGTGTTTTATTTTTACTTTTCCAATAAATTGTACCAAAACACGTCACGAACAACGTCTAGTTAAACTGTAGCCTAGAGTGTCAGATAGATCCCGAATTTGGGGATGAATTTAGCATTATGTTTTGATAAAGCCATATTTGATGACAACAGGAAAACTGGAAAAAATAAACTGAGAACTTATCGAGAGTTTAAAAGCAAATATCACCTGGAGCCTTATTTGATCTATACAACATCCCCCGAGGCGAGAAACATATTTACTCGTTTGCGTGTAAGTAACCACAAACTTATGATAGAAAAGGGGAGGCATATGCAACCACCCATCCGCGTAAGTGAACGCTTATGCGCGGTATGCGGCTCAGGTGCAGTGGAATTTTACAAATTTGAACGTGAATACCGAGAGTTTGTTGAGATGGGCACTTCCGAGAGATTCATATTCCTGATGAGAAACAATGTGCCACAGCTATGCCGTATCATCTGTAATATGATCCAGCAATTCTTAAAACAACGAGAACAAGTTATGTCAATCTGACACCAGGAGGTGACATTAACAATATTATATTACAACCATAAGCCTTGATATTTACGTTTGTCATTTGGAATTAGTATTGTTTTATGTTTCTATTTATGTTGATTTTCTATATACAAAGCAATCTGCTTTTATTCTGGTGTATTTGCTTAATAAATCTTATCTTATCTATCTTATCTTATTCGTCGACGATTTATCGGTTTATAATTTTGTTTATTCTTTATTACACGATGTCCTTTGAGACTAAAACAAATAGCTGTAAATTAGAATGAAGCAGCTTACACAACTGCGTTGTTAGTTTATTTCGTAAAGCTTTTGATCGACAACCCTCCACCCCACCAGTCCATTGTCTAGGGCTGCACGGTATTCGAAACCTTATACCGGTATCGGCAATCAATCAGATTCCGCGGTATACCGGTATATCGAAAGAATGTTCAGATTTCTGAACATACGTACCACAATAGGGTCTTGATCCTTCACAATCGGAACGAATCAGCATACCTTGATGATGCAGTTCGAATAACCCTTTACCCAACACAGACGATCTCTAAATTAATTATTTCAGATATTAGTTTATCGAATTTTTCACACACAAAAATCGACAAAACAATATCATGTGACCCCTTCATTGGAACGATCTCGATGAGCTCGTTTCAATGAGGGGTCCCATGATATGGTTTTGTTGAATTTTTTTAAAATATTTTATTTTCATCTGCTCAATTGTATATTACACGAGCGGAGGCCGTCGATTCGTTTGGTGAAGGGATAATATTATTAATTCGGTACTACAATCAAATAAACTCAACATAATTAACTTTAAAATAAAATTGTGGGTAATCACATAATGACGATAAACCGATATTTTTGCAATTAGACCGGTATTCGATCGATACTGGTTTGAATACCGGTATATATCAGTATGTCGATATACCGTGCAGCTCTACTATCCCCAGAGAAAGGAAAAAATCAGAGAGGACGACAGATCCACAAGTAGACTTGTGGTATAATCTGCAATTCTCCACAACCCACTTCATCCTCAGAGAAAGGAACCAAGTCGAGTTGCGATATGATTTTCTCGTTTGAACCCCATTCACCCCACTCCATTATCAGAGAAAGAAACATTTAATGAGAGGATTTCAGATCCACTAGCAGGGTTGTAAAATACGTTTCTGATCTGCAACCCTCCAAATATCACTCCATCCGCAGAGAAGAGAAAAATCCAGTGAGAGTATTTCAGACCCAGAAGTCGAGTTGTGTTGTAATGTTGTAATCCGCAATCCTCCACACCTCGCTCCATCCTCGGAGAAAGCAAACATCCAATGAGAGGATTTCAGATCCACTAAGGAAGTTGTGATATAATTTCCTGATCTGCAATGCTCCAGACTCCACTCCACTCCACTCCACATTGAGTGATAGGAGAAAAAGCACGGTGTGATTTAATTTTTTGCTTTGAACCTCTCTCACCCAGTTTTATCATCAGGGAGAGGAAAATTTCAACGAGGGTATTACAGATCCACTAGCAGAGCTGTGATATAAATTTCTGATTTGCAATCCTTCACACTCCACTCCACCCTCAGAGAAAGGAAAGATTCAATGATAGGATTACAGATTCGGAAGTCGAGTTGTGGTATAATGTTCTGTTGTGAACTCTTCCACACCTCACTCCACCCTCAGAGAAGGCAAACATCCATGGATCTCAGATCCATAAGTCCAGGTTTGCTTTTGGCTCGAAACCAATTTTTAAAAAAAATTACATTAAAAGTAATCGTGATCTTCGACCTCATGACTACCGGCTCCAAAATAAACAAGGTTCTTCCCTTTTCACTTGTAAATACATTCTGCAAGATTGGTTAAACTATTATGAATAGAACTAATGTTATCATCCGGAAACCAAAAAAGTGTTCTTTTGTTAATAGCAACCTTGATGGTTAACCGACAATCCTCATGATGTATTTTTGTTCTTCTTCCATGATGGTACCGGCCTTTACGTTTGGTAGACATACGTTATGGAGAACAAAAGTTCTCACCTGGGGCCAATACTATAAAACTTCTACAATTGTATTTTCCCTAATTGTATTTTCTACAAATGAATATAAACGACGAAAATGAATCATTAGCATTTTAAAAGATATGGCAATTTGCCAACTGGCAAATTGGCACATCTTTGAAAATACTAATGGTTCATTTCTATTAGTTATTTCCATAAACAGGAAATACAATTCTGAAAAATACAACTGTAAACGTTCTATAGTATTGGAAACCAATTTTTGTCAAATTTCTATTTGTAGCAACAGCCTTGTGATCGTTCAGTTACAGACTACAAAATTGTTAAATTGATAACTGCTTCCTTTCTTTTCGGGTTACTTAATTTGTAAATCTGCCAACAGGTGACTATTTTCAACGAAATCGCATTTATAGCAACAGTTTAGCTTATGGGCTGAATGAGTTCGTTCCAATAAGGGATCATCATGTTTTTGGGGCACAAATTGAAAAAAATACTAAAATTTGAATGGCGATTTTAGTGAATAGCGTTGATTTGCCTCCCGCTACGTTGTGTAAAGGGTTGAAAGATGACAACACAACACAAATTAAATTGTGCAATTTCCCCAGTCCACCGAACCGTATATCGTCATTGTCACTCGGCGCACCGAATGTTGAAACTCATGACAGAATGTCTATTTTAAAATTATATATGACCACCATCGTCGTTTTAATGACATGTCAGATTTGACCTGGTTTACAATGGCTGGAGTTTTGAACCCAAAATTTCCATCTTGATGTTATTAACGTACATAAAGGAAAATGGGTCAACTGTCACAAGATATATACTGGATTGTTTTGATATGTCGGCGATTCGTCGGGAAGGTGGTTACGTTGATCTTCGCGCTGACGAGATTGAATGGATCAAAGTATAAGGGCCAGTAATTATTCATGAGATGTCACTAGACTGTTCCTGGGAAAGTCTGGTTCTCTGACCCAATGAGTTAAACGCATGTAGCTTTGTAAGTTTAGGAACCACACTATTTTGAAGAGGCCCCTTTCAGTCTCATAATTATTATGTCGGGTCGAGGAGTTCGCATCAAATCTGGAATCAAATTTCATGACTCTTCAAATTGTATTTATTGCCCCTTCTTACAACCATTCTTACAACCATAAGTATTGCACGTCTCCGCTCAAATATTTTAGGCCAATTAAACGGCGATTCGCCTGCTTGGAAAACCAACCAAAACTGCTGAATATTCCAGAACGAAAGTAAGTTCGGAGTAGGAACCTCACTGAACTCTTCTTCTATCATCAGGTCTCCTGTACAGAACCTGATGATAGAAAAGAGTTCGAGAGGAGACACTTGGTAGATTTTTAGCTCAACTTGACGAAGTCAAGCTGAGATTATTATTATCCCTGGTGGGTGAGGATGTGCGATAGGGAAATCTCACCCGAGGGCAAGATATTTGGGCGGGACACGAGGCTTGTCGAGTGTCTGGACCAAATATCTTGTCCCGAAGGTGAGATTTCCCCATCTCACACCCGCACCCAAAAGGGATATTTGTTCTCCCCAATCAAAACACTCTGACGTCATCAAAAGTAATTCAGGGCACGCGCAGCTATATCAAACACTTTTGTTGTCCATTTCTGAAAAAAAGGTGATTTGCTTATCGGAAAGAGCGCACAAAAGTTCTATATATACCACAGGTATTTACTACAAAATTAAATCCGAACGCCGGCAAGACATGGGTTAAAGATTTATAGCAAAATGAACACTGGTACATTCCGATGACGTCATATTATGAATTCTGCAATGTATTCGCATAACTTTTCGACGGGAATTTCGTTCAACTCGCTCCACTCACAAAGGCATTCATCCAAAAATTCATACAAAAGAGTCAATTGTCCTTTGGTTTTGCGGTCTGTGTTTCTATTTTCTTCGACAAACGTTCATCTGCTAATATTTCCAAAACGTGACACCATGTTGTTTGTTTACAGACGAACATGCGATAATTGAATAGTCCTGCACTCATTAAATATGCTAATAAGCCAATATAGGTGACCATGTGAGTGGGGTGAGATAGCTGTCACGTGGGTGGGATAAGACAGGCATATCTCTCCCAGCTGTCTCACACGACTTTATAGAAAAATTGCTCTCATTTCTCATCCATCGGCATACGTACGTCCACAATTTCCTTTGGCACACCACACAGGTTGCATTTATGATTGGATCGCTTTGAAACTTGGTATGCATATTTGGGGTGACCTCTAGATAGGAGCTACTTTTTCTATTTCCGTTAAAAAATGTTGCCGCTGGCAACGACCTTTGAACTTAGTTTAGTCAGGCCTCATTATTTCCCTTTGGCACATCCTACAGGGCACATTTATGATCGGGTTGCCTTGAATCCTGGTATGCTTGTTTGGGGTGACCTCTAGATGGGAGCTGTCCATTTTCTTTCAGTTTCGTAAAAAAATGTTGCCGCTGGCAACGACAGTAGTATAGTATGTACCCGAACGTGCCCGGTTGGATGGATCTCATGCTGGATCTCATGTGACGTCATAGTCACGTAACCTGGTGGCGGAATGTTGTGTTGCCATGGTAACCCGCGTGAGCGGCCATCTTGAGACGTCATCTCCATGGTGATACGTGGTGTGGGTGCGCATGCGCAGTGCTTGTTGTTAGGGTGATACGTGTTTCCGTCGTCCATTTTGTATACCGCCATCTTGGTTTCTATAGTAGCACGTGATTTCTATGTGACCCAATGGCTTCTAACAAGACAGGGGTATGTTCGGAGGGTATGTTCCTTTGTAGAAGAATAATTTCCCGATTCGAAGAATTACCACAAACAACCCGACAATCCCTCCAAATCATCCCAAACGACCTTATTTACTACGGATTCCCCATTTTATCGGCCTAGCACGTAGTGCTATAGTACCAAGGGGGTACTGGGGGTGCATTCGATTAAACAAGAGTAATTTACCGATGCGTAGAATTACAACAAACAACCCGACAATCCCTCAAAATCACCAAAAAATCCCCGATTTTATTTACTACGGATTCCCCATTTTATCGGTATAGCACTACGTGCTATAGTACCAAGGGGGTACAGGGGGTTTATTCGATTGAATAGGAGTAATTGTCTGGTTTTTTATTTGCCCCATATGGTTTATAATAGTACCGAGAGAGCCCCGTGGGTACGTTCCTTTGGACTAGAGTAATGTTTTGTTTTTCTCCAGTGAATTGTATAAGAGTAGTGCTATAGGACAAATTTACCCAGAATCCTCTTTTTTTGTATATAATTTCTATTTTTAGTAACATCCTTAAATGACCCCATCACTATTTTAATAAGTTCATTAACTTTATTTTTTTAATGTGAGGATCAAGATTCCTTTTTGGATCTCCACACTGACCAATGAAATAACAGAATTATCAGCCAATCAGATTAATGTATTCCTACTCTGTTTCTTTCACATTACTTTCTATACTAATTTTCTAATTTTCCCAACTTTAACCTATAATCCTATAGGAAACAAACACAAACCCCAATCAAGAATGAAAATTTCCAGAAAAAAAACCGCTGTGACGTCATGACGTTTTCAAAAAACGACCGTCACATCTGAATAAATTCAGCGACTTTGTGGCGTCGGCTTCATTCCATTTTCATCTCTTGACGGAAAAGGATCATCTCTGTGTACTCAGATTATTCAATTGTTTTTTGTGTGTGCTATTTTTGTGCATTCATTATTCTAAGGATTATGGAGACTTCTGAATTTTCATGTGAGGATTGTGGGAAAATATTCACTGCCAGGACGAATCGGGATCGACATAGGAGGACAGCTCGTGGACAAGGTAAGACATTTGACTGTAACAACTGCTATAAAACATTTACTAGGAAAGAAAATTTAGATAACCATAAAAAAACATGCTTAGATTTATATACATGTTTGGAATGTGGACAGGAATTTAAACAACTTTTACATTTTAATAGGCATAAAAACACCGCCCATCTCCCTGTTACGGTCCCCAAGAAACGGAATTCTGAACGACCGGCAACACCCCTGAAAAAAAAAACCCAAACTGTTTTGGATATTGACCCCTTTGATTTTGATCAGGACCTTTTGGCAGAAACAAGTGATGAAATTTCAGAAATTTATAGCAGGAATTGGAATACTATTCGGACCCATCACATGACTAATAGGAAAATACAGGACATTTTTAATTATAGATTAGACACAACTGATTTATCTACCATGAATTATGAATTAAATAAAACAATCATTCAATCACAAAAAAATAAATTCAAAATTAATTTAAGCTACAGCTTCATTTTACATAATAATGAAACAGAAGAACTAAGATTTTATCATCCTTCACAAAATAATGCCCCGGTTCTTGATAGGCCACCCCTTATTGAAAATGCTGTAGATTTTGGGAATTTTCTTGAAGATCTTGAACAGGAAGACATTTTGGAATGGGCTAGGCAGCAAAGACCCAACTCTAAATGGATTGTCCATCAATTAACCAATGTAACTTTTTGTGTAAACAAGATTAAAAATCATCCAATTGGTGGGGACCCTGAAAATTTTCCCAAGTATATTTTGGAAAGTCATTCGATTGTTGCCCTTGTCAGTGATCAGCACGGCCATTTTTGTTTACAATGACAATCTCTGTTTATTCCGGTGTTTAGCCCCCTGGAGCGGTTCTACTTACCATTCTTTGAATACTACTACTCAGACCCTGTATAGTAAATACACAAATGAACCAAAAGATAACTTTCCTGGTGTAAAATTAGATTAACTCTCCAATGTTGAAAAAGTATTTGAAGTGAATATTGACGTTTTTGAACTCTTATTGGAACATGATGAAGTTTTGGCTGAAATTGTACATAGGTCTAATAGAAATTTTGATAATACCATGTATGTCAATTTGTATGAGAACCATTTTAGTTACATCACTGACATAATCAATATTGTAAATCCTTTGCTTGTCGTAAATGTGGTAAATTGCGGAAATCGGTAAAAGCACTCCACCACCACGAGTTCTCTTGTACTGATGATGGGTTTTATAAGTATGTTGGTGGTATGTATCACACCCCAGAGACCATTTTTGAAAAGTTACATGAAGAAGGTATTGTTATTCCAGAACACTTACGATCATATCCCTGTAGGGCTACATTTGATTTTGAATGTTATTTTGATAAAACTTCTCTCCCCATTTCAACTGATACTCTTGTCTGGGAAGCTCAACACAAACCCCTCAGTGTTAGTGTATGTAGTCCCCGGTTTTGATAATCCCAAATGTTTTATTGCCGATGGTGACACACAGATATTGGTTGAAAATATGATGAATTATTTAATGGAAATTTCTAAGAAAAGTTACTCTCTCATCCAAGAGATTCACATGGCCACCATATTATCCCTCAGGCAAGTGATTCAAGATGCTTTGACACAGGAAGGTACAGATGATTCTAAACCCCACCCATTTGAAAAATTAGCTGCAGAATTTGATCGTTACATGAAGGAAATGCCCGTCTTAGGTTTTAATTCTGGAAAATATGATGTGAACGTGATTAAACGAGAACTGATGGAGTATCTGAAAAAGTATGACCCACTGTCTTTTGTTGTTAAAAAGAGTAACAACTTTTTGGTTTTGAAAACAGATCATTTGAAATTTTTAGATATTTGCAATTACTTAGCCCCTGGATTTAGTTATGATACATTTCTCAAGGCTTTTGGGTGTTCCATTACTAAAGGATTTTTTCCCAATAAATTGATTTACTGTATTGATAAATTGGACACTGCCGAATTATCTCCCCATGTTTCCTTTTATAGCTCTTGAAAAAAGGAAAACATTACCGAAGAAAAATATGCTTACTGCCAGCAAGTTTGGGGAGAAAATGGGATGAGGACATTTAGGGATTTCCTGATTTGGTACAATAATAGAGATGTCCAGCCATTCCTAGAGGCTATTGAGAAACAATCACAATTTTACTTGGAAAGGGGGATCGATTATGTTTAAGGATGGTATTAGCGTTCCAGGACTGACGCTAAAATATTTATTCAGTACCGTCGACGAAGGTATATCCTTTGAGAACATCAACGAGAAGAACAAGGATCTTCATCATCTCATCAAGGACAATATTGTGTGGGGGGGGGGGGGGGGGGGGGGCCTTCTATAGTATTCAATCGTTATGACGAGAAGAATATTACCAACATAAGAGAATTTAAGTATGGCGCAGAAGCAAAGGGAGGTGTTGTAGGTTATGATGCTAACGCCTTGTACTTATGGATTGTCACTAATGCAGGAAATGCCAACAGGTTGCTACATAAGACGCAAGGGAGAGACGGGCTTTAAACCAGAATATCCCCATAAGTACGGTAGGATGGCCCATCAGTGACTGGAATGTATGTCTACCAGGGATGGTGTCCACATCCGACACGAATACTATGATATAGAAAAGAAGATTGGTAGACGTCAAGTGCCCGTAGATGGTTGGTGTAAAGACACCAAAACTGTTCATCAGTTTCACGGATGTTTCTGGCACGGTCGTGAATGTTATCTCAATATGAAGGACGGTACATTGGCCACTCACAATGCAGTACGGGGGACTCCATGTCTGAGCTCAGGAAAAACAATCCAATAACCCCCTCTCCCTCCCATTCACTTTTAAAAAGACCCTGGGTTCTTTTTTCAAAAGCTCTCCTGTGCTCGCAGCATTGAGATGGCATCCAGTTATCTCTCCTTGATTTAGTTTTTACATAATCTTCCATATGGGCATCACAGGCTTCTGAAGGTAACCATTTATGGGCTTGGCGTTAGAATGGTTCTTTTCTCTCTGGTCTGACTACTTCTTCAAGGAAAGATCCAGAAAGAGCTATGTATAAGCTGTCTGTGTCTGATTCACGAAGTTCAAAATCCTTACGATCAACAAAAACATCCAAAAAGCATAGTAGAACTGGAGCAAACGCAACTTGGCATATTGATACACGAAAAAACCAATGTGGTGGGGCAAGTCAAGTTTGATTCTGCTTTTATTCATTTCAATTTCATAAAGTTCTTCAGTGAGGGTGTTCAGTTTCCGAAAGGCCAGATTATTGATGAGGTTGGGCACATTATCTTGATCACAATACACTACATTCCTATGTTTTGCCTTATTAGTGTCTTCCCATAGCCCGAATTACCTAATAGCTTCATCGTGTCAGCTACGATGGCTTTATTTGGGTCAGAGTGCCCTTCCCGTCGGGCCTGTGATACTTGATCACCAAATGTTTGGAAGCTCGCCTTGGGCTGGTACTGGATGACTTGATACACCCGACTGACTACCAGTCAGTGCTCCAAATACCATTGCCATAATGGTGTAGGCAGCTAGATTTTTTCGCCAAAGTAGCTACCAAAGAGACTACGCCGAAGTTGGCACATAATGTTGTTGGCTTCAGCGTAAGCCTTCATGTGTGGCCCGATATCTCGAGAAATATTTGTATTTTTGAAGATTGGTGTCATTTCTACAAAATAGGGCTTCAGTTGGTCGGGTACAGAAATGTCGCACACCACTAGGCCAAAGATATTGCCTGTGCGGATCTTCTCGAGAAGTTCGCTGGATGTCATCGAACCATCCACTGAAGTCCCAAACTTTTCCCGGAGAAAGGGCTTTAAGGTTGCATCGGTCTTCTTCTGCTGATGCCACTCACATTACCCCAGATTTCTATTACATCATACCCAAGGCTCTGTAGGTACTGGGTGGTTCCCTTGGTTTTTTTCCCTGAACTCAGACATGGACTTCCCCCGTCCTGCATTGTGAGTGGCCAACGTACCGTCCTTCATATTGAGACAACATTCATGACCGTGCCAGAAACATCTGTGAAACTGATAAAGAGTTTTGGTGTCTTTACACCAACCATCTACGGGCACTTGACGTCTACCAATCTTCTTTTCTGTATCATTGTATTCGTGTCGGATGTGGACACCGTCCCTGGTAGACATATATTCCAGCCACTGATGGGCCATCATACCGTACTTATGGGAATATTCTGGTTTAAAGTCCATCTTTTCCTTGCGTCTAATGTAGCAACCTGTTGGCATTTCCTGCATTAATGACCATCCATAAGTACAAAGCGTTAGCATCATAACCTACAACACCTCCACATCCCTTTGCTTCTTCACCATACTTAAATTCTCTTATGTTGGTAATATTCTTCTCGTCATAACGATTGAATATAAAAGAAGGCCTCCTACAATATTGTCCTTGATGAGATGATGAAGATCCTTGTTCTTCTCGTTGATGTTCTCAAAGGTTATACCTTCGTCGACAGTACTGAATAAATATTTTAGTGTCAGTCCTGGAACGCTAATACCATCCTTAAACATAATCGATCCCACTTTCCAAGTAATATTGTGATTGTTTCTCAAAAGCCTCTAGGAATGGCTGGACATCTCTATTATTGTACCAAATCAGGAAATCCCTAAATTTCCTCATCCCATTTTCCCCCAAACTTGATGGCAATATTCTTCTTCGGTAATGTTTTCCTTTTTTTCAAGAGCTATAAAAGGAAACATGGGGAGGTAATTCGGTAGTGTCCAATTTATCAATACAATCAATCCATTCATAAGGGAAAATCCTTTAGTAATGGAACACCCAAAAGCCTTGAGAAATTTATCAGAACTAAATCCAGGGCTAAGTAATTGCAAATATCTAAAAATTTCAAATGATCTGTTTTCAAAACCATAAAGTTGTTACATTAATCTGATTGGATGATAATTCTGTTATTTCATTGGTCAGTTTGGAGATCCAAAAAGGAATCTTGATCCTCACATTAAAAAAATAAAGTTAGTGAACTTATTAAAATAGTGATGGGGGTCATTTAAAGATGTTACTAAAAATAGAAATTATATACAAAAATAGAGGATTCTGGGTAAATTTGTTGCCGCTGGCAATGACCTTTGAACATAGGTTAGACAGGCATCAATATATTCTTTTGGCACGCCCTACAGAGCACATTTATGATCGGGTCGCTTTGAACTTTGGTATGCTTGTTTGGGGTGACCTCTAGATGGGTGTTATCGATTTTCTTACATTTCCGTCAGAAAATGTTGCCGCTGGCAACGACGTTTGAACATAGTTTAGTCAGGCCTCGATATTTCCCTTTGCCACACCCTACATCATACATTTATGACAGGATTGCTTTGGAACCTGGTATGCTTGTTTAGGGTGACATCTAGATGGGAGCTGTGGATTTTCTTCCATTTCCGTCAAAAAATGTTTTCGCTGGCAACAACCTTCGATGAACTTAATTCAGTTATGCACGAGTATTTCCCTTTGGCACACCCTGCAGGGCACTTTTATGATTGGATCGCATTGAAACTAGGTATGCTTGTTTGGGGTGACATCTAGACTGGAGCTATCGATTTTCTTCCATTTCCGTCAAAAAGGTTGCTGCTGGCAACAACCCTTGAACTTAGCTTAGTCGGGCCTCAATATATTCCTTTGGCACACACTACAAGGCACATTTATGATCGGATTGCTTTAAAATCTGGTATGCTTGATTGTTCTGACCCCTAGATAGGAGCTATCGATTTTATTCCATTTCCTTTGAAAAATTGTTGCCACTGACAACCGCATTTGAACTTAGTTTAGTACTTGGTTTAGTCAGATATCAATATATTCCTTCGGGACGCCCTACAGGACACCTTTATGATCGGATCGCTTTGAAACTTGGTATGCATGTTTGGGGTGACCTCTAGATGGGAGCTAGCGATTTTCTTCCATTCT
Organism: Pictodentalium vernedei; assembly: GCA_031216915.1. Classification (NCBI taxonomy): domain Eukaryota; kingdom Metazoa; phylum Mollusca; class Scaphopoda; order Dentaliida; family Dentaliidae; genus Pictodentalium; species Pictodentalium vernedei. The sequence continues at coordinate 232,755,561 of CM062290.1, read as the reverse complement.
CATTAAAAGATGTTGCCGCTGGCGACGACGTTTGTACTTAATTTAGTCAGGCCTCAATATTTCCCTTTCCCACACCCTACGGGGCACATTTATGATCGGATTGCTTTGGACCCTGGTATGCTTGTTCGGGGTGATCTCTAGATTGGATCTATGGATCTAAGGATTTTCTTTCATTCCCGTCAAAAAATGTTTCCGCTGGCAACGACCTTTGAACTTAGTTTAGTTCGGAATCAATATTCTCTTTGGCACACCCTCCATGGCACATTTAAGCGGATCAGCTTGAAACTTGGTATGCTTGTTTGGGGTGACCTCTAGATGGAAGCTATCGATTCTCTTCCCTTTCCGTCAAAAATAGTTGCCGTTGGCAACGACCTTCGAGTCCAGTTATGCATCAATATTTCCCTTTGGTACACTTTGCAGGGCACATTTATGATTGGAACGCTTTGGAACTTGGGGTGACCTCTAGATGGGAGCTATCGACTTTCTTCCATTTCCGTCCAAAATGTTGCCGTTTGCAACGGCCTTTGGACTTTGTTAGCTCAACTTGACAACGTCAAGTATGAGCTATTTGGATGGGTCGTGATCCGTCGTCCGTTCGTCCGTCCGTCCGTCCGTCCGTCCGTCCGTCCGTACGTACGTACGTACATCCATACTTCTGTACATATGTCCGTCCACAATCTCTTCAGCTCACTCCACATGCCGCAGCTCTTATCAAGCAGTTTCAAATTTCGTACATTGCTGTGGGGCAATGTCTAGATGGAAGCAATCGAGTTTTTCCGAATTTCGTTAAAAAACATGGCCACCAGCAGCATCTTGGTTTTGGATATAAATTATCCCACAATTCCTTTAGCACACCCTACAGGCCACAGCTCTCACACGATCAGTCCTAAATTTCACATGTGACTTTGGAGCAGTGTCTAGATGGGAGCTATCGAACTTTTATGAATTTCGTTGAAAAACCTGGCCGCCAGCAGCCATCTTAGATTTTGCATTTAAATTGTCACCAATTCCATTAGCACACCCTACAGGCCTCATCTCTCACCCTATCTTTTTCAAATTTATTTCATATGTAGCTTTGGCATGAGGTCTAGATGGGTGCTATCAAATTTCTTTTAATTTTGTTGGAAAACATGGCCGCCAGCAGCCATTTTGGATTTGGATATGAATTGTCTAACAATTCCTTGAGCACAACCTACAGGCCGCAGCTCTCATCTAGTCAGCCCCAAATTTCAAATATGCCTTTGGGGCAATGTTCAGATGGGAGTTATCAATTTTTTCCGAATTTCGTTTAAAAACATGGCCGCCAGTGGCCATCTTCGATTTGGCATATAAATACAAATCCTTCAGCACATCCGACAGGCTGCATCTCTCACCCAATCTTTTTTCAGATTCCATATGTAGCTTTGGTGTGATGTCTAGATGGTGGCTATTGAATATTTCTGAATTTTGTTGAAAAATATGGCCCCCCCAGCAGCCATCTTGGATTTGGATATAAATTTTCCAAAAATTCCTTCGGCACAGCGAGAGGCTGTATCTCTCACCCAATCTTTTTCAAATTTGATATATAGCTTTGGTGTGATTTCTAGATGGGGGCCATTGAATTTTCTTTTAGTTTTGTTGAAATACATGGTCGCCAGCAGCCATCTTGAATTTGGATATAAATCATCCAACAATTCCTTCAGCACACCCGATAGGCTGCATTTCTCACTCAATTTTTTTCAAATTTAATATAAAGCTTTGGTGTGGTGTCTAGATGGGTGCTATCAAATTTTTCTCAATTTCGTTGAAAAACATGGTCGCCAGCAGCCATCTTAGATGTGGCACAGAAATTGTCAACAATTCTATTGACACATCCTACAGGTCGAATCTCTCACCCGACCCTTTTCGTATTTCATATGTAGCTTTGGTGTGATATCCAAATGGGAGGAATGAAATGTTTCTGAATTGCTTTGAAAAACATGGCCGCCAGTGACCATCTTGGGTTTGGTATTTAAATTGTCAACAATTCCATCAGTACATCCAACGGACCGTGTCCCTCACCCGTTCTTTTTCAGATTTCGTATGTACAGTACAGCCGCCGTGGACTGGTCGTAATCCATGCGTGGGCAGTGATGCCCACGCTTGCGTTTACCAAGTAATAGAAATCATAATCAGCAAAATTTTATTTAATGAAGCACCAGGTTGTACCGTGCAAGAGGAAATATTGCCCACCCGAGGAAAATGACCAGTCCACGGTGGCCATACTGTAGTTTTGGTGGGACGTATTTTCTGTAGAAACTTGATTGAATGACTTGGCATTACTGGAAGTTTCTATTTAGTTCAGTCCCTTCTTGGAGAAGTTGAGCTGCAATGTCATTGACACTTTCATTTGAACATCTCGACGATTCAAAAATCGCCGAATCAGCGGCACTCAAGTCGAATCAGATCGAATCGTCGGACCAATTTCAAACCGAATCGATCGAAGGTTCGCAAGGGTCCTAATTTTGAAGTGAGCTTCTAGCACGTTTTGGTCAACTCGGCACTATTGTTGCAACGATTAATCCAGTTCGATGAACTAAAAACACCAGGTTCCTGAGCTAATGAATGCAGGACTGTCGAACGTAAATTGAAGTGTCGCGACATCGATTTTTGGATCACAAGAAAACATTTGAGAGTTTGAATTCAGACATTGACCTGGTTCGATGAGGTCTGTTCTCGACAACCACTACAGGTATTTAAACAGTTTTAAATATTATACCTATCCCGGGTCATTTGAACTTTGATTACTTCGAAAAAATTCCAACCTACCACACTATAATAAAGCAGCCTTCACAAGAATCACCTTATTTTTTTATACTCTTCGAGAACTCATTAATTCTACCGTACTATAAAGTTATTTATGGGTGAAAATGTCGACATGTTCTCAAACTTTGAGCAGTTTGAAAATTTCAAGTTTATCTGCATTTGTTATTTCGTAATTATTATAGCTTTGCGCTTAGGTGATTTGGGCCTATTTTGAATTAGCTTCTTTGACTGGAATAACGCGAGGCAACGCAAATTTAAAAAAAATATCAACTCTCCGATTTTGCTTGTATATTAAGGAGCATGTTAAAAAAACGCCGTGTGTAAAATATTAGACGTCTGAAGCAAAGAGATAACGAATTTTCCCGAAGTCATCGGAAGCAAACAAAACCCCGTGTTATTTTCAATACACGTGGAAGTAATCTAATACCATCATTATATTTCGAATATTTGGTCGTCGCGAACAGCAACGGTGCATTATTTTAGCAACAACTGGGCATTATCAGATAAAAAAAACTTCGTATTATTTCAAATGATGCGCACTTATGCTTACAATAAAACCCACAGAACGCGTATTGACAATAGCAGACTGGAAGAGGAAGCGTGGATGCTTACGTTATAAGTAGAAACGAGTGTACACAAACTTCACCTTTGTCATTCTCGCAGAGCTAATGGAAGAGTTCAGCATATACCATGTTATGACGTAAGACCCCCTCACGAGACCTTTGTTTCCGAAACAAACCATACGTGGAACATACGCAGTACATTAAGTTTTATCCGAAAACGGTTGAAGTGAACTCGAGTTTCTCGACTCAAAGTTAAAATAAATCGAGATTAGTAAATTAGGCGTTTGACCATTTGTGTTAAAATTAACTTCCATAGCAAGTATCAGAGGCGGTGGAGCCAGGGGAGCACACGGGACGCGTTCCCCGCCACTTTTTTCCACAGACATGTTGCGCGGTTACACAATGATTTAAAATGGGTGCACGCAAACGTATCAATATGCAGGCATTTCTGTAGTATATTATTTGCAAATCCAAGCAACATTTGGCACAAGAATTTCACCTTCGGTCGCTTCGGTCCGTTCCTGCTTCTTCAATTATCTTCCAACCCGAAGGCTAGCCTTCGTGTTGGAAGCTGATTGAACTGGAAGAAATGCATGCACCAGGCAGTGACTACACCGCAGCATGCTCATCTAAACGAGAAACAATAGTGTGCCATGTTGCATTTACTGATACACGATTGTTACTGATCTCCCACTGGACCGAACTATGGCAGCCCTGAAAAGTTGTGCACCTCCACTTTTATTGAGCTTCCGCTCCCTCTGGCAAGTATCAATTATAATATTAATAGTAAGTCAAATCTGATTTGAAAACGAAACTCTATGTTAAGATCACATTTGTGTTAAAAATAACTTTCATAGCAAGTATCAGAGGCGTCGGAACCAGGGGAGCACAGGGGACGCGTGCCCTGCCACTTTTTTTCACAAACATGTTGCACGGTTACGCAATGATTTAAAATGGGGGCACGCAAACGTATTAATATACAGGCATTTCTGTAATATATTATTTGCAAATCCAAGCAACATTTGGCACAAGAATTTCACCTTCGGTCGCTTCGGTCCGTTCCTTCTTCTTCAATTATCTTCCAACCCGAAGGCTAGCCTTCGGGTTGGAAGCTGATTGAACTGGAAGAAATGCGTGCACCAGGCATGCTCATCTAAACGAGAAACTATAGTGTGCCATGGTACATTTACTGATACACGATTGTAACTGTTCTCCCGCTGGACCGAGTTATGGCAGCCCTGAAAAGTTGTGCACCTCCACTTTTATTGAGCTTCCGCTCCCTCTGGCAAGTATCAATTATAATATTAATAATAAGTCAAATCTGATTTGAAAACGAAACACTATGTTACGATCACATTAGAATGTAACTGCGTATAGTCTGAATAAAGTTGTGTACTTTTGTTTCTTTGCAAAACACAATATCAACTTCAATAGACTTCATCAACATCACCCATATAGTGACGTAAGCTCTCGCCCCTCACGTGACCTTTATTTATAAAACAATAAACACACTTGTGCATACATTAGCTGAGTTATACGTTAGGAAATGAGTAAAATATGAAGCGCTTGCCGATAACCGTCTTCGTTGTCTCTCCTTCTCGCTTAACGCGTGTTGGGGCGGGTGGGGGGGGGGGGGGGGTGTCATCAACGTGGGACATGCTGATGCAGTCTATTTTAACGAATATGAAAAATGACATTGCACTTTACGCTCTTCCACATATTTCCTTGGGCGATCGGGTGACAAGATCGTCCAGCCTTTTTTGATAAAGCCAATAAATTTTCGCCTTCAAGTTAATTTATTTAACCCTTTGAACATGGTGGTATCTTGCATATCAGTTCAATGACAGCAACTGGAAGAGTCCATATTCATTATTTAGGGGTAGACCAATTAATATTTTCAACGTGCAGCCTTGTGGCTGCACGTTGAAAATATTAATTGGTCTACCACACACATGCACTTAGCATCCATCCTATTTAATGAAATTATGATGTATCATGTTCTGGACGAAAAAGTGGACGCTCGGGTTCAAAGGGATAATCGATACGAACGTCTTCACACGAATGATGCGTGAAACATAATGGTACTTTGCATAAAGAAAATTGTGGTTTTGTCAAATGTTGAATTTATTTATTGTTTCAGATTCGCGGTTTATTGTCCCTTTAATGGTTTGCGCTTCAGTATTGCCACCTACATTGGGGCAAAAATACTCTGATTTATAGTAAAGACAAGTGGATTGTCGCAGTTATAAAACTTTCTACTCAATGATAGTGCATCAAATCATAGCGAGTTTAATGTAAAACATCCACTACCTTTACCTCCATCTATCTCCGAGTATTCTGTTAGACAGGGAAACATTCTGGCAAATAATGCCTTGGCAGGGCAGTAGATGGGTGGGCCGCGGACCGTGGTAACATTGGTAACCTGCCCTACTCGCTGTCCTGTGAACAGAAGATCTGAATATTTGGGGGAGGGGGTATAACACCCCACGGGATTTACGCCCCTGGTGGGTGCGTTTGTATGACATCCCCTTCCCCTAAGTTCGAAATGCTTCCTATGTCCCTGCTGAACAGTTTCCGAAGTTAGCGATCCAAAGCCCTGTCATCTGCCATTTGTGGCCCACGGTGATGCGCCGCATTTCTAATTTCAACCGATTCAGCCAGAAAAATCTGTTTCTAATTAACCCTTCACCTAACGAATCGCCCGCATCCGTCTGCGTAATTTGCAAATTGAGCAGTTGAAACAAAACCATGTCATGCTCATCGAGCTCGTTCAAATGAGGGGGTCACATGTTATTTATTTATTGGTGTTTAAGGTCACATACTTATGCACAATGGCTAATCGTGACAGTTTTACGGGCGGAGGAAGCCGGAGTACCCGGAGAGAACCACCGAGCAACTGTCAGCTCCTCCGCATTCTAACTCTGTTCAAGCTCCGCTCAAGCAGGGTTAGAGCGGTTGAAGACGTGCAGTACGCCTTAGTACACGGCGTCATCGTGCCCCCATGTAAGCAACCGGGATAAAGTGCCTTGCCCAAGGACACAACGCGTGTCGTCCCAGACGGGGATCGAACTCGGGACCTCTAGCATAGAAGTCCAACAGTCTACCACTGAGCCACCGTGCTCCCGAGGTGTCCCATGATAGGGTTCTGTTGAATTTTTTTGATTTTTTTTTAAAAATAGTAATTAAAAAATTTTTTTTATATGCTCTACGTTGGGTAAAGGGTTAGGCTACTGTAAATAACCAAAACTCATCAAGATATCTAAGTGTGCGAACCGTGTTAAAAATTCTTTATGCGTTTTGAACGTGAATGGTCATAAAAATGCAGGTACAGGAAGAACAGCCAGAGAGACATGTGGATCGATCTGCAGAAAGATGATGCCACAATGGTATTGTACATGTGAGACTCAGGAACAAACCTTGTGGTCTCTAATTCGATTTTTAGTGGAAAAACATTGGGTTTTTCTTCATAAACTACATTTTGAGCTCAAATTCAGTATGAAATGTGTTGTGTTCACTTGAATGAATTAACACTTTACCCAACGAATCGGACGCATCCGGCCGCGTAATTTGCAAATTCAGCAGTTGAAAAAATATTATTTTTCAAAAAATTTCAACAAAACCATATCATGTAACCCCTCGTTGGAACGAGCACGTCGAACTCGTTCCAACGAGAGGTCACATGATATGATTTTGTTGACATTTTTTGAAAAATTTGAAAAAATGACATTTAAAATAATAAATTTTGATATCGTTTGCGTTGGGTAAAGGGTTAAAGATCCATTTTAGGCCGATATATATCGCCGGAACAACTTAGCCCATATGAAATATGACAACATTAATGTTCAGTTTGTTCAGTTCACTGTACGGTAGGCCTACATTTTCGTTCCGCAAACAGAACGATTGAAACATGGGACAAGATGTCTCTTAGTTATATTTGATAGCACAGTTGTTCAGCTGATATACATCGACACAATCTGGTTTACAATCATCGACGCGTTGAACCCAAAAAGATTTCATTTTTGTCATCATTAACATAGATAAAATAGGTTGATTACCACAAACTTTGTTCTCGATGGTTTTGATATGTCACCGGCTAGGTAGTAGTTACATCGATGTAACTGATGAAAATAAATGGACATTAATGAGACGCAAATAATTATACTTGTGATGCCACGAGGTTTTTCAGAATGCGTCTGTTTTTTTTTTTTGGTTTTTTTTTGACCAATTGCGCTTCGCTGAGTTCGCTCGTTCAACCAGCGTAGGTGCTGAGCGAAATAGGGACTCCAGAGACTACTTATGATGTAACATCATAGCACGACTTGACCCCCCCTCCCCGCCCCTCCACCTGCCCCCCCCCCCCCCCCCCACACACACACACAAACACACCTAACAAGATACTGGTGTTACTTGCAAATAAAAGTCTTCAACTACTTACCTTTTCGGGTTTTTCTTCCCCCCAAAGCATAGCTTATTACTCCTTTTTTTCCAAGGAGGAGGTCATAAGCTATTTTACATGCACGTAGTGTTTTTCTCTCCGCACAGGGGGGAGGGGGGGGGGGGACATATTACGTCCCCATCCGATATGACGTTTCGCCGTGACAGCATCAATACAGCAACAGATGCTGACAGAGCATGTTCGGACACCTTGAGTGTTTTTACCAGCGTGGGACTTCGATGCTATTTAATGTTTGTAATTGGGGCCTTTCGATAAAGTAGAAACAAAGGTTTGCTTTCACTGAGACCAATATAAACAAGAGGTCCAAGGGGCTTTAATCCCTCTCCTGACAAAGTGGTTCACAGAAGTATTTGGTGTCACATTCAGTTATGAAAGGATTCTGGTCGACTCATGGATCTGAAGAAGATTTTTTAAAGAAATTTCCTCATATTGCACTAAGTTAAAATTTGGGCTCACAGAGAGCCCGAATATCAACCCAGGGATCCGATTTGCATAAAGTTGAATCTGACCCCTCTAAAGATGTTGTGCACCAAATATCAGAATATTCTAATTGATGGTTCTCGAGAAGAAGATATTTAAAGAAATTCTTCATATGCACTAAGTTAAAATTCAGGCTCCAATGGAAAGCCCAAATATCAACCGAGAGGGTCAGATTTGAACAAACCTGAATCTGATTCCCCAAGAGATGTTGTATACTAAATATGAAGACATTCTGACTGCAGGATCTAAAGAAGAGGATTTTTTTAAAAAGTTCCTCACATTGCACTAAGTTGATATTCGGGCTCTCATAGGGAGCCCAAATATTTACACAAGTAACCGATTTGAAGAAACCTGAAATAGACCTCCTTGGGATGTTGTATACCAAATATGAAAGGAGTTTGACCGGTGGATAATGAAGAAGGAAATTTTCAAAGAAATTCCCTCATATTGCACTAAGTTAAATGTTGGGCTCTCATAGGGAGCCCAAATATTTGCCCCCCCCCCCCCCCCCTAGAGATATTGTATACCAAATATGAATGGATTCTGACTGGTGGAACTGAAGAAGAGGAATTTTAAAGAAATTTCCTCTTTTTGGACTAAGTTAAATTTATAATATAAATCCAGGGACTCGATTTGAACAAACTTGAAACTGGACCCCTCTAGAGATGTTGTATACCAAATATGTAAGGATTCTGCCTAGTGAATCTGAAAAAGAAGATTTAAAAAAAAATTCCTCATATTGCACTAAGTTAAAATTCAGGCTCCAAGAGGGAGCCCAAATATTAACCCAGGGGCCCAATTTGAACAAACTGGAATCTGACACTCCTAGAGATGTTGTATACCAAATATGAAAGGATTCTGACTGGTGGATCTGAAGAAGCAGATTTTAAAAGAAATTCCCATAGGGAGCCCAAATATGGACTCAGGGTCTCGATTTCAATAAATATGAATCTGACACCCCCCCCCCCCCCTAGAGATGTTGTATACCAAGTATGAAAGAATTCTGACTGATGGATCTGAAGAAGAATAATTTTAAAGAAATTTCCTCATTTTCCACTAAGCTGAACTTTGGGCTTCAATAGAGAGCCCAAATATTAACCCAGGAAGCCTAGAAATGTTGTATACCAAATATGAAAGGATACTGACCGGTGGATCTGAAGAAGAAGATTTTAAAAGAAATTTCCCCATATTGCACTATGTTAAAATTCATGCTCCCATAGAGAGCCCAAATATTAACCTGACCCCCCCCCCCCCCCCCCCCCCCCCAAGAGATGTTGTATACCAAGTATGAAAGGATTTTGATTGATGGATGTGAAGAAGAAGATTTCTGGAGATATTTCCTCATATTGCACTAAGTTAAACCTTGGGCTCCAATAGAGAGCCCAAATGTGAACCAAGGCGCCCGATTTGAACAAACTTGAATCTGACCATCCTGGAGATGTTGAATACCAAATATGAAAGCATTCTGATTGGTGGATCTGAAGAAGAAGATTTTCAAAGAAATTTTCTCTTATTGTACTAAGTTAAAATTCGGGCTCCCATAGGGAGCCCATATATTAACCCGAGACTCGATTTGAACAAACTTGAATCTGACCTGTTATATACCAAATATCAGAAGATTCTAGTGAATTGTTCGGGACAAGAATATTTTTTGATATGTTATGTGTTAATTGTATTCAATGAAATTTAGGAACAAAACATTCAATCCGTTTACACTTGCTTGCATGTTTTCAGTATTTTTTCAATAAATATTGTTTAAACTAAGATTTTTTTTTTATATTTTGGAAAACAATTTATGGATGCTATCAGAGTAATGCCTCTTTGTGGTGCCCCCTGTGGGCGTGGCAACTTTACTGGAACAATTTTGAATTGACATATTCGACGTACAGAAAGTAATCACTTAAGTTCCCCCTGACTTTCAGTTAGGTGAGCTAAAAAGGAAGCTAAAATCGCCATTTACAATTCTGATACACGATAAGTGATAGTATGCACATTGTACTCTATTTTCTTTTCTTTGTTTAACACCGAAGATCAGATTACAGAATAAACATGGAGTCGAAATTGGAAGTGAAGAAGAAATATCGGTAATTATAACTTTATTTCATCGCTCGTAACGTTCGTGTCGTGCCCAATCTCGCATCCTGTGTGCAAAGACGTTTATTCAAATGCATACAGTGTACAAAATGCGGTCCCAAATTGTAAAGAAAAGTGTCAGTGCGATGTAATTTTAACTGGTTGAGTACTAGAAGCCACAACCATGTATCTTCTGAAAGGTGCTAAAGGGATAAGCATGCTGTTTGCTCATCAGTAAAAAAAAAAATGTTTGAATAAAATTATTTGGTTATAATTTATAAATTGCTGGAACCAAATAATTATTCGTGAACAAAATCTTGATAAACTAAGTCTCCTCTTGGCAGTAGCAGTGAAAACATAATTCCCCACTTCAATTTAAGAATCGAACAAGTCAATTTCTGACAAATATTCATCACAAACAAATCCATCGAATATAATAAACTAATTAAGGTAAAACAGTGACAGACAACAAAAAGAGCGTTGATGAAGGAAAAAGCTGTCAAAATGATTTGCCACTGTCTTGCAGAGCGACACAGAAAAACTAATTATTTATTTATTTATTTATTTATTTATTTATTTATTTATTTATTTATTAGGGTTTAACGACACATTAACAGCCAAGGTCATATTGTGTCGGTGACAGTTTTACGAGTGGAGGAAGCCGGAGTACCCGGACAGAACCACCAAGCAACGACGAGCAGCTGCCAACTCGCCAACATCATAACTTCGCACTGCAGCACAGGCAGGGTTAGATTGGTTGAAGACATCGCGCCATCGATGTGCGGTACGCCTTAGTACACGGCGTCATCGTGCCCCCATGTGGACAATCGGGGTTAAGTGCCTTGCCCAAGGACACAACGCGGGAGTCCGAATTGATCGCTCAGACGGTCCAAAATTAATTCCGAGATTGGAAAGTTGATACAGTGTTACCAGTTTACGTGCTAGGCTTTTGTTTGATGTTTAATGATGTGGAAACTGTTGCGCTATTACTACAGCTACAAGGTCACAGCTTCAGGTTATCAATTGCATAAGTTCGCCTGTCGATTGATCTGACCCCATCTTGGCGGAGGCTGGGGAATTAAGTTGAGACATTCTTGCCGACGTTCCAGCGACCCAGTTGCATATAAACTAGCAGCCTGCATTCTCATTATTTGTATATTACATAAATTGATAGTGTGTGATTCCGTGGTTTCGTCCGTGTCCAGCTAAAATTGGTATCCGCCCTTGGACGGGTCGGCCCCTTGTTTTATATATATACAATGTAAAATAGTTGCACTCTGTAATTGGTACTCCATTCTAATTGTTTGTTTTTCCAATCCAAAATAGTTGTACACTGTGGTTGGTAGTACATACTCATTATAAGTTATCTCCGCCAACATGTATGGTATATGGAGATTTAAAACCTGGATGTCTCATTTAAACACCTCGCAAGCTCTCATATACCTTGGATGTTGGACGCACCCTTTGCCATGGCTATTTGTCCAAGGCATTCTGACCAATCAAAAGACAGAATCTATCGGGATATAGGGACAGTGTTTATTGTTTATATATCCAGTCCAAAATACTTGCATATTGTGGTTGGAATTACATAGACCAACTCACGATTTATGCTGCGGTTAGTAGTATATACTCACTGTTCCTTGTTCATATAGCCAGTTCCTTGTTCATATAGCACACGCTGGTTGTTAGTACATACTCATTGTTTATATGTCCAGTCCAAAAATAGTTACAAACTGTGGATGGTAGTACATACTTATTGTTTGTTGTTTATATGATACTAGCGGGTGATACCCGGCGTTGCACGGGAGAAGATGGTTATATCAGCCGTTTTCGAAATAAAAGGCCAAGGTCACCAATTTCAAGGTCAAGGTCACCCCGCGCGGGCACCCCCCGATAAAGTCAAAATGATCGATGGGTCAATATACCCGCACATATGAAATTTTAGACCGATCGGCCCAGCCGTTTTCGAAATAAAAGGTCAAGGTCACCAATTTCAAGGTCAAGGTCACCCCACACGGCCACCCCGATAAAATCAAAATGATCGATGGGTCAATATACCCGCACATATGAAATTTTAGCCCGATCAGCACAGCCGTTTTCGAAATAAAAGGTCAGGGTCATCAATTTCAAGGTCAAGGTCACCCCGCACGGGCACGGCACCCATCCCATGTTACTCGCAGGGACGAATTACCCCCGTGTGGAAAATTTTAGAACGATCGGTCGAGAAATGGAGGAGTTCACCCGGAATAAAGATAGAGAGAGAGAGATACAAACATTCACATTTATATATTAGATATCCAATCCAAATTAGTTGCACACTGTGGTTGGTAGTACATATTTACTGTTTATTTTTTATGTACCTAATCCAAAATAGTTACACGCTGTGGTTGGTAGCACATACTCATTTTTTACTGTTTACTTATCCAACTTAAAATAGCTGCACGCTATTGTTCTCTGTTAATTGCTTATATTTCTAATCTAAAATTAGACTCCAACAACGCGCAAGCACACATATCATAGGCACTCACACACCACGAGACACATTTATTATACGAGATGCTAACACACCGTGGACCTCACTTGTATTACACTTTCACACAGCGTGAATTGACTTATATATATAGTAGGATCCAACACGACGTAGACACACCTTAAATGGACTCTCACACACCACAAGACACGCTGTGGTTGACAGTACATACACACTGTTTATTGTTTATATATCCAATTCAAAGTAGGTGTACAATGTGGTTGTTAATAATACGTATTGTTTATATTCACAATCCAATACAGCTGCACACTTATGTATTGTTATTGTGTATCTATCCAATGCAAAATATTTGCACTTTGTGGTTGTTAGCAATAAGTACCTATTATATAAACGAGAAGTGTGTGATTTCGTGGCTCCATTCGTGATCAGCAAGAAATTGATATGCAATGCAACTAGAAATCTTCCGCCGCGTGGGCTGGGGTACCTTCCCTGAACGGGTCGGCACGCTAGTTTTTTTGTGTATCCAATCCAAAATAGTTTAACATTCTGATTATTAGTAATACTTATTGTTTATACATCAAATGCAAAATAGTTGTACACTGTGGTTGACAGCAATACCTATTGTTTATTTATCCAAAGCAAACGAGTGCTCTTGTTCATATTCATTGCTTATATACACCTGGAACTTAATTAACCACCCCCTGTTTTTTCGCAGTGGTGTTAATAGAAACAGTCATTACTTTCAAGCTATCTTTCAGATGGCCAACAGTGATTGTTTGCGGAAAGAATGGTCTATATACAAATGAAAGACAACACAATAATGAAAATATGCAGTATTTTAATGGCGCTAATTACAGATATCTTTTACTAATGTTTTTGATGTAAAAATGTTCTCTCGACAAGTATGGTGCTGGAACGGTCCATGGTGAAACAATGCCGGTAATTTCTGACAAAAAAATGTAACTTGTGATCTTCTGAACAAGTAGCAACCAGTTGACAGCATGAACCCTCCTAATGATACGGCCCAGAGGCAACTGCTGCCACTCCTCGTGCAATGCAGCTTCCAAATCGGCCAAATTCTGTACAGTTGGACCCCTAAAGTCCCAGATGTGTTCTTAGGGATTCAAATCGGGGCTCATTGCAGGCCAAGGTAGTGTTGTAATAGCGTTGTTCTGAAAGAATGCTCTCGCTGCATGGGAACGATGTGGCCATGCATTGTTGTCCATGAATTCAGGGCGAGTAGCCAACGGGTGGTTGTCAAAATGGGGCACGATTGGGAATGTCCCGGATGTGCTGATGACCATTGAGATTCCCACGTAGAGTCACCATATCATTGACGTGAGGGTGTGTTTTGGGTACGCTATCAGCCAGAAACATCATGTTTCATTAGATGAAATGTACTGCTAGACACAGAAATCATTAAAACATAATAATCAGTAACAGCAACTTCACTGTCATGAAACATTTCAGGGGGTGTTTAATTAAGTTCCAGGTGTAAAAATCGAATCGTAAATAGTTGCACTCTGTGGTTTGTATAAGCACATACACTTTGTTTGTATTCCTAATTCTAAATAATTGTTGGCAGTACGTACTCATTGTTTAAACATCCTATCGGAATAGTTGTACACTGTGTTTAGTAGTGCACGCGCATCGTTTATTTTGGTATTTGCAAGTCAAAATAGTTGTACACTTTAGCTGGTATTACCTACTCATTGTTTATACATCCAGTTCAAAGTAGCTGTACACTGTGATCGGTATTACATACCCACTGTTCAGACTGGTGATAGGAGTACCAGATGCGGATAAGACTGGAGGGACAGTATTGAAAAGAGCCAGGAATAGTGGTAGGAAACTGATGACGTACTTTACAAACACATGCACAGTGGAAGCTGGTCATAGTACGGAGGGCTCTGGTTACACTACAAGTCGGTTGTGACAGTGAAAAGCTCTAGCACAGGAGTAGTGGTAGGGTAATGTTATATCGTACGACCGACAGAACATCGACACCCCTTTCTCTGTGATAAATCGTACGATACGAAGCATCACTCATTCGAGCAGTTGCTCGATAAGATTCCAGTCGTTCGAGGAATGCCTGTTCAAGTAATTTCTCGATTTACTTTAAGACTGATTCTAAGGGATGCCCTCGTGGTACACATGGGGATAACTCTGTATAGGCAGATACGAACTATGGGAAATGAAGCGATGGCGATCTGATTGGTCGAGGGCAGAGGTCTGAATCAAATATAGCTAAGGCTAAATCAAGTGTTAGGAAGAGAGTAGCCATGTGGAGCAAGTTTTTATATGAGTTGAGATGGGTAGAGAAAATGAATTCTGGGAGAATCCGAGCCAGGTAAATAGTTGCCGGGTTGTTTGTGATAATTGGATATACTCCCATTCAATCGATCATACCTGTAGGCGGTCCGATGCCTTATATCAGTGCGTACTACTGACACGCTGGAAGCCATATAAAGTTCGTTTTGGTGATTTTAGATAATTCCCGGGTCCTTTTCGGAAATATATAGCGCCTTCGAACATCTCTCCTCTAGTTTGACACCCCCAATGCACCGCGGTATGATGTCCCTTCTGCAATCCGGCCTCCAGGATCATAAGAACCACCTGTTATCATAGGAACCAAGATGGACGAAGGAAACAAGTGTCACCATAACAACCCGCCCTGCGTATCACCGTGGCAATGGCGTCACAATATGGCCCCATATGTGGGTTATCATGGCAACACACGTGACACACTCAGTGGCCCGCCGCATAACGTCACTTCTGCAATTCGGCAAAAGAGGGTGAAAACCACTTTCACTACTCCTTTATGCCAGGTAAATATCAATTGGTCATATCGTGGCTACAAAACGGAATTTGAAGTTAAAAAATACGTTTTTGTCTTCTATTACAGTGTTGAATCAGTGGCACTGGACTTTTTTGAGAAAATGTATTTGGGCGACAGGAGAGGGTTTTTATACAAGATTAAATTCAAGAACATAGATTAAGAACGTTTACCAGATTTACTTTTTAGAAAGCTTCAAGAGATGCAATGTGCAGTTACGAAAGGGCTGATGGAAAGTTTATAAAGCTCTAAACAGGTAAACAATAACGTTGCTAAACAAATCGTCTACAATGGACTTGAAGATAAAAGCTAGTTAAAAAAAATAAAAACGATTTAAAATTAATTTAGAAGATGAATTTCTTTCAAGAACGACAGCATCTCATGTGAGTTGGGGTTATAAAAGAAACCTCTGAGTAGCAATGCACTACAATTATGTCGTCTGACTCTGACATCATTAAAATCGGTACAATTTAAAAGAGTCGTTGCTTCAAAATTAGATCAATTGATCATATAATCCTGACATCTCAAAGTTCAGGCGATTATTGTCTTTGTTCTATAGCGAATCAGAAATGAAAGCCGAAACATTGCATCGAAATTTCAAAATGAGAGGAATAAGACAGACCACAATGGGATGGAGTACGGGGGATTGGAATCAACGACCCGAGTTGGAGTGTTTCCTGCATTTCACGTGCACCGAAAGCGGGCGTGAAATGCAGGAAAAACTCCAATGATGGTCCTTGATTTTCATCTGCGTTCTCTCCCGGAGTTGTGTTTTTTATGTACACCACGATTAAACTTGAATTAAGTGGATGAAGCTGACATATTTTAAGAAAAATATCACCTTTAGTGAACATTTTACATTCTTGCTTGACACTGTTTTGTGTCAGAGAATTTCATTCACGTCATAATGCTTCTAAATGATAAGAGATGCCACGTGTGCTATACCGGTGAAATAGAGAGCGAAAAACATTTTGTTATGGATGGTGAGGCATGTGTCGAAATTAGGGAAACGGGGTTCGAAGAAATTATAAAAGAAAACAAAGAATTTGAACAATTAAATGATTCGGAGAAATACTATTATATATTAAAAAACTGTGATAGTAAATCGATTAATATTATTTCTAACATGATCTGGTCATTCTTCTGTAAGCGAAATCACCTTGTTAAAGAAAAAAGTCATTAAAATATTAAACATATGACCATACATGTATGGTATATATGGAGATTTTAACGTTACTCAAATTCTTACACGTAATCCGGATTCGCAATGTCTGCATTGTGAAGGGTAACGTTGAATACACACAGTAACACGCAGTTCAGACTAACGCATTTTGGACGAATCTAATCTAATTGTATCAGATGCGTCTCCAGTCGCACCTGATATCCGTTTATTTTTCAGGCGCTCAATTTATCGTCGAATCTAATTCAATTGCCCGGTATACTTGCGACAGTATCCTTGGGGTGTTAACTCTTTCCCTGCATGATCCGCCTTGGTCATTCTTACATAACCAAATTGAATCAGTTGTAAATTTGGTTCCCTGCCCTGGCAACAGGACATAAACCGATATTCGAACGATAATATCCGAAGACAACCGAACAACAGCGGAACATTATTTTAGGTTCGTCGCTAGTCGGAGTGTCTGAATCAAACGACGCATCTAATAGATGCATTAAGGTTACAATACACTGTTTTTTCCGTTGACGACAGTGCTAATCTTTCCTCCTCTCCTCATGTCATCAAGCTGATTTGGGCAAAAACAACCATATATCCATTTAGTTTATCATATCATGAAAACAATATACCGGTACTGAAAAAAATATAGGTCGCCATGTGACTTTTGCCTTTAAATTTGGTGATTCCTATACTCCCGTCCAGTTTCGCACTGAATAAACATATTTTTACCTATCCCCACCCAATTTTTGTCTTCTTTCACACTTTTCAGTAGACAATTGTCACCAGTATTTTATAATTTTTTCAAAACATGCACTTTTTTTTTTTTTTTAAATTTTATTCACACTTATACATGCTCAGTTCATTTTCCACCAATCGGATAAATCAGGGAACTTTTATCCCCCATTAAAGTGGTGATAACCGCTAGAGGCGCTGATTGCACGAAAATAGTGTATTGTAACCTATAAATGCGTCGCTCACAGACGAAGATTCGTCTGAAATGCGACTGAAAAATTTATTTGATTCAGATAGACGAATTACCCTCGCATATAATGTCAGGGACACCTGAGGCCCCGTAAGGCCTGGGCTGACGTGGGGTTATTTAGTCCCGCTGATGAAGTTGCGGGAAAATTAGACCAACGTGGAGGGTCGGAATCCAAGTGTCGCGAACTCGGCGCAGGGATCTGAGTTAGACCGACGCCGTGATTCCTTCTCTGCCAAATTGGCCTGAAATAGGTTCGATTTCCGTTAGGTGTGATTCCTAATCACTTCAGGCTGTGTAATGGAAAGAATGACTTAAAGTAACAACGATTCTTTTATTTACACATAAAAATAAAGCCGTTTCAATATTTCAACAATCAACAATTCGATTCTTTTCACAGAAATTTAGTTGCTAGGGTTAAATAATTCTCAACAATCATATAGTCATTCTATAGCCCTGTACTGGCACTATAGTCTACACACTGGAAATGTTACTACCGTGAGCTCGCCATAAGAGCTTCACAAATCTGAAATGTTACTACTGTGAGCTCGCCATAAGAGCTTCACCCGCTTAGGCTCAAATGTCAACGTCTGCGCGTAACTGTACCTCTGGCTGTCGGAGGGTTCCGACCAGCAATGTTCGTCATCTATAAAGCCACCGTACTTCTGATTTGGGTCAGATATTGTCTACTCATACCTTATGTGCCTTTTGAAAGTCCTCCGTGAAAGTCCTATTGAAATATTCACCGTTCCTGGTTGAATTCACGATTCACAAATGCCCCTTTTGTGCTAGGGCGAAATTGTCACTCACATCGATCTCCAGTCGGTATTACGATGCTTCGACAGCAAAACAAACTACTCATAACGCAATCAGTCTGACGCTTCAAAGGGTTAATACGCACAATACAAATTAACCTACACTTCTGACTATTGCAGGCTGATACCTGCTACTCGACAATCTAAACTTTAACGTTCCACCTGGGTTTTCCTTCTCAGCGAAGTTGGCACTGAAGCCGCCTATCCACCTTAAGCTAAATAAATCGTGGAATGCCCTCTCTGGCGATTCCAGCCGTTTCAGGGTCCTGTGATCGAAGGTACCCCTATGCCAGGAAACAGAGTCCGCCTGTCCTGGACTTCACCAACGTGTGTGTGACCCCAAGTGTGTGTCTAATGCTCTGCTCTTCAAGGTATATATACTTTTTACCCTAAACTGTCAGGTGGACAGAAGCTCATCTGTCCACCTGTCAAAACGGTGGGAGATGACATATATCGAGGCAGAATCAATACAAGTCATAGCGCGCGTGACTTAACGGTGATTTCACTTGTCGAGAAAACCGATTCGTTCCTGCCATTCATTGCTACCTAATGATCAGGTGACGACACGATAGACATTTTAGAATCTCGTTTCTCAATTGGCCGTGACGATATCCTGCCACCAACCGATTACGTCTCGTAAGACTCGCGACTACTGTATAAATTAAATGAGATTAGACCTTATCTAACTTTTTTTTTTCATTCATTCATTCATTCGCTCTCGTGCATCATTCACACTTCTGATCTCAGAGCGTGAAGACCTTGTTTATAACAATGGAAAACCTGGAATTGCCGGATCGTCTTAGGAAAGCCATCTCAGCTCTGGGCGTCTCTTGTCCCATCTCCTGGACTATCCAGGAAATGGGCAAGAGCGTTCATCTGAACCTGGAATTTAGAGTTGAAGAAGAGAACACCACAACACCACCCTCTTCGGGGAGAGGTAGTACCCTTGGCGAGAGGAACCCCTCTCCCACTGGTCCTCACCCGAAGAGGCACGGAGGCCCTGAGAAGAGGAAAAAAGAAGAAGAGTCCATCTACCAAGCGCAGGGATGCCCGGCGCTTGGAGGCCTTCCGGAATAGGAAGAAAGAGTTGAGTGAGGGGGGGGGTGAAGGCTCTGGAGGCAGCCGCCAGTTCCCCTCCTAGTCCCACTGGTACACCCAATCAACTGCCGGCTCCTGAGCCGGTACAGTTGGATGAGGAACGTCCAGTGGAGACTGAGGAGGAACTGGAAGTTGCTTTTTCTCCGCCTCCCACCCCTCACTCCCCCCTTCCTTCACTACCGGAAAGCCTGGACCTGGAAGATGCGGCCAATTTGTCGACAGAAGAACTCCTCAAAAGATCTAAAGCATTACTAGAAGAGAGCTACAAATACTGTCCTAAAGAGATGCACACCACAGCGGCCCGAGAAATCCAAACCATATCAACATCACCATCACAACCACCTCCAAAGAAAAAACACAGAAAAAGGAACAAACGCGGCTAAACCTCCTCCTTCCTTTTCCTCCTTTGACACGCCTAGACATGCAATACGAATCTTCTACAGTCACCGAGGGTCCCAAGGGGCTTGTCCCTCACATCGTCCCTGCGCGCCTTCGGCGCGCGAAATCATTTCTCTTCTTATCTAACATACCGTTTCTCCCCTGGGTCCCTGCGCTGAAGCTGGATATACACCACATGTGTTTTTTCCATGTCCAGCTTTACAGAAAAGTGAAATTCACGTAGGTTTTTCGCCTTGATGCGGAATATCTTTTGAGCTTACAATATCTTTATATATGTGGCCCCTTGCCCCCATATTTAGGCTGGCTTTGCCCTGACATATAATTCAAATAGAACCTAATATTAGATAAGATTCGTCCAAAATGAGTCCGCCTGAAGTGGGGGTAATCGTGGTATAAAATTGTCATTTATTATGTTATCGCAGCGCTAGGAATATACGCATCTAGTGTGTAAAGGCCTTGCGTCTTAATTGTCTGGGTCTGTTACCGATATATTCTCTGTCACCCTGAGGCATCGTATCTTATCCATTTGGTAACCACAATTAAAGTTCTCATGAAGCTCGATGCCCCAAACTTGATAACATATTTTGGAGAATGAGTATTTTTCAAACACACATCCCGAACATTAGGTGACTCTAAGTCTTGTTCTTTGGTCTGTATGGTGCGCGCTCAGACAAAACAGTGAATAACCGGTATTTCCTGTTATCCAGAGCAGAAAGATACGCCCAAACTTCACATGCTCCAATCAATATATGAAATTTGGTCCTGCATCTAAAAAGGGCAGAGTTTATGTATGTATCAGTGTTCAATGTTACTATGCCTTTTCAGGACCGCAACATAGGTTTGAAGTCATGTTTAGCCAATCGTTTATTCCTTTGCTGCCTATTTTAACGGACTTCCTCCCCAAGCGTGGTTATGGGGTCCTAGTTTACCAGAAGAGCAGAACTGGTTTTCTACATAATAAATCACTGCTCCACTTCCCAGGGTTCCCACGGAGATGAGGGCGCAGTTGCAATCCACTATTTGGAAGCTGAAGATCAAGATAAGAGCAAACATTCGCCAACAATAATTTAGGTGTTTTGTTGATAATTTGATTTGAAATATTTCCCAGTGAAAATGAGAGAAGATTGTTTGATCTATACTGAAGAGTGTTTATTCAAATTGCTAATTTGTCAATTCACTTTACTAATTTGAGAATTCAAGAGTAGTATAGCTCGCACGTTTGGGGCCCTATTTGGGGGACCTCGGTGGGGGACCTCGGAAGTGACGTCATGTCACGTGACCTAGTGGCCTAATTTAATGGTCCTCATAACCTCAAAATTCAATGAGGCTATGAAGGATAATAAATGAGGACTCATTGAGGGCTTTTACATAGCCCTCATGGCCTCATACGACAAAAAGGGATTCCATAGCCACGGGTGTTTCCCCAAAACGGGATTCCATGGGATATGGCCATTGGATATAGGCTTTTATTATACAGAAGGGAGATAACTCTGCATACAGATTATGGGAAATCAATGGTTAGTTATAATTTAAAAAATGATCTAGATAAATGAAACAACAAGAGTACTTGGAATAGGGTCAGAACTACTGCTATTACGTACCATCTTACCAGTAAAAGGATGATACAAAGCATTTGGTAGGTTAATATTATCAACGGTTAGGATGGGACCTACAGGGGAATATACCTACCATACTCTGCTGCCGTTCTGTATTACCCGGCATTGACCCCCACCGAGGTCCCCCAAATAGGGCCCCAAACGTGCGAGCTATACTACTCTTGAATTTTCAAATTAAATTCGAAAAATGTCATTAAGCTGCCAGTGACTGAAGCAACTCTTCTGTTTAGTTAATGTACTAACTGTTATCGATTTATACGTGATCACTGATGAACCCCTTGTCTCTTACCTCTTTTGTACATGAGTGTGGGAATTAAATTGACTTCTTGGTTACAGATTAAGGGTTTGAATTTTGGAAGTTGTCGGATTGCTTTCAGTATTTAGATGCACTGTCGTCGGTGGCCCGGTTCAAAAATAGCGGCTCTGTACGCTCCGGTATCCTGTTTCCTACTAGGCCTGTCCAAAGCGGCCCACTATAGTGTTTTCGTTTTTTAACCCTTTACCTAATATGAAAAGCAAACGACACTTGCAAAAAATGCTTGAATAACTATTTTTTTTCATTTTTTGTCTCAAAAACACAGGTTATGACCCCTCGTTGGAACGATCTCCACGAACTGCTGGCCCTTGGTACTACTGATCCACCAGCTTAATGACATTTTTCGAAACACAGGCTGAGTCGATTAGGCGTAAAGGGATTTATCTGAGAAGCGGATATATTGTCTAACAATCCTGTTTGTGTCACATTGTTAGCAGGGGCGGCGCCAAAAAATTGTTTCACGGGGGGGGGGGGGGGGTCTCTAAGTGGCCCTTTTTTCAGATACCGTGGACCATTGCATTGCATTCAGATACCGCGGACATTACCGCAAGTTTCCTTAGGCTCGAGCAATCATAGAAGATTTGTTTGAGGTTTTTCTTCTTTTTTTTTTTTTTTTTTTGGGGGGGGGGGGGGTGTCTCCTCCCAGAAAAGAAATATTGAATTCCCTTCTGGTAGCTTTTTGGGGTAAATCTCCGCTTTCTTGAACGCAGAGTGAAGTAGCGTAACTACGATTGAGAAATTTTCACATTAAGATCTGTCTGAAGATATGAAGCACAGCAGGGATCCAAGTTGGAGCTTTCAGCCCACTGAGCCACATTAGATTCCTGCTGTGCTTCATATGGGGAAACCATTATCCATGTTTTGGAGACAATGTACCTGAATGTGCATGGCTCATATTTATCTGCTTCCGAGCTTGTTAAGCATTACTGGATATGTTATCTGGAGAGTGTATGTGGAAATGAAGAAAAGAGAGACAGGGCGAGGGTGTGTGAGGAAGAGGGTAAATGTATGTATGGGTGGAGGATGGGTGTGTGTGAAGTGGACGGGAGAAGTGGGGGTCAACGTCTCCTTCTAGGGTCAAATGCGCCCTATGCACCCCATCCCCGTAGCCCCACCACTGATCGTTGACGATAGACACACACAAAAAGATATAGCACGCATGCACATACCACTAAACGTCAGCCCCACGTTCTATGGAATCTCCTCTATCGTCCGGCTATGACTATAGAATCCCTTTTTCATCGCATGTGCCTTTGTGCTATATATTTTTGTGACACACTGTGCACTTGCACACAAGCACATTCCACCAAACACCAGTTCCATGTTCCATGGAATCGTTATGTAACATGTATATAACTGTTGAATACCCTTTTCATCGCATGTGTCTATGTGCTATATGTTTTTGTGACATCTTGTGCATTTTCACATAAGCAGAATATCGGGACACCTGGCATGTGCTCAGGTGCTGCATGCAATATATTCACATTGTTACCTTCAGCAAAAAGGAAATTTGAATGAAAACAAAAGGGAACATAACTTCTCAGTTCATAGATTAATATAAAGTCAGATGCCGAAAGTGACCCTAAATACCAATAAATAATAAGAGATGACAAATTAAAGTTTTAAGACTTATAGTCAATGGCCATAAATCTTGAAAATTATCGGACCCTGCTCTGGTTACCTCATGCAAACCAACATCTACCTATCATTCTGTTTTGTGTTAATATCACTAAGTTTGGTCAAAATCCTTTTTGAAAGTTGAACTGTGAGCTAAGATGCGATAACCAGATTTTAGTCCAGGTATCAAGGGCTATAACTCTTTAAAAATGGACGGGCCGTAAGCGAGTTACTTGAGTGAGGCACATCTACCACTCATGTTTGGTCAAAATCCATTGCGAACTGTAGAAGAAGATGCGAGAACAAGGTCGCGGACAGACACAGACAAACAAATGGACGGACAGACGAACCTACCGACAGACGGATCGACGGGACCGGTAATTCCAATATATGTATATGATCAACCCCCCACCCATCTTCCCCATCCCCACCGTCCCGTTAGGGATGGGTGGGTGGTTATTATGGTACGAACCCTTCCGCTACTTCAGTTCATTACAGAATAAATTAAATAATAATAAATTGTTAACAAGATTATTGAGCTCATCAGCGCCCACTAACTTCATGACGTAAATTTACAGTAAAGTTGCGTAACGAAATATCGAGAAAATACTCCTCTCGTGTTCGACTTTTCTACACACGTCAGTGCGTAATCAATTTTCAAGGCGCAGTCAGATTAATGAGATGAATGGAAAATATTTACAACTAACTATACCGAGCCCTCTACTGTATTCCGGTAGTAGTGATTGTTGTGTAGTAGAGGATGTTTTCAACGCTGAGCCAATCGCGTGAAGTCTATTTTAAGAGTCTCTCAGCGCTCGTTCGCCAATGTGTGGTGAAGGTCACGTTGATGCGTTCAGAAATCCTTATATTCGAGTCGGCTTCCAATACGGAGAATTATATTTACAGATTTGAATACTTCAAAAACATCCTATCAAGTTTATTATGGAGATCGAGGTTAGTCATAAATTACCATTATATTTTTAACTCTTTTGTTTAAAAATCTGAGAATGTCCAATGATTTAATTTTTATTTTTTCTAATTATTTTCTTTCAGCATGTCTTTGAGAAGGTTACAAAATGTAAAGCATCCAGGGAGGTCACGTCCTTTGGCGCAACCAATCAACATGCTTTTTCCTGACACACCTTTCATTTATAAGCACGTGTTTTTATTTATTCTTTTTATTATTATTTTATATTTGAAAAAAGTGTTTAATCGATTTTTATTGTCCTTGCAAAGCGCCAGTCAACTAGAAATTAGAATATAATAATGAAGGAGACAAGAAGTTATATCTCAAAATATCTGTGTGGAAATTTGGATCGATAACGCGTTCATGATGTAGGTCATTCTGGAACTATTTCATCATCAACATCATGGTGTCTCGTCTGGTACGTAGTTGTCGGAGCCTGAGATAAAAATTTATTTCACAAACCGAGTGGTTGAACAGGCTTTATGATGCAATGTTTAGAATGACTGATCATCCATTCGGTTGTTTTTCGAATAATGTCACCCCCTCAGACGAGTCAGAGATTTCGGAAGCTCGGTGAAAGTGTGTTGATGGTGATGGTGGTGGTGGTGGTGGTGTGTGTGTGGGGGGGGGGGGGGGTGCACAGATGTCCAAGACGCACTGAAACTACCTGGTTCAGCCTGGTGTGACGAAATTTGATAACGATAAACGAATCCATAAAAGTGCGATTTCCTTGATTCCCAGGCTTTTCTGAATGCGACGGAAGGGTGTGGATAAGAGCATACCCGGACGCCTTTAGGCTATAGGCCTATTGATGGGCCTATATTTGCCTGCTGTCAATTTGTTCCAACTCATTTTCTCATTTTGTACGCCTAATCATTTAGCATATGTGTGAGAAAAGTGGTATGGGGCATTTGCTCCACCATACCCAACCAACCCCCTATACGCCGCTACTGCTACACATTTGCACAAAGCGATAAAGAATGTCACGGCAGGACACATTGGTGGCCTTATTACAAAATATACCCTCTAGTATAGTCTTGAAAAGCCATGTACATTTGTTTTTGAAATCGTGAGAAAATTGTCTGCTCTGTGTTACGGTTATTGCATGCAAACTATTTTATGAATGCATTTTAATACATGCCATGAAACTGGAGTGAGGTATTTTCATTGCCTCGCGATGCACCCATTATTACAAACGCTCCATGATAAATTTGTTAACTGGAAAGAATAACGGGTTGAATTTCTCTTGTGTTGGCCCACTCAGGCTCGTTTAATTTGAAACGAACGATGGATCTACATCCCAAATTATTATTCATTGTGTAAACATATTCTCTTTTACAGTAGTCTTCGGGTTGGAGTGAATTACCACTAAAACACATCAATATTGAAACGTCTATCAAACGAATCAGAAGCATCTTCTTGCATAATTTTCAAATTGAAAGAAACAATTTTTTTCAAAAATTAACAAAACCATATTGTGTGCCCCCCCCCCCCCCCCATTGGAACGAGCTCGTTCGAATGTGTGTGTGTGTGTGGGGGGGGGGGGGGGGGGGGGGCACATGATATGGTTTTGTTGAAGTTATGTGAACAAAAATAGGGGGAAAAATTAAAATAGCAAATGTTGATATCAGGTGCATGGGTAAACGGTTAATCGATTAACCCTTCAGCCAAAACGAACGGAAGACTACACTTGCAAAAAAATGTCGAATAACTAAAATGTTTCATTCTTTGTCTCAGAAACATACTAGTAGCTCCTTGGCCTCGTTCCAGTGAGGGGTCACAAGGTGTGTTTCTGGAATGAAAATTGAAAAAATAATAAAATTTGAATGGTATGTTTTTGTGAAATGCATTGGCGGTTCTTCGCCGTTACGTCAGGTATATTTATCATTTATTTATTGGTGTTTAAGGTCACATACGTATGCACAATGGCTAAGCATGACCGTGACAGTTTTACGGGTAGAGGGAGCCGGAGTACCCGGAGAGAACCACCGACCACGACGAGCAGCTGCCAGCTCCCCAACATCACAACTCCGCACTGCAGCACAGGCAGGGTTAGATTGGTTGAAGACATGCGCACCATCGACGTGCAGTACACCTTCGTACACGGCGTCATCGTGCCACCATGTGGACATTCGGGGTTAAGAGCCTTGCCCAAGGACACACGCGGGAGTCCGAATCGATTGATCACACTGGGGAGGAGGGGGGGGGGGGGCATTCATTCCTGATGACATCACTTCTGAGGCCCTGATAACTACGGTTGTTCCTTTGAATAGTGTTTAAGCCAACAATGACTTCATTTGCATCATTCAACTGATTGCATAAAATAGTGTTTCATCATTGTCCTGAACTCAAAAGACGTGAATAATAAAATAAACTGATTATTTATGCGACTCAGAAATTGTGCTGAGGTCTTTCCTATAGTGATGCTTCCAACAATTGACATCATTTTGGAAAGCTTTCCCTGGGAGCTTCCAAAGAAAAGGGTTAGAATTATCTATAGTAGTATTATGAAATTGACGTTTTTTTGCGTTTTCCACCTTTTTTCAACTGGCACTGCACTTGACAGTTGTTTATCATGGTTTGGAGTCTCAAGGGTGGCACCGGAGGGGGGGGGGGGGTCGAGGGGCTACAGCCCCCCCCCCCTCCCAACCGGGGATGGTTAGATTTCATCCCACCCCACTACTGTCGGGGAAATCGGTCAAATTCGCTGGGGAGATAACATTATGCAAACACCACGAAGATAGAATACTCCCGAAGACCCGATACATATAATCACCGTGACATAAGCAGAGTTAATTGCATTGCGAAAATTCTATTTTAGTCCGTACCAGAAAGTTTCTACACAATCACTGGTCGACATGCATCTATTCTCTGTTGTGAGTTATAAATAGTAGGAGATGTGGAGATCGTCCCTCATTGGGAGGACCTAGTGGGTGACCTAGGAAGTGACGTCATAGTCACGTGACCAAGTTACGTCTTGTTTGGTTGTCATGGTTGTCCGCATGAGCCACCATCTTGTGACGTCATTACCATAGCGATACGTGGTCCTAGTGCGCATGCGCAACGCATGTTGTTAGAGTGATACGTGTTTCCGTCGGCCTTTTGTACATTGGAGGCCGCCATCTTGGTTTCTATGGTAGCACGTGATTGCTGTGTTACCCAAAGGCTTACAATAAGACGGGAATGTTCCTTTGTGCCAGAATAATTTCCCGATTCGTAGAATTACTCAAATAAACCCGACAAGTTGCACTATTTCGAATTCTTTCAGAATCCTCTGCTTCTATCTATCTGTGCAGTAGTTTTCGACTACCTGACCATGTTCGTTTGTCCTGGAGTATACTCCAGTAGTGTAGAAGGGCCTACCATGTGGAACAGCTTTGCTTTTTGTTACTATATTTAGCTTTTCTGGTCTGTTCTTGTTAGTTCTGACCCTATTGCGAATACTCTTGTTGTTCCATTTATCTAGATCACCCAATGAGGTCACTTTACTGACACTAACCAATCAGATTGCTTCATTCCCCGTCTTTATGAAGAGTTATCTCTCCTTATTACTACGAAGCCCTATACGATTCTCATCACCTCTGTATCCAATGGTCACGTTCCATGGAATCCCTTTTTGGAAAACGTCTCTGGTTATGGAATCCCCTTTTTATCGTATGAGGCCATGAGGGCCTTGAGAAAAGCCCTCAACGAGGTCTAATCTACTATCCCTCTTAGCCTCATTTCGGCTGAGGCCATGCGTGCCATGCAAAAAATCCCTCAATGAGGTCTAATTTACTATCCCTCTTAGCCTCATCTCGGTATTTAATTGCCATATCCCATGGAATCCCTTTTTTGGAAAATGTCTGGCCTTCGGCACTCCTTTTTGATCGTATGAGGTCATTAGGGCCATGAGAAAATCCCTCAGTGAGGTCTAGTTTACCATCCCTCTTAACCTCATTTCCGTTGAGGCCATGAAAAAATCCCTCAATGAGGCCTAATTTACTATCCCTCTTAGCCTCATTTCGGTATTCGGGGATACCTATTGCCTGGTATTGTATTATTTGAGGATACCTTTCGAGGATACCTTTTGGAGAATCCTTTTTTTTGGTCGTATGAGGCCATGAGAAACTCCCTCAATGTGGCCTAAGTTACTATCCATAAATACAGCCTCCAGCCCGAGTCGTATTGTCATGTGTACTAACTGTGTAGCACTGAATAAATCAAAGTTCATCTAATTTGCATAATTTATGCACGAGAAAGTCCCAGTATTATATGTCATGTATTCCTTGTTACTAAACATTCATACAAAGATTTATTCAAATCAGAACCTTCATATAGAAGTTCTGTACAAAAAACTGATTGCACCTAATTTCGGTACTCCTTTACTGTTATATCATACTTATTAAATTTGTGGCGTGTGATCCAATAGGGTATCAAAAAAACATGGCGAAACGCAAGCCACAAGATTTTTTTTTTTTTTTGCTTTTAGTTTTGACTCTCTCAAAACCTCTAGAGTCACGGATACTGCGTCTTTTTCACAATTAAACAAAAATTTCTCCCACCGGGCCGATCATGGACTCTCTACCCCCCCCCCCCCCCCCCCCCTCCCCCCTCCCCCCTTGCCGCCTGGTAGGGGATCATAGCCAACACGACGGGGAAATCCTGGCGCCACCCCTGGATGTTCTTAATTTGTTTTCTATATAGGTTCCAGTTTGGTGAATTCAGAAAAGGCACCCATTGTTGACTACCGGGTCCTGTTATACCAGAAATGCATAACATCACTTCCACTGTAAATAAGCAGTACGCCATTTTATCGTCTTCCGTGATTCAAACGGAAAGTGTTAAATGTCTGTGGTATGACGGTTGTATATATTGATTTCCCATGCGTGTGCATTGAAATGTGCGTTATGTACACAAATTTTCAGGGGAAATTTAGAAACGTCTTGTTTTATTGTCAAACGTTTTCTGTCCGAATGCCTTTCAAAAAGGGCCAGTGAATGTAAGGTTATACAAAGAATGGCTGTCCAATAGAGTGTACAATGGGAAACTTTTGAGCGTGCTCATTCACAATTAACAAAAGACATTGACGACACTTTCTGTGTCAAGAGGAAAATGCGATTGTGCGGGGGTGAATTAAATTTCAATAGTCAACCTGGTAGGAACGTCGTTACGCTTGTTAGCTGCATACAACTAAAGTACTGAAATCACAAAAGCGAGTAGCGAATTTCGACTAGATTGCGATCGAGCGAAATTCCCTGTCCGTTTACACCCCTCCCCCTCCCCTGCAACACCTGGAACCTCACCTGGGGAAAAATAAATGCACGAACAATAACTCTTGAAATACGATTCTCTTTGATTTTTCCAAATACGGTCTTGCATTTTATCAGCTCACCTGGCCCAAAGGGGCATTGAGCTATTGCCACCACTTGGCATCCGTCGCCGACCGTAGACTTTTCACATTTTTAGCTCAACTTATCAACGTCAAGTATGAGCTATTGGGATGGGTTGTGACCCGTCGTCCGTCCGTCCGTCTACAATTCCTTTAGCACACCCTAGAGGCCGCAGCTCTCATACGATCCGTTCCAAATTTCAGATGTAGCTTTGGGGAAATGTCTAGTTGGGAGCTATCGAATTTTTCAGAATTTCGTTAAAAAACATAGCCGCGAGCAGCCATCATAGATTTGGTATATAAATTGTCAACAATTCCATTGGCACACTCAACAGACCGCATCGCTCAACCAATCTTTTTCAAATTTCATATGTTGCTTTGGGGTGATCTCTAGATGCGAGCTATTGATTTTTTTCTGAATTTTCTTGAAAAACATGGCTGCCAGCAGCCATCTTGCATTTGGATATCAATTGTCCAACAATCCCTTTAGTACACCATACAGGCCGCGGCTCTCATGCGATCAGTCCCAAATTTAATATGTGACTTTGGGGCAATGTAATAATAATAACATTTGTGTAGATGGGAAGCTATCATTTTTAGCTCAACTTTGACGTAGTCAAATTTGATGTTTTGTCATGGTCCGTCGTCCGTCTGTCCGTCTGTCCGTCCGTCTGCCCGTCAACAATTCAACACGGCTCGGGCTAGAGGCCGTATTTATGAACCAATCTTTACGAAATCGAAGATGGCCACCGGCAGCCATTTTGTACCGAAATTAGTGCAATCAGTTTTTTGTACAGAACTTCTTATGAAAGTTATGATTTGAATAAATTTTTGTATTAACATGGAATACATCACATATAATACGTTTTTTTTCTCGTGAAGAATTTCTGCAAATTAGATGAACTTTGATTTATTCAGTGCTACTTATACACAGTATGTACACGTCATTACGGCTCGGGCTAGGGGCTGTATTTATGAACCGATCTTCACGAAACTTCGTGGGTACCTTTGTTATCACCTTGCGACGAGAACGAGTGTTTTTGGGTGCGGTCCGAAATTCATGAAGGCTGCCGGCGGCCATTTTGTACCAAAATTAGGTACAATCAGTTTTTTGTACAGAACTTCTATATGAAGGTTCTGATTTGAATAAATTTTTGACTGAACGTTTAGTAACATGGAATACATCACATATAATACGGGCAATGTCTAGATGGGAAGCTATCATTTTTAGCTCAACTTTGATGTAGTCAAATTTAAGGTTTTGTCATGGTCCGTCTGGGCGTCTGTCCGTCCGTCAACAATTCAATACGGCTCGAGCTAGAGGCCGTATTTATGAACCGATCTTTACGAAACTTCTTGGGTATCTTTGTTATCACCTTGGGACGAGAACGAGTGTTTTTGGATGCGGTCCGAAATTTGATGATGGCCGTCGGCGGCCAATTAGACAAACTTTGATTTATTCAGTGCTACTTATACACAGTAAGTGCACATTTCAGAGGCCGCATTTATGAACTGATCTTCACAAAACTTCTTGGGTACCTTTGTTGACACCGTGTGACAAGAACAAGTGTTTTAGGGTTCGGTCCAAAATCGAAGATTGCTACCGTTGGCCATTTTCTGCCGAAAATAGGTGCAATTAGTTTTTTTTTTGTCCAGAACTTCTATATTTATTGATGACTTTCCTTTGGAAGGAGTTGATGAGTTTATTTTTTAGCTCAACTTTGACGTAGTCAAATTTGGGGTTTTGTCATGGCCGTCGTCCGTCTGTCCATCTGGACGTCTGTCCGTCCGTCAACACGGCTCTGGCTACAGGCCGTATTTTATCAACCGATCTTTATAAAACTTCTTAGGTACCTTTGTTATCACCGTGGGACGAGAACGGGTGTTTTGGGGCGCGGTCCGATATTGAAGATGGTCACCAGTGGCCATTTTGTACCGAAATTAGGTGCAATCAGTTTTTTGTACAGAACTTCTATATGAAAGTTCCGATTTGAATAAATTTTTTTATGATGTGTATATTCAGATGTGTTGAAACCAAGTGAGAAACATAAAACCTCCTCACCCGTGGGAACCCTATGAGCTAAAGATAAAAAAATAAAATACCTATATTTTATGAAGGATTGGACAAACATTTATTAATTAGTATGAATCAACCATAGAAGGGTTTGAATCAAACAGGCCGAAACAATTGCTAACATTTGGCTTATGGTGCACCATACAAGGATCCCCATTGTAACATTAACCCCGTGGAGATTTCTTTTCTAGTTTAGCATCTAACTGGCACTCACCTTTGACAATACTTTACCTGTACTTTTGTTACAGGCTACGGTCAGTATTTATGTACAGACCTTTACAATACTTTACACGTACCTTTGTTATCAAGTCATTACCTAGATGTGTGTCATCGTGTCACATACTATAGATGTACATGTCTTTCACAAGTTGAGCTACAGTGTAATTGACACTTTCATTTTTCGAATTTCGTTGAAATACATGACCGCCAGTGGCCAACTTGGATTTGGATACAAATTGTCCAACAACGATCACACGACCAGTCCCAAATTTCATATGTAGCTTTGGGGAAATGTCTGGATGGGAGCTATTGAATTTTTCTGAATTTCGTTAAAAATGTGACTGCCAGTAGCCATCTTAGATTTGGCGCATAAATTGTCAACAATTCCATTAGCACACCCTACAGGCCGCATCACTCACCCAATCTTTTTCAAATTTCATATGTTGCTTTGGTGTGATGTCTAGATGGGAGCTATTGAATTTTTCTGAATTTTGTTGAAAAACATGGCTGCTAGCAGCCATCTTGGATTTGGATATAAACTGTCCAACAATTCTTTTAGCACACCCTACAAACCGTGGCTCTCACGCGATCATCCTCAAATTTCATATGTGGCTTTGGGGCAATGTCTAGATGGGAGCTATCAAAATTTTTCAAATTTCAGTGAAAAACATGGCCGCCTGCGGCCATCTTAGATTTGGAATATAAATTGTTAACAATTCTATTATCACACCCTACAGGCTGCATCTCTCGCCCGATCTTTTTCAAATTTCATATGTAGCTTCGGTTTGATGTCTAGATGGGAGCTATCGAATATTTCTTAATTTCGTTGAAAAATATGGCCGCCAGCAGCAATCATGGATTCGGATATAAATTGTCAACAATTCCATTAGCACACCCTACGATTCTCTCACCCCATTTTTTTAAATTTCATATATAGCTTTGGTGTGATGTCTAGATGGGAGCTATCAAATTTTTCTGAATTTCGTTAAAAGGTATGGCTGCCAGCAGCCATCTTGGATCGGCATATGAATTGTCAACAATTCCATTAGCACACCCTGTAGGCCGCATCTCTCACACAATCTTTTTCAAATTTGATATGTAGTTTTGGTGTCATGTCCAGATGTGGGCTATCAATTATTTCTGAATTTTGTTTGCGGCCCGCAGTTACCATGGAAAGCCTGTGGGAAATCAGATTTTTTTTCTCCTTCTCTGCCACTACTGAGGGGATATGAACCAAACTTGTTAGGAATGGTCTGTGGGAGGTCCTGTACAAACGATCCTCATTTTGTTCCCATCGGATGACAAACAAACATGGCCGCCAGAGGCATTCTTTGATTTTGATTGGTGGATTTTCAAAAATCTTCTTCTCTGAAACTGCTAGGCCAAATGTTTTGAAACTTCACATGGTTGACGACTGGGACACCCTCTACCAACGATCCTCATTTAATGTTGATCGGTTTGCAAACATGGCCGCAATTGCGGCTCATATTTACCATGGAAACCCTATGGGAAATCACATTTTTGTCTTCTTATCTGAAACTACTTGGCCAGTGTGAACCAAACCTGCCACAAATAATGTACAGAAAGTCCTCTGAAAACAGTCATCATTCCGTTTCATTCAGATGAAGGAGCATGGCAGCCAGATGATTCTTTGATTTTGATTAGAATAACTGAGGGATATGTAGTTCTGCCAGGTGAGCGATTACAGGCGCTTTAGAACCTCTTGTTTTATTTACTCGATCAACTGATGTGTGTGGAGATCGGATCGCGATCTGCGCGCGAAAGAGAGCACTTTATGCTTATAGTATTGTTGCCTAATTGCGTCCAACATAAGGTGACCCTGGCTGTCGAAAGTGTCGTTAACACAAAAAACACAACAAAAAACCCAATTTCATGGACGATATAATCCCCCCATCCACCTTCTATTCTTTGTTACTTTTCTTATCGAAGGGGTTGCCTGATCTATCTGATAAACATTGACCACTACCATGCACCTCATAATTTTTGTTGCCAAGTCTTGAAGAGGTCAAATAGTTTCATAAGGGGGCATCCATTGAATGAATTTGATTGCATGCTGGTGTTAATCACATATGTAAAATATTTACTATACGCTAAACGATAGATTATCGCAAAAAGTGCGGAAAGATATAAGTCGTATCCCCCACTGTGGAAATATAGGAAATTTTCACTTCCACGGTATCAATCAAAATGTATCACTTCACGGTGAATACGAGTCAAATAATCACACAGAATGATCAATTTGTTCTAAAAACGTATAATGAAAAGAAAATCTAGTGTTTCCAGTGGATACCGATCATTTCCAGCAATAATTAACACGCATTCACCTTCAATTGATGCATGAAACCCGTCAGCCCAATCAGATCGCCGGACGCTACCTATTCCGAGTATCGATCAAATCACTTCCGCGTATCAATGCTCATCAGCTGTTTTCTTTCATGCAGTTTATCATTCTTAGGAGCTCCAGGAGATCGATTGTTAAGCCTGTTGAGTAAAAAAAAAAACCCCATAAATTAGGTAACAAATGAATAAACTTCACCTGATCTGTGTTCTCGTTATCACATCCCCCCCCCCCCCCCCCCTATTGACATGCCGGATAGGCCATTTGCATGACGAGAATTCATAACAGCCATTGGTCCAGCTCCCCCCCCCCCCCCCCCTCCCTTAAGATAGTTTGATCAGTTTACGCGCATCCACAGTAAACGTTCGGTTTTCCTGTTTCTCGCAAAAAGCAGAAATACCCCCCCCCCCCCAAAAAAAAAAAACCTGGAGATTTATTGGCTGAAATTTTCCTTGCATTTCTGACGCTTTTTATCACCGAATTCAAAACTTGGAAAGTCCGCATCATAAGTGTTTCAGTGATAATCCCCTCTCCTCCAAGTTTTTGTTTGTTTATTGGGATTTATCGGGTTAAAACACTTTCAACATCCAGAGTCATATCTTGTCTGACAGTTTACGGGTGGTCGGAAGGCAGAGAGCCCGGAGAGAACAAGCTATCAGCGGCGAGTAACTGCCGGACTCTCCAACATAATAAAACGACACAAGTAGAAGGTCAGTACGACTGAAGGCAAATGTGCCATGGATGTGCTGAAGGGTTTAGTACACGGGGCCACCTTGGACAATCTGGATTAAGTGTCTTGTGCAACACAGATGACAAGGGTCAGAATCGAACCATCGCCCTTTAGATCTGAAATCCAATGCGCTAACCAATGGGACACCGCGCCCGTATGCTCTCCGGTTATTGTAGTCAGTGTACCACTTTTTGGATTGTGTGAGTATCACGTTATGTGTAGAGTGTACCCCTCTTTCAGACCATAAACAGGGGAACAATAACTTCTCAAATCACCCCCGCCCCACACCCCCGTCCCAACTCATTCAGTGATGTCAGATCTCCCGTCTACACGACTGCTCAAATGCAACAGTGAATATTCAGATTTCGAAACGAGGCAGCAGAGGTCAGCAAACCTTCAGCTCAGAGACCACTGTGCGGAAAATTGTAGCACGAGCCGTATCAAGACCGTTTAATCCACGCCATCTCATGTCAGATACCAGTGTTTTACAATCCAAGACAGAGGGGTTTTCCTTCTCCACGTTGTTACTAACGTCGCCAACCCTATCCCATCACACGGGCGCCTGGCACAAGCTGAAATCCTAAAACTCAATGTTTCTGACCGATGTAATCAGATATAAAGAGCAACTTACAAGGCCATCAACACTAATGTCATGAACAACTAACCGACCATCTTTAAATTCATCTAAAGTTTGAACCTCGCCTTCATTGTGATTGCCGCAGAACTAGTGTCAGTCGGAGGGTGGCGAGGCAATAAGCTTCACAATGGTTTATTACTCTACCATTGTGCATGTCTGAGAGCCGCATGAATTCTGAGGGTTTCGGGAAAAATGTCATTTTGGTAGTTGGAAGAGATAATGTTCTACGAATACACGTAACTGTGTCACCGGCCCCTCCGGGTACTCCGGCCTCCTGAGCCTCCTCCGCGCGTAAAACTGCCGGACACAATATGACCATTAACCCTTTGAACCATGCCAGTCCAGTAGCAGCAATTTGAAGAGTCCATATTCATTATTTGGGGGTTAGCCCAATTAATATTTTCAACGTTTAACCTTGAGGCTGCACGTTGAAAATATTGATTGGTCTACCTCATGCATTCACTTTGCAGCCATCCTATACTGAATGAAATTATGACGCATCGTGTTCATGCATCGGAAAAGCGTCCTCTCGTGTTCCAAGGGTTAAGAAAATAAATAAATAAATAAATCAATAAATTAATTAATTAATTTTACTAATTTAATTATGTAGGCCTAAACAACATCATCTAGAACGTACAGTGTTTGAAATCCTACATCTTCAGATTCAGATACTCTTGTTGTGGTTGTTCCATGATTCTAAATATAAAAACATTGTTGTAAAGCCGCATGTCTCATTATATTGATAAAATGTTAAATTTGTGACAAATTTCCTTCAAAGTTAAGACTGATCAAACGTTTATTGTCGTTAACATTTCACCTGTCGGTTGGATGTTGTATTAGATTCCTGAGATTCTAGCATATATTATGTCTTGCAAAGGGGAGCGCGGTGGCTCAGTAGGTACAGATGCAGGCTGCAAGCCGAGAGGTCCTCGGCTCGAATCTCACCTGCAGACGCCACGTTGTGTCCTCGGGCAAGACACTTAATCCCAATTGCCCACGTGGAGGCACGGTGGCGTTGTGTACCAAGGCGCACTGCAAGTCGATGGTGCACTTGTCTTCAACCAATGCTAACCCTGCTTGTGTGGAGTTAGTATGTTGGGGAGTCTGACATATGTTCGGCGTTGCTTGGTGATTCTCTCCGGTTACTCCGGCTTTCTACACCCGTAAAACTGTCCGACACAATGTAACCCTGGCTGTCGAAAGTGTCGTTAAACCCAAATAAATAAATATCTTACAAAAGTGGAACAACGGTGCACATTGACCCACTTGAAACAATGGCAGTCGTCTGAAAGGTCGTGGTCGGTAATGCTGCATTCGGTCCATCAACTAGAATGCATGTTTCTTGAAAAACGACACGTAATTGTTAAGATCAAAGGGATAGTTAATGTACACCTGCGTTTCAAGTTTCGATGCACTGAAAACAAGTGAAAACTGTAATACAGACAACACGTGTTAATCATTACCCATAACCTTCCGTTGAATGTTGGTTTCTAGGACAACAGGTGCATGTATTCAATAGATTTCATCACAAAAATGTCGAATGTCTACATTTTTACCCAAGTGCTCCCCGGCACCATTTCCGTTTTAAGTTCACGGTGATGAATGACGCCATATCATAGAGCTACCAGGACACTAAGTTTGGTAATGACTCGCTTGTAGGGCCATGCGAATATACGTGGGAGAATCGAATCTCAATTCGAATCAACCAAGATATTCGAAATCGAATGGAATTTCGAATCGAATCGAACGAAAATGACAACTGTTTATTAATCTTTGGTGACGTGTGGCAGGGGTGTAGCCAGCAATTTTTTTAGGGGGGTCGCCCACAATTCAACTCAAGGATGAGAAGGTCTGGCAACTAAGAGGACTGAAATCTTGGCCAGAGGCCAAGCCTTGGCCAGGGGTCAAGTTGCAGGAGATTATGGGAGGGGTGACCCCCTCCCATAATCTCCTCCAATATGACCTTTGGCCACCGGTGGTGGTCGGGGGGGGGGGGGGGGGGGGGGGAGGCTGAGTGAAAGTGAATCAAATTCAATGTAGGCATGTATTAGATTGCTGTAGAGAATATCGGCCCCGGACCTTTGGGATTTGGTGTGGAGGGGTGGGGGTCGTGCGACCCCCATGACCCTTCCAGGCTACACTCTTGTGTGGAAGGAAGCTCATTTATTATTTCGCTGTACACCTACACTCCATGATCCACATGAATTGTCAGTGTGTTTTTAGTTTTTCTTATTATGTCGTCCCTTGAGTACAAAAATACACCATCTACAGTTTTTAGCTCGCCTGACTTTCAGCTATAGTGATCACTCACCGTCCGTCGTCCGTCGTCCGTGAACATGGTGTTTGCGTCTTCTCCTCCCAAACCGCTGAAGCAATTTAATTGAAATTTGAGATAATAGTTTGTTATGAGATCGCATTTTGATTTTGTTCAAATCAAGTTGCCTCGCCCCTCGGTAGGGCCACGCCCAAAAAGTGAGTTTAAATCTTAAAAAATCTTCTTCTCATGAACCAGCAGTAGCAAAGACTTGATATTTGGTGTGCAGCTTCTCCTTGAGATGTTGACTCAGATTTGTTCAAGAGAAGTTCGAGGAGCTATATTTGCTTTCGTTATGGGAGGGGCAAGAATTTTTTCGTCCTGCCCCAAATTTCTATTTTCCAAACCGAGAGGCTGATTTGAACCAATTTTGATATGAGGGCTTATTGGGTCATAAGCACTTAATTTATGCCCCCCAAATTTTCCCGTCCCCCATGGGAACCACAGGAGCTAAAAATAGAAAAAAATTTAAACGCCTATATCTCCAAAACTGCACGGCATTGAGAATTCTTTTTTGGTGTGAAGCTTTCTAAGGTCCAACATAATGGAACGGTCAAAAAAAATTGCTATCGGTTTTATCATGGGGTACTTTTTCAGGACTTTGAAAAAGTGCTGAGTCAGCATTTTTTGCTCCAAAAGCTTTCAAATTTCACATATAACATCTTTGGAAGATTGTTTCACATGTTTATTGAAATCAAATCCCTGGGTCCAATGGGGGGGGGGGGGGGGGGGGGGGATTCAAGTTTGTTCAAGCCAAGTCCCTGGGTTCACATTTGGGCTCACTGTGGGAGCCCGAATTATAATTTAGTTCAAAATGAGGGATTTTCTTTAAAAATTTCTTCTTCATATCCAGCAGTCGGAATGTTTTGATATTTGGTATGGATCATCCTTGGGGGGGGGGGGGGGGGGGGACTGGGGGATTCAAGTTTGTTCAAGCCAAATCCCTAGGTTCATATTTGGGCTCACTGTGGGAGCTCGAATTGTAACTTAGTTCAAAATGAGGAATTTTCTTTCAAAATCTTCTTCAGATCCAGCAGTCGGAATGGTGATATTTGGTATGCAGCATCCTTGGGGGGGGGGGGGGGGGGGATGCTAAACTCCATTCCGACAGATATGAATGACTCCGTTATTGAGTTTCCCATTTCGTGTTACATTTGAATTATCTGATAGTATATGTTAAGCCACAATTTTGAAATATTAAGTAACATATATTATAGTCAACGCTGTTATTGGGATGTTATTCTCGCCACCTGTTTCAGAAGAGTCGGTGTATGTGGCAGGTCCATATTTGCGTACACTCTAAATAATCCAGATTTTCCAGAGTACCAAATTTGGTATTCCACATGTCACCATAGGAGTACCAAATGTATTGGTTCTCCAGGATACTAAGATTGGTACTATAAGATATAAGAATACCAAACAATACTGGTTTCCCGAATGCCAAATATACTGGTTGTGTTCTCGTGTACTCTAGAATACAAAATGTAAAGGTTCCCTTGGGTACCCATGCTAAACCCGAGGCACTCCAGAATATCAAACCAATGTGTTTTGGGAAAACCAAAATATAACTTTCTGTGATGTACTAATGCATGACTGTAATTTTAAACGAATTCTAATATATACGGTTGTTGTCTGAATACAGTCCAGAATGGAATCCCGGAACCTTTCGTAGTATCAGTCAGATTGCTGATCGACTGTCGACTGCGTATTTCCACCCGCCAAAAATCTTTCAAATTAGATCACCGAGTTCTGTCAGTATTACTGGTCAGTGTGCCGTTAAATATTTTCTCTAGTAAGACACTTCTTTCTAACCTTTAAAAACACCTATCAATTCATCCAAACCGATCCTTTTGCGCCAGTCGGCAACCATATATTTTGGTCATCATGTCATTGCAGGTGACGCCTTGGTGCACTCAAGAGCCGATATGCACTAATGTTTCACATCAAAATGTTCTCAGTCTTTCCAAGTTTTTTTTTCGTCAGCAGATCAAAAATCAAAAAAGACGGGCACATGCAGATGGCAGTTGTTGCTAATTCTTGTCACACCAACACGACGGACTAGTAGCTGTCAAACCATTTCCTGCTGTTCTGTTGGTTGCTGACAAAGAGGAAAATGTTTGATGAATTTCGTTACACATGATCTTCCTTACTGATATCACGCTGTATAATGGATATGTGATATTGCACAGCGATATGCGGACGCGTTTAGTCAAGTCAGTGTATTGTGTCGAGGCACTTATCTATTGCGAAAATATGCGGGCTCTCAGTACAACAAACTACAGGAACAACTCGCGGTTTGTTCTGATAACCCGTACATTTTCTCAATAGATCTGTGTTTTGACAATTATTATAATTGTACGCGCCCGCACAAGTAGAAGTTTATTAGTCCCCTACCGGCATCGCCGGAGGGGACTATAGGTTTGCACTCTGTCCATCCGGCATCCGTCAGTCTGTCAGTCTGTCAGTCACACTTTAGTTTTCCGGACTTTTTTTGGAAATGCTTCAACCGAATAATTTCATTTTTGGTAACCTACTATAGAACGATGACTTACAGATCAAGTTTGAGTTTCATGCTGATTGCATTA
Source organism: Pictodentalium vernedei (assembly GCA_031216915.1). Lineage (NCBI taxonomy): Eukaryota > Metazoa > Mollusca > Scaphopoda > Dentaliida > Dentaliidae > Pictodentalium > Pictodentalium vernedei. Next base: position 232,714,608 of record CM062290.1, on the reverse strand, counting down.
TTCTTGTGTGATTTATGGCCCTTGGAAATATGGAAAATCGCCAAAATATCAGTTTTCCGGACTTTTTTTTGGAAACCCTTCAACGGAATGATTTCATTTTTGGTAACCTACTATAGAACGATGACTTACAGATCAAGTTTGAGTTTCATGCTGATTGCATTATTCTTGTGTGAGTTATGGCCCTTAGAAATATGGAAAAGCGCCAAAATATCAGTTTTCCGGACTTTTTTGGAAACGCTTCAACGGAATGATTTCATTTTTGGTAACCTGCTATAGAACAATGACTTACAGATCAAGTTTCATTTGCACTCTATCCACCCGTCAGTCTGTCAGTCAGTCTATCAGTCATACTTTAGTTTTCCGGACTCTTTTTGGAAATGCTTCAACCGAATGATTTCATTCTTGGTAACCTACTATAGAACGATGACTTACAGATCCAGTTTGCGTTTCATGCTGATTGCCTTATTCTTATGTGAGTTATGGCCCTTGGAAATATGGAAAAGCGCCAAAATATCAGTTTTCCGGACTTTTTTGGAAACGCTTCAACGGAATTCATGCTGATCACATCTAGGTTATAACATTTGTATAATTATTAATGCTCATTAGTCCGGTAGGTGACATTGTATTGCTTCAGCGATACGTGAGCTCTTGTTACATATAGTCCGCATATTTCTCATTAGATTTTTCTCTTAACAATAATCGTACTTGACCGCATATCGTGGTATAAAATGTCTGTTCATTGTGCTAACTGCGGCCACCGTAGAAATATAACTGTTCAGCGACCATTTGTATGATGCCCCCTTTTCGACGAGTCTTTGTACGTTCATATGAAGAACTGTGGTGGATGGTGATTAAAATCTCCCCGCCCACCCGAAGACTCTCTCCTGGGAGTTACTTTATGATGTGGCCAGGTCTATTAAAGACCCGTTATGGTTAGAATTGTGTTGAAACGGCACGTACACAGTTTCAGTGATCTCGTTGATAGCGTACGCTTTAAATACGGCTTCTTTTCGATAAATGCAGTGTAGCTAGTATCGCCTTTGATGGACGTCCTGCTGTTTTCACACACACGGTGAGGCGATTGTATTCAGTTAAATCATCTTGAAAAATATTATTTTGTATTGAAAAAGCCAAAGGCATTTTTCTCGAACACGTGACATAAATAAACGATTTCGTCAGCTAGTAAAGTATTATGAAATTTTGATGGCTTTTACGTGTATGGGACAAACACGGCATTTCAATCTGTTATTACAGCAGCTGCACTGCGGGATTGATATGAAATTTTTAGCTCTGCCCAGTTCTTTAAGAAATCCCGAACGTAACACTAGAAATTATGTCCAACTCCTTCACTTGTGAAGGACGATCAATACTTTTTCTGTTGTTTATTAATGGATCTTGCATGCTGTGGGCTAGCGCAGGGCCATAACGAGCAATTAATAGAGCAAAGAAACAAACAGAAGATCTGCTTTTTCAATACTGACTTGGTGTTACAGTTAAGCTCTTAATGCGTAGCCCATCCTAATCCGTTGATACATATGCGGTTCAGGCTTAATACTAACAAAGGCTTTTGGTAAATTTGACCTCTCGCTGTTGAAAAATATCTTCGTTACCTGCAGTGGCAACAAATCAATAACCGGAATAATTCTGTTCCAGAAAACTGAAGGAAATCGAGCCACAGATCAAAACAATTTTTTTTGCGCCAACGTTGATTTGTTTTGTTGACATATCGTGCTTCTGGTCTTCAAATTGGGATGAGATTTTTCCGTTTTCTAACTGATTTCAGTTTGTTTTGTTTTGTATTGTTTCAGTTCATTTATAAGGAAAACAATCTCATACCTGTAAACAAAAGATGTACGATCTGTGCTCGTGATTTAACTCTTTGTATGATACTGGTGGATCTAGCTACCAGGACAGGGAATTTCTTGTCACTATAACAATAATAATAATTTAATAATACTAACAAGCCTCGATTTGTTCGGTTTGGCGTCGCAAAATGCGAAGCAAAAATTGTGAGTGAACTGCGATGCAATAGGTAGAATTGGTTAGCAGGGTTTTTTTTTCTTCAGGACAAAATGTTAAAGTATTCTCACAATCGCTGAATTGGATGGTCTGATGTATAAGGCCACAAATTGTGTAATATTTTTTTTTATCAACTACCGTATGTAGCTTGTAGAGCGCATAGCTTCTGATTGGTGGCTGGAGGAATCCCTATTGTGTCCAACCGGAATGTCTTGGACACACATTTACATATTTCTGGAACGAATGTCTACTGGAGGACACACACAACGATAATGTAGGATATAATTAGATAATTACATTGTTAATGTAGTTATACCTTTTGGGTCCAAATACTCAGTTCCCATTGGTCAGCTGGATGAAAACGTCATGACCAAATGTAATTCATTTTCCAATGAATACATTTGGTCGGACTTTGACCCGCATTTACGGTAGAGCGCAGTTGACAGAATGTAATTCGTGCGGTGTTTGGGCGGGTTTTTAACTTTTAGCGCCTCTCGCAGTGATCAACACTCCGCTGCTGTTTCTTTGGTCACTCAGAGTTGTGCGCTTTGTCTTTTGTGTGAGAGTGTTTTTTCGCCTCGTTCGTTCGTACATGTTTTATTTCGTCTTTCTGCTTTGTTGTTAGGTAAAAAGTAGTTTAAACAGTTACGGAATGTAATTTTAAGAGTTGAATGCAATTTTTATAATCTTTATTGGAGTATGAACGTGCGGGAATACAATTTGTACCCATTCCCACACGTTCATACTCCAATAAAGATTATAAAAATTGCATTCAATTCTTAAAATGAATTTGTAGATATATTAAAAATGGGATCAACCTGCATCATAGCAATAGATTTTTTACCTGTCTGCTCGAGCACTTGAATATTAGTGAGTAACAGAATAAAATAATTTCTCTTCATTCACTTGGAAAATTGAGTTTCAAAGTAAGACTAAGTAACAATCCCAGTAGTCCAAACTTGGACTTGAAGGTCGTAATTTAATTTTTTACATTGGCATAGCGGGGGTTCGAATCCACGTCGAGAGAGTTTCCTTCGGCACCAACCACCTAGCGAAACTATACTGAACCACGCACACCACTCGGCCACCGCCAGACCCGACGTCGCAAAACCAGCCTCCTTTAATTCTATGGCATCCCAGAAATTTGAAAAAGACAAGTGTTGCTGATTTCTACTTGGATGCAACTATCTGATGAATAATTGTTTTTTTTTACGTTTGTACGTCCTTGATGGGCGTACCGACGTAAAGAAAAAAATTACGACCCTCAAGATCAATTTGGACTGCAATCCCAGATGCAGGAAATTATGTCCAGTTTTTTAAATTTTCTCACTCCTGATCGAACCACGGTTGGACCCTCAATCTGGGCTACAAAAAAGTTTGTAATCAATTTTCGGAAAACAAATCGAGGCCTGAATAATGACTTTTATAGCAACGGATCCACAACTGTGCTCTTGCGCTTTACAACGAATGGTCATCAGTATACACAAAAGAAATAAACAGTTCGATTTCTGATTTTTTCTCTTACCAAGACAGTGAATACTATTGTCGTTTATACTGTTCGATCATTGCGAACAACGGGGAATATTAAAGAAACTCCGGAAGAGTATTAAAGATGGACTTGAAGAGATGGCGCTGAGGGGCAGATTTGAGTTTACTGATTTGAATTTACAAGCGCTTGTGGCGTCTTTAAATTGTCTGGCAGTTCATTCCACATTCTTTGGGTAATTTTAGCTAAATTTCCGCTATAAATTGAAACGGCTATTTGGTCAGAGAATGAATTTTCATGAATTTTTCCTAATCATAAAAAATAATATTTCGGGAAGTCAGTGAAGAATAATGTAATTTTTAACCCACTGCGAATTTTAAAAAAACATTCCTCTTATCTAGTCATAATAATAATGAAGTTCTTTGCAACGGATCCACAACTGTGCTCCCTGTCTTTATAACGGAGTTCATCAACTTACACAAAAGAAATAAATTGTTCGGTCTTTCGAATTTGCCTCTAGGGAGCGCGGTGGCACTGTGGTTACGACATTGAACAAAAAACCGGGGATTGATACCCGCCAGGGGTAACTGCGTTATGTCTTTGGGCAACGGACTTAATCCCGATTGCCCACATGGGGTCACGGTGGCGCTGTGGACTAAGGCATAATGCAAGGCGATGGTGCACCTGTCTTCAGCCAATGCTTGTTTATTTTAAACATATTTTATTTGCTAAATTGGGGCAAAAAAGGATTACAGGACATGTGCTCAACACTTACAAAACCTGTTTTCCCGAAATCATACATGAACACAAGTTACAGACAACAAAATACAAAATAAACTGTAAACATAAACAAACTTACAAAAATACATAAAAATCAGAAGTACTGAAAGAATATGAGTAGAAAGGAAGATAGAATTTAAAAAAAAAAAAATACCCCCCCCCCCCGTAAAAAAAAACAACAAAAACCAATGCTAACCCTCCTTGTGTGGAGTTAGTACGTTGGGGAGTCCGACAGTTACATTCCAGTCAGAAAGGTGATATGGTGAACTTTGGACCAAGTATTGTGCTGAATAACAAGATGAGGATATATTTTTGTATTCCTGGTACGAACATCAAAATACTCGGAACTTTAAATATACGCGTGACTTAATCGCCGAAATAACCTCATCTATTTTTTCATTGTGTGGTAAATGAATACACTTCTTTCTGTAAGGCGGGCGTGTTTCAAATCAATACAATATTGATTTGCCAAATACAATTAATACACACGTTTGGACGACTTTGCTCCTACTCACTCTGTATTTCTATTCGTACAAAAGTTTGACCTTGAGTTAATTATACACTACATCAAAGAAATTCACGTTCAGTACCAGTGAGAAATCGAGAGAACGTTCATTATTGATTGAAGATACAAGATGACGAAACCAGTACAGTGATTTTCCACTTGAGAAGTTCGTTTGATAAACTGTTTTGTACTTAGAAGGTCTGTCCAGTACTATTGCATCACCACGACATACGCGTGGCTTCCTGGCTTCCTCTCGATTGATCTGGTTTACTTATGTTATTCAATACACCAATCATGGACAATGCGCCACCAGCATAATTATGAGAAAGGGGACTCCAAAGTCCTACTCTACAATAGTGTACTGGAGCGACCGACCCTGCTATAACCTTCGGTGCTTCTAATGCCAACTACAATGGCGTTAGAACGCAAAGGAAATTGATGGTGGGCTTGTGGAGAGGGGATGAGTTATAATTATAATTAATTAATTATGTCAGGGCAAAGCCAGCCTAAATATAGGGGCAAGGGGCCTCATATTTAAAGATATTGTAAGTTCAAAATATATTCCGCATCAAGGCGAAAAACCTACATGAATTTCACTTCTCTGTAAAGCTGGAAAAAAACACACGTGGTGTATATCCAGCTTTAGCGCAGGGACCCAGGGGAGAAACGGTATGTTAGATAAGGTTTAATCTCATTTAACTCATACAGTAGTCGCAAGTTATACGAGACGTAATCGGTTTTCGTCACGGCCAATTGAGAAACGAGATTCTAAAAGACAGAAGTGTTGTGTCATCATTAGTTATAGTAATGCGTGTCAAGAACGAATCCGTTAAGTCACGCGTGAGATAACTTGTATTGATTCTGCCTCGATACACGTCATCTCCCACCGTTTTGACAGGTGGACAGATGAGCGTCGGTCCACCTGACAGTTTAGGGTAAAAAGTATATATATACCTGGAAGAGCAGAGCATTAGACACACACTTGGGGTCACACACACGTTGGTGAAGTCCAGGACAGGCGGACTCTGTTTCCTGGCATAAGGGTACCTTCGATCGCAGGACCCTGAAACGGCTGGAATCGCCAGAGAGGGCATTCCATGATTGATTTAGCTTAGCGTTGATAGGCGGCTACGGGGCCGAATTCGTGAGAAGGAACACCCCAGGTGGAACGTTAAAGTTTAGATTGTCGAGTAGCAGGTATCGTCCTGCAATAGTCAGAAGTGTAGGTTAATTGTATTGTGCGTATTAACCCTTTGAAGCGTCAGCCTGATTGCGTTCTGAGTAGTTTATTTTGCTGTCGGAACATCGTAATACCGACCGGAGATCGGTGTGAGTGACAATTTCGCCCTAGCACAAAAAAGGGGCATCTGTGAATCGTGAATTCAACCAGGAACGGTGGATATTTCAATAGGACTTTCACGGAGGACTTTCAAAAGGCACATAAGGTATGAGTAGACAATATCTGAGCCAAATCAGAAGTACGGTGGTTTATAGATGACGAACATTGCTGGTCGGAACCCTCCGACAGCCAGAGGTACAGTTACGCGCAGACGTTGACATTTGAGCCTAAGCGGGTGAAGCTCTTATGGTGAGCTCACAGTAATAACATTTCAGATTTGTGAAGCTCTTATGGCGAGCTCACGGTAGTAACATTTCCAGTGTGTAGACTATAGTGCCAGTACAGGGCTATAGAATGACTATATGATTTTTTAGAATTATTTAACCGTAGTGACCCATTTTCTGTGAAAAGAATTGAATTGTTGATTGTTGAAATATTGAAACGGATTTATTTTTATGTGTAAATAAAAGAATCGTTGTTACTTTAAATCATTCTTTCCATTATACAGCCTGAAGTGATTAGGAATCACACCTAACGGAAATCGAACCTATTTCAGGACAATTTGGCAGAGAAGGAATCACGGCGTCGGTCTAACTCAGCCCTCTGCGCCGAGTTCGCGACACTTAGATTCCGACCCTCCACGTTGGTCTAATTTTCCCGCAACTTCATCAGCGGGACTAAATAACCCCACGTCAGCCCCAGGCCTTACGGGGCCTTAGGTGTCCCCTGACATTGATTGGCGAGCGCTAACCAGGATATTTCTAAAAGGTAAAAAATGGCTATATGGAAATTTTGTTTTATTTTAACGGCGGTTCTGTTTAGGTTTTGACGCGTTCGGTCAGTTGATGCCGTTCAAGGGTTTAATATCGCAATACAGTAGTCCCCAAAAGGATACTTAATAGCCACTATAACTGCGGTAGGTTTCAGAATATTTGGTGCGTTTAATTACGTTAAATTACAGAAGTAAATTAGGATCAATTGCCATATTTTTTTTTTCTTTCTTTCTTTTCCTTCTTCATTCTTTCTGACGAGTGTTGAAGATAGAAAGAAAAAATCAAAATGGATGTTGTTACACCCCTCGCCCAACTGGTATCATTAGGCAAGGAAATGGGCCTTGAGGGAGCTGAACTTCAGAAGTTCGTTAAAGATGAGCAGAAACGTGAGGCCAAGGAGATTGCCTTACGCAATGACGCGAGGGAGAGAGAAGCCCAATTAGAACGAGAGCGTGAGAAAGACGCAAGAGAGGCGAAAGAGAGAGAGATTCAATTAGCAAATGAGGCGAGAGAGAGGGAAGCCCAATTAGCAAGGGAGGCAAGGGAGGCAGAACGGGAGCTCGAACAACAGAGGCACGAGAGAGAATTAGAGCTCCTCAGAGCAAGGGCCGATGTGGAGAATGAAAGTCGGCGCTCAGGGGATGGGAGTGCAGGGGTAGCAATTCATGCCCCACGCCCCCATCTCGCTCATTTCAATGAAAACACAGATGACTTGGACTCGTACTTGGAGAGGTTCGAGCGTTTTGCCTCCAGTCAAATGTGGCCAGAAGACACATGGGCTATGTGCTTGAGCCCTTTGTTGTCAGGTAAAGCCCTCGAGGCTTATACCAGTATGCCTCCTGCACTTCTTAACGACTACAGTGAGCTGAAGAATGCCATCCTTCGGAGATACCAGCTCACTGAAGAAGGATTCCGGACCAAGTTCCGAGAAATTAAGCAGGAGAAGGGAGAAACAGTACCTCAGTATTTTGCCCGAGCTAGGCGGTACTTTGACCGCTGGACTGATCTCGCAGAAGTGAATGAGTCGTATGGAGCCCTGCGAGATCTATTTCTCCGAGAGCAGTTTTTAACTACATGCTCCAAGGAGTTGGGCCTGTTCATCAAGGAAAGGGGTCCGCCCACCTATGATGAGATGGCAACTGTGGCAGAACGCTACATCGAGGCCCACGGTGGGAGTGTAAACGCACCCAAATCGGCTAGGGGTGGGGCAAACGGGCTGGCAATGGCACCCGTCAGGCAACACCACCCCGATCCTCCTGCGTCGCAGACCAGCCGGAAGGGGAGCGCTCCCAAGGACACCACTTGTTTTATCTGCAACAAGCGGGGTCATATTGCCAGGGACTGCTGGCAGAAGCAGGTAAGGACCACTGGGAACATTAGACCACCTCAGCAGGGGGCCGGGAACGCAGCGCCAAGGGGTTGGAAGCAAGGTGACCGCGTAGATCCAGGGCCCAGTAGGCAGACGGCAGCGTTCTGTCAAACTATCGGTCCAGAACATAGTCCCCTCCGGGAATGTATACAAGAGGGAGAATTAAGGCTGGAAGGCGGGAAGGTTGTCCCGATAATAAGTGGCATGTGTGAGAGGCTCACAACTTCGCAGGAGAAGGTTGATATGCCAGTGTACCCAGGGTATGTGGGACAAAAGGAGATCCGTCTGCTCCGGGATTCTGGGTGCTCCTCTGCAGCGGTTAGAAAGCAACTGGTTGACGACAAGCAATTGTTGGGGCGCGACCATTTGTGTATTTTGATAGATGGGACCGTTAGAAGGTTCCCCATCGCGAGGATAACGGTGGATACCCCATTTTATTGTGGCGAAGTGGAAGCCATGTGCATTGAATCACCTGTGTATGACCTGGTCATAGGTAATATCCCAGGGGTGAGGGCAAGCCCTGATGAGTTATGGTCCAGGGATAGGGTGCCAAGTGAGGGCCCAACGAGTAAGGAAGGGAAGGTTCCCAGGGGGAACCAATCCGATGGTCCAGGGGATGGCCCCTACACGACGAAATGTCGGGAAGTTTCAGGAGGGACGACTCCTGTCCAATTAGGGAGAAGGGGCCGCAGGCGGTCTAGGCTAAACGCCAAACAGCGAGGGAACCCAATGGGATCATTGGGGAAAGACCCTCAAGCAAATTTATGTGGGGGAGTTGAGCGCCCCAAGAAGTCGGTGTCACCCGTGTGGAGAGGGGAGGCCAGACCCACGCAAATGGCTGGGCAAACTTCCCCAGAATTGAGAGGGCACGGGTCAACACAAGTTGAGTATGTTAAAGTGGATGGGACCGCTAAGGTGGGCGCCCAGGGGACCGAGGAAAGGGTCCACAAATCAAAGGAGAAGCATCCTAGGTGGCGGAGACCACGTAGAGAGTGCCGGGGGCGCACAGCGCCCAATGTGCGCAAGAAGTCGTCGCAATGGACCGGGGGGTCGACGGCACAAGGGCCAAGGACGGCCAGTGTCGTTCGAACGACGGTAATCGCCGGGACGAGAGAGCCTGGGGGATATAGCGCCAAGGGAAGCTCTTGGGAATGCGACAACGACAGGGTATGGGGACCCTGGTGGAATACCCGTAGAAATGGCGGGGCGAGAAGTAGGGGTGTGTCAAGGGTTACCCAAGGGGATACTGGGAACCGGGCCCCTACCAATGGTCGGTGGTTATAAAGAAGCAATAGTTGGGTGGCTGTGGGCCTGGTGTCTGGGACGGGGGCTCCAGTCGCAAATATGTTTGTGGGTGAGGTGATGGGTTTCGTAAACTCGGTGTTAAGGCCCGGAGGAATTTTCCTATTTTAGTATTATTATTGCTCTGACTGCTGACTAGAGTTGTTTGTGAGTGCGAATGTGAGATACACTGCCTCGTCTGTCGCGTGTGCGTGGACGGGGAGCCTGTGTGTCGAGTTTTTGTAAGTGTGGGATACACTAACCCCGTCTGTCGCAAAGGCGCGGTCGGGAAATCTGTGTGTTGAATGTGTGAGTGTGCGTCACAATTTTAATCCCCTGGTCGAGCTTTGCGAGGGTGAGGCTCAACATAATGCAGGGGTCGTTTGCCCCTTCACAAGACATAGGGGAACGGGAGGCGAAGTTACACTCCGTTGGAATTAACCCATCTGACGCAAAGGCGCGGACGGTGTTACTCGTCGGAGTGAGTGCCAAGTGAACTGTTTGCAAAATGGGCGAACGTGTATAAAAATGTGTATGTTTGGGTGTAAATATATAGTATTACAGAGAGAGAGAGTGCTGCAAATCTAAGAATAAGGCTACTCTCCATATGTAAACCCGCAAGACGGGAGCATGTGGTAGCGTGTGTGTCGTGGGAATCGGTATGGCCGACGCATGAGCCCGGTCATGAACCCCACGACCACTAGGGCACGGTTTTGTAGTCTTGAACATGATGGGTAGATTGTAAAAAGGTGTGAGAGGCGAACGTGCGTGGCTTTGCCCCTCGTGTTTTAAGAGATACACAGAGTGTTTCTCTCGGGAAGGGAGTTGTCAGGGCAAAGCCAGCCTAAATATAGGGGCAAGGGGCCTCATATTTAAAGATATTGTAAGTTCAAAATATATTCCGCATCAAGGCGAAAAACCTACATGAATTTCACTTCTCTGTAAAGCTGGAAAAAAACACACGTGGTGTATATCCAGCTTTAGCGCAGGGACCCAGGGGAGAAACGGTATGTTAGATAAGGTTTAATCTCATTTAACTCATACAGTAGTCGCAAGTTATACGAGACGTAATCGGTTTTCGTCACGGCCAATTGAGAAACGAGATTCTAAAAGACAGAAGTGTTGTGTCATCATTAGTTATAGTAATGCGTGTCAAGAACGAATCCGTTAAGTCACGCGTGAGATAACTTGTATTGATTCTGCCTCGATACACGTCATCTCCCACCGTTTTGACAGGTGGACAGATGAGCGTCGGTCCACCTGACAGTTTAGGGTAAAAAGTATATATATACCTGGAAGAGCAGAGCATTAGACACACACTTGGGGTCACACACACGTTGGTGAAGTCCAGGACAGGCGGACTCTGTTTCCTGGCATAAGGGTACCTTCGATCGCAGGACCCTGAAACGGCTGGAATCGCCAGAGAGGGCATTCCATGATTGATTTAGCTTAGCGTTGATAGGCGGCTACGGGGCCGAATTCGTGAGAAGGAACACCCCAGGTGGAACGTTAAAGTTTAGATTGTCGAGTAGCAGGTATCGTCCTGCAATAGTCAGAAGTGTAGGTTAATTGTATTGTGCGTATTAACCCTTTGAAGCGTCAGCCTGATTGCGTTCTGAGTAGTTTATTTTGCTGTCGGAACATCGTAATACCGACCGGAGATCGGTGTGAGTGACAATTTCGCCCTAGCACAAAAAAGGGGCATCTGTGAATCGTGAATTCAACCAGGAACGGTGGATATTTCAATAGGACTTTCACGGAGGACTTTCAAAAGGCACATAAGGTATGAGTAGACAATATCTGAGCCAAATCAGAAGTACGGTGGTTTATAGATGACGAACATTGCTGGTCGGAACCCTCCGACAGCCAGAGGTACAGTTACGCGCAGACGTTGACATTTGAGCCTAAGCGGGTGAAGCTCTTATGGTGAGCTCACAGTAATAACATGTCAGATTTGTGAAGCTCTTATGGCGAGCTCACGGTAGTAACATTTCCAGTGTGTAGACTATAGTGCCAGTACAGGGCTATAGAATGACTATATGATTTTTTAGAATTATTTAACCGTAGTGACCCATTTTCTGTGAAAAGAATTGAATTGTTGATTGTTGAAATATTGAAACGGATTTATTTTTATGTGTAAATAAAAGAATCGTTGTTACTTTAAATCATTCTTTCCATTATACAGCCTGAAGTGATTAGGAATCACACCTAACGGAAATCGAACCTATTTCAGGACAATTTGGCAGAGAAGGAATCACGGCGTCGGTCTAACTCAGCCCTCTGCGCCGAGTTCGCGACACTTGGATTCCGACCCTCCACGTTGGTCTAATTTTCCCGCAACTTCATCAGCGGGACTAAATAACCCCACGTCAGCCCCAGGCCTTACGGGGCCTTAGGTGTTCCCTGACAAATTATAATTCTCAATAACATAGCTTATGATCCCTCATTGGGACGAGCTTGTTGAGCTTGTTCCAATGAGGGATCACAAGATGTTTTGTTTGCAAAAAATAAAACATTTTGTTATTCCAGAATGTTCTGTGCATGTGTCACGTCTGCTATTCTTGCTACCTCCATGGTGATTTTTTATTTGCCAGAAGCGGAGACGAAATGCAAAATATACAGTCTGAAAAAGTGGGGACGCCATGCACACCGGTCCTTCCTTTCCGCCTCACTGGCCACTGCCTTAGCGAGTCCAGTATACTGTAATAGGCCGAATTATCTCCCGCCCGATCAAAGGTAAAAAATAACCGGGGTATAGAAATGGGCCCCATCCATGCGTCCGAACATCCACGGGAACGTGCGTACGCGTGTCCGTCCACGCATTTTCCCACTTTGTGAACGCAATAATAACTTTCAAACATTGATCGATGAACTCAGTCAAGTTCCAGATTCACAATATTAGTTTGTAAGGGAGTAGGAGGTATGCCCATTTTTCTTAAAAATTCAGTGATTTTCTAATAATGACTTTGTGAACGCGATAACTTGGAACAAATCCAATCGGGTTTTCACGAAACTTGCCACAGGCATATATTGTGAGAAGCTCTCGATCTAGGTAGACATTCGAGAAAATTTGGTCGGCTTTTGTTTGGGTTGTGCCCCTTTTTGTTGGAAAATCAGTGTGTTTTATTTAGCGCGCATGCGCGCGTAACTATTGTAACGCTCTTTCACTTCCGCCTACGGAGGACGGTTACCCCCCAAAAATGGAAAACATTCTTTCCGAAACTACTATTTGTGCATCTTCAATATTTCCGTGTTTATTTTTTTCATTTTGTTGTGTCTTATTATTATATAGTATTTGTACATTGCATTAGTGGGACAAAATAGTGGAAAAAACGATTGTGCTTCCATATAATAATCTTTTGTACCAGAAATTGGTCGACGTGTCCGACTAAAAAGCAGGGTGCCATTTTTCATTGTTCAACTCTTTCAAAAGGGAATGCGTGTTCGCTTTCCATTTCCCGAGTGCTCTAATGTACTCCCACTCGAAAGGTAATACGATACTTACCATTTAAGATTCGGACCAGCTATTTTATTTACGATTCGAACGATTTGTGCCAGATATTAAATAAATGATTCGGGCTAAATGTTTGGTCAAATCGAGACATTACTTTTTATGTATACTTAATTTCCTAACATAAATTATTTAAGGGGACCATGTCCAATTATAATTATAGGTGCTACTTTTCATTGTTGACCCCTGCAGACAGCAAAACGTGTTCCTTTTTTGCATGTGGTGCTCTTATGTACGTCACTGTAATATAGATTGATTATTTACTGACCATTTACGATTCGGACCAAATTATTTAACGATTCTGACCATATTTTAATACCATGCATTTGGATCAGATATCATATTACACAATTCTGACTGGGCCAGGTGCAGGATTTTAATGCTTTGTCAATTTGAAGTCGGCCCTATGAGAACTCGGCCCAAACAATTTCGGGGAAGGATGCCCTCGAGAGAAGTCGGTTTTTAATGCTCTGTAAATTTGAAGTCGGCCCCTATAAAAAGTCGGCACAAACAATTTCGGGGAAGGATGCCCACGAGAGAAGTCGGTCCCCAAAACTACAGGACAGGGGCTTAACAACTTAAAAATACTGGGGGGGGGGGGGGGGGGGGGAGATATCAGAGCAGATCCAAAGGACGTGCCAATTAAGCTGAAATGATGATCGAGAGGAGTTGTGAACAACATAAAAATATGTGGGGGGGGGGGGGGGGGTGGGGGTGGTGATCGAATGGATCAGATACCATATTGCACAATTCTGAGTGGGCCAGATGCGCCGAAACGAGCCTTTGAATCAGATATCATATTGCACAATACTGTGACTGGGCCATGTGCGCCAGCTCGGGAGAGCACGAGAGGATTTTAATGCTTTGCAAATTTGAAGTCGGCCCCTATGAGAACTCGGCCCAAACAATTTCAGGGAAGAAGGCTCACTAGAGAAGTCGGTTTTAATGCTCTGTAAATTTAAAGTCGGCCCCTATTTAGGAGTCGGCCCAAACAATTTCGGGAAAGGATGCCTACGAGAGAAGTCGGTCTCAAAAACTACAGGACAGGGGCTTAATAACTTAAAAATATTGGGGGGGTGGGGTTGGGGGGTTGGATATCAAAGCGGATCCAAAGGAAGTGCCAATTATGCTAAAATGATGATCGAGAGGGGTTGTGAACAATTTAAAAATATTGGGGGGGGGGGGGGAGTGATCCGAATGGATCAGATACCATATTACACAATTCTGACTGGGCCAGGTGTGCCGAAACGAGCCCTTGAATCAGATATCATATTGCGCAATTCTGTGACTGGGCCATGTGCGACAGATCGGGAGAGCACGAGAGGATTTTAATGCTTTGCAAATTTGAAGTCGGGCCCCTATTAGAACTCGGCCCAAACAATTTCGGGGAAGGATGCCCACGAGAGAAGTCGATTTTTTAATGCTTTGTAAATTTGAGACGGCCCCTATGAGGAGTCGGCCCAAACAATTTCGGGGAAGGATGCCTACAAGAGAAGTCGGTCCCCAAAAACTACAGGACAGGGGCTTAATAACTAAAAAAATATATTGGGGGGGGGGGGGGGGGATATCAGAGCGCATCCAAAGGAAGTGCCAATTATGCTGAAAATGATGATCGAGAGGGGTTGTTAAGAACTTAAAAATGTGGGAGGTGGGGGGGGGATCCGAATGGATCAGATACCATATTGCACAATTCTGACGGGACCAGTTGCGCCGAAACGTCGACAAGGCGGGGCAGGGTGGAAATTACAAGAGCCTTTGGATCAGATATCATATTGCACAATTCTGTGACTGGGCCAGGTGCGCTGGAACATCGTCAGGGCGGGCGCGGAGGGCAAATTTCAAGAGCCGTTGGCCCTTGTCGAGGACACGAGGTCGGGGGAGCACGAGAGGATTTCAATGCTTTGTAAAATTTAAAAGTCAGCCCCCATGAAAAAAGTCGACCCAAAAACAGTTTCTGGGAAGGATGCCCACGAGATAAGTCGGTCCCAGAAACTACAGGACAGGGGCTTAACAACTTTAAAATATTGTGTGTGTGTGTGGGGGGGGGGGGGGGGGGGGGGGGGGGATCAGAACGGATACAAAAGTAATTGCCAATTATGCTGAAATTATGGTCGAGATGGGTTGTTAACAACTTAAAAAAATATTGGGGGTGGGGGGGGGAAGGGTGAGGATCAAAGCGGATCCAAAGGAAGTGCCAATTATGATGAAATGATCGGCAAAAAAAAAAATGTTAGGGCAACTGGTTAATTGCCCCGCCGTTTGTTAGGGCAACGGGCGCCTACGGAGGACGGTTACCCCGCCCCCCCCCCCCCCCAAAAAATGGAAAACATTTGTTCCCAAACTAGTATTTGTGCATCTAATATTTCCGTGTTTATTTTTTTCTATTTTGTTGTTTTTTTATTATTATATAGTATTTGTACATTGCATTGGCGGAACAAACGAGCGGAAAAAAAACCTTTGCGCTTCCATACTATTTCTCCGAATGTTTTGTGTCAGAAATTGCTTGACGTGTCCGAGTAAAAAAACGGGTGCCGTTTTTCATTGTTGAACCCTTGCAACAAGTAAGGCGTGTTCGCTTTCCATTTCCCGAGTGCTCTAATGTATTTCCATTCGAATGGTGAACAATAAATTCTTCTCTATAATCTGTGCAATACTCAGCATTTTTTAGGTTACAATACAGTGTTTTTTTTCCCATTGACGACAGTACTAATCTTTCCTCCTCTCCCCATCTCATCAAGCTGATTTGGGCAAAAACAACCATCTATCCATTTAATTTATCATCTCATGAAAAAAAGATACTGAAAAAAATATAGGTCGCCACGTGAATTTTGCCTTTAAATTTGGAGCTTCCTATACTCCCGACCAGTTTCGCACTGAATGAAATAGACATATTTTTACCTACTCCCACCCAATTTTAATCTTCTCTCACACATTTCAGAAGACAATAGTCACCAATATTTTATATCTTTTCCAAAACATGCACTTTAAAAATTTTATTCACACTTACAAGCTCGGTTCATTTTCCACCAATCGGATAATTCCAGGAACTTTTATCCTCCATTAAAGGTTGGGTGTCAACCACTAGAGGCGCTGTTTGCACGAAAACAATTTGCGCATGAAATTAAACGATTCGGGCAATATGTTTGTTCCGTACATGTCCGATTACAAATATATCTGTTACATTTTTATTTTTTTAACCTACAGACAGATCAGTAAATCGGCCGTGGGGGGGGGGGGGGGGGCGGTGCGGGAGAGGGATTGAGGGTGTATAACCCTCCCCATATTTTCCAAAATTTCAAGCGCTGTAGTGCTAACGATTTGCGCTTGATATTAAACTTTTCGCCAAAATGTTGGTTCCGTACATGTCCGATTACAAATATATGTGCTACATTTCATTTTTTAAACCAACATACAGATCCGTAAAATCGGGAGAGGGATTGAGATGCTGTGTAGTGCACAGTTGGACATTATTTGGGGGGGGGGGGGGGGGGGGTCATACATGTCCGATTACAAAATATATGTATATATCCATTTAATTTTGTAAACCTACAGACATGTCCGTAAATGGGAGGGGGGGGGGGGGGGCGTGCGAGAGCGTGTAACACACCCCATTACCGTGATTACGTTGCACAATTTCGGCAGTTTAGGGGCCATTTCATTGTGTAAACCTACAGACAAGCCCGTAAATCGGGGGGGGGGGGGTGAGAGCGTGTAACACACCCCATTACTTTCCACAATTTTCGGGCAGTTTAAGGCCATATTTGGACAGCATCCCAACTCACAGCTAGCCCGACTTAGTCGCCCGACACAATAAAAATGTTTGTTCCGTACATGTCCGATTACAAAATATATCTGTTACATTTTATTTTTTAAACCTACAGACAGATCAGTAAATCAGCCGTGGGGGGGGGGGGGGGGCATACATGTCCTATTACAAATATATGCACTACATTTAATTTTGTAAACCTACAGACAGGTCCGTATGTGGAAGGGGGGGGGGGGCGTGCGAGAGCGTGTAACACACCCCATTACCGTGGTTACGTTCCACAATTTCGGCAGTTTAGGGGCCATTTCATTTTGTAAACCTACAGACAGGTCCGTAAATGGGGGGGGAGGGGGGGGGGGGTCGAGAGCGTGTAACAGACCCCATTACTTTCCACAATTTCGGCAGTTTAAGGGCACATTTGGACAGCATCCCAACTCACAGCTAGCCCGACTTAGGCGCCCGACACAATTTGCGATATAAGTAATTATCTTTCAAAAAGTTAAATGATTCGGGCTACATGTTTGGTCAAATCGAGTCATTATATCTTTTTATGTATGGGGGAAAAAAAACTCTAGTCCCCCTATTCGGAACGAGACACTCTTCTCGTGCTCGCGCAATGATTTAACAGCACAAAATTCGCAGCGCTAATGACTATAGTCCTCGGGAAAAATGACTGTAACCATCGGGAAAATTCAAGTGGTACATTATATTTTTGAAACCTAGAGACTAGTCCGTAAATCGGGGGCGGGGGGGGGGTGCGTGTAACATATGTACCCCAATATTAGTGCCCTACACAGTCTAGGGCTGCTGGACATCTGTCCAATTCACTTGCACGGGAAAGTCCATCAACGGGCATCGGATTAAGTCCAGATTCATTATCAGAGCATTGAAATGTTCCAGATTTTCCCACTGGGGAAAAACCTCTGGTCCCCTTATTCGAGCGGGGACACTCTTCTCGTGTTCGCCCAATGAATTAACACCACACAATTTGCAGGGCTAATGACTATAGTCGTCGGAAAAATGACTATCATCATCGGGAAAAAATGAAAGTGGTACATTATATTTTTGAAAACTGCAGAGTACTCCGTAAACCGGGGGGTGGGGGGTGAGGGGTTACGTGTAACACGTGTCCCCCAATATTAGAGTGCCCTACAAAGTATAGGGGCTGTTGGACAGCTGTCCAATTCACTTGCACGGGAAGGTCCATCAAGTTGACAGACATCAGATTAAGACCAGAATCATTCTCAGAGCATTGAAATGTTCCATATGTTCCCACTGCTGAAAAAACTCTAGTCTCCCTATTCGGGAGAGGACACTCTTCTCGTGCTCGCACAATGAATGAAGCTTTATCCACGTGAGTATTTTAAGCTCTTTTGAGCTTTTTTGGTTATTTTTGATTCAGTGTACATTAATTGTTTTTGAGTCAGTTTACATTAATAAGTGCTTAACTGATAGGATATTTTTTTTATTATATACAAATATTTTTCAAAATGTGTATGTCTGTCTATTATGTTAAACTTTCTCATAATCTGTGTGAAAAATGACATTCCTGGAGAATTTTTTCCATTTTAACATAATTCCATAACATAATTTTGAAGATAATGTCTTAAAAACGATTATTGTAAATTTTGTAATTCTCATTTTATGCAGTATAAACATTATGATTACAATAAAGTTTCTTTTCGTTACATATGTATTTCTAGTTAACTGAATCGAAAGAAATGCGTTTCCTAATTTTTGCATAACACAGGGATGACATAGTTCACTTAATGAACTGATTTAAGGGTAAATTTAACCTCCAGGTTAAAAATCCTTAAAATTTGTTCTTTTATAATCTACATGAAAGACCATTTTCATGTTTATTTATTAAAATAAATAAACATAAATAATATAAAAAACTGTTCACATAAACAATTTTTTAATGTTTTTTTTCTAGTAATTACTTTGAGAACACGATAACTTGGACAAATGTAATTGAATTTTCACGAAACTTGCTTTAGGGATACATTGTGAGAAGATTTTGTTGGCCATTCACCCAGTTTCGTTGATTTTTTTCATAAACATTTCGACATTCCATGAATTTCTCTTCACAGAGCTTTAGATCGTGACATCTGTTTTCAGTTTTTGCTACTTTGGAAGTGGTTTATTACTGAAAGCACACCTGATCATTTGAGTTGAACTGAAAGAATACCTGATCATTTGAGTTGAGCCATCGCCCTGGCTCGCTACGTCCCTCGCAAAATCACAATAAGGGGTCCATATTTGCTCTCATTGGTGACTTATATGTATTAATACACCTCTTGAATGAGCATTCGCCCAGTGTGGCCACACTTTTGCAAGCTGGTTTGCAATATTGCATCTCAAGCTATTCTGTTCATAATTCTGTCAGGCATGAACTCCCCTGCAGGGCCTGCACCATTTATACCAACAGCCTCTATCAATATTTGTAGATTATTAATATAAGTTAACCTTTTTACTTGACATGAATTGCAGACGACACTTATGAAAGACATTCTTGAACAACTGAAAATTTGTATTTATTATCTCAAAAACATAGCTTATGACGACTCATTGGAAGGATCTCAGTGGGTATTCTCCGTTTTAGTTATTCCTCTCGACTAACGGTGCGTCCATACGTCCGAGTTTTGGTTTCTGGATAATTAGAGTATGCATTTATATTGTATAGAATGACAAAACACGGGTCAAGTTCGCATTTGGCCGTGTTCACATTATCCGTGAAGGAGTTATTTTTCTTCACTTAATGAAAAATAATAAATTCGGTCGTTTGTAGGTGATAATTTGACTTTCTTGTTGATGATAACTTGAGTATGCATTGTGATATTTTTTGAAACGTTCGAATGACACGATACATTTGACCGTATTCGCATTATCCGTTGAAGAGTTATTCTCCTTGACATAATGAAAAATAACACATTCTATCGTTTCCGGGTGATACCTTAACCTCCATATTGATGATAACTCCAGTGTTCATTGAGATATTTTTTTAAACTTTTACATGTAGTCTCGAATAACAAAATATAAGTTCGAACTTTAGCTGTATTCACATCCTCCGTTCTAGAGTTATTCCCCTTGACTTACTGTTCGTCCACACTTCCGAATTTTGGTTTCCAGGTGATAACTTGTGTATGCATTGTGATATTTTTGGAACTTTCACATATTGTCTAGAATGACGAAATACAGGTCAAGTTCGCATTTGGCCATTTTCACATTCTGAGTTCTAGAGTTATTCTCTTTGATTTACTGTCCATTTGTACGTCCGAATTTTGTTTTCCGCATGCATGAGTATGCTTCAAGATATTTTTTTTTAACTATCAAAGGTTGTCTGAAATCATCAAAGTATTTGGCCCTACTCACATTCTGTTCTGGACTAACCGTCCGTCCGTTCGTACATCCGATTTTTTTTTCTTGCTTTAAAATAAGTTTCGGAGAATTTCGAGTAATTTCATGAAAAACAAAATTATAACTCAATGGACGCTAAGTTCAGGAGGAGAGTTCATTGGGTTACTTTTTTGTCTTAAAATTTGTTTTGAGAGCTTTCGAGTGATTTTATGAAAGTTTTGGGGACCCAGGTGGAGATGGGGTCCGTTGGATGATTTTTTATCTTTTTCTTTCAAAATAGTTTTGGAGGATTTTGAATTATTTTATGGAGAGAGATAAAACAATCCACCCAGTGTCCCCCTCATGCTGATTTTTTTATGAATTTGACCGTTGGGAGATTTTTTTCCTTAAATTTTAGTTTGCTTTCATGACAGTTTATAGTAAAACAGGGGCATTAGGTCCTGTGGACACAAATTGTGAGCTACTGTACAGGTGAATGGATTGGGGAATGAGCATCTATGACGCTGGGTTTTTTTTTTTTTTCTTCTTCGTCCTTCTTCATGAAATGCGTTTGCGTTTTGAGGGCTTCTGGGTGCATTTCTTTCTCTTTGGGCGAAACTTTTGTTTTAAAACTAGACAGCAGACCAAGATAACATTATATTTAATCTATTCCAATTGAATTAGATCGGTACAGTACAAGACATACTTTGGTCCAAGTATACTTATTTCGTTTTTTTAAAAACACTACCAAATTATAATTGTACATATAATTCGAACAGAGCAGCGGGCGTATTATGTAATGTCCCGCGTTGCTCTTGTTGTCAATTACATTTGTTTAGTAATAGTTCACTTCCAGAATAATTATTTGCTTCCTTCGCCGACGAAAATTCGGGCACACCATGATGTGTTTAGCTTTTAGTGGCGGCTGCATGTATGTATTTTTGTTCGCAACTGAAAAAAGTTCAAATGTGAGTGCGTTATGAACGTTTTGAACTTATTGATACAAGGAAATTCAGGGAGTGCAGAAGTGCTTGTTTACTGGGGTAGACATCATCTCATCTCTCGATTGCAGCCGCAAATGTGTGACTATGGTAAATGTTTGACCATAAACTATCGGATGGACGGCCTGACAAACCATCGCTGGTATTTTGAGCTGCTCACATTCGGTCGCAGCTGAAAGCACTGAAGATATCGGCATAAAACTAAATGGATTGTTATTTCTTGGTAAGAGGACAAATATCAGTTCGCAGGGTTAGCAGTGTCGCAGTTTAATTTACAAGACATCTGCTATTGCGTTAAGCAGCGTAATTTTACGTCGTTTTCTGTTCTATGAACGAAACAGTCCGCCTATTGCGTAAATTAGCAACAGTGGATCTGGTAAGTCCATGCCGCCTCTATCGTATAAGTGGAAGGGAGCTATTAGAGAATGCTTCAGTGACGTAAGTCCTTATAAACAGCCCCTCATGATCTCGTCTTCACTTTAGATACGAATGAACGTCAACACGCCTTCTCGTGTTATGGGGTGTGGGGGGGGGGGGGGGGTTGTCTTGACGAAATTTCTTACAAGTTAAAAAGTTCATTTTAGATCTTTTGTTCTGGGTATTGGGGCATTATGTTCTGTTGTATTCCATTTTGGAAACGACTGGGATACTGCGTCCCTTTTCAAAGAATCGAGTTTTAGAATTGCCAAAACCTAATGCTATCGAATCTTGATTGCATTAATCAGACTGGTCCTAAAGAAGGCTTTACATTATTTGTTGACAGTCTAGACTAAGTGTTAATCTGTCATGGGTGGTATTTGGGGACACTTAACCAAAATACGCAATTTTAAAAGCAGAGACCCAAACTGGATTGTAAGCAGTAACATTTGAAAATTATTTGCTGGTGTTTGTTGGTTTTAGTTGGGGGATTCGTTCTGATAAAACCGTTAACCTCTACTTAAAGAAGACGACACTTATAAGAAAATTTTTTAGGATGACAACACATTTTCATTTTTTGTCTCAAAAACTGAGCTCATGACGCATCAATGGAACGAGGTCTGTGACCTCGTTCAGAGGCGGCGGAGCCAGGAGGCACGTGCCCCTCCACTTTTTTCCACAGATATGTTTCGCAATTACACAATGAGTTAAAATGGGCGCATGCAAACATGTCAATATACAGGCATTCCTGTAACATTATTTGCAAATCCAAACAATATTTAGCCAAAGAATCCCACTTTCAGTCGCAAAGGTCCGTTTCTTCTTCTTCAACTATCTTCCAACCCGAAGGCTGGCCTTTGGGTTGGAAGATGGTTGAAGTAGAACAAACGGACAAGACAGTGACCACACGGCGGCATATTCATCTAAACGAGAGACTACTCGACCAAGTCATAGTACATTTACCGATACACGATCGTAACGTTTCTCACACTGGGTCGAACCATGGTAGCATTGTAAATTTGTGCCCCTCCACTTTTATCGAGCTCGCCGCCCCGACCTCGTTCCAATGAGGGGGGGGGGGGGGGTCATAAGCTATGTTTCGTGGCAAATTCAAATAATAATAAAATTTGATTTTGAATAGCGTTAGTCTGATATGGTCGATGCGTTGGGTAAAGGGTTAAACATTTTTCAAGCGGAATGTCCTAAAAGCCCAAACCACTGGAACTCTAAACTGGCATTGAAGTTGACGCGTAGAATGATAAAAGGAAACCCATTCCAAGATCCACAACATATCATCTACATGGATTCTGGCTGTTGTTTCACTTCACGGGCACTCTAGAACCACAAAACTGATCTCTGTGTTTGAACAACCGCCGTGTTTGAACGATGTTTTTCGTTTATGATTGATCTATGCCAGTTTGCAACGTGTGTGCCGTTATGTGTATTCATGATGCATTACATGTAGACCTTTAACCACCACTGAATTCGTTATTTTATAAGCAGAATTAAAGCACTTGTAATTACATACTGTGAGAACCGGTTTTATGATATAAGGTCGACTATTAATACAGTACTTTGATATCAGATAGGAAATGTGTGTTCAAAGTAACGCTTCAAATGTCATGGTATTTGTAGCTCTTTGAAAGTGTAAACGTATTATCACTAAAACGAAGTTGAAACGTATGGGTATGGCTCCAATCTCACCTTTATTATCAGGACCAGAATCACCCCCCTCCCCCCTTCCGTAATCCCCCGGTCTGTATGAGTTAAGTGATGTTCGCTTAGTAAATATTAATTACCCACGCACGGAAGGGATACAGCTCCGTACGTCCGTCCACACTCACGGCCGGGCTTCTGTTGGGTCGTCTGTAGGTCTTTTTGTCTGTTCGTCCGCCCCAAGATTGTTTATACGATAACTTAAACAATAGTTATCGGATTTTAATTGATTTTAGTGTGCTGCTTTGTGTCAAGAATGTCTCGGACAGGTTCGATAACTGCCATCATTTGATGAAAATTAAGGAAGTTATTGCCCATTGTTTGCTGAATGTTACCTTAAATTCCATTATTTTTGCAGCGACTTGAACAGTAGACCCAAGATATCAATAAAATATGATAGACTGTGTTATATTAACATTGACTTGGGCACGTTTGAAAGCCACGGAAATTTCTTTTAAAAAAATGAGAGAATTTTTGCCTATTCGTGTGAAATTTTGCTCGAAATTTCATTGTTTATGCAATAACTTGAAAAGTAATCATCCAAATTCAATAATTTTCTGTATCCTGCTTTGTATTAAAACTGCCTTTGATAAGTTAGAAACATTACGGCAACTTCATGACAACTGAGGGATTTATTGACCTTTCTTGGCTTTGGTTCCGTTTTACTTCACTTCATGTTTTAATGTTTATGTGATTACTTGGAGCAGTAAACGTAAACATCAGATTTCAATTACTGCACTTTTTCGTATTCCGTTTTACTTTAATTTTGATGTTTGTGTGATAACTTGAAAAATAATATTCAGATTTCAATAACTTTTGGTATGCTGCTTTATATTAACATTGTCTTGGACAAGATTGAAAACCATGGTAATTTGTTGAAAATTGATAGTGTTATTGCCCTGTTTTTTTTATTAGAATGTTTTTCATGATTATGTGTTAACATGAGCAGATGTTATCACATTTCAATTGTGTTTAGTTCTTTACACTTTTGCTAATGTCAAAGTTCATCGGAGGCAGTGAAGCCGCTTCACTGTGCGATGATATTTTTTGTTTATGTTATTATCCTTTCATATTTTGAATGCGGTTCAATTAATTGTTTTAAGATAAGATAAGATAAGATAATATTTATTGCAAGAACACCAAAAACAAGGCAGATTGCATGTCATTGAAATTAGTAACAATAATACCAGGAAATAGCAAAATATGTTTGAAACCATAAACACTAATGTTCAGTTGGTGCATGTTATAGCTAATGATTTCATTCTAATTGGTGTTATGCCGCAAGTAAGCATTCTCTGCATTCAAACATTTGTCGGATCATATTACAGATGATACCACACAGTGCGGTGATTTCATTTTTCAGAAGAAATACGAATCTCTCAGAGCTACTCATACCAACAAAATCTGGATATTCTCTCTCGATTTTGCGATAGGAGTCCGCACGTATAGAGTCATATCTCTTACAATCCACAACAAAGTGGAATTCGTTTTCTATATTACCATTGTTACAGACCTTACATAACCTTTTATGTACAGGTAATGGGGGCTGCATATGTCTACCCTTTTCAATCATTAAGTTTATGAGTTACGTTAAAACGTCCCTCCCTTCATTCACATTACAAACTATTACTCTCGTGTGAACGATGTTGCACATGAACCTCTCGCTTCACAAGTAAAGGGTATGAAATTATATCTTTGCTGATGAAGGCGACACGTTAACTGGACTGATTTTCTAATTTTTTCTTTAAATAATTATTTGTATTTCCTATAAAACTAAACTTGAATTCCTACCTAAGTTGCGGTTATGATATAGCCAAAGATGCTGAAAAATTACCTTAAACACCAATAAAGAAAATTATATTTCAGTGTTTCACTTGTTTTGTGAAATTACTTCAATTTTCTGTGTTAATTGTGGGAAATACCATTCAATTTACCGGGGGGGGGGGGGGGGGGGGGGGGGGCTTTGTCCTTATCAGCAGATTAATTGTTTGGGAAATGCGCAAGTGCACAACAATCAGCTATTATTCCATCCGTAAGGTCAAACCCACTATCGTTTTTAAGCAAAGTTTAATGCTACAAAAAGAAACAAATTCCATCTACCACTCGGAAAAATATCCTGTCTTTTCGGCTTCCCCCAAACCGTGTAGATACACCATACCGACTGGGTAGTAACAATCTTCAGATATTGGGGTGGGGAGGGGCGGACAAGGGTGGGGCTTGTTTGCAAAAAGTTTCCAAATGATGAAGATTATAAATGAATGAGGATCAATACCCTTTGTACCAAATTTTTTTCTGGTAACTTGATAAGTGTTACCTTTTTTGTTGAATTCCAGCACTGCATCTGACCACAGGTCTTAAAATTTGTCCCAATTCGCGAGAATCGATTTGATTCTAGTGAACCTCTGCTTCGAGAATTTGAGAGTACTGTTATACTCTTATAAGTGCAACCAGTACATATTCCATAGTGAAAATACACCTCGTAGTTACATGTTTAATACAGTTTAACCCTTAGGGGCATAGTTCCAATTTTGGTGAGTTCTTTGTTTCAGGCGTACATGTTCCTACATGCAGGCTTTTGGTGGTCTTGCCGATCAAGAGTGATGGAAGTTACAGTACTTTTGCAGTGGTTTCTAGTGAAGTCTTGCATACCTGTATAGGCAGCTAAGACTTCACTAGTCAACACGACCAAGTCCAAGTGTTACCTTATTATGATGGAGCAAAAATAGGTAGAATTCTCCATTCTTAAGGCAACATTTTCAGAATCTTGACAAGAATCAAATAACCATTTTGTGAAATCAAAGTTGATTCTCATTGTTTTCCTTGCGAGAATCCTTTGAGAGTCGATTCTGATTCTCCCTGGCAGTGACTGTAGTAGTCTAAAATATGTAGAAACGTTGATTCTAATAAAGTGCTATCCCATTATGTGATAAAAGAATCTCAAATTCGTCACGATTTGGCAGGAAATTTCTGAACCTCGTTCTATAAAACAGTCCTGGTAATTCATCCTTGTTTCCTCGGCAAAAACATTGCTGTGGAAAACTGGTGCTTCTACGGCAATTGCTGTGAAGCCTACTCGATTGTGTAAAAAGCATCAGGGGCAGGGCATAGTCTCAATTGCCATGTGTATGTAGTATGCGCTGAAGTGAAAACTTTCAAGTAACTTTAACATGTGAAAGTAGTTTGAGAAACATGCTTATTTAATCACAATCAATGTGCAGAATCTTTCACTCAAATAGCTCATGCTAATATCATGAATCATGTGAATGCTGAGAAAAAAACTTAGAAGTAAGCAGGAAACTTGCTCAATATGTATAGTATGAGTGAAAATAAGATGCAGCATAATCACAAACTAAATAGCTCACTGCTTCCATGTTGATAACACTAGAATCTGACATCAGTTTCTGGAAAGCTCTGTAAGAGCTTTCCAGAAACTGATGTCAGATTCTAGTGTTATCAACATAGAAGAAGAAGAACACATAGTTTCTAAGAAAATAAGATGCAGCATAATCACAAACTAAGTAGCTCACTGCTTCCATGTTGATAACACTAGAATCTGACATCAGTTTCTGGAAAGCTGTGTAAGAGCTTTCCAGAAACTGATGTCAGATTCTAGTGTTATCAACATAGAAGAAGAAGAACACATAGTTTCAATTCAATTCAATTCAATTTATTCAACAGTACACACAATAATAAATTCAGATAACATATTTTAGATTTTAGAGGTGTACACTGTTAGGGAATACCATAGCCTATCTGGCTGTCTTCCTGGTATTCCCTGAGAAACCATAAACTTCATACCTGGCAGCAAGCACACTTCATTATGCAAAATCTTAATCACAAGTATACGATAAGAACCCAGGAACTGGGAAAATCGGGTTGGAAGTATATAAGGGTAACGTTGATAATTCAGAAATTTGGAAAGTTTCAACTGTCTTTTATTTTTTTATTTTAAAGTCTTTCAAATGGCGAAACGCACGTTCATTTGTGCGCCCAGCCAGTCCAAAGGCGTCGACTAACCATTTGATTCCTATTTCTAGTGGTTATGCTGCAATTTGTACTGTAAATTGTAAGATTAGCAATACATCATAGTGCAACCCACATGGTGTGATTCCTTGTGTAACCTGGAAGTTGTGCAGTTTCTGCCACCACTAGGCTTTCTGAAGAAGCCATCCTCGGCAGTATTTTTACTGTGCATATTTTTCATTTCCTCGGCATTTTCCTCAGCACTGCTGATTGCTGAGGGTGAATTACCAGGGCTGGTAAAATCAACGGCTCATTAGAGGTCTTCTATATTGAAATCCTTTATCGCCTTATATTATTGGCAACACGGTAAATACAAAAAAGTAAATATCCATTTTGAATTCTTCCAACCAGTATCAACATCTTTGGATTTTTTCCAATAATTTCTTTTTGCACTGGAAGATAAATCCCCCAAACTATCTTTTTATGAGTATATTCATGATAACTGGGGAGAATCCAGCGATATTTGTGGAACGGTCTGATAGATTAACTGTTCGCCCCGTTGCAGATTCAGTGTGGTTCCCCAGATCGCGTGTTTTCCTCATTAACTGTAGGCTGTTCTAGAAGCTGGTTCATTTAACATGGTCCGACACGAGTTGACGAAAGTGTCGTTAAACTCTAAATAAAAATTAACATGAGATTAACATGTTCAGTTTATCGACAGGGGTGCACTCCAAGCACACACAAACATTTAGTAGAACGTACTACATCCTTTTTCCTTTTTCTCATTTATACAGTGTTAACACTTTAACTACCGGAGGTTTTAATTTGACTACCGAAATCGTCGTGGTGTTGCTTTCTTGGTTTTGCTCATCTCCTTCATTCGTGCCCCCCGCCCCCCTCTCCCCCGAACTGGAAATCGTAGGTTTGAGATGAGGCAAGCGTGAGATGTTAAAATTTTGAATTTGTGTATTAAATGAGAAAATGAATGTTGTGGGGATTGACCGACAGTTCTAACACACATGTGTATGGTATCTGCAAAGAATTAATGAAGCTGGAATTTCACTGATCAGGTTTGTGTTACTTAAGAGGTTCGCTTCAGAACTGTAAATGGTGGGATGAAGGTCACGTGGTTGAGTTTTAAAACGTTACTTCAGAGTACAATTTAGGCCATGATGCACGATGCAGCATGTTGAATTCAAAAGTTTTAATATGTTCAGTTACTCAAGTTGCATCATTTGTCACCCAGTGTTGAACGATGCTTTTTGAGTGATGATGTTGAATGGAGTCCTGAGCCATGCTTACCGACACTTTCAAGGATTTTCCAACGTAACTTGTCTTTCAATCCATTCGTAGCTTATTTTGCTACCATGCATTTTCAGCAGTTTCTTTACGATTTTTTGCAGCTCAACACTCGTATAGCCCGAACGTATACCCCCTGCCCAGGTATTTGCTCCAATCGATCGGGGGACTCCATTTTCTAACTTACAAATAATCGCGTCGTGGAATAGTGATATGAACTGGGGCCCGTAACGGCATTAATGTACACCGTAGATGTGCTGCAAGACACTAATGGTTGAGACACAGGACAGAACAGTGGTAGCCAATAGTAATGGTACAAGGCCGTAATGGTACAAGACTGAAATACTGATAGAACACTATAGTATTGGGTGAATACAATAATATTGGATCACACGACAGATGGTGGTGACTATGGACAAGTGGTGGTTTAGGTTCCGCTCCACAGATTTCCAGGCATTTCCTAATATGACATGCCATACACTCAAATATTCAGTAACTTAGTTATCTAACCCATAACTGTATTACAATGCCCAAATCCACTAAAAACATATAACACTATCTGACTAAGCAGAAATAAATAATCTGAATGTGGGTGAAATATTTTATTGTCTAAAGCAAGACTTCAACTTGCAAAATTGCTTTAAAAAATGCCGATATCAGTCATTTTCAGCCACCCAACAGCCTCAAAAAGCAAAATTTTCCCATTATCCCCACTCACCTAAACCCTGGAGCATATAACCCCTGTTTCTAAAATGTGAAAAAAAATTCCATGTTTTGGGTGGGGGGTCTTCAAAAAATTCCTGTACACAGGGCTGAATTTTTTTTTTCTCCCAAAGACCACCCACCACCCCCCCCCCCCCCCTTTCTGAAGGAATTTTTTCCGATTTCGAATGGTACACCCACCCCCACTAACCACCAATCTGGTCTAAATTGTCCAAATTTTAAATGCTTTCACTTGCATTTCATCTTCCCATTTCATTCTAACAGTCAGTCCAATTTTTTAAGCTGTCCAAAGGGAGGTAACTAACACAACAAAGACAAAAAATTATGCAACTTGATGCAGCTCTATCAGTGTCAATTTAATTACACCTGGTTTCAGCTTTCCAAACAACATAAAGGGTAAGTAGATGGTACAATATCATATTTGGTGCTCAATAGTCATGAATTCATCAGAATTCATGAGTATAAAAACCTAATTTCATGTATCCATTTATTTTCACAACGTCCTGCAACATCGAGCGGGCTGACACGACAACATGTGTACTTTCTGAGTTTTCTCGGTGAGTTTTCTGTGAACTTCAACTTACAACTGAAGGATGAGTATTTTACAGGGGAGTAGGAAGGTAAAAATATTTGGGGAGGGGCGGGGTGGTGACTGACTATATTCATTAATTGTGATTGCTTTTTATCTCTAGAACCTAATTCACCCGAACACAATAACCATTTTCTGTTTTCTTATTTTATGTTAGTTCCAATGCTTCTGGATGCTTTATGTTTTACCTGTTTTCACAAGTTTTATATTCATTTTCACTATAACCTGCTATAACTAGATATAAATGTTCATTTTATTTACTTTGTTGCATTTACTCACAGAGTCAAAGACATTGGGCAAGTCGTTCAACCCATTTCCCAATGTAACAGTGAATGTAACGGCAAACACTGGCCAGCATTATTCACTAAAACTGCCATTAAAATTTTATTATCTTTTCACTTTTTGGTTTCAAAAACATAGCTTATGATCCCATCATTAGAATGAATTCATTAAGCTTGTTCCAATGATGGGTCATAAGCTTTGTTTTTGAGACAAAAAATTAACAATTTTAGTCAGTCAACAATTTTTTTCCAAGTGTCGTCTTCTATCCACATTGGTTAATGGGTTAATCTGGTGTCTGAGAGCCATAGGTGACCTCCCAGTTCATAATAACTACCCCAATATATTGTAAAATCATCCCAAAATGCGTCTCAATAAAATCCAACTATAATTATCTGTTAAAAGTATGTAAGAAAATTTTTTAGACCACCTGGAAAAAAGTGAGTTTTGGAGCTGCTGGACCACCCACCCACCCCGGCCTTGTGTATCGTTATTTTTTGAAGAGCCCCCCCCCCCCCCCCCCTCCTGTGTTTCCGTCTCATTTTTAGCTCACCTGACTGAAAGTCAGGGTGAGCTATTCTGATCACTTTTCGTCCGTCGCCCGTCGTCCGTCGTCCGGCGTCCGGCGTCCGTCGTGAAGGTGGTGTTTGGGCTTTTTCTCCCAAACCACTGGCCGCATATTAATGAAATTTCATGTGAGAAGGGGTTATGTATGCGGACTTTGATTTTTTGTCAAATTAGGTTTCGGCTCACATTGAGCAGAGGGATGGGGCAAAAATGCTCCAATTCTTAAAAAATCTTCTTCTCAAGAACCAGCAATAGCAGAGACTTGATATTTGGTATGCAGCTTCCTTTTGAGGTGTAGACTCAAGTTTGTTCAAGAGAAGTTGGAGGGGCTATATTTGACGATGTTAAAGGAGGGGCAAAAATTTTGGCCCCGCCCCAAATTTCTATTTTCCAAACCGCGAGGCCGATTTGAACTAAATTTTACATGAGTGCTTATTGGGTCATAAGTACCTAATTTATGCCGAAATGTTTTTCCCCATAGCCCCGTGGGAACCACAGGAGCTAAAAATAGAAAAAAATGAAAACGCCCATATCTCCAAAACTACACGGCATTGAGAATTCTTATTTGTTGTGAAGCTTCCTTAGGACCAACAGAATGGAATGATAAAAAAAATTGCCATCGGTTTTATCATGGGGTACTTTTTGGGGACTTTGAAAAAGTGCTGAGTCAGCATTTTTTAACACTGTGGGTAATGGGAAAAACATAAGACTACTTTTCTCCGAAAGCACTGCTCCAAAAGCTTTAAAATTTCACATATAACATCTTTGGAAGATTGTTTCACATGTTTATTGAAATGAATTGCCTGGGTCGATATTTGGGCTCTCTATGGGATCCCAAATGTTTAAATTAGTGCAGTATGAGGAGTATTTTTGAAAAATCTTCTTCTTCAGATCTAGCAATATTTATTTATTTATTTATTGGTGTTTAAGGTCACATACTTATGCACAATGGCTAATCGTGACCGTGACAGTTTTACGGGTGGAGGAAGCCGGAGTACCCGGAGAGAACCACCGAGCAACGACGAGCAGCTGTCAGCTCTCCAACATCAGAACTCTGAACTCTGCACCGCAGCACAGGCAGGGTTAGATTGGTTGAAGACATGCGCACCATCGACGTGCAGTACGCCTCAGTACACAGCGTCATCGTGCCCCCGTGTAGGCAATCGGGGTGAAGTGTCTTGCCCAAGGACACAACGCGGTTGCCGCAGGTGGGATTCGAACCGAGGACCTCTCGGCTTGCAGCCTGCACGTCTACCAACTGAGCCACCGCGCCCCCCAGATCTAGCAATAAGAATGTTTTGATATTTGGTATGCAGCATCCTCAGGGGGGTGAGATTCAAGTTTGTTGAAGCCAAATCCCTGGGTTCATATTAAGGCTGAAAATTTGGGGTCCCGTAGCGGACTTCGAAATTTTGGACCAAAATCCGAAAAATTTTTTTTTTTGTTTTTTCTGCGTTTCGGTCATTTTAAGACAAAAAATTGTTTTGTTTTTTTTCCCCTGAAAATTTGGGGTGCGGGTGGGACTTAAAAAATTTTGGACCAAAATCCAAAATTTTTTGTTTTTGTTTTTTCTGCGTTTCAGTCAATTTTAAGACAAAAAAAAAAAAAAAAAAAAAAATTTTCCCCTGAAAATTTAGGGTGCGGGTGTGGGACTTACAAAATTTTGGACCAAAATCGGAAAAAATTTTTTTGGGGGGTTTTCTGCGTTTCGGTCAATTTTAAGACAAAAAAAAAATTATTTTTTTTTTCCCCTGAAAATTTGGGGTCCGGGTGGGACTTAGAAAATTTTGGACCAAAATCCGAAAAATTTTTTTTTTGTTTTTTATGCATTTCTGTCAATTTTAAGACAAAAAAAAAAAAAAATTGTCCCCTGAAAATTTTGGGTCCGGGTGGGACTTACAGAATTTTGGACCAAAATCCGAAAAAAAATTTTTTTGTTTTTTATGCATTTCTGTCAATTTTAAGACAAAAAAAAAAAAAAAATTGTCCCCTGAAAATTTTGGGTCCGGGTGGGACTTACAAAATTTTGGACCAAAATCCGAAAAAATTTTTTTTTTGTTTTTTCTGCGTTTCGGTAAATTTTAAGACAAAAAAAAAAAAAAAAAAAATTTTTTTCCCCTGAAAATTTGGGGTGCGGGTGGGACTTCGAAAATTTTGGACCAAAATCCGAAAAGTTTTTTTTTTGTTTTTTATGCATTTCTGTCAATTTTAAGACAAAATTTTTTTTTTTTTTTTTCCCCCTGAAAATTTCGGGTCCGGGTGGGACTTAGAAAATTTGTTGAAGAGAAGTTTGTCGGGCATTAAAAAAATTTTTTTTTTTCCTGAAAATTTGGGGTCCGGGTGGGACTTCGAAAATTTTGGACCAAAATCCGGAAATTTTTGTTTTTGTTTTTTATGCATTTCGGTCAGTTTAAAGATAAAAAAAAAAATATTTTTTTTTACCCTGAATATTTGGGGTCCGGGTGGGACTTCGAAAATTTTGGACCAAAATCCATAATTTTTTTGTTTTTTGTTTTTTATGCATTTCTGCCAATTTTAAGACAAAAAAAAACATTTTTTTTTTACACCGAAAATTTGGGGT
Source organism: Pictodentalium vernedei (assembly GCA_031216915.1). Taxonomy (NCBI): domain Eukaryota; kingdom Metazoa; phylum Mollusca; class Scaphopoda; order Dentaliida; family Dentaliidae; genus Pictodentalium; species Pictodentalium vernedei. The sequence goes on along the minus strand of CM062290.1, from coordinate 232,681,305 downwards.
CCGGGTGGGACTTAGAAAATTTTGGACCAAAATCCGGAAATTAGTTTTAGCGTTTTTTATGCGTTTTAAGAAGAAGAAAAAAATTTAGGCTGAAAGTATTTTGTTTGGGAAAAAAATCTGTTTTTTATGTGTTTATCTCAATTTTGGGACATTAAAGTGCAGGAACTGAAAATAGAAGGAAAATCCTGTGTATTGTGTGGGCACAATTGCTTCATCTAGTTGGTATATGCTTTTCTTAGGAGGGGCGTATGTAGCTTATTCAAGTCAAGTCCCTGGTTTGATATTTAGACTACCATGAAGCTTTTCTTGGGAGGAGCAGATGCAACTTGTTGAAATCAATTCTCTGGGTTGATATTTAGGCTACCATGTCAGGTGAGCGCCCTCAGGCCCCTTGGGGCCTCTTGTTTAGTTACATGCCTGGAAAAAAACTCGTGTAAAAATGACATTTTAAAAAACAGCCGACTTTTCGAAGCCACTGTTTCCCCATAATTCATCTGGTAATTTACCCCATGCATTGACTCCAACTTTAGAACCAAAACTTCAAATGCTCTTGTCCAACAAATATCCTAATGTAATCGTATATCTGGTACTAAAAATATATCTCCAATTTATGTGGCATTAGTTTCAACATATGCCCTATGTTTAGAATTTCACCCTTGTGCAATAGTGCGAAATGTGAAGTGGAACCTTAAGACCTTTGCATATGTTGGGGTGACCTAGAAGGTATCCTCAACAGGTATCAAAAGGTTTCCTCAAAAGGTATCCTCAAATGATGCAATACCTTGTTAACGGATCCTCAAATACCGAGATGAGTCGTAGAGCAGTATGTGGAGTCAATCGTTCACGTAATTGCTCTATAGCTCATTTCCTTGATGAGATTCGAGTCGCAAGAGCATTTACTCATGGAGCAACTGCTCGACAGCTCATTTGCCCGATAAGATTCGAGTCGTTGGAGCAAGGTCTTTTCAGTACCTGCTCGATTGTCTTTTGGGTTTGAGAATCATGAAGGCCTTCATCGTACACAAGGGAGATGACTCTATGGTTAGGTACAGATTATGGGAAATCAAGCAATCTGACTGGTGGTTGTAAGACCTAGACGAGGGCAGAGGTCGTAACAAGGGGTGGTCTAGAGTAGCTAGGACAAGATGAACTTCTAGGGTTAGAGTAGCTAGAATAGCGTCTGTAAAAAGCAGAAAAAAGGGATTGTGGGTAAATCCGAAACAGTAAAGTACTCTAGTGTAATAGAACGCATTTATAGCACTATGTGCTATTCCTGTAAGCCAAAACTGAGCTTCGCCAAGTCCGTTTCGGTGATTTGAGACAGTTTTGGTGATTTGGGGACATTGTCTGGTCTATTTGGGTAATCAGATTGACTCTGAAATAAAGGAACGCAGTATGTGCTATTCTTATAAGCCCAAACTGGGCAAATTCAAGTTTCTTTCGGTAGTCTTGGGTGGTTTTTATACGGCCGCTCATATGAGCGGGCCGTATTATGGTATGGCAATGTCCGTCTGTCCGGGCCAACATTGGGGGTTCAGGGGATATTATTATTTGGGGCTACCTCCAAATTAAGGTAGTGTTAGGGTTAGAAGTGGGGTGGGGTTAGGGGTAGCCCCAGAGTAGGGCTTAAGGTTGGGGAGGGTTAGGTCGGGGGGGAGGGTAGGGTTGGGATCAGGGGGGGGTTTAGTTTTAGTAGCCCCTAAACCGAAAAATAGCTCCTAATCCTATTGGTTTGGCTAGGGTGGGGTTGGGTCAGGGGTGGGGTGGGGTTAGGGTTAGGGGTAACCCCAGAGTAGGGCTTAAGGTTGGGGTTAGGTCCCGGGGTAGGTGGGGGTTAGGGTCTGGGGTGGGCTTTAGGGTCTGGGTGGGGTAGGGTTAGGGTTAGGGTGTGGTTTTGGGTGGAGGGGTGGGGTTAGGATTAAATATAAGTTCTAGGGTGGAGGGGTGGGGTTCTGGGTAAAAAAGGTTTTGGACATACAAAATGTTTTTGGTAGCCCATAAACCCGAAATGTTGGAGCGTCCGTCCGTCCGTCCGTCCGTCCGTCCGTCCGTCCGTCCTCCCGTTACCTTTTGTTTGTCCACACGATAACTTGAAAACAATACATCCAACAGATACTGTTTTTTTATGGTTGATTTGTCATGACTAGAGGATGGTTCCTTTTGATAACCAGCATTCTGGCATATCCAGCATGGCCACCACGGCAGCCATCTTCTATTTTCAGGAACTTTCGATTGTCCACTCGATAACTTGAAAACTATAGATCCAACAGATACTGCTTTTTTATGGTTGATTAAGCATGACTAGAGGGTGGTTCCTTTCGATAACCAGCATTCTAGCATATCCAATATGGCCGCCATGGCAGCCAGCTTGGATTTCCACGGACTTTTGATTGTCCATGTGATAATCGAACAGATAGTGTTTTTAGCTCACCTGACTGAAAGTCAAGGTGAGCTTTTCTTATCACTCTTCGTCCGTCGTCCGTCCGTCCGTCCGTCCGTCGTCCGTCGTCCTGCGTGAAGGTGGTGTTTGAGCCTCTTTCTCCTAAACCACTGGCCACATTTTAATTAACTTTCATGTAAGTAGTGGTTATATAGGGGAATTTTGATTTTTATCCAAATTAGGTTTCGGCTCATATTGAGCAGAGGGGTGGGGAAAAATGGCCAATTTTTTTGAAACTCTTCTTCTAATGAGCCACCAGTAGCAGAGACTTGATATGTGATATACAGAGTTCTTTTGAGGTTTAGAATCAAGTTTCATGAAGAGAAGTTTGTCGGGCATTATTTGCCTTCGCTATGGGAGGGGCAAAATTTTTGGCCACGCCTAAAATTTCTATTTTCTGAACCGTGAGGTCGATTTGAACCAGATTTGATACGAGATGATAATGGGTCATAAGTAGTTGATTGATGCAAAAAAAAAAAATTCTCATTGCCCCGTGGGAACCCCGGGAGCTAAAAATAGGAAAAACCTTAAAACTGCCATATCTCCAAAACTGCACGGCTCAGAGAATTCTTATTTTGTATAAAGCTTACTTTTATCCAGTAGAATAGAATGGTTAAAAAAATTCCTATCGGTTTGATCACAAGGTACTTTTTCAGGACTTTGAAAAAGTGCTGAGTCAGCACTATTTAACACTGTAGGCAATGGGAAAAAGATAAAAAAATCTTCTTCTCCAGATCCAGCAGGCAGAATCTTTTGATATTTGGTATGCAACATTGTAGGGTGGATCTGATTCAAGTTTGTTCAAATCGGCCCCCTGGGTTCGTATTTGGGCTCCGTATAGGAGCCCGATTTCGAACTTGGTGCATTTCAGGTAAATTTCTTCAAAAATCTTCTTCTCCAGATCCAGCAGGCAGAATGTTTTGATATTTGGTATGCAACATTGTGGTGTGAATCTGATTTAAGTTTGTTCAAATTGGCTCCCTAGATTCACATTTGGGCTCACTATGGAAGCTCGAATTCGAACTTAGTGCATTTCAGGCAAATTTCTTCAAACATCTTCTTCTCCAGATCCAGCAGGCAGAATCTTTTCATATTTGGTATGCAACATTGTGGGGGTGGATCTGATTCAAGTTTGTTCAAATCGGCCCCCTGGATTCATATTTTGGCCCACTATAGAAGCCCGAATTCGAACTTAGTGCATTTCAGGCAAATTTCTTTAAAAATCTTCTTCTCCAGATCCAGCAGGCAGAATCTTTTGATATTTGGTACGCAACATTGTGTGGTGGATCTGATTCAAGTTTGTTCAAATCGGCCTACTGTGTTTATATTTGGGCTCAGTATAGGAGCCCAAATTTGAACTTAGTGCATTTCAGGCAAATTTCTTCAAAAATGTTCTTCTCCAGATCCAACAGGCAGAATCTTTTCATATTTGGTATGCAACATTGTGGGGTGGATCTGATTCAAGTTTGTTCAAATCGGCCCCCTGGATTCATATTTGGCCTCACTATAGAAGCCCAAATTCAAACTTAGTGCATTTCAGGTAAATGTCTTCAAAAATCTTCTTCTCCAGATCCAGCAGGCAGAATCTTTTCATATTTGGTATGCAACATTGTGGGGTGGATCTGATTCCAGTTTGTACAAATCGGCTCCCTGGATTCATATTTGGGCTCACTATAGACGACCGAATTCGAACTTAGTGCATTTCAGGCAAATTTCTTAAAAAATATTCTTCTCCAGATCCAGAAGGCAGAATCTTTTGATATTTGGTATACAACATTGTGGGGTGGATCTGATTCAAGTTTGTTCAAATTGGCCCCCTGGATTTATATTTGGACTCGGTATAGGAGCCCAAATTTGAACTTAGTGCATTTCAGGCAAATTTCTTTGAAAATCTTCTTCTCAGGATCCAGCAGGCAGAATCTTTTCATATTGGGTATACACCATGCTTGGGGGGGGGGGGGGGGGGGTAGATTCAAGTTTGTTCAAGCCAAGTCCCTGGGTTCATATTTGGGCTCACTGTGGTAGCCCAAATTATAACTTAGTTCAAAATGAGGAATTTTCTTTAAAAATTTTCTTCAGATCCAGCAGTCGGAATGTTTTGATATTTGGTATGCAGCATCCTTGGGGGGGGGGGGGGGGGGGGGGGGGGGGATTCAAGTTTGTTCAAGCCATGTCCCTAGGTCCATATTTGGACTCACTGTGGGAGCCCGAATGATAACTTAGTTCAAATTGAGGGAATTTTCTTTAAAAATTTTCTTCAGATCCAGCAGTCAGAATGTTTTGATATTTGGTATGCAGCATCCGTGGGGGGGGGGGGGGGGGGAGGGGAGGGGAGATTCAAGTTTGTTCAAGCCATGTCCCTAGGTCCATGTTTGGACTCACTGTGGGAGCCCGAATGATAACTTAATTCAAATTGAGGGAATTTTCTTTAAAAATCTTCTTCAGATCCAGCAGTCAGAATGTTTTGATATATGGTATGCAGCATCCTTAGGGGGTGAGATTTAAGTTTGTTCAGCCATGTCCCTAGGTCAATATTTGGACTCACTGTGGGAGCTCGAATTGTAACTTAGTTCAAAATGAGGAATTTTCTTTAAAAATCTTCTTCTTCAGATCCAGCAGTCAGAATGTTTTGATATTTGGTGTGCAGCATCCTTAGGGGGGTGAGATTCAAGTTTGTTAAAGCCAAGTCCCTGGGTTTATATTTGGGCTTGTGGGAGCCCGAATTATAACTTAGTTCAATATGAGGAATATTCTTTAAAAATCTTTTTCTTTTAGATCCACTGGTCAGAATCTTTGGATATTTGGTATAAGCTTTTCTTAGGAGGAGCAGATGCAACTTGTTGAAATCAATTCTCTGGGTTGATATTTAGGCTACCATGTCAGGTGAGCGCTCTCAGGCCCCTTGGGCCTCTTGTTTATGGTTGCTTACTCATGACTAGAGGATGGTTCCTTTCGATAACCAGCACCAATGTCCGTCCGTCCGTCCGTCTGCCTGTCCAGGCTTAGCAGAGGTATATTGTGGGGTTTACAATTTAGGGTCAGTGGTAGTTGTAGGGTTGGGTTAGTACAGTGGCAACTTGTGGAGTTATTTCTTGCACTGTGGGGTTAATTTTTTGACCTTGTGGGGTTAGGGTTTAACATGGGAAAAAACCCACAAGTAAGAACGTGTAAGAACATCCATCCATCTGTCCGTCTGTCCATTAACTTTTGTTTGTCCACGCGATAACTTGAAAACAATACATCCAACAGATACTGTTTTTTATGGTTGATCAGTCATGACTATAGAAGATGGTTCCTTTCGATAACCAGCATTCTAGCATATCCAATATGTCCATCACGGCAGCCATCTTGGATTTTTCAGGGACTTTTGATAACTTGAAACTATAGATCCAACAGATACTGCTTTTTATGGTTGATTAATTATGACTAGAGAATGGTTCCTTTCGATAACCAGCATTCTTGCATATCCAATATGGCCGCCATGGCAGCCATCTTGGATTTTTGGTGTGTTTCGATTATCCAACCTATACTATTTTTTATGGTTGATTAATCATGACTAGCGGATGTTTATGGTTGATTAATCATGACTAAAGGGTGGATCCTTTCGATAATCAGCATTCTGGCATGTTCAATATGACCGCCATGGTGACCATCTGAGAGTTTTGGTGACTTTTGATTCTCCATGCAATAACTTGAAAACAATATATTGAACTTTAATGGGTCGTAAGCCAGGAATGTACAATTATTTTTGAAGGAATTATTGACCTTTTGTTCAACTAAAAATTTCTTCACATGCGCTATTTCTTCATAGGACAGACGGCCGTTTATTGACCCACCGCCTGGCGGTGCACTTGTTGTGATTTGGAGGAATTTCCGGGTCTATTTGGGTAATTAGACTAACTCTCATATAAAGGGACGCGAAAGGGGGGGGGGGATTCTGGGGGAAATCCTAACCAATTTCGGTGGTTTAAGGCTTTTCTTTTGTGTAATTTGGGAAGGTTATCGGGTCTATTTGGGTAATTAGATTTACTCCCATTGAATCGAATACACCCTGTCCTATTAGAGGGTTTTGGGTCACATGACAACCACGTGCTACCATAGAAACCAAGATAGCCGTCTCCAGAATGCAAAAGGGACCAAGAAAACACGTATCACCCTAACTACACGCGCTGCGCATGCGCACTAACACTACGTATCACTATGATAATGACTTCACAACATGGCTGCTGATGCTGGCTACCATGACAACCCAACATGGCGCCACTTCTAAGGACCTGCACCGAGGTCCTGCAAATATTGGTCGAAAACCACATGACATACTACTCATGTAAAAGTCTCTTTCTGTCGCAGATGGGATCTTTAGATTTATTTATTTATTGGGGTTTAAGACACTTTCGACATTCAGGATCACCTCGTGTCGGACAGTTTTACGGGTGGAGGAAGATGGAGTACTCGGAGAGAACTACCAAGCAACGGCGAGCAGCAGTCGGACTCCCCAGCGCACTAACTTCACACAAGCAGGGTTAGCATTGGTTGAAGACAAGTGCCCCGTCGACGTGCAGTACGCCTTAGTACACAACGCCACCGTGCCCCCACGTGGGCAGTTGGGATCAAGTGTCTTGCCCAAAGACACAACGCGGTTGCCGTAGGTGGGATTCGAATCGAGGACCTCTCTGCTTGCAGCCTGCATTTCTACCTACTGAGCGGATCTTTAGATACCAAGGGCGTAATTAGGATTCATGAAGTGGGGAATGGGGGGGGGGGGGGGGGGGTGCGGGGAGGAAAATATTTTTCTGCAGCAGGAAAATATTTTTCCCCAATTCATTTCATCTCGTTTGAAAATATTTATCCCCCATAGCTGAAGGTCCATGGTCTTTCCGGGGTAACAAAACGACCTGTTCGCGCCAATTGGGCGCTATTGATACTTTTTAAGGCTTAAGTACCCAGAAAGTGAAGGAATAACTAGAGCACCAATTCACGAGAGTTTGATCCGATCATTCTGTGTGGTGGTTCAATTGCCTTCAGAAAAACCCCCAACAGAAGCCATTTTGGCCAAGGTTTTCTGTTCTTGCAAATAAATGCTTCAGTAGCAGTGGTGTCAGTCAGGGCAGAGAGCCTGGTTCATGTCATGGCATTTGTTATAAAACTAGCTGTATGATTTACTAGTCAAAATTGGTAATTGTACTTCTAAGCTACTTGATTGCACTGGAATGTGCTTGATAGAAAGATCTCTAATATGAGAACAATGCAACGCTTCATGTAGGAACACCTGTGTCAGCTCTTCCAACATATGATGGGGAGAATTACCTATTGTATATGAGAACACTTATTGTTGTAACATGGACTACTCATCATCAGCTAATATAACAATTTGCAACAATGTGAAACAGTTGAGCTGATCTGAAGCTGGAATTAATTCCAGCTGACCCTGTGCACAGACTGGGCTTTGTGGCAGCGCAAATATTTGTTTGTGGAGGTTTTTCTGAAGGCATGTGAAGGTACTTATACCGCCGTTTCCTGTGTCTTCCTGAGTTACATCAAATTTAGGCATGAGACTCGATATCTCTCTAACTTATGCGATTTCTCTACCTTTTGGTCACGCTTGTTTTTTCCTTGTTCGAATACTACAGAGATAGTGTCGCATCCACTCCATACACACACAAACAATATTATACTACTCAAAGTTTGCTAAGCACCAAATATTTGACACATCACTGTGAAATTTTCTTGTGACACATTTGCGATATTTTTGGTGGATATGATTTAGGAATGTATGGAGATGGCCCCCAGTGTTTACATTAGCTCTCTTGACAGGCAGACTTTTCGTGACAGTCAAAAAGCATGTACCTCTTGATTTCCATGATGTTTTAGTGTACTGTCTACATGTACATGACATGTGTAGGGTATTCAGTCTTCATTTCAACACAAGCCCTTGTGATTTAATGATTGAATATGGCGAATGCAAACGTAAGAAGACATTTGTCTGAAGCAGAAATGTGGTGGGCTGTAGGGATGGTGGAACAAGGGGCTACCCATCGTCAGGTTGGTGAAGCCCTTGGTGTGCACCATACAGTGATCACCAGAGCCTGGGCAAGATTTCAGCAGTATGCCACACCAGTCAGACGACGTGGTGGTGCCAGAGACAGGGCAACATCTGTAGCTGAAGATCGGTTTTTGATCATTCAGGCCCATGGGAACCGCTTTGACACACAACCCAGCTTCGCAGTGACCTTCAGAATACATCCGTGGTAAATGTTTAGACGCAGACTACCCGGGCAAGGTTGCACGAAGGTGGTCTCCGATCGAGAAAACCATGTATTCGCATTCAGCTGCCCCACAACCACCGCCAGGCACGATATGAATGGGCCATGGATCACGTTGGATGGACCAGAGAAGATTGACGACCTGTTCTTTTTACAGATGAGTCAAGGTACTGCCTAGACAACACAGATAGGTGTTCTCGGGTATGGAGAGGACCAGGAGAGCAGCATTCCATGCAGCCAGCATTGCTGAGCATGACCGTTATGGTGGAGGGTGAATAATGGTCTGTGGTGACATCAGCTGGGATGGACGTACAGAGCTATGTGTCCTTGACCGTGGTACATTGACTAGACAGCGGTATATTGATGAAATCCTGGATGCCCACGTCAGATTGTATGCAGGTGCAGTGGGTGATATATTCAATCTGATGGACGATAATGCCCGTCCTCATGTTGCCCATGCTGTCCGGGAATACCGACGAACGGAGGGGATTGAGCGTATGGACTGGCCAGCAAGATCCCCTGACCTCAATCTAATCCAGCATGTCTGGAATAAGTGCAGCGTGCAATTTCAGTCCGTCCAGTCCAACCAAGAAGTGTCCAGGAGCTTGGTGCCATGCTGGTCCAAAAATGGACCAACATCCCACAAACGACCATCTGGAACCTGATTGGGGGCATGAGAAGGCGTCGTCAAGCTGTAATTAACAATAATGGGTCTCATATTCGATATTGAACCCATATCTGTTCGCTCCGTCAACTTTTTGGCAAATTTGAAAAATTTCCTCTTTTACCAAAAATATCCATTTTCCATGGTTGTAGTATTCAAAAGCTAAAAAATAATGTCAAACACAAACAAAATCTCAATTTCTGTACTTAAATCACTAAAGATATAATTATATAAAAAATATATACACTTTTCATAACATTATTTCAACTAAAACGTAAAACAGGTAGTTGGATATACTTGGTGCTTAGCAAGCTTTGAGTAGTATATTTGAAGCCACGACTTCGCCACTTTGCTGGTAATGTCCTCAATTAGCCATTAGTTTTGCTAGGCTTCCTAGCTTCAGACTGGAAAAATATCTGCCATATCACGTTTCCAGTGATGCACCAGAAGGACGAGCAGATCGGTGTCATCTGTGATAGCTCTTGACAACATATCAGTGTGATGCAAATATTCTGGGGAACAAGAAACTATCTTCATGTTTGCATGCATCACCGCTGCATCCATGAACAATCATATGCTAACAGGCGACTCAGCAGTTGAATGAGAAGAATCTTGTTCTTTTCGTTGGAAAGGAAAACTTTCTGGTTATTGTGAGCTTCTGTGTTTTCATTAACCTTCTTTGCTAGTGTTTATAATCTTTAATCGACCGATCATGGCCGTCGCTGTCAAAAACAATGTAGCTCGTCCCACACTTGGTCCCCACGTAGTTAAGACATTGCTTGGGCACTGTATATCTCATTCATTTTGCTCTAAGGAGAAGAGCACTGCCATCCATGGGGTGGGGCGGGGGATGCATGAACATAGGTGGGCAGGGGGTGGGGGTCAAGTGCAAAAAACAAATGTGTGAAAACAGTTAATGCATTTTTAGCTCAACTTTGGCGAAGCCAAATTTGAGCTTTTGTCATGGCCCGTCGTGGCTTCAAATATACTGTCCGTCTGTCCGTACGTCAACAATTGGATACGGCTCGGGCTAGAGGCCGTATTTATGAACCGATCTTTACGAAACTTCTTGGGTACCTTTGTTATGACTGTGGGACGAGAACGGTGTTTTGGGGTGCGGTCCGAAATTCAAGAGGGCTGCCAGCCGCCATTTTGTACCGACGATGCAGAAATCTGTTTTTTTTGTACAGAACTTCCATATGAAAGCTCTGATTTGAATATTTTTTTGTATCAATGTTTAGTACCATAAGATACATTACATATCATGCGGGTTTTTTTCTCGTGCTTAAATTATGCAAATTAGACTAACTTTGATTTATTTAGTGTTACTTTCAGCACTGTAAGTGCAAATGCGAATACGGCTCGGGCTAGAGGCTGCATTTATGAACCGATCTTTACGAAACATCTTGGGTACCTTTGTTATCACCGTGGGACGAGAACGAGTGTTTTGGGGTGCGGTCTGGAATTCAAGATGGCCGCTGGCAGCCATTTTGTTCAAAATTAAGGGCAATCAGATTTTTGCGCAGAACTTCCACGTGAAAGCTCTGATTTGAATATTTTTTTGTATGAATGTTCAGTACCATGGGATACATCACATATAATACGGATTTTTTTTCCGTGCAGAAATTATGCAAATTAGATGAACTTTGATTTTTTCAGTGCTACTTACACACAGTAAGTACACATGTCAATACGGCTCGGGCTAGAGGCTGTATTTATCAACGGATCTTCACGAAACTTCTTGGGTACCTCTGTTATCACCTTGGGACGAGAACGAGTGTTTCTAAGTGCGGTCCAAAATTCAAGATGGCTGCCAGTGGCCATTTTGTACCGAAATTAGGTCCAATCAGTTTTGTGTACACAACTTCTATACGGCTCAGGCTAGAGGCCGTATTTATGAACCGATCTTTACGAAACTTCTTGGGTACCTTTGTTATCACCGTGGGATGAGAACGAGTGTTTTTGGGTGTGGTCCGAAATTCAAGATGGCCACCAGCAGCCATTTTGTACCAAAATTAGTGCAATCAGTCTTTTGTACAGAACTTCTGTATGAAAGTTCGGATTTCAATACATTTTTGTATGAATGTTTAGTAACATGGAATACATCACATATAGTACAGGTTTTTTTCTCGTGCAGAAATTATGCAATTTAGTTGAATTTTGATTTATTTAGTGCTACTTATACACTGTAAGTGCACATGCCAATACGGCTCGGGCTAGAAGCTGTATTTATCAACCGATCTTCACGAAACTTCTTGGGTACCTTTGATATCACCTTGGGATGAGAACGAGTGTTTCTGAGTGCGGTCCAAAATTCAAGATGGCTGCCAGTGGCCATTTTGTACTGAAATTAGGTCCAATCAGTTTTTTGTCACAACTTCTATGCAGCTCGTATTTATGAACTGATCTTCACGAAACTTCTTGGGTACCTTTGTTTTCACCTTGGGACAGGAATGAGTGTGTTTTGGGGTGCCTTCGTTATCAATGTGCTATGAGAACAAATATTTTGGGGTTCAGTCAGACCCACTCTGGGATTCAAAGATTTCTTTTCTAGTTTAGCATCTGGCTGTCACCCACCTTTACAATACTTTACCTATACATTTGTTACAGGCTACGGCCAGTATTTATGGACAGACCGTTACAATACTTTATATGTACCTTTGTTATCAGGTCATTACCTAGATGTTTGTCATTGCTGTGTCACATACTCTACATGTACATGTCTTGACAAGTTGAGCTACAGTGTCATTGACACTTTCATTTTTACTTTTTCGCTGTAATGGCATCTTTTGTGTCCCAAACTGTAACAAGATGTCACCAGTTGATCATAAAAGCCCATTTTAGAAGTATTATTAACAAAACTAACCCCCTTAATATAAAAATATTGGAGAAGAATTTCATCCAAAACTGACTTAATGGGGATGGGTGCCCAATATTGAGCAGAAGCCCAACAATTTTCTCATAAAGTCAACAAAAATATCCATTCACAACATAATTCATTCATATAAATTTTTTTTTTAATAAAACATTCTTTAAAATAATGCATAGTATATATAATATTGTCTAATGAGTCATAATAGCTGGGTGGGACTGATTTTTCAAAATGAGAAAATTAGAAATATTAATTTTTATTTCAACAAAAACAAAAAAAAAAACGCCTGATTTAACAAAAACAAAAAAGTATTTTTGATCGTTATGCTGGTATGCAGGTGCGATAACAAAAACAAAAACACAAGGTTTGCCTTTCTTGAGCCAGAACAAAAACAAGTTCCCATTTACTCAACCAATATTTGCAACATGTTCACGGTTACAGTATAAGCGGTCATACTAAACACCGAGGGATACCGAGGGATACCGAGGTGAAGGAAAATATGGATGGGAATGGGGTGAAAGGGGTACGGGGTTGTGTGGTATGAGAAAATAAATAGATTTAGGTATTATGTGCATGGTTTTAATGTAAATTTTGAGAATTACGGGCGCTAAAGTAATAGCGCTCTCTGAAAAATGAACTCGGTATTTAGTAAGTAGCTTGGTAATTAGTGTTTACAGCCGCTGCACCTCAGTAAGCGACAGTGCGAATTGTTCATCACACTGTGACTCGTTAATTGGTTATTTTTGTGTCTGTCGGCAATTGTCTTCTTTGTTATGTCAGTAGAATTGTTATCGACCAATATCGTGAAATCAGGTATTGTATTTTCGGGTGTGGTCAGTTTTCACTCGCCAACGATGTAAAAAAAAATCTTGCCATGCGACAAGAAACGTAGCCAGCATTCACGGCTGACGCACGGGACCGACAAATTAAAAAATTATTGACTTACGTTTCCGACAATTCTAAAAATCAAACTTCGACTGACGGACGTTTGACTACACATTAAAACGGCGGCAGTTGTTAAAAAAACCTTGTCAGGCAAAGAAGGTGAAAACCTCGAAAACAAAAAGTGTCACCAAAACCCAAGGATAAATTAAAGCCGTTGACACTGAGCCATAATGTCTAAAAGATACAATGTATATATACATATACTAAATACAATCTGCAGCTTTGGGCGTATTGAGCACAGCCGAGCGATACAAGTTTATCACAGTACGCCACAAAAACCCAATAACGGCATAAAGCCAATAATGGCAAAACAATAAACAAAATAAAAAAAAATTTAAACAAAACAAATTTTAGAGCTGCCAGAACTGAAAAGCCCGGATAAAAGGTGATGGGAGTTTTATTTTTATCAATTATTACACTGATCGGTGTTGTGATACCCAATTAGTACTTACACACTTCAACACATCGAGATGATCTGTTAATTACTGAGCGACCCACTAAATACTGAGGGACAGTTTTAGGCGACGGCTCGGTCTATATATCTTGCATTTACTCGAATAAATCATCGGTTATATCACATATTTTGGTTCAAAGGACTAAATTATATTTCTGTACATATATTTAAACCTTTTAAACGACCCTTTCTTACTTATCTTCCCTCACCTCGGTATCCAGGGACATGGCGACAGGGGTGTATGGGGTGTGTGTTACCCCCCCCCCCCAATCTTGGCCAAAATTTCCTATAGTTGGAAATTCGGAGGTAAAGTCATGAGTAGTTGGAAATTCCATCTATCTAGATTTTAGAGCTGCTTTGGCGATGCTGATGTCTCTTTTACTTCCGAAAATTCCAACTCTGTTTCAACAAATCGGCAAAAATTCTAACTGTTACTATTTACAACTACAGTGTACGCAATATCGAGCTTCATAAGTATGTATGATGCCCGTCGGTACGAGATTTGTACAGTACGTTTACTTATCGTAATAAAAAAATCCTTGAAATGCACTTTAAAAAAATCACATCATGTAAAATCGTTATCCTGAGTTAATTCCACCATTCACAGTTACAAAATGATGAAACATCGAAAATTGATCATTCCTGCATTCGATCTGATTTAATGCTAGGACAGTGTGAATTGTTCAAAGTTCTAAGCTTGAGCATTTGTTTAGCACATACATTCAGTTCCCAGGAGAATACCAAATAATAATAGCCTGATAATTCTATTATATATATGCTGGCATTTCAGTTACTATATTCAATTTTATGCCCCTTGCATGGCTTCATTTTCAAAATCGTTCTCGGTAGTGAATTTCCAACTACGTGGAGGGACCGGGAGGCGGTTCCCCCTCCCGGTCCCTCACTCGAGTTAGAAAATCACTACCCCCCCCCCCCTCCCAATTTGAAACCTCTAACCACGTCCCTGTCGGTACCCCTCGGTATCCCTCGGTGTTTAGTAGGACCCGAGTATAAGCAGTTGTAAATTAATTATGGACACAACAGGCACAGCGCCCACATATGCCTGCATATGCCATGTTTTACAGAAACTAGACTGTTAGAAGTGTATATCACTGCATATCAGAGATAAAATTAGGAAAAGCTTATTTAAATTTGGTTTAAAATCAAAGGTTTCTGGGAAAAAGAAAAATTTAGTTTCATTTGCAAAGTAAACACCGAGAAACTAGATTTGTAAGAATATTAAGCTACACATTTAGTTTGTCTCAATTGTCTGACCTGGTTTGAATGGGGTTTTACAGCTTTCAACAAATATGGCTATATGATGCCTGTATCACAACGTTGTTAGTTCCCAAGATGAAGGTAGAATTATCCAGATCCACAGGATGGCCTAACCACTGGAGGAACTAACAAGCTCATCCACACAGACATCTAAGTATAAGGATAAAACAAATTCCTTAGAGTTTGCTACATCAGTATAGTATTAAAATGCTGTATGAACAGCCAGACCATTGCTGCTGTGCGTAAACAACCTGGCTACCAAGTTTGAGCCTATTATACCCGGGCCCACACGGGGTTCAAGCTATACAGTAATGTGTCTTTGTGAACTGATGTGAATCTGGTAAATCTTGAAAAATGCATCTGATAGAGGAAATGGAAACATGTTTTGACATCTAAAAGTATGTACTGAATCAGGGTGCATTACGCGTTTCGAGTTAGTGTTCGAGTGACAAAGGTTTGTAAAAAAATGTATGAGAAGGGGCTGGGTCCCCCAAAATGTCATGGGAAAAATATGCAGGAAAGGGTAGGTGGGTCAAAAAATCTGCAAAATAACAATTTACACCTATGTTCACGCATATTTTCCCGGCCACCCCCACCCCCCGTGCTATTGAGAACAGTCGCAGTTTCATTCTGCGGTTCGCATTTCCTCATAGCGTGATCTTTTAACAGAGACGTTGGAATAGTCGTCAACTCATTAAGAAAAACTCACGCCATGTTCTCCGTGAGCAATAGCGGTCACCCAAGTCCTAACTTGGACTCTAAGGCCGTAAAATAAGTTTTTGGTGTTGTGCTAGTTCATGTTAGTTCATTTTGTTTTTTTGTACCCGGTGTTCCATGAATTATTCGCTTTGTGCTTACCAATTTAATTATGGCAATCCATCTTCTCCAGCTTCTGTTTCACGATAAAACAACTATCACGTTTTATGGCTTATTATGCGACCTAGTTCCTTCTATATCAAAGTTGAGGTCCAGAAGTGAAGTATACCTCTTTTGGTAAACAAGCACAGGATATATTATATTGTTCTAATAAGCCGTGATAATAGTATGGTCGGATTGAATTGCACTCGCTCGTTCTCAGCTCTGACGCCTGGATGGTAGTGGATGCAGGTAGTTCACATGTGGTTCAGAGATTTAACTCGATCTATCCACTTGATCGACGCCTTGGGGACGCTTACATTTCAAACGAACTGTTTCTGTCAGTCTTTCACCTCGTAACAGACCTCCGGACCAAGCCAGAAAATAAGCAGACTGTTATCTGCAAAATGAGGTCCCCAGAGGGTGAAGTTAGTGATGCTACCCTACACAGCAGTGTAGCATCACTAAATTTACCCTCTGTGAACCTCAATCTGAATCAGGGTCTCAAAACTAAACAAAAATAGGTACCCAGAGGATAAATTGGCCCATTGTACGGGATAGCATCATCAAATTCACCTTTTTGGGGCCCCATTCTGCAAATGTCAGATTGCTTATTTTCAGGCCTGTCCGCGACTCTTGATAGGGCTCATCAATACTTGCTCAATTATTAAGTGGGACCCTCGTCCCCACCCATGGATTCGCCCAAGTAACTACTCCAAATAACCAAAGACATACTTCTATCTGTATCGCAACCTATAAATGACAACAAAATTGGAAGTCCACGGTTCTGTTGTAGCGAAACTTAACAGCTCGTCGTGATGTGGGGGTAGGTGGTATTGGAATTTTGAGTTCGGTATCGGTTTCGGTATTTTTAGGGATTATATCACGGTATCGGCTCGGTATTCGGTATCTGACTTGACTGAGATTTGCTGATGGTACCATGGGGGATATTAAATCAGGAAGATACAGAAAAAGTTGCTCTTGAATCATTCTACCACAGCGTCACAAGTGGCACTGCCAATAAGTTCAACATTGGCATTCTTTTGCCAACTAAATTGATGTTAAGGATGCCAAGACTTGAGGAGAAATCAGGGCTAAGCAATTGGACATGTAGAGGTTGTCTAGTGGGAATTTAGGACAATTTCCCCGTTCCTTAAGGGTTAACAAAACTGAAAAGAAAATTAGTCACTTCTTTCATAAAAATGAACCCTTCAGCTTCTATCAAGCCTCAACCAGGCCTTATAAGTAGCAAAGGTATAGCAAAAGATGAAAATTCAGACCGTTTCGGTATTCAATGATGGGTTCGGTTCTGTTTTTTCTCTATTATGATGGGAGACGGTCTTGGAGGTATGTGCGCAAGCCCGCTCGACTCTCCATTTTCAGATTGCCAGAAAAATTATAGAGGATTCTGGATATGTTTCTACTGAATTATTTTTGCACAACATGATACCAAAATTAGTTTATTAACAATGTCTTTCAGGCTGACTCACAAAATCCGCTCCCACTGCACTACACTATTTATATAAATATGTTTCATTCTTGATAGTTAACCTTCTTACGATTTTCATTCTAATAAAATATTTTTCATTCTTGATAACCTTTTCCGTTTGCTTTTCATTCTTTACCAGTATTGCTTATGGGGCAAGTGTATATTTGATTTTATGAGTTCTTCCATTCTGTTTGAGAACAATTTTACATGAACATATAGAAATCAGTAACCGCCCAATGATTTTACTTCTCTAGTAACATAAATGCTTGTTCTATTGTGGTTAATTCACACCCTGGAGCACAAAATCACCTTTTGACTGACACTCCCTCAATAAACATTCATGCATTTCAGCATGAAATCGCCACGCCTTGGTCCTTATCTAGCACAATGCTGAATTACTAACCCTTTATCTAATAGCAAAAATGATCGCCTAGCACAACAAATATTAATAAGTCATTCAACGAATGGTTTACATTTCGAAATTTTCCAAAATGGGCTGCCACCCTGGGAAATTTTAAACCATTAAGGCCGAACTATGAGGTGACGTCACGGGGGTCCACGTCTAAAAATTAAAGTTTGGCCGATTTCAGTTGGCTTAAATTTTACTATTGTGTACAGCTCCCAGAAAAATTAAAACATTCGTTTTTTCCCATTTAACGTGGTTATTGGCGTTTTGACGTCATTTTAGATTTTTGGCACAAAAGATCACTTCATGACATGCTCACAGCCTTAGCCATAGTCCTAGCACGGAACTTTCGCATGGTGTCATAGCAGTAACGTTTGTGATGCCCTGCCAAGTTTCGTTGCAATTGACTCAAAACTTGTGGCGTTATAACACAAATAGCGTCAGAAGGAAAATATCCCTTTCATCTAGTGACAGATGTACACCAAAAGCTACAAGAGATATTGTTATGAATTCGCGCGCACAATTTGACTTATGATGAAACTGGTGAACGGTAATGGTTTCACCAGCATTGGCTAAGCAGCATGGATGCTACAGCATTGAATACGATCGGGCCTTAAAACGTCAAACGATTTATGAGCGCAGTGAATATTTAATCACGTGGCTTTTTAGTTTGGCCACTCCGAATAGGGGGAGCGCCGTGGCGCAATGGATTCGGCATTGGATTTCAAACCGGAAGGTTCACAGTTCGACCCCCACCAGGGGCAACTGAGTTGTGTCCTTGGGCAAAGCACTTAACCCGATTGCCAGTATGTGGGCGTACTGAACGTCAGTGGTGCATTTGTCTTCAACCAAAGTTAGTACGTTAGGGAGTCTGACAGTTTCTTACTGCTGCTCGGTGGTTCTCAGGCTTCCTCCACCCGTAAAACTGTTTGACACGAGATGGCCCTTGCTGTCAAAAGTGTCGTTAAACCCCAATAAAAATATACCGTCGCCTGGGGAAAAAATTGAAAATCCGTCTTTACATTACGTCATTAAAGTCGGGGGTCTGGGTTATCCTTTCCGTTTGAAGACCGCCCCCAACTCACGAAATGCTGCATATATCGCTATATATTTCGCACACAGAAAGAAATGAAATCGTTTAAGGTTGCAAGTTTGTTAACACTATTTAACGCTATAACGTTAATTCCGACCGTCAGGCGGAAAATGTCTAAATTAAATTTCACTCAAGACGAACTCATGATCTCGAATAAATTGAAAAAAAATTGAAAGTCCGACTTCGGATACAGGAGATATGACGTCAAGGCCGACAAACATCCCCCATCCCTCCCCACCCATTTCATCCTTACCCTCCACTATCCCAAACTATATGGCATGGCACTGTAATTATCAAATGCAGTCGCTGAGAGTGCATACATTGTAACATTTTTATCTACGTTGTCTGAAAATAGTTATCGCTATGCTGTTAATACCGATAGGGGCCAGAAAACGTCAAAATTAAATATCACTGCATGGACTTCAAATCAAGGGAACATTTAGTACTCATGATCTGAAATACCAATTTGAAAAGTTTTTGAAAATCCGACTTTTCCGTCAGTACGTATACGGGTGTTTCTCTCCTCCCATTTGGCGACAGACATATCACACGAACTGCAAAAGATACCACTCCATTATATCACAGGCAGCATTTTATCCACATTGTCGCAAAATATTTATCGCTTTGACGTCAGTGCCGACAGAGAGTTGGAAAATGTTGAAGTTCAATCTGCCTCAATACAGTGGAAATTAAGTGACAGATTACAGACACCTTCCCCTCACAGTGGGGCTACCCCGGCGTTGGTCGTGCTTCGTTGAATGACTTCTGGATATTCGCTTGAAGATTTTAAATTGATCAAGTTATTTTTTTTCTCCATTTTTTTGCCTCAAAAACATATTACCTAACGTATCGCAGGAGGGGTGGTAGTGGTGGTGGGGGGGGGGGATGATTTGCATTGCTCGATTTTCTTGTTGAAGAATTCTTTTTGCAAGTGTTGTCTGCTATTCGTGTAGTGTAAAAGGTAAAGGCTGATCTTGTCATTATTTATTTATTTATTTATTTATTTATTTATTTATTTATTTATTTATTGTTAATAACACTTTGAATAGCCATGGCCATATATCAAACTGCTTTTGCTGGTAGAGGAAGCCAGAATACCCAGAGAGAATCATTGAGCAGAGGCGAATAACTGCCAGACTCTCCAACTTAAGTCTTAAACCTACTAAACGGGCACAAGCAGGGTTAGCATTGGTTGAATGCACGTGTATCCTCAACGAGAAGTGCGCCTCGGCACTACGTGTCACAATGCTCCCACTTGGGCAATTGGAATTAAGTGCTTTGCCCATAGACACAATATAAGATGATCGACCTTTCAGTCTGAAATGCAGTACTATATCAAATGAGCCAACACGTTCCCGTCTTAATATGTACAGAATCTACATTTCTTCTAATTGGAATCCTGTTTTATTCACCAAATATTTCATAGGGCTGAGATGACTGATTCACAGAGTACATATAATAAATAATAATAATAAAATATTTGTTAGAACCTACAAAAATTGTATTGGGAGCATGTTGACGCGGTGTTCCATACTCTGCCTGGGTTGTGTTCTGTATTTATACCACCCATAAACTTGAATTGGGTGAACGAAGCTTAGATTTTTGAAGAAATATATCACTTTCGGTCGGTCTACTTTATTTTGCATGACACCGTTTCGTGTCAATACATTGTATTCGCGTCATAACATCAATCGGTGCATAATGACCAATCAGATGTGTTCGTACATGACGTTCCCACACGTGGGCCAGATTCCACGCAGTGTGTATCGAGCACATTACTTATTAATGGCTGTCTTGCATCGGGCAACGTTGAATACACACGGCAAATGATCGTGGTATAAATACCAATGGAGTATACTTGGAATATGAATGGCACTCTGCATGAAGACCGGTAGCCCAAGAACATTAGGTTTCACTAGGGAAAAAAATCGGAGAAAGCTGATTTTTTCAGGGAATGTCGAGTACATGTCACTGAACGATTAGACAAAAGTCCCCTAAAATCCCAGTTGAGCTTTTTTTTCTACAGCCTTTTTTCGAAAACGCGTTTGAAAAAAATCAAAAAAAATCGCACGAACTTTGTAACCTCGAATTGATCCAACTGTATTTTTTGTTTACGCGTATTTCGAGCTACATAATGTCTAATATACATTTACCTAGAGGAAAATGTGCATTCTGTGACAATTTCTGCGAAAAATTATTGAAAATTCACAAAAAAGTATCGGATTTACGCAAAAAATGACGATTTTCCTAACGGATTTGCCCAAAGGGTCGTAGTACAGAACGGGATGTTAGTTGGACAGACGATAAAAAATCCACCACCATTTGAAGACTTTTATCATTGCTTACAAAATAGACATTATGGAAGACCCCCTCTGCTTCTGGCCGAGTTCCCCTTTTGGCATAAAATTCGTCAGCATGAGAGCTCAACTATTTTCGGGCTTGGGACCGAACAGACACGTCTGTGTCTGGCAGCATTAGATCAATAAATAATATTTACAGAATGTACAAAAATCAATAAATAATATTTACAGAATGTACAAATCAATCAACATGGATTAAGTTACATTGACTATTATCAACGCTATATACAGAAATGACATGACCTATATACATATTATTCATCGAACTCAGAAATTTCCGACAGGACAGTGTTTCTGTGGTTGTTACAAGAATCCGAACTGCAATTACACAAACCTGAGCAAGAGAGTCCTGCCTTCTTACACCCACACCTTTTTGTACAAGCACTCTTGCAACCACAACTGATCAGATTCAGTAGGTTATCGGGGGCACATGGCTTTGTGGCTGCAGTCGGTACAAGAAGTCCATTGTCTAGCGACCACCCCCAATCCGTCGGAGGAAGCGAAGTGCCCAGCCATTGTTGGACCTGGAGATAACATCTGTAGATATGTTGTTGTGCAGCATCGCTGCTTGGTGGGAGTGAGGCTAGGTCGATGGGTTTATTCAGTTTAGATTTTGCTACATAACGCTTGTAAGTGACATATCTATATTGGGCGAGAGAGGAAACAGTTTTACTCCCGTATAAGATCAGGAGAAGTTGTCCCCCGGCAGCGGCTACTGCACTTGGTGTACTGTCATCCGCCAAAATTGTGTTGACATACTGTTGTGAGTCGCTAGTAACATCGGAGACAATTGTACTGAATACTTTCTTCTTACCAACTCGAAAGAGTGCAGAAGTAGTGTCACAACCACTTATAGAATGTGCTACAAGGAGGTTGCTTCTATGGTCACCCATTTTGGTTGCTATTTCACTAACTGAAACTAGTAAGTTTGGGGTAATGGAATGCATCATGTGAATATTACATCCCGGTTGAACTCGAGAGGTAAGAATGACTAACAAGTCTGTGTCTGTTCCCACAACGACAACATTGTTGTCATCTTGAGCGATGTCAAGTGCAGTTTCGGCTATCAGTACATCATCATCAGCCTCGGCCTGCTTGGACTGAATATTGATAGCAGATAGCTCCTGCATTAGAAGATCGATCAGTTGGGTTTTGTTCTTGGCATTTGCAAGGAAATCGGATTGGGGTGTGGTGGCTGGTAACTCGGGTGAGATATTGATATCAATGGAATACCTGTCTTTAGATCTACGGGCTTGTTCCATGCCCTTTGTCGACATTGTACAAGCATAACCATCAAAAACAACCACGACGTTCGCCCCAAAATGTCTCACTAGATAATTGGAATATGATGTACATATGTCCTTATATGACGACTGTTTAGGCCATACAACTGCCCTCAATAAAAATCCACCATCTACAACAAACAGAGAGTGTTCTGGGATTTTAGTTTGCTCGAAACCGTATGTTTTGAGGATCTTACCGAACGTGCTTTTCTGTGTCTTCCTCATTACAGCAGAATCAAACAATGCTGGTGGTTTCGGGGCGAGTTCATATTTGAGATACTCTTCCATCTCTGCTTGTGACTGAATAACACATGTGATGCGGTTGAACAGAATTGTGGGGTCAATCACTCCCTTACTTCCACGGACTTTGATGCTATTTGCCATCGATGCGAAAGACTTCACAGTGTCAACACGTCGTAGTTTGATGCTGTTGAACGTTTTGCTTACAACATTCGATACGCAACATTCACCAATTTTGCGAACTTGGTCACAGTTCACAGTTTCGTCGGCCACAAGCCCGGTCGCTATAGAGACTAATTGTAGTGGATCTCTATTCTGAAAGGGGGAATGCACTCTGAGCCAGTTCAATAATTTGGTGATATCATTGGCATCAGTCAATTGTGAACTTTGACGGAGATCCCGATGTTGTTCGCCATGACCAGTGTGAACATGAACAAAATTTTCGAGAGCATTACATATCGCAAGGCAAAGAGGTAGTCCATGTACCCATTTCGCAACAGTGCTATCGATTATTCCCCTGCCATGTGTGAGACCACCAGGGAGCTTGAACATTCTCATTAAACACTGCTCTATGGTCTGATCAGAATATATCCCGTCCCAGAATTTATCTGAGCGCCTTATGGTAAAGTAACCTTTCTCAGTGAACAACTTCAAATCATCCTGTTGCATTATTTCTGTTAGCTCATTCATCTGCTGCAAATAGAGATGAAAACTTTTTGCGTATGCAAAATGACCACCTGCGTGAAATACTGGAATCATATTGCGAACGCAATATGTGTGGAGTTCCCAGTCGCCTGTGCGCTCTGCTCTCAAGAACAACTGGAGAAGACCTATTTGCTCGTAGTATTGTACCCAAAGCTTTCCTGTGCGTCCTACGGACGCATTCTGGAGCAGTTCGTGTAATTTTGACAGTAGATGGTTGACACTTTCTTGATTGACAGCATTATGTGATTTAATCGAACATGGAAATTGAAACAATGATGCTATAATACGGTATTTGAATGAGAAAAGTCGATGCCGTTTGAATTTGAGTTTAGGGGGTATGGTTAATATTTCACACGTTTCACCAGTTCATTATGGAATAAATGACTATTGTTATATATCATTATAAAGCCACTGCTTTTCTGCAATGTTTGATATATAATTTAACTCCCAAAGTAGTCGTAGATTTGATTTAATGGACGTTGTGTACCGTTGTGTGTATGAAAACAATAAATTTTTTTTCGTAATTTTGTACATTTTCGTGAATATTTCACCATTGAGTGTGAGGATTGGTACAAAGTTGGCATTTTCTGTTGGGGATATCAAAAAAACACTATAACTAAAAAAGCTCAACTCGGATTCGCGGGGACTTTTCACACTTTATCCGCAATGTGTGTCCCGGAAACATATAAAAAAATCAGCTTTCTCCGATTTTTTCCTTACTTTCTCATTTTTATGTCTAATGTGCCTGGACTACGGGATAAAGTGCTGAAGCGATGATAACATGACGAAATGCACCATTACAGAGTTCATGGCATTGACGTTTATATGATGTGAAATTGTGTTACGTTGATCGGTGAAATATAATTATTTCCACTGGGTATTTCACCCATGCAGTACTTAAGTATCATGTAGGAGGTGGAATAAAATATAATGCATTGGTGTGGAGAGAATGGATTACTACTAATTTGCCAGAGGATGATTTACCACCCATCAGTTATTTTCAGTTTCTGAGAAAACATACAATACTAGCCAACGTTAACCCTTTACCCCAAAACACGACTAGTAAACAACACTTGAAGAAATCTTGAATAACTAAAATTTTAATTTTCTAGCGCAAGAACATAGATTATGACCCCTTAATGGAATGAGCTTCTTCCAATGATGGATCATAAGCTATATTTTGGAGGCAAAAATTGGAAAAAAAATAATCAGCTTTGAATTTCCTCGTGGGAACCCCACGATGTGAAGCAGTGCTTGATTACTGTGAAAAACGAGCAGACGTTTTACTGGTATGGTTGGGGTGCAAGTCTTCTAAAATGGGCAACATGGGTATAAACATTTGCAGGATTGGCCTTTACATCCATATTGCGGTTACGATTAGCCACTGTGCAGAAATATGTGACCTTAAACACTAATAAAGCAGATTTGAATGGTGATTTTTGTGAATGGTGTTGTCTATGGGTGTTTTTCTAATTCATTTATTCAAACAATTAACACCTACAAACGGGCAGATTGCGAAAACAAAACAATAGTAGTAATAGAATGAAACATTCAAGAGAAAAGGTATTTAAAGAACATAAACTATAAAAAATGAACATAAGAACAATTATTTTATTTTGTGGGCTCAGCTCTTAAAGCACCGGATCATGTTACAAACAGGATTACATAGCCGGGGGATATTGTTTCTCATCATCGGGTTAAATGTTCCTCGTATATCCATATATCGAAAGTTTTCAATCTCCGTAATTATTGCTGTTCCTAGAGATATTGTTATGGGAAATAAAAGGTTACACGCATAGAGACCTCCGGAAGCAGCTTATCCACAAGTTGAATTATTGTAAACTTGGGCACCGTGTGGTTTGTCAGAGAAATTGACATCCTCTCCCCCACCCCCCATCCAAAAAAAAAAAACGCCCTTCGGTCAAACTCCAGAACACCACATGTGTTTTGTCACCCCTCCCTGTATTCTACCATTATTGATCATCGAATGACTTTTGTACATGCATTCATGGTTTGTACCCTATTGAAAGTGTTTGAATTCTGTATTTCAGTTATCAAGACCTTGACCCCAAAGCTTACTTATGACAAAGTAGATTGAAATTTTTTGACGGAAGGACAGTGTGGGATTTCCACAAGTTAACCCCCAACCCACTGAGGTTAAATTCGGAAATTCCAAACTGCAAATTTGTCCCATAATGCAACCAGTAATTTAACCAATTCAATATTGTTTGACAGAGACCAGTGAAATTTGTGAAACAAAATCAGTTGTTTAAATTCATTGTCGCATTTCTGAGCATTCTGGGGGAAAATTTGCATCTTGAAATCTTGATATTTCAACATTAATATTCAGAGTTAATATTTATTTTTTTCCTTCATCATTTAAATACTTCACCCTAAGAAGCCCCTCTTTGAGACCCTTCCAAGAAATAGTGTACATGTAAACGATTTGTTTTCGGTGAATGATAATACCACACTCTGCAGTCAATGCCTGATGAGTGGAATATCAGGACATGCAATAGATGGACGCTGTGGCATTTGGATGTTATGACATTTACATGTTATGACATTTGGACGTGTTGAATATTTTGTAAGTATTTGGTGGGAAAATGAAACACAGCACAAAATTGAAACGATATTATAGGTATTCGTTGTTTTTATTTCCAGCGAACTGACATAGGAGTACACTTATCAAGTTGGCCAAATATATTTATAACACAATAAGATGTAAATACAGATTATCATGATAATGTGCATGTCCTGTGATTTGTATCAGATTCCAGGTGGTGTCCGGAATGGAATCTCAACGAGCCGGCTTTGCCGGCGAGTTGTGATCCCATTTTTGGACACCACCGAGAATTCATTTATCGTAACAATTCTGTCACATAAACAGATTAAATCTTAAATTATTAAAACAGTTTTGGGACATAATGTTGGGTCGATCACTGAAACGCACATGGAATGTACTCATGTGCCTGTTATGAAGCCCGTCGCGTTACCAGAGAAACGAGTCTATCTGATACGGAATCAGAATGAGTCGTCTATATGATACGGAATCGGAACACATTATGTGATACATACCATTTTTCGTGTTTTTCGGGCCAAAATCAATATGATTGTTAGATAAATACAGATATAACGTTTACCATTGAAATGTTTCTGTTTGATAAGGGCGTAATAAATTCCCTCTTACTCTTGTACACCAGACAAAAGTACAGGGCGAGTTGTACGTATATATATCTATCTTGGTGCAGATTTGAAGCCATCTATTGTGCTAGCTGCTACAGCTTTTTAGTCCATGTGGTTCCAATCGATTGCTGTGCGCACGAAGAACGAATGTTTGTATTGGTCTGTTTTACAAGCTTGTATAGTTACGGATCTACTATTGTTGGCGACAATACAATTGTCAAATTTTTTGCCCGGATCTGTCGCTTTTGGGTCTGGAAGGCGCTGTTTCTGCCTCCTGGATTGTAGTGAAGGTAGTTTTAATTCCTCCAGCATTTTTGTCATACACCCCTCTTCTCTTTATTTATAGTTTTTCCGGATGAATCTTGCATCCCTTCTTTGTATGCTTTCTAGTTTTGTGATGTCTTGCTTTGTGTGTGGGTCCCAGATGATAGATCCATATTCCATTTGTCGGTCTTACGAGTTTAATGTAGGCTGTTCTTCAGCATTCCCTTGGACTGTGTTGGAGGTTTCTGCGGTGGAATCCAAGAGTGGAGTTTGCCTCTTTAATGACATTGTTGGCGTGTTCTTTCCATTTATGATATTCCTGTATTTATAGACCGAGGTAAGGGTTAAATGGAACATGTTCTAGTAAATGGTCCTTTATGATGTAGAATCGATGGCTTTTTCCTCTGATGCTCAAGATGCAGCATTTTTTGAGCTAAAGTGCATTCCCCGGTCTGATGCCCATTTGTCTAGACAAGTTAGGTCGTTTTGTAGGGTGGTTTATTTCCCGGTCCAAAAGACAGTCGACTGCAAATAGCCTTACTGATGATTTTACCGAGTCTGGAGGACCGTTGATGTGGCATAGGAGAAGTATTTGATCCAAGGCAGTTCCTTGGAGTCATATGGAGTCCGCCAAAATTGATTCTGATACGAAGAAAAAGAAAACCGTGAAACATATATTTCTCCTTGGCAACTTAAAAAGCTAGAGTTATTTTGCACCTTGCATGAAACGAATTCTTTACAGTTTAAGCAGAAATTTGCTGAAATATAGTCCAAGTATTGTGTATATCAAAGGATCTGTACAGATGGATATAAAGATGGTGACAGGGTATCATCAGTTGTCGTTACTGTTGATCAGATCACCTCATTCAGAATACCAAATAAAAGTTCTATTTTCACAGCTGAAGTCAAACCTCCACAACTAGCACTTGAACACATCGAGAATACACAAGAAAGGAAATCGGTTATTTTTTAGACTCTCTTCCCTCTTTCCTAGCATTTCTCAACTTCAAGTTGATGAACCCTCTCATTTTGGAACTTCGTGAGAAGTTGACTACTCTCATGCCTGACCGATATGATATCGTGTTTTGCTGGTTACCTGGGCATCTCCGGTAACATCAGGGCAGACAGTGCAGCAACACAGGCTTTAACCAAGCCTCTCACTGAATTTAAAATTTCTTACAGTGATTTTAAACCACATATCAGTAAGTGCACCAAATATGTGTGGCAGGCGGAATTGGATGGAGCGACAAATTACAAGCTCCATCTCTTCTGAACTACTATTACTGATAAGTATCCTACTAGTAACCTTTGTTGGGAAGATCATGTCATTCTGACGCGATGTCATGTCGGTCATACAAGACTTACGCATTCCTGATTGTTAGAGGGTGCTATGCGACAGAGTGTGTTCCTTGTCAGCAGGCGTTATCAGTGGGGCACATTCTTTTACACTGCACAGATTTTAATTTTGTCAAACGGCAGTATTTTAATGTTGCGTCTCTTCGAGACCAATGGGATTACAACACAAATTCTTATAAAATTATGTCGTTCTTCAAGGAAATCAACGTTTTTAATAAATTTAAATTGTTTTTATTCTTTTAACCCTTCATCTAATCTATTCAACAGGTTTATTCACACAGCATTCTTTAAACAACAGGTGGTGTCATTTTCTCATTACTGTGTTCACTCCTTGTTTTATTCCTCATGTTTCATCGACTCGTTTTTATTTAGTTCATGGAAAATAATGGCCTATTTTATACTATATACTTTTCATCGCCACGATATAGCCTTAGCTGCCGATGTGGCGTAAAGCACCATTAAATAAATAAGTTCCTTGGAGTACGCCAGTCAACAGTTGCTTCATCCGAGAATTCCCCTTCTCGAGCTACTCGTATTTACCTTTCTGTGAGGAATGTCGTGAGCCATGTGTATAGCGATCCTCTGATTCCGTATTGCTCTATTTTATGGCGGAGTCTGTCCTGTGGACGGCATCGAATGCTTTGGAGACGTCCAATATGGCAATGTCGACTTGTTTGCCTTGGTCGAATAACTGTTTTTCGGCATGGGTTGTGACTGCAAGCTGTGTTTCGTAGGAGCAACCCGTTCGGAAGCCATGATTTAACGATGCTAGTACTTTGTGCTTCTGCAGGTGTTTCGGCGCATGTCTACAGATTATGTGGTCGAGTAACTTGTATGGCAGTGAAGTTAGGGATACTGGCCTATAATTTTCTGCTGCCTGGTTATCTCCCTTTTTAGCTCACCTGACTGAAAGTCAGGGGGATCTTAAATGATCACTTTTTGTCCGTCCGTCGTTCGTCAGTCGTGAACTTTACATTATCGACCTCTCCTCATAAACCACAGGGCCGGATTGAACCAAATTTGATGTGCATGTTCCTTATCATATGTCAATTCAAGTTTGTTCAAATAAAGTTGCCACGCCCGCGGGGGCACCACAAGGGGCATTACTCTGATAGCATCCATAAATTGTTTTCCAAAATTAAAAAAATCTTCTCCAGAACCATCAATTAGAATCTTTGATTTTTGGAATATAACATCTCGGGGGGGGGGGGGGGGGGTCAGATTCAAGTTTGTTTAAATTGAGTCCCTGGGTTAATAATTGGGCTCCCTGTATTTTAACTTAGTGAAATATTATGAGGAAATTTCTTTAAAAATCCTCTTCTTCAGATCCACTAGTCAGAATGCTTTCATATTTGGTATTCTACATCTCTAGGGGGTCAGATTCAAGTTTGTTCAAATCGGGTTCCTGAGTTAGTATTTGGGCTCCCTACTGGAGCCCAAAGTTTAATTCGGTGCAATTTGAGGAAATTTCTTTAAAAATCTCCTTCTTCATATCCACTAGTCAGAATCCTTCAAGTTTGTTCAAATCATGTACCTGGGTTTATATTTGGGCTCCCTATGGGAGCCTGAGTTTTAACTTAGTACACAATATGAGGGAATTTCTTTAAAGATCTTCTTCTTCAGATTCACCAGCCAGTATCCTTTCATATTTGGTTAACATGATCTCGAGGTGGGTCAGTTTCAGGTTCGTTCAAATCAGTTACCTGGGTAAATATTTGGGCTCCCTATTGGAGCCCGAATATTAGCTTAGTGCAATATGAGAAATTTTTTTTGAAATCTTCTATATACCCTGTAGTCAGAATGCTTTCATATTTGGTATACAACATCTCTAGGATGGTCAGATTGAAGTTTGTTGAAGTTGGATCCCTGGGTTGATATTTGGGCTTCCTGTGGGAGCCCAAATTTTAACTTTGTGCAATATGAGGAAATTTCTTTTAAAATCTTCTTCAGATCCACATGTCAGAATCCTTTCATAGTTGGTATACAACATTTCTGGGAGGGTCAGATTCCAATTTGTTCAAATCGAGCCCCTGGGTTATTAATTTGGACTACCTATTGGAGTCTAAATTTTAACTTAGTGCAATATGAGGGAGTTTCTTTAAAAATCTTCTTCTTCAGATCCACGAATCAGAATCCTTTCATATTTGGTATACAACATCTGGGTCAGCTTCAAGTTTGTTCAAATTGGGTCATTGGGTTAATATTTTGGCTACCTATATGAGCCCAAAGTTCAACTTAGTGCAATGTGAGGACATTTCTTTAAAACCTTCTTCTTCAGATTCTCCAGTTAGAATTCTTTCATATTTGGTATATAACATCTCATGAGAATCAGATTCAAGTTTATTCAATTTGAGTCCCTGGCTTAATATTTGGGCTCTCCATGGGCGGGGTGGGGTGGGGGTGGTAGGGGGTTGCATGTTAGGTTCAGGTTTGTTCAAATCCATTCCTTAGTGTTTTTCCATAAAATTTGCCTTTCATGACTTCATTCCTTTGTAGTGGTGATGAACCATGTCTAACTGAATGTGACCCCAAATTCTTCTTTGAACCACTTTGGCAGGTGAGTGATTAGGGCCCCTTAGGGCCACTTGTTAAATATGCGGGATATATTTGCTTTGAGCTAGTTGTTAGGTAGTTTACCATGGTCTGTCGAGTTCTGAAATAAGATTGACATTGATGGAGCGAGGTGGTCAGCACAGTGTTTCTGTACTCTATTTGGAATATTGTCTGGTCCTGATGCTTTTGCAGGGTTGATGATTTAAAGTAATTTTACCTCTCTATCTTGGTTGATTTTGATGGTTGGTATTGTTTGACAAACATGGATTGGTGTCTTGGCCAGAGTGCTTGTTGTTTCCCTCATGAAAACTGGTGAGAACTGTTTGATTAGGATCTGTGCTTTTTATCTGCTGTTGTTCACTAGTTGCCCTTTTTTATGCCCCTGGCCTCTTTGAGGAGGAGACATTATGTTATCACCATGCCTGGCGTCTGTCGTCAGCCGACGTCCATCCGTTAACTTTTCGCATTCCATCAATTAACTAAAGTTCTACCAACTGGATCTTTACCAAACGTCATATGTGGGTTAAGTATGATGAGTGGAAGAAGCCAATTTATTTTGATCATGATGTGCCAAAGGTCAAGGTTACAGTTACCTCCAATGTTAAATACACTTGAAATTGGTTTCCGTTCTATAACTAAAGTTCTGCAAGACTGAACTTTTCTTTTTTCTAATTCTTTTTCTATCCATGATATTGCAGGAGGGGGCATATGCCATGCCTCACATTGCTCTTGTCTTCAAGTGGCACTACTCCCATGTTGTCCTGGTTTCTTGATTATACATAATTCCAGATTCTTTTTTTTCCATCCCTTTTAGTATGGCCAAGTTTATATAGTCCCATTCTCTCTTACATATTTCTCTCAGACATTACTTTTGGTAGTGTTTGTAGTTTGACCACTCCTTCGTTCACTTTGCCTGGTTGTACAGGCCTTTTTTTCCTCATCATTTTTAGCTCACCTGACTAAAAGGATGAGCTATAGTGATCACTCGCCATCTGTCATCTGTCATCCGTGAACATGGTGTTTGCATCTGCCCCTCCTAAACCGCTGAACCAATTTTTGTTAAATTTGAGGTGATTGCCTGTTCTGATATCACATGTTGGGATTTTTTTTCAAATCAACTGCCATCTTTGGACTTTAATCTATGCAAGGTCACAGGTCGTGAGGTGTAAACAGTACGATTTCATTGCTAACAAAGCGTTATCTTGGAATGTTTATACCTCGCGACCTGTGACCTTGCATAGATTAAAAGCCAAGATGGCAGTTTCGAAATTGGCTTATTGCTTTGAAACTTGGTTCAAGTTTATCAAAAAATATTGCCATAGCAATGACCTTTGAACTTGATGCATTTGTGCATCAACATATTCATTTGGCACGCTCTTTTGGGCACATTTATGAATAGGTTGCTTTGAGACTTGGTGTGCATGTTCGAAATGACCACTAGATGGGATCTATTGATTTTCTTTCATTTCCATAAAAAACGATGTTATTAGCACTACCCTTTGCATTTGAGCAGCAACTTGTCCCTTTTGTACTCCCTACAGGGCATATTTATGAATTTCCATCAATAAAAGAAAAAAACCCATTGCCACTAACAACAACCTTCAAACTTAGTGCATTTGTGCATTAACCTTTTCCTTTGGCACACTTCAGAGGGCACATTCATTATTATCGAGTTGTTTTGAAACTTGGTATGCTTATTCTGGGTGACCAAGATAGGAGCTATCAGTTTTCTTTTCATTTCAGTCCAAAACAACCTTTGAATTTAGTGTATCAACATTCTTCATTGACATGGCCTACAGGGCTCATTTACCATAGCATTGTTTTTGAACTTGGTGTGATCATTAGGTGAGTCCTCTAGATACGACCTATCGATTAGCATTCATTTTTGTGAAAAAAAGTTGCTGTTTACAATGACCTTTATTTAAACTTACTGCATTTGTGTGTCGGCATTCTCCCATTAGCCAGCCCTACATTTTATAATTCAAAATGCATGGATTACTCTGACGTTCACTGTGCACACACAATGCTGTTATGCTCTGAAGTTTCACAAAATAACTTTGGAACCAATGATCTTCAATTTTGCCATTTCATTTCTAACTTAGCAAGTTCAAGTTTATCAAGTTGAGCTACAGTGTCATTGACACTTTCATTTTTTTCAAGTTTTCACAAATTCCATCAAAAACCTATGTGAGCCTTCTTAGGAACAAGGCTGATTTTTTTTTTTCAAAAACTCTATTTTTCACCAGCTTGATTTGTGAATTACCTTGGCAGATGCGACTGATTTGTACAGTAAAGGGTTAAATTTGGATGAACCCTATGTATTTTAACCCTTTACCTAACACGAAAAGCAGACGACACCTGCAAAAAAATTCTTGAATAACTAAATAATTTCATTTTTTGTCTCCAAAAACATATCTTATGACCCCACATTGGAATGAGCTCATCAAGCACGTTCCAATGAGGGGTCATAAGATATGTTTTTGAGACCAAATTTTTTAAAAATAATGAAAATTGAATGGTGATTTTTGTGAATAGCTTGCTGGGTTTTTGGTCGTTATGTTAGGTAAAGGGTTAAAAGTAAGTTGAGCATTAAAAACATCTCCAACTTGGTGTTAACTGTTTTTTTTTCTTATTTTTCAGAAACCAGTCAAGTATACATTCACTTTGATGTGGACAGTGTTGGTGTGTGTAGTTGGGAATTCATTTTTGTATGGATATAATATTGGTGTTATTAATACTCCAGCACCTGTAAGTATATCATAGCAATAAATGTTATCATTCATAATTGAATACCTTGAACATGATGTTGGCAAGGTTGGTTCGTTCATTACTATATTCTTTTTTGTTTATACAGTATTCCATTAATTAGTAATTACAGTACACACGAGGTGATTTGGTACTCCAACACTCTAGTGTGGAACATTTACGTATGTACTTAACTTCTGGACTGGTGGAACTTGAGATCCAACAAGAAACTGGTCCAAGAACTGTAAATTTTGATTGTTTAGGTATTTAAAATCCTGCTGGTCTAACAAGTAAATGTTTGGGCTGATCTTCAGCCAGGCAAATGGCTAGAGGGGTTTGGGGGTGGGAGGGAGGGAGGGGTGGGTGGGGTGGGTGGAGGAGTGTCTGAGTCCCCCCCCCCCCCCCCCCAAAAAAAAAAAAAAAAAAAAAAAAATTATCCCCTAAAATTTCAAAAGTTTGAAATTCGGTGATGTAAATTTCCAAAGTTGCAAATTCAATAGCATTAATTCAATTTGATCAAATTCTCTGACTTTTCCAATCAGCTGACAAAATTTTTCCAAAATTCCAACTAGAATCTGTGACTGGTATCCCTTTTCGAATTCCTCATTCTGTTTTCTGACTCAGAGTTGTCAGTTGGAAGGAGAAGGTATTGGCTGAATAGCTGTCAGTCTGTAGTCCTTGTGTAGCCAGGTCATTGACCTGCCTGACAAAATGCATTTTTCTTATGTATAAATTACTTAGATTTAAGCCAGAGGGAAGCCTCAGAATCAATCTTAGAGGTTCAAAAAAAAAAAAAAAACTTACCTGAGGAGCCGCTTCTGGATCCCCACTATCAAGTGGGGGATGCCCCCTCAAAATGGGTTTGGGGCCCCGGCACTACATGCCTATGGCATGTTGTATTGTGACGCCTAACCACCAGTTAGAAATCTAACTGATAACACCTCCTATTGAAGATCCTGTCTTCACCCAGTATGTGATCAGGGGATGTAAGTTTTCCAATTTTTGCTGGATTTCCAGTTTGTCACATCAATAATTTTTCTGTCTCCTTAATTTGGGGGTTGAATCTGAAAATTGACAAAACTGGATCACTTCGGAGTTCTTAAAATTTTCAACCATTGTGAGTTATCCAATTCGTCTGTTGATACATGTACTGACACAAATGAATCAAGGTATGTCCTAGTAGTTCCTGTAAGACTAGACATTGCCTTGCTGGGACCATCTGATGCTGATCGAGTCTAATATAGACAAGGTATCTGCCCAGACATCCCATACTCTTTTAAGTTCTAGATGAATTATCCAGCTTTTATATTAATTCCTAATTGTGTCCCTGTGTGTGAGAGTACAAAATCAGCATGTGTAATCTGAACACAAAATCATGGCATGGCTTTGCTTACCCAGTGCTGTATGTGGAGAGTGATTTCTACTAAAACACCCATATAGTGGAATTTCCTCCCACTGTAACTCCAATTCAGTGAAAAGGCGCAGGAAACACAAGTTTATTTGAATAGTTATTTTACTTGTGAAAAATTGTTTGTTAACCATTTACCTAACATGAAAGGCAGATGATACTTGTGAACAAAATTCTTAAATAACTCATTTTTTTTAATTTTTGCATCAAAAACATAACTTTTGATCCCTTGTTGGAATGAGCTCTAGGTGCTCATTCCAATGAGAGGTGATAAGCTATGTCTTTGAATCAAAAAATGAAAACATAATGAAAATTGAATGGTGAATTTTGTGAATAGCGCTGGCCGGTTTGGCTGTTACGTTGAGTAAAGGGTTAACAGGTGTATAAAATTACCAGGAATTTGGTCATTTTCATTTTTCTAGTTTTAACCCTTTACCTAATGAATCAACAGCATTCACCTGCGTAATTTACAAATTAAAAGGAGTTGAAAGATTTTTTTTCTTTCAAAAATCCAACAAATCCATAACCTGTGATGCCTCATTGAAATGAGTTCATTCCAATGAGGGGTCACATGATTTCATTTTGTTGAAATTTTTTGAAACTTTTTTTTAAAAAACCCAATAATTAAAGAAATAGATTTGATATCCTTGTGCATTGAATAAAGGGTTAAAATGATCAGAAATGTTTTCTATTATATCTTGTTTGAGGTCTGTTAATGTCTCTATTGAATGTACTGAGGCCCAATAGATCTTGTTGTCCGAGTAATCAATTTATGGTATATTATAAGAGCTGCTTCTATACCCAACAGTTTGTACAATTAACAGGTTGAATTTGTCCTGTATTTATGTTCAATAGTAACCTCCATCACTTTATCATGTTACCTGTGTTTTTGAGCAGTAGTAGAAGGCCAATATGCATATAAACATCAGTGTGTTTCTGTATCCTAGTTCTGAAATATTTTTCTTCTTAAGGCCCCACAAAGTAGATCTGTTTCTGGGGCCATTTTTTGTAAAATTGCATGTGGGCAGGCGGTATTTTATTTTATTTTTTATTTTTGTTATTATTTCTTTGCCATCAAAAGTTCACGTTGTTGGTTTATTTATTTTATGTTTTAGGCCTCATAATCTACAGAATACCATGGGTGGTGGTGTAGCATGGGTGTTATAGGAATAATCATCAAAAATTTAATTAATGAACAGGGTTCCTGCGGTACCTTGGATTCAAGGAATGGTCTTGAATTTGACTAAGGGTCA
Source organism: Pictodentalium vernedei (assembly GCA_031216915.1). Lineage (NCBI taxonomy): Eukaryota > Metazoa > Mollusca > Scaphopoda > Dentaliida > Dentaliidae > Pictodentalium > Pictodentalium vernedei. The sequence goes on along the minus strand of CM062290.1, from coordinate 232,645,193 downwards.
TTCAAGGCATTGAAAGCCTGGAAAATGTGCCAGGGAGGCCTTGAAAAGCCTTGAATGAATATTCATGAAATAAAAATCCTAATGAAGCGCGTAATCATAACTTTTTAGTTTTATATGTCAGAGTTCACGAAGGCATAGTCCCAACTAGGATCATTACCCCCTCCTCCCACTTCCCTTCAAGAGAAGTGGAAGAGGGAGATAATGACCGGATGGTCCAAGCTAGGACTAGTGAAGGCAGGCCTTGAAAATCATTGAATTTGACAATTGTATGGGCTTGAAAAATGCTGAAATATGTTGTGAAATGGTCTTAAATATCCTTGAATTTTATCAGTCCTTGCCTGCTCTCTTGCCATCATGATTTGTATCAAACATCAAGTGCTTCAATCTTCAACCTTGAAACATGTTTTTCTTTCTTTTTAGCTCACCTGAGCAAAGCTCAGTGAGCTTTACTCATCACTTTCTGTCCCTCTGACCCCCCCCCCCCCCCCCCCCGTCCTCCATCTGTTGTCCATCCGGCATTAACTTTACATTATCGACTTCCCCTCCTAAACCCCTGGGCCCAATTGATGAATTGAACCAAATATGATGTGCATGGTCCTTATCATATGTCAACTCAAGGTTGTTCAAATAAAGTTGTCATGCTCCATAGGGAGGGGGTAGGGAAAAATTCTCCAAAATTTTGTAAAAATCTTCTTCTCATGAACCAGTGGGTACAATGTCTTGATATTTGGCATGGAGCTTTGTTTTGAGGTGTAGAATGAAATTTGTTCAAAATAAGTTCTTGGAGCAATATTTGCCTTCATAATGAGAGGGACGTCATTTTTGGCCCCGCCCAAACTTTCTATTTTTTTTAGCCGATTCTCCGATTTGAACCAAATTTGGTATGTGGTATTATGGAGTCAAAAGTACTTATTCATGCAAAAAAAAATTTCGCATTTCTCTGTCGGAACCCCAGGAGCTAAAAATAGAAATATTTTCAAAGCTCATATTTCCCAAACCACACGTAACAGAGAACTGTTATTTGGTATGAAGCATTCTCAGAATCAGTAGAATGTAATGTTAAAAAAAAATTGTCATCGGTTGTGTCAGGGTGTTCTGTGGAGAGGGGGGGAGGGGAGGCATAAAAAAAAAATGCTGACTCAGCATATTTGCAAATTTTTTTTTTTAAAATATCTTCTCCAGAACCACTGATCAGAATCTTTTGATACTTGGTATACAGCATCCATAGGGGAGGGGAGTGTGGGGGGGGGGGGGGGGGGTGGTCAGATACAAGTGTGTTCGAGTTAAGCTCCTCGGTTCAGATTTGGGCTCAATACAGGAGCCTGAATCTTAACTTAGGGCAATATGGGAAATAAGCTTTGAAAATCTTCTTCTTCAGAACCACTAGTCAGAATCTTTTAATATTTGGTATACACCATTGTTACAAGAGTCAGATTCAAGTTTGTTCAAATCAAGTCCCTCAGTTAATATTTGGACTTCCTATGGGAGCCCAAATTTTAACTTTGTGCAATATGAGGACATTTCTAAGTCTTCTTCTTCGGATCCACCAGTCAGAATGTTTTCATATTTGGTATACATAATCTCTAGGAGGTCAGATTCAAGTTTGTTCATATCAGGTCCCTGGGTTAGTATTTGGGCTCTCTATTGGAGCCCAAAGTTTAACTTAGTGCAATATGAGGAAATTTCTTCAAAAAACTTCTTCTTCAGATCCACCAGTCAGAATCCTTTCATATTTGATATACAACACCTCTAGAGTGGTCAAATTCAAGTTCGTTCAAATTGGGTCCCTGGGCTAGTATTTGGGCGCTCTTTGGAGTTCAAAGTTTAACTTAGTGCAATATGAGGGAATTTCTTTAAAAATCTTCTTCTTCAGAGCCATCAATTAGAATCTTTTGATATTTGGTATACAACATCTCTGGGGGAGGGGGGTTAGATTAAAGTTTGTTCAAATCGGGTTTCCTGGGTTAATATTTGGGCTCCCTATGGGAGCCTGAATTTTAACTTAGTGCAATATGAGGAAATTTCATTAAAAAATCTTCTTCTTCAGCTACACCAATCAGAATGCTTTTAGGGGTGTTAGATTGAAGTTTGTTCAAATCAGGTCCCTGGATTCATATTTTGGCTCTCTATTGGAGCCCGAAGTTTAACTTAGTGCAATACGAGGAGCTTTCTTTAAAAATCTTCTTCTTCAGATCCAACAGTCAGAATCCTTTCATATTTGGTATATAATATCTCTAGGGAGATGAGATTCAAGTTTGTTCAATTCGAGTCCCTGGCTTAATATTTGGGATAGGGGGAGGTGGAAGGTTAGTTTTTCAAGGTTGTTCAAATCCATTCCTTAGTGTTTTTCCATAAAATTTGACTTTCAAACTGCTGTGACATAACAACCCTTGGAAGTTTGGCAGTGCTTGTCTATAGCTGATAGAATTGGAAGTAGTCAGGAAGACCTATGATAATCATCTGACATGGACAATAGAGTTATGAATAATTTCATGACTTCATTCTCTGGAGTGTTGATGAACCATGACTAACTGAATGTGACTCAAAATAATTCTTTGAACCACTTTGTCAGGTGAGCGATTAAGGTCCCTTGGAGTCTCCTGTTTCCTTTATTTTTTATTTCTGATGAATAGTGATTTAAACTACATGCATAACATCCTTGTGGAAGGAAAGCTTCATGTTTCTATTCGGTTTGTCTCTCGCCATCTTTACACTCAGTTATTATTGTTTTTAAAGTTGAGTTTAAATGTGCCTGACTCAAATTCATGATAGCAGAATTCAGAAATGTGAATCATAAGCTGAAACTTCCCCTCCACCTCCCTCCACCCCCACACTCATTCAAAACAATTATTATTTCCTGTAGTGTATGTAAAAGAAGTATTAATCCTAATCATCTGAAAGTGATGTTTTGAGTTGTATTTTTGCAGGGTTCCTGCAGGGCCTTAGATTCAAGAAATAGCCTTGAATTTGATTAAGGTCCATTCAAGGCCTTGAAATTCTGAAAAATGGAAGAGAAGGCTTTGACAAGCTTTGAATATTTACAAAATAAAACTGCTGACAAAGTGCATTATGATAGCTATATCGCTTCATATGCCATAGTTTGTGAAAGCATAGACCTAACCAAGGACCCTCCAGTCATTATCCCTTTGAAGCTAAGTGGGAGGGTGGGGTTGCAACCAAGCCAGAAAATAAGCAGACTGGCATCTGCAAAATGAGGTCCCCAGAGGGTGAATTTAGTGCTGCTACCCTGCACAGCAGGGTAGCACCACTAAATTTACCCTCTGTGAATCAGGGTCTCAAAACGAACAGAAAGAGGTACCAAGAGGATAAATTGGCCCATTGTATGGGATAGCATCATCAAATTCACCATCTGGGGACCTCATTCTGCAAATGTCAGACTGCTTATTTTCAGGCCTGGTTACAACTGGAGGGTCTTCGTTAGGACTAGTGAAGATGGGGGGAAGGGCCTTTGAAAATCATTGAATTTAGCTATTGTAGGGCCTTGAAAAGTGTTGAGAAATGGCCTTAAATTTTACATGTAGCTGTGCTTGCCTGCAGGAACCCTGTTTTGTTATCAGATGCTTTAAATCATGTGTTCTTGGTACTATTAATCTATAAATATCCTCCAGTACAGCATCAGAAGAGTGTAGTTATGATTTTATTTCATATAGCTACAAAGTGGTATCACAATCTATTGAATCTAATTTAACCCTTTACCCATCATAACGACTAAAACCGGCCAGCTCTGTTTGCAAAAATTGCTATTCAGTTTTCATTATTTTTGTTTCAAAAACATAGCTTATGGCCTCTCATTGCAACAAGCTTATTGAGCTCATTCCACTAAGAGGGAATAAGCCATGTGTCTGACACGAAAAATGAAAAACATTTAGTTATTCAAGAATTTTGTTTGCAATTGTTGTCTGCCTTCCATGTTAGGTAAAGTGTAAATAAACTATTTTTCATCAGAAGTGCATGTTCATATAGCACACATGTTCCGCATCAGTATATTCTGAGTTTAATAGAATCAATAAATTTATATCTATCTGGTTACCATCTGTTTCCTCAATACAATCACAGTATCATGCAATGTATGTTGTAGGAAAACCAAAAGACCATTCTTTCTTCAAAGTGCCATACCTTAACTTGACCAAGCTGGGATATTAGAGGGAACTGAACATAAAAAATCATCCACTTTTCATTCAAGCGTGAAAAAGCGGATGAAAGTTGACTAGAAACAATTTCTCATGTTTTACAACCTTTTCAACTTCCTATCATTAGAGCCGTCATTTTCAGAACATCTACATTTGACATCATTAGCAGGTAGACTCATTTTCATGCTTATTGGTTTTAACATAACTTGTTAAAAAACTCCTTTATAGCACTTTTTCTACAAATGATAACATGAGAGATTTTTTAGTAATGATAGAAAAGTACTCTCAGAAAACCGGTAATATTTTCTTTCTTTTGAACCCTAGTATATTTTTGCCTCTAATGACTCTAATGTGGGAGTGTGGTGGTTCAGTAGGTAGAGGTGCAGGCTGCAAGCCGAGAGGTCCTCGGTTTGGACCCCACCTGTGGCAACCATGTTGTGTCCTTGGGCAAGATACTTCACCCCTATTGCTCACGTGGGGGGGGCGGGGCACATCAGCACTGTGTACTAAGGCGTACTGCACATCGATGGTGCACCTGTCTTCATCCAATGCTAACCCTGCTTGTGTGGAGTTAGTATGTTGGGGAGCTACAGTTTCTCGCCATTGCTTGGTGGTTCTCTCCGTATACTCCGTCTTCCTCCACCCATAAAACTGTTGTGGTCATGATTAGCCATTGTGCAGGAATATGTAACCTTAAACACCAATAAATGAATGAATAAATGACTTTAATGTATTATGTTTTAACATGCAGATTGCAAAATTTTCTGCCCAGTCAATCAGCAATTTGCTCTTTTAAAAAAGGTTTCAGTCCACTTGAAGGATGTCCATTTCAGGCATTGTTAGCTGTTGCAATATTCAATATATTTTATTGATTAACTTCTAAATTTATAAAATACCTGTTAGGCCCTACAAAGTAGATCTTCTGTTTCTCAGGTCATTCTTTTTGTAAAATTGCATGTGGGCAGGTGTTTTTATTTCATTTTTATATGCCCGTTTTGAAAAAAACGGTCATACTATGGTATACAGCTGTCCATCCATCCATCTGTCTGTCTGTTCATCCGTCCGTCCACACGTCGTACAATAACTCAATAACGCTTTGAGCAATTTTTGTGATTTTTTGGTAGAAAGTATATGTTGATGGAAGGAAGCTCCCTTTCGATTTGTGTCACTGTCGGATTTATCATTCCAGAGTTATGGGACTTCATTCGTCGAAATATAGGCAATTTTCCACATGTCGGACAATAACTTGAAAATGCTTTGAGCAATTTTCATGATTTTTTGGTGGCAAGTATATGTTGATGGCAGGAATCTCCCTTTTGATTTGTGTCACTGTCCGATTTGTCATTCCAGAGTTATGGGACTTTATTTGTCAAAATATAGGCAATTTTCCACATGTCAGACTTTGAGCAATTTTCATGATTTTTTGGTGGCAAGTATATGTAACCTGACAAGTACACATGTATACTCATATTGTGTACTTCCCTCTTGTAATTAATAATGGGCGTATCATGTGCTCATGGCGCAGCTGTTTATTTATTTTTGTAATTATTGCTTTGCCATCAAAAGTTCATGTTCTTGGTTTGTTTTATGTTTTAGGTCTCTTAATCTACAGAATAGCATGGGTGGTGATGTATTTTGTCCCTTGAGTGCAGGAAAGCTTTGCAATGCCAAAGCATTGTAAAGCCTTGTTGCAATCAAGGAACAAATTTATCAATTTTATTAACTTGAGAGAAATATCAGACATAAACCATTAATTTTTATTATTTTAAGTTTGCATTGGTTATAAAAATAGGGCATGCGGCAGCCAAAATGACCATGTGTGAGGGCCTGAGGAACACATTTTTAACTTTTTAGGCCTTACCACTAAATACACTCTTCAAATTAAGAAACTATACATCAAAATCCCACTGAACTATACATGTATAAAATTGGTCATGGTGAAAAGATTTTTAAATATATGTTATGAATTGTAATGAAATCATGAAATGCTTGTGTTGATGGGTCAGAATATCGCCCAAACACACAGAGAATTAAAAACATAATGCTCTGGCGACCTACGGTACAATTTGTGAAATGACGTGCCGACAGACATACCCGAGTGTATAGACGTCGGAACGAACATTACATCAATAACTGTGCATGTAAAGTTGATCATTTTGGTGGAGGTAGAGTTATGGCGTTAACCATGGTGCCCGGACTGCACCTGTTTGAGTGGAGGGTAATCTAACCGGCATACGTTATAGAGATGAAGTCCTATCACATCATGTTGTCTGAGCATTCATTCAATGGCTGCCTCTTTCAACATGGCACTGCTCGACCAGATGTTGCGCGTGTTTGCAAAGCATTTCTTCAACAAAACAATATTCCTACTCTTCCCTGGCCAGCACGTTCATCTGACTTATCCCCCATTGAACACCTTTGGAATGAGCTTGATCACCACGTCCATAAGAGACAGCAGGCACCACAGACATTCGAGGAATGCTTTGCAACACTACAATAGGAGTGACAGAACATTCCACAGCGTATAATTCAGACTGTGGTAGCATCTATGGGGCGACATTGCCACACCATTATAACTGCTCGTGATGATCAGACACGCAATTGACTTTCCCTGGTTGTCAATGCAGCCATGTTTATGTGTTAATGACATTTCACGTTTTCTTGTGTTCAGGCCATTTGTAGAGCGATGTTTCTACTTCCCTGTTTACCACAAATTATCGATTTATAGTCTGAGAACTTCCAATACAATCTAGTGCAATTTCAATGTATAGTTTCTTATTTTGAAAAGTATACATTATTTTTTGTATATAAAACAGCTGTGTACATTAAATCTCGATAGTATTTGCACAAAATCCAGTCCAAAGACACTCAGCAGGGTGTAATTTTATGGCACTGACATTTGTGTGGGGAAAACAAGGCAAAATGATTAAAATTACTGCAGTTGTATGTTGATATGCATGGAAAACACATGTATCATCTGTCAAAACTGGCACTGATGCATCAAATGTGTTGGTCACCAAGCCTCCTCCTCTTGGGTAGAGTTAACAAATACCAATGTCATTTTTATCAAACTTTCTATTTATCTGAGGTACAATAATCCAGACGAACGAAAAATCTATTTGCCCTTTTTCCTTTCATTCAAACAAAACTATCACTTGCCCAATTTGTGCAGCCTTGGAATAACTGTTTTTCAATGTATTATGAGAACTTGCCTTCGTGATTTTGACAAAAGCTTCTTCTAAATTTGCATCAGGCATTATGATGCTGGTGCAAAAATTATTACGGTTATTTTTCAGTGAATAGTGAAAAACATAACAAGAGTACTGTGATCTTTTTCTCAACTGGATTGTGATCTGATCGTAGAATTTTTAAAAGTTTTATGTGCAGCTGGCGGATTTTCCTGCCAAGGACAGGATTTTTCTTGCCACTGAAATAAGTATAGGATTTTTTCACTAATTCCTTGACTTAAATTTAGGTGAATTTTTCATCAAATCTGGTCATGGCTGCTGTAAATATATCGGAAATAAATCCTGAAAATACTCAAGAGGGTAAGAGTTAACTCTTTACCTACTGAGTATTTTCAAGGTATTTTTCATCTAATCTAGTCATGGCTGCTTCACAGCAGCCATGACTAGATTTGATAAAAAACCCATCCAAATTTAACTGAAGAAATCTTTGGTGAAAAAATCCATTCAGTTAACAAGGGAAAAGTTTGATTAAATGTGTCCAAATTATACTAATTTCAGTGGCAAGCAAAATCTTGTCCTGGGCAGGAATATCTGACAGCAGCATGCAAGGAGTTAAACCAGTGGATAAAGATCTTATATACTGAGTCAAAAAAGAAAGTATAATAAACTTTAAGGAGCAATTTTTTTTAGTATTATCGACTTTAATCCCAAACAAATTATTGTAAATTCATATTTTGAGTCTAGCTGTATGAATTTGCATAATTTCATGTTCTTACTGTTGCCAGTATCATGTCAGGACATTGCAATTCAGACATGGGGTGAAATGAAAAGTTCACACATGCAGTCAATAGCGTGTATGTCAGTTTGTCTCTTGGATGGCATGACATCGATGGCGCATGGACCTGATAAGTCTCTAAATGTCACCCTGTGATATTGCGTTCCACTCCTGCCTTAGAACATTAAAATCGCATAACGTCTGAAGATCATGAAGTCGTACCCGATGGTCCAATTGATCCCAAAGATGCTCGATTGGTGAAAAATCTGGCGAAAGTGGTGGCCAGGGAAGAAGTTCGATACTCTGCTCCTCAAGAAAGTCATGACAGATACACGCCGCGTGACATCGGGCATTGTCTTGCTGGAAAAACTGCAATCTGACGTTAGCGTTGAACAACAGGACAACAACAGCGTTAAGAATTTTGTCCCTATATCTCTTTCTATTCAGATTACCATTGATGAAGATCAACTGTGTTCAATGGTATAAGGAAATTCTTGCTCAAACCATTACACTACCCCCGCCGAAACGGTAGCATTCCCGCACTCAAGCATCAGAAAACCATTCTCCTCATTGTTGATACACTCTTGCCCTATCATTAGTGCACCATAGACAAAATCGTGATTCATCACTAAAGAGAACTGTGCTCCAACGCTACTGAGTCCAGCGAACGCGCTGACGTACCCATTCTAATTTTGATGGTACGATGACGTTGGGTAAGGATTGGTCCGTGATATGGATGCCTATTTCGGATGCCGTGTTTAGCGAGTCTGTTGCGAACAGTTTGTACACTGATTCTATTGTTAATTCTACCAGGAGTAATTGCTGCTGTCCTCGTTGCCAGAAGGAAGTGATCCCGCAAGTGAGACGCCCTGAAGTGTCGGTCCTGTGCGGGGGTCATAACGTTTGGTAGAACATGCTCTTTTGAAATCCGTAGCAAAATTGTGTACGGTTGGGTGGACAACAACAACATCCCATTAAACTCTTTGCACGACTTCTTGTCCACAAACATGCAACATTAGAACTATTATATTTCATCCCTTATGCTATTTTTTTCGAATTTGTTTCTATTATACTTTCTTTTTTGACTCGGTATAATTAAACTATTGTGATATCAGTGAAACATATAACAACTGTTGCAGAACTCTGATTGTAAAAGTGGTCTTCTCGACTAGATTGCAATCTGATCTTGGCATATTTAAACAAGTGTATGAAGATTTCATAATAAAATATTGTAATATCTTGAATAAATCAGGACACAAAGTAAAATAGCACCTGAGATGCATTGTTTGCATTTCGTAATATTCTACTGTGTTTTCAGTTGGAAAGTGGAAAGTGAATTGCTACTGGATCTTGACTCAAGCAGCATCCAGTCAAATTTATACAGTTTTCAAAAAAGGATGCACTCTTTGGCTGTGCCTTTGGGTGTATCAATTTTAAAACCAATAGAAATTTCCATAGACCTGAAAATTAATCAATTTACCAACCATATCTAACCAAATTACTAACCATATCAAAACATAAATGGAATGGCTGTGAATTGAATCCTAGTCAAGAGAGTTTTCTAATGCATCATCTGCCCTGTGAAGCAGTAATATTCAATTGCATCAATGGTATTGGAAGGGGAGGATTGGGGTGACTTGTCCCCCCACTTGTTCCAGACCTGGCATTCTAAAAAATGCAGGAGGGCTAAATATCGCTCCCATCGCATGGCCAAGGGAGCGATTAGCTCTCCTCAAGCTGACAACAGCTGAAAGTGACAAAATGAAGTTTTACTATTAATGAATTCTGTCTAGTGGGCTTTGTCCATTTTATTTGGTGATGCTAACATGGTAGTCTCTGTGAGATGGCCACACTGCCCTCCCACACATTTGGCCTCGGCAAGGCCCAGAGGTGTGGGAGAGGCAGGCTTGCTGTCTTACAGAGACCACTAACACAGCAGGAGATCTAAAAAGATATGGGTTTTAGGAATGGGCTGTTATGGTAATCATTATTTTCTTTGGCCAGGTGTGCTAGTTTTAACCCTCCTTAATGTTTTAAGGTGAGCAGTAGGTGAGTGAATAAATCTGAAAATGCCAGGCCTGTTGTCCTGAAAAATGTTGAAATCCCTAAAACTGGTTCATGGACTCTCACCTGATATTTCTTCGGTTATTTTGTTATATTTATTATGCCCCCAACTTGAAAAGTCAAAGGGGTATCTAGTGAAGACCTTCGTCTGTCCATCTGTCTTTTTGTCCATCTGTCCATCCATCCGTCCATTTGTACCAACATATTCCCTTGTATCTCAGCCACTGCTACTCCGATTTCAATGCTATTTGGTGTTGTGATAGAGCATCATTGGGAAATGATACGTGTATAGAATGAGTTTCTTCCACACATTTTTTTTTGTATAGCATGAGTTTCTTCCACACATTTTTTTGAGAGTTATGACCTGTTTCACTCTTTTGACAAAGAAAGTTTTTGCTGGGTCAGGAGCATTGGCACACGCTTTGCATTGCCCCTCTTGTTCCTTCACTTTCTGGATACTCAAGTCTTCAACAATTACTCAGGGTGCTCCAGTTGGCATGAAAAGTTAATTTTTAGCTCAACTTTGGCGAAGCCAAATTTGAGCTTTTGTCATGGCCCGTCGTCCATCGTCTGTCTGTCTGTCTGTCCGTACGTCAACAATTGGATACGGCTCAGGCTAGAGGCCGTATTTATGAACCGATCTTTACGAAACTTCTTGGGTACCTTTGTTATGACCGTGGGGCGAGAACGAGTGTTTTTGGGAGCGGTCCAAAATTCAAGGTGGCTGCCAGCCGCCATTTTGTACCGACGATGCAGAAATCTGTTTTTTGTACAGAACTTCCATATGAAAGCTCTGATTTGAATAATTTTTTGTATGAATGTTTAGTATCATGGGATACATTACATATAATACGGGGGTTTTTTTCGTGCGTAAATTGTGCAAATTGGACTAATTTTGATGTTTTTTGGTGTTACTTTCAGCACTGTAAGTGCAAATGCCAATACGGCTCGGGCTAGAGGCCGTATTTATGAACCGATCTTTACGAAACTTCATGGGTACCTTTGGTATCACTGTGGGACGAGAATGAGTGTTTTGGGGTCCGGTCCAAAATTCAAGATGGCCGATGGCAGCCATTTTGTACAAAATTAGGTGCAATCAGATTTTTGCACAGAACTTCCATATGAAAGCGCTGATTTGAATATTTTTTTGTGTGAATGTTTAGTACCATGGGATACATCACATATAATACGGGTTTTTTTCTCGTGCAGAAATTATGCAAATTAGATGAACTTTGATTTTTTCAGTGCGACTTACACACAGTAAGTACACATGTCAATACGGCTCAGACTAGAGTCTGTATTTATGAACTGATCTTCACGAAATGTCTTGGGTACCTTTGTAATCACCTTGGGACGAGAACGAGTGTTTCTGGGTGCGGTCTAAATTCAAGATGGCTGCCAGTGGCCATTTTGTACCAAAATTAGGTCCAATCAGTTTTTTGAACACAACTTCTATACAGCTCAGACTAGAGGCCATATTTATGAACCAATCTTTACAAAACTTCTTGGGTACCTTTGTTATCATCGTGGGATGAGAACGAGTGTTTTTGGGTGTGGTCCGAAATTCAAGATGGCCACCAGCAGCCATTTTGTACCAAAATTAGTGCAATCAGTCTTTTGTACCGAACTTCTGTATGAAAGTTCTGATTTGAATAAATTTTGTATGAATGTTTAGTAACATGGAATACATCACATATTGTAAGGGTTTTTTTTTCGTGCAGAAATTATGCAAATTAGATGAACTTTGATTTATTCAGTGCTACTTACACAATGTAAGCACACATGTCAATACAGCTCAGGTTAGAGGCTGTATTTATGAACCGATCTTCACAAAACTTCTTGGGTACCTTTGTTATCACCTTGGGACGAGAATGAGTGTTTCTGGGTACGGTCCAAAATTCAAGATGGCTGCCAGTGGCCATTTTGTACCGAAATTAGGTCCAATCAGTTTTTTGTCACAAGTTCTATACAGCTTGTATTTATGAACTGATCTTCACAAAACTTCTTGGGTACCTTTGTTTTCACCTTGGGACAGGAATGAGTGTGTTTTGGGGTGCCTTTGTTATCACTGTGCTATGAGAACAAATATTTTGGGGTTCAGTCAGACCCACTCTGGGACTCTAAGATTTTTTTCTAGTTTAGCATCTGACTGTCATCCACCTTTACAATACTTTACCTATACATTTGTTACTGGCAACGGTCAGTATTTATGTACAGACCGTTACAATACTTTATATGTACCTTTATTATCAGGTCATTACCTAGATGTTTGTCATTGCTGTGTAACATACTATACATATACATGTCTTTGTCTTGACAAGTTGAGCTACAGTGTCATTGGCACTTTCATTTTCAATAAAGTAGGTGGAAATATTTTTGGCAGCAGAGAAATATTTTGTTCCCATCCCACTTCGTATATCCTGGCTATGACACTGAACTACATAGACAACTCAGCCTCTGGCAGACCCTGTTTTTCCGTGGTCGAGTGATCTCGGAAGCTTAGTATAGTTTCTCTCAGCAGTATGTTCTGTTGAGGGATCCAGTCATCTGTGAATGTCCAATTATAGAACTTTGAGCTTACAACTTTTACTGATTTCACTGTTTATTTAGTTTTATTCAGATTGGAAAAACTAATAAACAGAGCACACACACTTACATTTTATTAATATCACTTTTTAATTAATCTTTCAGATAATACGTGCTTTTTATAATGAGACATATGCAGCAAGAAGAGATGGTGACCCATTGGATCCAAGTATTATCAAATTCCTTTGGACCTTTACAGTTGCTATATTTGTGGCGTTTGGTATGGTTGGTTCCTTCGCTTCAGGAAAAATTGTAGATGCTTGGGGAAGGTGTGTATCTAAAGTATTTATAAAGCAAGTTCTTATTACATTGCATGTGTAGTTTAATGTTTTGCCAGATTGTTATTTCCTAGTTTGTTTGTTTTTTGCCTAATTGCCAATTCTATTTTGGCATGAAAACCTGATATGATCTTGTTTTTCTGTGATGATGTAATCTTAGACCTTCTTGTGTCAGTTAAAATTAAAGTAATTTTTTGCTGAATGTTCTACAATTTCTGTTGAATGTTAATTCATACAAACCTGAGAACGTATGATAGACGTATTTATCATCAAGAAATATTATCAAGCTTTATAGCCAAATAGTGTTTCTTGTCAAGTATAGTAGAACCCTGTTAATTGAACTGCCACTTTGCCAGAGAAAAATATTCAGTTTGGGCCCCACAAAGTAGATCTTCTGTTTCTCAGGCCATTTTTTCTAAAATTGTATGTGGATTGAGGTTTTTAGCTCACCAAAGGGAGCTTAACTTATCACTTGCCGTCCGGCGTCTTCCGACGTCGTGAACATTTTTCAAATGACTTCTCCTCTGAAACAGATGGTCTGATTTTCACGAAACTTCATGTGGACGTTCATTACTATATGGCAATTCAGGTTTGTTCAAATGAAATGGCCACGTCCCTTGGGGCCTCTGTATGGGGCATAACTCTGATAGCACCGTATGAATTATAGAAAAATTATTAGAAAATCTTCTCCAGAACCAGTGGGCAGAATCTTTTGATACTTGGTATGCAGAATCTTGGTATGGGTCTGATTCAAGTTTGTTCAAATCGGCCCCCTGGATTCATATTTGGACTCACTATAGAAGCCCAAATTCGAACTTAGTGCATTTCAGGCAAATTTCTTAAAAAATCTTCTTCTCCAGATCCAGCAGGCAGAATCTTTTGATATTTGATATGCAACATTGTGGGGTGGATGTGATTCAAGTTTGTTCAAATCAGCCCCCTGGATTCAGATTTGGGTTCAGTATAGAAGCCCGAATTCGAACTTAGTGCATTTCAGGCAAATTTCTTAAAAAATCTTCTCCAGATCCAGCAGGCAGAATCTTTTGCTATTTGGTATGCAACATTGTGGGGTGGATCTGATTCAAGTTTGTTCAAATCGGCCCCTGGATTCATATTTGGGCTCATTATAAAAGCTTGAATTTGAACTTAGTGCATTTCAGGCAAATTTCTTAAAAAATCTTCTTCTCCAGATCCAGCAGGCAGAATCTTTTGATATTTGATATGCAACATTGTGGGATGGATGTGATTCAAGTTTGTTCAAATCAGCCCCCTGGATTCACATTTTGGGTCAGTATAGAAGCCCAAATTCGAACTTAGTGCATTTCAGGCAAATTTCTTAAAAAATCTTCTTCTCAAGATCCAGCAGGCAGAAATCTTTTGATATTTGGTATGCAACATTGTGGGGTGGATCTGATTCAAGTTTGTTCAATTTGGCCCCCTGGATTCATATTTGGGCTCAGTATAGAAGCCTGAATTCGAACTTAGTGCATTTCAGGCAAATTTCTTAAACAATCTTCTTCTCAAGATCCAGCAGGCAGAATCTTTTGATATTTGGTATGCAACATTGTGGGGTGGATCTGATTCAAGTTTGTTCAAATCGGCCCCTGGATTCATATTTGGGCTCATTATAAAAGCTTGAATTCGAACTTTGTGCATTTCAGGCAAATTTCTTAAAAAAGCTTCTTCTCCAGATCCAGCAGGCAGAATCTTTTGATATTTGGTATGCAATATTGTGGGGTGGATCTGATTCAAGTTTGTTCAAATCGGCCCCCTGGGTTCATATTTGGGCTCAGTATAGGAGCCCAATTTGAACTTAGTGCATTTCAGGCAAATTTCTTTAAAAATCTTCTTCTCAAGATTCAGCAGGCAAAATCTTTTGATATTTGGCATGCAGCATCCTTAGGGGGTGAGATTCAAGTTTGTTCAAGCCAAGTCCCTGGGTTCATATTTGGGCTCACTGTGGTAGCCCGAATTATAGCTTAGTTCAAAATGAGGAATTTTCATTAAAAATCTTCTTCTCAAGATCCAGTAGTCGGAATTTTTTGATATTTGGTATGTAGCATCCTTAGGGGGGTGAGATTCAAGTTTGTTCAAGCCATGTCCCTAGGTCCATATTTGGGCTCACTGTGGGAGCTTGAATTGTAACTTAGTTCGAAATGAGGAATTTTCTTAAAAAATCTTCTTCTTCAGATCCAGGAGTCGGAATGTTTTGATATGTGGTGTGTAGCATTCTTAGGAGGTGAGATTCAAGTTTGTTAAAGCCAAGTCCCTGGGTCCATATTTGGGCTCCCTGTGGGAGCCTGAATTATAACTTAGTCAATATGAAGAATTTTTAGCTCACCGAAGGGAGCTCAACTTATCACTTGCCTCCGTCGTCGTCTGTCGTTGTTAACATTTTTCAAATGGCTTCTCCTCTGAAACCACTGGTCCGATTTTCACGAAACTTCATGTGGTTGTTCATTACTATATGGCAATTCGTGTTTGTTCAAATGAAATGGCCACGTCTCTTGGGGGCTCTGTATGGGGCATAACTCTGATAGCACCCTATGAATTATAGAAAAATTATTAAAAAATCTTCTTCTCCAGAACCAGTGGGCAGAATCTTTTGATACTTGGTATGCAGCATCTTGGTATGGGTCTGATTCAAGTTTGTTCAAATCGAGTCCCTCAACCAATATTGGGGCTCACTATGGGGGCGTGAATTTTTACTTAGTGCAATTTAAGAAAAATTCTTTAAAAATCTTTCTTTCCGGAACCGATGGGCAGAATCTTTTGATATTTGGTATACAGCATCTTGGTATGGGTCTGATTCAAGTTTGTTCAAATTGAATCCCCTGTTCAATATTGGGTATCACTATGGGGGTGTGAATTTTTACTTAGTGCAATTTAAGAAAAAATCTTTAACAATCTTCTTCACCAGCACCAGTGGGCAGAATCTTTAGATATTTGGTATGCAGCATCTTGGTATGGGTTACATTCACTTTTGTTCAAATTGAGTCTTTTGATCAATATTGGGGCTCCCTATAGGGGCATGAATTTTTCCTTAGTGCATTAAAGGAAAAATCTACTTCTCCAGAACCAATGGGCAGAATCTTTTGATATTTGGTATACAGCATCTTAGTATGGGTCTGATTCAAGTTTGTTCAAATGGAGTCCCTTGATTAATTTTGGGGCTCACTATGGGGACCTGAATTTTTACTTAGTGCAATTTAAGAAAAAAAAAATTAAAATCTTCTTCTCCAGAACCAATGGGCAAGATCTTTTGATATTTGGTATACAGCATCTTGGTATGGGTCTGATTCAATTTTGTTCAAATTGAGTCTCTCGATCAATATTGGGGCTCACTAAAGGGGTGTGAATTTTTACTTAGTGCAATTTAAGAAAATTTCTTTAAAAATTTTTTTTTCCGGAACCGATGGGCAGAATCTTTTGATATTTGGTATACAGCATCTTGGTATGGGTCTGATTCAAGTTTGTTCAAGTTGAATCCCCTGTTCAATATTGGGTATCACTATGGGAGTGTGAATTTTTACTTAGTGCAATTTAAGAAAAAATCTTTAACAATCTTCTTCACCAGCACCAGTGGGCAGAATCTTTTAGATATTTGGTATGCAGCATCTTGGTATGGGTTACATTCACTTTTGTTCAAATTGAGTCTTTTGATCAATATTGGGGCTCACTATGTGGACCTGAATGTTTACTTTGTGCAATTCAAGGAAAATTCCTTCAAAATCTTCTTCAGAACCATCATGCAGAATCTTTTGATATTTGATCAGCAGCATTGTCCCATTCAGTCCTGTTGATGTTTTAGCTCCACAGAGAGTATAGATTTACTCTGTTGAACCTTAAGAATAGCTTTTGATAAAATTTGTGTCTTAATAGTATGGAACATTCGATGAGCACCTAAGGCCCCTGGGGCCTCTTGTTTATTTTATTTTTTATTTTTGTAATTATTTCTTTGCCATCAAAAGCTCATATTCTGGGTTTGTTTTATGTTTAAGGCCTCATAATCTACAGAATAGCCTGGCTGGTGCTATATTTCGTCCCTTGCCTGCAAGAAGGCTTTGCATTGCTAAATCATTGCAAAGCCTTGTTGCTTTCAAGGTTAAAATTAATCAGTTTTATTAAGTTGGGTAAAATATCAGACTTAAACAATTTAATTTTTATTTTTCAAGGTTGTATTGGTTATAAAAAAGAGAGCATGTGGCAGCCAAAAGGACCAAGTGGAGGGCTTGAGAAACAGCTTGTTAACTTTTTTAGGCCTTATATGAATATACATAATACAATTAACAGGAATTGGGTCATTTTTCTATCTTCTAGTTGTTTGTTTGGGCATTTATTGTATTATATCTCATTCCACAGAGCTCATTGAGTGCCAATAAATAATGAATAAACATATCTGGAGGATAATATGGGAAATTAGTTTGGGCACCCTTGTATGTATTAAAAGGTCGTGTGAGGGGTCACAAGTTTTTTTTGCCATGACTGTATTGTTATAAATACTATACTGACCTGGGAATAAGCCTGGGGCTGCATGCTGTAAAAGGGGGCAAATGTATATGGGTGGGCTTATTTTGAGAGGTCAAGCCTGCTGGAGAATTTCAATTGGATGCAAAGTGGACACTAAGTTAAGTGGGTCTGTCAACCAATAACAAAAATGGATTAACCCTTTACCTAATGCACCCACGTAATTATGTCTCCCCTTCACCGAAGGGAGACATATTGTTTTGCCCTGAGTTCTTCTCCTTCTCGTTGTTGTTGTTGTTGTTGTTGTTGTTGTTGTTGTTCTTCTTCTTCTTCTTCTTCTTCTTCTTCTTCTTCTTCTTCTTCTCATACAACCGTGTCCGGGCTAGAACATTTTTATCTTTTGACCTAGGCTTATGATATTTGGTATGTGGGTGTATCACCATGAGATATCATCATGACCCACATATGACCTTGACCTTTGACCTCCAGT
This sequence comes from Pictodentalium vernedei, assembly GCA_031216915.1. Taxonomy (NCBI): domain Eukaryota; kingdom Metazoa; phylum Mollusca; class Scaphopoda; order Dentaliida; family Dentaliidae; genus Pictodentalium; species Pictodentalium vernedei. The sequence continues at coordinate 232,627,194 of CM062290.1, read as the reverse complement.
TCAAATTACTGATTTTTTGGCAAGTAAGCTTGTCCGGGCCAGAACTTATTTACCTTTTCACCTCGGCTTATGATATTTGGTACGTGGGTGTATCACCATGAGACGATGTGTCAATTACTATCATGACCCACATATGACCTTGACCTTTGACCTCAAGATCAAATTATTGATTTTTTTTTATCTTTTGACCTAGGCTTATGATATTTGGCATGTGGGTGTATCACCATGAGACGATGTACCATCATGACCCACATATGACATTGACCTTTGACCTCAAGGTCAAATTACTGATTTTTTGGCAAGTCAGCTTGGCCAGGCAAGAACTTATTTACCTTTTCATCTTGGCTTATGATATTTGACATGCGAGTGTATCACCATAAGATGATGTGTCACATACCTTCATTACCCATATATGACATTGACATTTGACCTCAAGGTCAAATTACTGATTTTTTGGCAAGTAAGCTTGTCAAGGCCAGAACTACTTTTTTACCTTTTCACCTCGGTTAATGATATTAGGCATGTAGGTGTATCACCATGAGACAATGCGTCACATACCATCATGATCCACATATGACCTTGACCTTTGATGTTAAGGTCACATTATTGGCTTTTTAAAAAAATCTTTTGACCTAGGCATATGATTTTTCACATGTGAGTGTATCACCAAAGGACGATGTTTCATGTACCATCATGACCTACATATGGCCTTGACCTTTGACATCAAGGTCAAATTATTGAATTGTTCAGCTAGGTTTATGATATTTCGCATATGAATGCAACAGCCAGGCTGATGTGTCACATTCTATCTTGAACTTCCATGATCTTGACATTTGACCTTTAGTTTGATCTTTGTTAGTCGTAAGTTGGAAGCATGGAACTAATCGAAGGGGAGACATGTTTTTTAATTCACTAAAATAGTTCCCTCTAGTTTACAAATTGAACAGCTGAAAAAATAATGTAAAGCAGTTTCAACAAAACGATATCATGTGATCCCTTTATTGGAATGGGCTCATTCCAATGAGGGGGGTCGCATGATATGGTTTTGTTGAAATTTATTGAAACATTTGAAAAAGAAATAATAGCAAATTTTGATGTCATGTTGATTGGGTAAGGGGTTCTTTTTCATTGTAACAGCTTACATTACGTGTACATTTTAGGCTCCTTATTTCTTATCAACCTACCCACAATTGTTTACTACAGGCTTGCACTACAGTGGAAGTCCCTAACTCGGAAAATATACTCTCTATTTTTGTCTTTCCCAAGCAATTTGGGAAAGAAAAGTGGTGCAAAAGCACCAAGAAAAAATAAGCCAAAACTGGGTCGAGTGCAACCGGCACAGACCCAGTACGGGACGCTCTCTTCCAAGTATAACTCCATGACTACCGAAGCCAGTGCACATAAGCGTCGCAAATGACTCATTCTTTTTTTATCCGGGACACGTGAAGGATGTGTCTCCACCATATGCATTACGAAACAGTGATAATTCAACTCGTCGATAATGTTTTTCCTGTGACTGGAATTATGGATCTGAAGATCGTATAATAACAGGACTGTGTTTTATATATTCTCGTTTCGGGAACGCTGTCGTTTCGGGGCTTCCCCTTCCGTGGGGGATGTGCAGGTTTTTTTTACCGTGGTGGATACTGCGGGAGCTGTTGGATTTCTGGTAAAGAGATGCCTGGCTCCGGGACTATGCGCCCTCTCCAGTCGACATCTGAGGCTGTCACTAGGGTTGTGACTCCTCCTTTGGAGGCCGAGCTAGGTGGATCTCTCCACTTTTCCGCCAGTTCCAACAGCTCCCGTCATATCTGCTGCTACTGCTGTTCCGTCTTCATTGTCATCGGGCACCGTTTTTAGCCGGCCTTGGCTTATCCCTGCAAGGGTCTTCAGGGATGTCTGCAGTGTGGTTGTGGGGTATTGGCCTTAGCCTTCCCCGACTTCAACTCGGTGAAGTCGGAAGTGGCTGCCGACTGAACCCCCTACTGTGTCCTCTCAGCCGTTGAGCACAGTAGTTTTATACCTGCAGTGGTCTGCAGCGGTGTCTGGGAGTGTAGACGTGGGGGTATCGGCCTCAGCCTTCCCTGACTTCAACTCGGCGAAGTTGGAAGTGGCTGCCGGCCAGACCCTCTACTGTGGTCTCTGCGCTGTTGAGTACCACAGTTTTGTCATTGGCGTTTTCCATCCACTCATTCTGGTCACATGGCCAGTTTTGCGGGACCAACGCCTTCTGTTCAGCCTGGATCTTCTGCCCACAGAGGTCCGCAGTAACTCTCCCGAGTTCCCGCTATGTTGATCCTCGGGGTGTGTCGTACCCCTATACACGTCTACCCTCAGATGTTTCGGCTGCCGCCTGTCACCCCACTTTGGGTGTATTGGAGGATCGTGACCCTTCACTGGTTAAGAGGGTCAGGTGTGAAGCCACTTTGCTGGTTCGTTCCCATGTCGAACCAGCTGGTACGGGCAGTGAGCTTAGGGAGGCCCTCTCCTTACTCACTCAGGTTCTGTCCAAGAGCCTTCCAATTGCTTCCAGCGAGGCAGCAAGTGGTTTCCAGGCACCCCCTATGGCGCCGCCTCCCGGGATTGGAAACAGGCCGCTTTCTGATCCCCCTGGTGCCTACACCATGGGAGGCGTCGGCTGGTTTGCCCATGATGGGCTATGTGTCTTCCGACTCTGGGGAGGAGTCAGACATCCTTGATGTCGAGAGCCAGCAGTGTTCTGACTTGGGGGCAGCTCTTGACTTTGTGTTTGGGTTCCTTCCGGATCTCAAACCATCAAACCAGCCGACAGTGTCAGCCAGGCTGCAATCATCGGTCGCGCGCCTACAGCCTGTGGAACAACCTGCTTTTGGGCGTCTTCGACCGTGCCAGATAGTACAGGTGGTTGAAGCATTTTTAGCATTGGACTCTAAGCTGAGTTCCAAGGCTATGAAGGCTCCGTTCTTCACCAGGGTTGACACCTTTTTGCCTCCGGTGCGTAATCATTACTACGATTTCGCCAATCCATCAGTCTGCCAGACTTTGACGGTTTTGGATCAGGACTCCAGTTCCCTCGGGCTTTCCAAGCCCAAGTCGGCCGTCATTCCTATGACGACTCTGGAGTCCATGTTGGGCTTGTCGAGAGAAATGCTGGGTATGCTTTCTCTTTCCGATCACATCGTATCTGCCTCCAGATAGGTTTGATGATGTACAGGCTCCTTTGCGTGTGCTGTCCAAGGCGCTCATGCATCTTACTCACACGCATGTCTGTGACATGGCTATTTTGGAACTAGTTCGAAGGGACTCTGTGCTGGACACAGACCGATCCCTCCCATGGGGCAGCGCGCTGCTCTTCGATCTACTTCTTTAGCAGGTCCACTACTGTTCCATGGGTTCCGTGTCGACGGTCCAGGGTGAAAACCTACAGCATTCCAAAGATCAGCTGCTGCTTTGTCAGCTTGATCAGCCTTCTCGGGGAGGCAGGGACAGTTCAAAGCCTAACAAGTACCCTTCTGCTTCCTCTGCGAAGCAAAGGGCTGATCCTTCTGCCACCGCTTCTACTTCTTACTCACTGGGTAAGGGTAAGTGCCGGCAGGCTGGAGGGAAGTCTCAGGATTCTTCATTTAGTAGAGGAGGTGGTTTCTCCTCTCGCGGGTCTCTTTGGGGCTCGAACTGAAGGTCCTCACCTCGTTTCACCCAGGTTGGAGGAAGGATAGCAGAGTTCGCAGACCGTTGGGCCACCATCACATCCGATCCTTGGGTGTTAGATGTTGTTTGGTCCGGGCTGCGAATATCCTTCCGAAGACACCCCACTCTGTCCAGAGTGCCTCTTCCAACCACATTTCCTTCAGACTTTTTACGTCGGGAGCTTTTGTCCACAGAGATAGACAATCTCCTGGCCAAGGGGGTGATCGAGGTCGTCAAGAACATTCAGTCAGTGGGGTTTTATTCCCACCTGTTCTTGGTGCCGAAGAAGGGCGGTTATCGATCTGAGTATCCTGAACCAGTCTATCATTGCTTCCAAGTTCAGCATAGAGACATTCAGTTCGGTCCGTCGTTCCATTCACCAGGGAGATTTTACTCCCAGCATCGACCTGCGAGACGCTTACTTTCACGTTCCGATTCATCGGATGTCACGGAAGTATCCCAGGTTGGCTTTTCTGGGACGAGTTTACCAGTTGAAGGCCATGCCTTTCGGCCTCAACCTGGCTCCTTGTGCATTTACCCGACTGATGTTGCATGTGATAGCCTTCCATCGCACACAGTCTAGGGTGACTACTTCGGCATATCTAGACAATATCCTCCAGAGGCATTCCAATGCTGCCTTACTGGAGTTGGATGTCAACACTCTGTTGAGCTTTCATCACGTCGCTAGGATTCAGAGTCAACGAGGAGAAGTCGGATCTGGTCCCTTCTCAGTCGTTTTGTCATCTGTGGATGGCCTTCCACACTCAGTTCAATACGGTCAGGGCTGTGATTCTCTCAGCTTTTGCTCTGACTCTGTTCCCAATCCACATCCGTAACAGCATGGGGTATTCTCCGGCGGCTCGGTCTCTGCGGTTCAGTGACGGATCTCATTCCTCTAGGTCGGCTGCATGTCAGACCTCTCCAACACTTTCTGCTCAGTCGTTGGAGGCCGAATGTTGATTCTCTGGATCTGGTGCTTTAGTTACCAGAATCTCTTATCCTCACCTTCTCCACTGGACGACATTGTTCGCGCTGGCCTAATTTCATCTGGTTCCAGAATCGGTGCCAGTGAAGTGAATTTTGGTGCCAGAAATTTCAAATGAAAAAAGAAAGCAACGACTGGTTTAATTACTCCCACCCCAATTTGATCTTTAATCTATTTTCTATCAGTTGAACATCGAATAGCCAGTGTTGTATATTTCTCCGTTTCCACATATTTGAAACCCTAGGCGGTGGAGTAATAAGGTCCTGTACCCAACCCCACACCCTGCAGCCAACTACACATTCTCTCAGAGAACTTTTTCCTAATGATATACAATGTAGCATATGCAACTTTGTGCACTTAACTAAAAGTTGTGATGTTTTCTGATCTTTTACGGAGGCTGGATAAGTGAAAAAAAATGACATATACATTGGATCAGTGGTGGGGTGTTGGAGTGGAGATATTTTGCCACAAAGTCTTGATGGAAGAATTCAGCATTTAGTAAGGAACTTATTATTATGAGCACCCCCCCACCCCCCACATCCCCTACTGCGTTTCATTCCATTACTTAACTGTACGCTCTGGTCATTGTAAGGATTTATAATTTTATTAGGGCAATATTTTTATATTCTGTTATAATCTACTATTGTTCAATGTCGTCAGTATAAATTCTACGCATGAGTAAAATTAACTTTCGTCAATGTTATTATGAGAAAAGTTGGTAATGCTGTGTCCAATATGTCAATATGATGAAAAATATATACTAAATAAAACTGTCTTGAAATAATAAAAAAATGGGCTTAAAATTGGGAACTCATTCAATAAACATCTAATAATTATTTGTTATTCATTTATTAAAATTAAAAAAAGTAGCCAAGTTCATTTGGAAAAAAATTGGAGGACTTTATATCACAACAGAACAGGCGATGGATGGATATGTGCCAATGTACATCATCAGCTAAATTTTGCATCGTCAAATATTGAAATTTTTTTGGGGTACTCAAGCTCAAAATTCACACCCTAACTAGAAAACCTATTTCAACATCAACCAATAAAATTACTTAACTATTAATGTCCCTGAACTGGTCGTGTCTATCAGCTTAATATTTTGTCATCAATGACAATTGAAAGAAGTAAGCTAATTAACTTAAAGGTGATAATCCTATTCACACGATTAATAAAAAGCTTACATCGGAAATTGGGTACCTGACAATGAATGGATAATAAAGGTGTTAATTGATTGATTGAACTTTTTACTGACAAACATGAAGTGTGCATTCTTTAAGGAGTTGATTGCCGTAAAAAATTATGCTGCAATTGTTTTGAATTTTTCTCTCTTAGAATATTTCAGTGCCAATTGTGGTGCCAATGGCCATCATTTTGGTGCCAATGTTTAAAAACTGGTGCCATTGGCACCATTGGCACCCGACAGTGTGAACACTGCTGGACGAATGTTCAGTGGATCACGCAGGGTGTCCCGTTGGACTTACCCACGTCCGATCGCGTTCTGACGGCAGATGTCAGCGATCTCGGATGGGGTGCGATGTTGGATCCTCTAGGTCTTTCCCTTCACGGGATGTTGGACCAGGATCGGGCATCTCTACACATCAACCAGAAGGAGCTTCTTGCTCTTCTTCTGAGTTTCAGGCAGTGGATCCCTCACCTGTCGAATCGTCAGGTCCTTCTGTTGTTTGACAATTTGACAGTGGTTGCTTACATTCGGAACCAGGGCAGCACACACACGGTTCCAATGTACGAATTGGCTTGGGATCTTCTACTGCTCGCTCAGGATGTCAATGCTGGGGTGGTTGTTTGTCACATTTCCGGTCGTCTGAACGTCCTAGCCAACTCCCTGTTCCGACGGAGCAGGTTCTTTTCCACCGAGTGGATGCTCCACATGGTGGGGTTCCATGGACCTCTTTGCGACTCGTTGGAACCATCAGGTGGACACTTTCGTGTCCCCGTGTCCAGATGCTCTGGCTTTCGCCATGGACGCTCTGGCCCTCCTTTGGGACGGTCTTGTCGCCTACGTCTTCCTGCCGGTTCCGATTCCTCCTCAGGTTCTCGCCCAGATATGAACCTGCAGTCGTCGAATCCTTTCGATCACACTCCTGTCTCCTCGGTGGGTGTGGATCAATCTGCTCCGCTCTCTGTTAGCGGTGGTTCTGGCATGTCTCCCTCTACGTCGCGACTTTCTTCGCCAAAGTTGCCCGAGGAGGTTTCAAGTTGACCCGACTTCATTGTGCCTTCGCACATGTCTTTTATCGGGACCTGTCTCCTCCGTAGTGGTTTTTCGAGACAAGCAGTGGAGTTGCTTTTCTTCTTCAAGGAGGCACTCACTCCACTGGTTTAGCCTCTGTGGCTAAGTAGAAGGTTCTTCTGTCGATGGTGTGCGATCACTCTGTTGCTTCTGTCACTCCTTCGATCACACCGCTTGTGGAGTTTCTGGGGGTCTCTAGCAATGGGTACAAGTCCATGCTTCGGAGACCTTTTTTCATATGTGGTACTGCATTGTTTCGACACTCATCCTTGCCTCTCCAAGCTTGTTCAGCTCTTTTCCTTGAAAAGGCCTAGGACTTTGCAGTTTACTCCAAGATGGACACTTTCATGGGTGCTGCTCTGTTTGGGGGTGGGGAGCGTTCGTGCCTTTATCCTGGATGGATATGCATTTTCTCAATGGATTTGTCTTGCTATTCATGCAGCTTCCGCTTGTCTAGCTACTGGTGATTGTATTACCAATTGTTTTTTCTGCCACGAGGTGCATGCATTGTCTTCCTCTCTGGGCTTTTACTAACTCTGTCATGTTGTTGGATGTTATACTGGCAGCCTACTGGAGAAATGCTACCTTCTCCATTTATCTGCGACAGTTGCAAGAGCCGACAGAGGACCTTTGTCCTACGGGCCTTCTTTCTTTTGGCTCAGGCTGTTGTCTTTCCCAGCCATTCAGCTTTTTACAGGGTCAGTTCCAGCTCCATGCTGTTACTGCCCTTTCTGTCTGTGCATCACACAGAACCATACGCCTCATCTTTCATTGTCTTTTACTAATGTTTGTGATGCTATGGTTGATAAGCCTCGGGACCTCTTCCGTCTGTTCACGGTTCCAGTGCACTTGGGTTATGTGTAGGGTTGGTTATGCGATTCCCTCCAGCCTATTGTCTATTCAGCCTGTAGTAAACAATTGGGGGTAGGTTGATAAGAAATTTAAATTTTATAGTAAATTTCCTTTCTTATTATACCCACCACAATTGTTTACATGGAGGCCCTCCCATCTTCTTATACGGGTAAGAATCCTTCCTCCCTGCTGATCACATAACTCTAACTTTAGCGGATTCAAAAAGAATGAGTCATTAGCGACGCTTATGCGCACTGGCTACGGAAGTCGTGGAGTTGTACTTGGAAGAGAGCATCCCATACTGGGTCTGCGCCGGTTGCACTCGACCCAGTTTTGGCTTATTTTTTCTTGGTGTTTTTGCACCACTTTTCTTTCCCAAATTGCTTGGGAAAGACAAAAATAGAGAGCATATTATCTGAGTTAGGGACTTCCACTGTAGTGCAAGCCTGTAGTAAACAATTGTAGTAGGTATAATAAGAAAGGAAATTTACTATAAAATTTAAATTTCTCAAACTTTCCCAGGAGGCCGACACAATGAAATATGTTAAACACACATCTACACTGAAGAAATTATAAGTTCCTTATTTCACAAATTTCCCCTTGAAGCAAACACAGTGAAATATGTAAATGCACCACTGCATTGTAGGCTCCTTATTTCTCAAATTTTCCTACAAAGCAGACGCAATGAAATTTGTTAAATATGGAGCCAGAAATGTGCACTTTTCTTGGCCTTGAAGGGTGAATCTTTTGTCGCAACTAAAGGATTTGTACATCTCCTTCCTGCCTATTTCAGATGACAGCATTTGAGTCATGAGCTCCCCTTAAACCCCCACTCCTAACTTCCCACCCACCTCCTAATATTGGCCTAGTCTCTCTCCCTCTCTCTCACACTTTCACCCTCTCTCCCTTTCTTTCTCTCAACTATTTCAGAGGTATTGGTGGCACATGTTCCCTGTACCCCTCTGGTTCCAACATAACCTGTTCTGACAATATTCGTGACTTGTGCTCTCCAGTTATGGATTTTGTGTTAGGTAAAGAGCAAACAAGGCACCACTGTAGTACCTTGATTTCAGCATCCAATTAACCCTCTGTCTCTGCAGTGATGGCCTTTGAAATAGTGTTGAATGTTTTGCTATAATGTTCATGGATGTGATTTTATATTATAAAGCCTTGTATTTCTGTTTTTCAGGAAATTGTCAATGATAGTGATTACCTTTCTGATGTTTGCTGCCGCCATTTTTGGAGGAGTTACAAAAGTTGCGAAATCACCAGAATGTTTAATTATATCTCGAGCATTTGTTGGATTGCACAATGGTAAGCAGCCATTTGAAACAAGTTATTGTGGAATAAATAAAAGTCAATCAGTATTTTGAAATATCATGGATTAGCAAATCCCAAATCTCATAATTTAAAGTATCTATTGGCACTTGTAGTTGGAATAAGCAAAGGCAAGTTTCAGTCAGTTTTTTCAGATCACATTTCTGTTTTCTCTCATTTATATTATATTGACTTTAATACCGTGTAGACTTAAAAAATTTATCCCAATTCACAAGAATCTGCTTTGACTCTCTCAAACTCCTGCTACAAAAATCAGCTTTCAGTCTTGAAAGGCATACCAGTTACTTGTTTAAGAATGAATAGGAAATACGTAAAAAAGATTCATCAAATATCAAATAACCATTGGCTCACAGTAAGCATGCTGTTGTCTTTTGTCCAATCAGCATAGCGGATACATAGTGTCTGATTTTTTGATGAATGAATTGAAAACACTCAGTGAGATGAAAAGTTGATAACAATGCCATGAGCAAAATCAGAATCTAAATTTCAAGGTTGTTGGTTGGATAATGAACACTGCAATTCATGGCTCAAGTGTAGTGTTAATTCACATGATGTTCACTGTGATTGATGTAAGAAGGACTTTTCTGTCATAAATATGGGAGAGATAGTGTTGTGTTAGCACATGAAAAGTTAGACGGCAGTCCTTGAAAAACATTGACTAGCATGTATAACAACAGAAATCACCTTTGAATATAGGATGGATATGTCCGTGAAAGGTCTTGAAACCCTTGTATTTCATTTCGCAAAATCTTAGGGACCCTTATTTATACTTACAAGCCCCATATTCCCCAGCTTTGTAGATCTCTTTAGCCCCAGTACTTCTAATATGTAGAGGATATCTATGCTGTTTTAGTGAATATCGGGAATTATCTCATGAGTGTGGAGTTGAAAGTTTTATTTTTCACGAACGCTTGCACACAGGTTAACACCAATGAGATAATTCCAGATGTTCACTAAAATAGCATAGATTTTCTTTTTATTATATGCTATGTGACATTTTACTGCACAATATTCAGCCCAATTCGACTGCAAGCAGTTTCAAGACAATAACAAAGATCTGTTGATAGTATGGTAAAATTGGTTATAACCATATGAACTACTGATTCAATAATAGCAATAACACTACATTCCACAATGGGATGAACATTGGACGTCTTGTCACTTTGAAGCTACATTACTGAATGACAACAAAGGGAGATTGTCCGCCAGTGAGCATATCAAGGGAGATAATATGTTACAACTATACATTAACCCAACAGATGCCTATGTACATACTACAGGAAGACCACCAGTACAACAATAGTCCCTTCATGGCGATGTTCAAGGCAATATCATGCGTCATTTAGGAAGCTACTGAAGGATATTTCTCAATATCCATCGAGTCAGTGAATATTGAGAAATATCTTTTAGATAATTTGCGATAATTCACAGGCTAGCATATAATAAATGTATTTACTCTGTTATATCCAAGCCTTTAGATTAGTCTAATTTGGGCACAATGGCAAATATGCTTCCATTGTCTTGTGACCTGGTGGGAGTGAAAACTTGGTATTTTCACTTTCTCATCATCAGTCTCATACTTTTCTGGGTTTCCCCACTTAGAATCTTAGCTTACAGCCTCTTGTTATAGGTCTTCACTCCTCTTATTGATTCTTCTCCATGAGATAAAGTTTACTCAAAAAGGTTTCTTAGTTTTATTCCAAATCCTTTTTTATAAATGTAAATTATGCATGACAATCAATAGGAGAAGCTACAAATATGAATATATCAGATCTTAAACTTTGAATACATGCTCGTACAGATTTTGCCAGTAAATCCCAGTCTGTGTCAAATACAACACTGTCGATGCAGATTGCTCTTCACTTGTGGCTTTTTAAACTTTTTTATTGGTTGCATTGTTTGAGTAGACTAGGCCCTAAACTCTATTATGTGCAGCGGGGGAAACTTGGCCACACCATATATGTCCGAAACACAGCACAACTTTAAAACGCTGCACAATTTGGGCACAGTTATATTATTTGGACACGTCATTTACCATTGCTTTTCAAGGGAATTTAATGACCTGATAACTTGTTTGACAGAGCTCCAAAAGATCTATCAAACAAAATACAATAAAATAAATACTCCAGAATGTGGGAAAATAATCAAATTCAGGTTTCAGCTTATCTGAACACTCCTGTTAATTGAATATTTTCACTGGCTAGGTGCTATTCAAGGGAATTTAATGACCTGATATCTTGTTTGACAGAGCTCCAAAAGATCTATCAAACAAAATCTAATAAAATAAATACTCCAGAATGTGGGCAAATTATCAAATTTAGCTTTCAGCTTATTTGAATACTCCTGTTAATTGAATATTTTCACTGGCTAGGTGACTGGTTACCCCCCCCCCCCCCACCCCCCACCCCCCCCCCCCCACCCCCCTCAGCCCCCACCCCCCACCCCACCGCTGAAACACTGATGTCAAAATACCGAAATTTCAAGCTGCCCTTTTTCACATAATGCAATTGGGAATTTAACCAATTCAATCTTGTTTGACAGAGCTCAATGAGCTCTGTCAAACAAGGCTGAATTGCTTAAAATTCTAGTTAAATCATGGGGAAATTTGCAGCCTGAAATTAAGATATTTTGACATCAGTGTGCAGAGGGTTAATTAACAGGTCCCACTGTAACTGAAGCACCTGTTGATATATTTCTCATCTTATATTTATATTGTTGATTGTGGCTCAGTTGGTGTGGTGGGAGAGGATTTATGGCCAGGTGACTGGATGTCGTAGACTTGGGATTGACTCCCGTCGAGGCCAGCTTCCAAAAACTTTACAGTTTTCAATCCAGTGACACGGTGTTAGGATGATGCCTGGTGGAATTCCTGCTTGACATAGGCGATATAAATTAAATTCAAGCAGTTGCATCTTCACTGCTCTTTCATTAATTGAGATTCCTGTGTTTAAAAGCTGGGACCATAGACCATTATATTGTTGACTGTTTATATATTTATATGTTCATGTTTGTATCAATAACTTATCATCCCAGTCAAGTGGATGGTTTCATGGTAGTGGAAAACAATTTAGGAATTACATTTGTAATAGTTTATTCTACCCAGGCCTGGAAATAAAGATCTTTGCTCATAACCTGTTAGCAGGTTACGTTATATAACATGGTGGTAACCAATAGGGGAAGAGTGTTGTGATGCTTTTCTGCCTTTGTTTTTACTATCCATGTTGTGTACACCTTAATACTAACATGCGATCTCCCCAAAGCGAGCTCGTTCTGTAGTTTTTGCTATTTATTTTGGAGTTAAATCTGTTAAGATGTACATTGCTTGCCACTCTATCTATATGTGGATGCAATGAGCAACTTTTGAGTTGGTTTAGTCCCAAAATATTGTCAAGTTTGACTGGCAAACATAACCTGTATTTCTTTAACATGCTTTATAATTGGTGTAACTGCCTCTTAACCGAAACAATCATTCACAGGTTATTTCCAAGCTTGTCTGCCCCCTCTGCTTAACCCCACTCCACCCCATCCCCAAACCCAATTCTTTCCTGTAATATTGAGCAGAATGTATGCAAAGGATAATATTTAACTCAATTTTCCTCTTTCAGCAGTCTGAACTACATATTACTCACCTAATCATCATTTCTCTATTGCATCAAAAAAGTAGATGAAATTAGAACCAAGCACAACACTATACATTTTTTCTGAGTTTTTATTTGTCACAATATAGGCAATATTGTGGATCACACTTAACTGGATATCTCTTAATTGAATAACCCTGTTAATTGAATATAACCAGTTTATTCAATTAAGAGATGGAAAACCATTGGCCAAACCTTCAGAACAAATTTTACCTGTTAATTGCATATTGGTTATCCTACTAGCTCTTGTAATTGAATGAAAAATCTTGTAATCGGTCAAGAAATAACTTAAGATAATCACCAAATTCTACTTGTTTATAGACCTTTTTGACCTTGGTAATTATAATACAGACATTTAATTTATTATATCTTGTTGATAGATCCCCATGAGCTCTATTAAACACGATATAATAGGATAGATGCTAAAGTTATCTCTAGAATACAGGAAAGTGACCAAATCCTTGTTAATTGAATATGCCTGTGAAATAAATTATTTTTATTGGGAAAAAATGGCTATTCAATTAACAGGTTTCCACTGTGCCCCTAGAGTCTATTTAGTCTCAGTACAGCTAATGCAGGCAATTCATTTGTTATCTCTTGTTTGACAGAGCTCCATCAGCTCAGGCAAACAAGATATAATAGAATACATGCTCAGTTTATTTCTAAAATACAGGAAAGTGACCAACCTCTGTTAATTGAATATTCCTGTTAATTGATTAATGTTTATTGGCAAAGTGCCTATTCCACTGCATAAAACTGAACTAATAATTCATCAAAGAAGTTGACAGCTGTGCATCATTGCTGTGTTTTTCATATCTCACCATATTACAAGAGTTCTAGAAAGTTTCTTATTTTATTATGAAGGTCTTGGTATCAGTTTCACGTCACTCTTCCTGAATGAAATATCACCAAAGAAGATTCGAGGAGCTATTGGCACCTGTAACCAGCTGCTCATTACCATTGGCATATTGTTCTCACAGATAATGGGATTGGAAGAAGTGTTAGGTAAAACTTGATTATTACTGTGGAATCCACTTACTTGTATTGGAGCGTGGTGGCTTAGTAGTTAGAGTATCAGACGTCAAACTGACAGGTCCATGATTTGATCCAGACCAGGGGTACCTGCATTGTGTCCTTGGGCAAGGCACTTAATCCCAATTGCCCACATGCGGGTATGGTGGTGCTGTGTACTAAGGCATACTGCATCATGTGCGGAGTTAGTACATTGGGGAGTCTGACATTTGCTCTCCACTCCTTGGTGATTCTCTCCGGATAATACGTATTCCTCCACCTGTAAAACTGACCAAACACAAGTTGATCCTGGCTGTCAAAAGTGTCTTTAAACTGCAATAAATAAATAACCAAATTTTGTATCTTTTCATTGAAAAACCCTGTTAATTGTATGCAACTTACAAACATCGAACCATTTACCATAACTTTGGTACAAATGTGACCTGTTAATTATGCCCCGACCTTCGAAGGAGGATTCGGGGGTCTGGTGGAGAGTCTGCCTATTCGCCTGTCCATACAAATGTTTTGGATTGTAATTTCAAAGCCTTCAATCGGATATGGATCTCCTTTGGTATGCTGATAGACCCATATGGAGGAATGGATATGCACAAGGAACAGCTTCCATCCAATAATTTTTGCCAGAGTTATGGCCCTTTTTCACTCTTTCGAGTTAGAAAATTTTTTGCCATGACGTTATGACACCGTCAGGGGCATATGCCACGCTTCGCATTGCTGTTGTTGCATTTACTTGAATAAAAAATTTTATAATCTGTCAAAGAATTACTCTAACATCTAATGAGTTTCACACATTTATAGATATTTTTGGCCTCCATATAGATATTTAATCTATTATATCTTGTTTGACAGAGCTCTGTCAAACAAGATATATAGAATAAATGCTCAGGTTATAGCTCAGGAGTATGACCCAATTCCTGTTGAGTGTATACTCCTGTCATTTGAATATTTCTCCCTTTCAAAGTGGCTATTCAAATAACAGGATTCCACTGTATCTGTTTTGGGGGGGGGTTTTTGGTTGTTTTTTGGGGTTTATTATTTTTTATTTTTTTTGGGGGGGGAGGGCGTGTTATTGGAGAGTTAATTAACCTTCATGATGAACTTGGCAAAAGCTGAGAGCAAGAGTTGTTTCAGTTTTTGTTTTTGCAAAAGTGTTATCACTCACATGAAAGTGGACTGGAAATACTCCTGCAAGCAAATCAAATGTTTTGGTGTTTTTTGTCTTTTTGTTCTGTTTTTTTTTCAAATGTTGAAATATTGTTTTACTTACCAATTTTAAAAATAAGCATTGCTTGTTTTATAAATGTGGTATCATTTCTAGTTTGTGTTTGAAGAGAGAGAAAATAACATAGTCCAGGCACCTGAAATAAAAAAAACACTTGCTACCTGGCCTTGCATTTTGAAATAATGTTTAGGCATACTTTAGGGGTGTCACGGCCTACTTTTGAACAATTCTAAACTGTTTAGAACCAAATGATAAAACTAAATTTTAACAACTATAACAAAATACATTCATCAAATCAAAGCAGCAATCAGACAAGTCATAGCCAGACAAGTGTGGATGTTGGTAGACGGTTAAATGCTATCACCAATAATTAGATCAGGTTTACAAGCTTTATCAATAACACCACTACAAAAAATCAATGCCATCTGACCAGCTTTCCCAAATGGTATCCACTCATATAACATGGCTTTAGTCTTTGAACCAAGTTTACACAGTAACTTTGACCTGACATTTTTAATTTTCACTGCATTGGTTGTTATTAGCTCAACTTGACAAAGTCAAGCTGAGCTATTGCCATCACGTCTTGTCCGTCAGCGTACGTACATACGTCCACAATTTCCTTTGGCACACCGCACAGGTCGCATTTATGATCAGATCACTTTGAAACCTGGTATGCTTGTTTGGGGTAGATGGGAGCTATCAATTTTCTTCCATTTCCATCAAAAAATGTTGCCGTTGGCAACGTTCTTTGAACTTAGTTCAGTCAGACCTCAATATTTCCATTTGGCACTCCCGACAGGGCACATTTATCATCAGATTGCTTTGAAACCTGGTATGCTTGTTTGGGGTGACCTCTTGATGGGAGCTATCGATTTTCTTCCATTTCCATCAAAAATAGTTGCCGTTGACAACGACCTTTTGATGAACTTAGTAAAAACTTAGTGCAGTTAAGCATCAATATTTCCTTTTGACACACCCTGCAGGGCACATTTATTGGATCGCTTGGAAACTTGGTGTGCTTGTGTGGGGTGACATCTATATGGGAGCTCTTGATATTCTCCCATTTCTGACGAAAAATGTTGCCGCTGACCTTTGAACTTAGTTTAGTCAGACCTCAATATTTCCCTTTGACACACCCTTCAGGGCACATTTATGATCGGATCACTTTAAAACTTGATATGTGTGTTCGGGTGACCTCTAGATGTGAGCTATTGATTTTTTTCATTTCCATAAAAAATTATTGTCGTTATCACCAGCCTTTGAACTTACTGCATTTGTGCAGCAACTTATCCCTTTTGCACTCTCTGCAAGGTATATTTATGAATTTCCATAAAAAAGAAAAAAAAAAAACCATTGCCACAAGCAATGACCTTCAAACTTAGTGCATTTGTGCATTAACATCTTCCTTTGGCATGCCTCAGAGGGCATATTTATTATCAGGTTGTTTTGAAACTTTGTATGCTTATGCAGGGTGACAAAGATTTTGATTTTCTTTTCATTTCCATCAAAAACTGTTGCTGTTAGAAACAATCTTTAAATTTATTGCATTTGTGCATCAGCATTCTTCTTTGACATGGCCTACATGGCACATTTATCATAGGATTGTTTTTGAACTTGGCGTGCTCATTAGGCAGGACCTCTAGATAAGAGCTGTTGATTAGCATTCATTTCTGTGAAAAAAGTTGCCGTTTACAATAACCTCTGAATTTACTGCATTTGTGTATCAACATTCTTCCTTTAGC
Source organism: Pictodentalium vernedei (assembly GCA_031216915.1). NCBI lineage: Eukaryota > Metazoa > Mollusca > Scaphopoda > Dentaliida > Dentaliidae > Pictodentalium > Pictodentalium vernedei. The sequence continues at coordinate 232,610,465 of CM062290.1, read as the reverse complement.
CAGCCTTATAGTTTACATTTAAAATGCATGGATTACTCTGACATTGTGCACACACAATGCTGTTATGTTTAAATTTCACCAAATAACATTGGTACCAATGATCTTCAATTTTGCCATTTCACTTATAACTTACCAAGTTCAAGTTTGTCAAGTTGAGCTACAGTGTCATTGACACTTTCATTTCAAACTCTCTTCTGAATAGAAACTTATCTAAAATCTCCAACAAAATTCTTTTCCCTAGTGTTCTGATGTGATGATAGCAGATGAACATTGTCATTACGTTTCAACTGTAAACATTGATTTAACAAAAGCCTGTTTAGTTTGGTTGTTTGTATTAACCCTCTATGCAATGGTGTCAAAATGTCTAAAATGGACGCAGGAAATCTTTTCCATAAAGCTGCTAAAAATTTTACCAAATTGGTCTTGTTTGACAAATCTGGTGGAGTTCTGTCCAACAGAATTGAATTGGTAAAATTCCAAGGTGCATTATGGGAAAAATATTGCATACTTTGATAACCGTATACTGAAACAAAGCCTATATTGGCAGCCAAGACTTGCCTAGAAACAGTTACAAAGCCACAGGACTTTGCCCATCAAAGTGCAATGGAAATGTATAAAAAAAAACAGACCCCTAGTGGTTAACAAGGACTCTCTGTTGGGAGGTGCAATGAATAGAGATTGCTCGTTAGAATTACTCATACCAAGCAGAATTCATGTTGGTTCAACAATCATGTAACAAGCTTGTTCTATTGAGGACTCCGAAGCTTTATTTTAGAGGCAAAACCTTCTTAAAAAATAATCAAGTTGAAATGTTGATTTTTGTGAAAGCTGCTAGCTGTATATCGGCATCATCATATCGCTCTTACATTTAGGTGATATGTCCTGGAAACAATCATTATAACCCTCTGGCCACTGACCTTAAAATACTTATGTTTCAGACTGCAAATCTTTCCCACAATGTAGTTTGGAATTTCCCGTAAATCAACAAGGAATTTTACTAATTCAGTCCTATTTGACAGAGCCCAAGGAGCTCTGTCAAACAAGATAGAAGTGGTTAAATGTCCATTATGGGAAACACTATCAGGTTGAAAGTTTGATATTTCAACATCAGTGTGTAGAGGGTTAACTCTTTCAACATGAGATGCCTATTTCCGGTTCAGGAACAGGATACGTCATAATTTCATTAAGTAGGATGGCTACTGAGTGAACGTGTGTGGTAGAACAATTAATATTTTCAACGTGCAGCCTGAAGGCTGCACATTGAAAATATTAATTGCTCTACCCCCAAATAATGGATATGGTCTCTTCCAATTTCTGTCTTTTAACTGGCATGGAAGGTACCACCTGTGATCAAAGGGTGAAGCTGCTTTCAGTAATATTGATTAACTGGTAGAGTGCCAGATATTTCTTACTTACTAAAATTTGTTCACAAGCCTTTGCCTTGTTACAATTTATGGGAGAGTGCCTATATGCACTCTCCCATACATTGCAACAAGGCAGATTCATACAGGTGAAATTATTTCACGTCAAAGATAATGTGAACCACATCACCTGAATATGAAACAGACTAGAATCAACGACCTGAGTTGGAGCTGAAGATGCTTATGAAATACAGGAAAAACTTCAACAAGATCATTGATTCCCGTCCCCTATACTCTACCTGCATTGTGTTCTGTATTCATACTATAAGCAAACACTTCAGAATGAAGTGGGCGAAGCCGATATTTTAAAAGAAAATATCACCTTCGGCGGTCTGTTTACATTCTTGTGTGACACTGTTTTGTGTTGAAGCATTTCATTCACATCATACTGTTACTCAGGTGAATAATGAACAATCTGATGTATGTTTAACCCTCGAAATACAGTATTCATTTTTTTTAAAATGTTTTATAGGGACAAAAGAACTATGGCCTATTCTATTTGCACTTAATGCAGCTCCAGCATTGTTTTGTTTGGTATGTTTTCCATTCTGCCCAGAAAGTCCACGATTTTTACTTATTAATCGAAAGAAAGAGGAGGAAGCCAGAACTGGTGAGTAATATACAAGTAGTATATGTAGTATATGGGAAGCTGTCTTCTAATGTGGATTGCCAATGTTAGAAATTGAATTAGTAAGTTAAAGTTAGTTGGTTGAACAGTCATGTAGACTACTAATGTGGAGATCAGATTTAGTGAGGTAGTGGGTGAACCGGGTCAGGGGAAATAATTTGAAAAAAATAAGTTGACGATTTGATTAAACCAGAGTTTTCATTATGCAAAAATACCCTTATACTATTTGTTTGAAAGCACCCCTTTCAAGTAAATAAATTAACTTGAAGGCTCCAATTCAGACTTTTTCCAAAAGGCATGCGCTGCAATGTCATTTTCTATATATTCATTAAAATTTGGTTTCTCAGAAGGACAAAGGTGAAGTTTGTGTTCACATGTTCTGTTTATAGTATGTGCATCCAGGCAATTTAATTTTGGCTGGTCATTGACAATACATGTGCTGTGGGGTTTATTGGAAGCATAACTGCTTTATTTAAAATAATACAAATTCTCAAATATTGCTAAAATAATGCACAGTTGTTGTTGGTGGTAGTCAGTCATTCATTTGGACAGCAGCGAAGGTCTAAATTATTTCCACATGCATTCAGAAATTATATCACATCCTTGGTTACTTGTTGTGAATTCCTCCAATCAGTTTTGGGCAACTACGTTTATCACTTCACGATCTTGTATTTTCTGAAACTTTGTATTTAATGTTTAAGTAATTTTGCATTGATTCTGATGTCTTTTTTAATAAAGTGTTTATTCACGTGCTCTTTCACATACAAGCAAAATAGTCAGTTGACGTGAAATAGTAATATTAGGAATATATTTTGAGGGCAACATGTTAAACTGTTACTTTACCCTCAAGTCCTCATTTTTATGTTAATAGCACTATCTATACATGTTCACACAGCTATAAATGTCTTAACCCTTTACCTAACGAATCGCCCGCATCTGCCCACGTAATATGCAAATTCAGCAGTTGAAAAAATATTATTTTTCAAAAAATTTCAACAAAGCCATATCATGTGACCCCTAATTGGAATGAGCTCGTCGAGCTCATTCCAACGAGGGGTCACATGATATGGTTTTGTTGAAATTTTTTGAAAAATTTGAAAAAATGATCTTTAAAATAATAAATTTTGATATCGTCTGCATTGGGTATAGGGTTAACCATGTTCCTGCATAATTGTTGGCTGCCTGTACAGGCGGTCAATAATGATGAAAAAAAACTGTCAAGATAAATGCATCCTACTAGTAGAGTTTTCAAGGAAGAATATACTTGAGACAACTTATTCAGAGCAATATAAAAGGAGCAGTTTGTAGCTGTATAGGGGCTTAAGGGTTTCATGTAGAATCTTAATGTGGGTAACATATATGTTGGATGCAACCATCCATTACATGTTTATTACTGTTCTGGGTTATCATATTTGATTGGTTTGTTGAGTAAAGATTCTCTTGATGTGGAATGCTGATGTGGGAACAGATATTAAACACTAGTTGAGAAAAATGTGACAATAGTTTCATGGTTCTAACAGACACTGTCACTCCTGTCTCTTGGAACTCTTGTTTTTTTTGTATCTGATGTGTGATTTTTACTTGTAGCCTTACAGAAGTTACTTGGTTATGACAATGTTGATGATGAAATGGAAGAAATGAGAATTGAGGCTAAACAGCAGCAGTCTGTTGAATCATTTTCTTTGAAAAAGCTGTTGACAACTCCAGAATTGAAACTTCCAGTTATTATTGCTGTTATTCTGTTTGTTGTCCAGCAGTGGTCAGGAATCAATGCTGTAAGTAGCAATATTAATTATACCATGATTGCTGTGTATTTTCAATGTTACCCAAGACAATACCGACATTGAGAAATGTTGTAGATACACCATGTGTAGAATCTTGCCTACGTGTTATAATGTAATATGAGGATGCATCCGATTGGTCATTACACATCTGATTGATGTTATGATGTGAATGAAATGCTTCAGCACAAAACAGTGTCAAGCAAGAATGTAAACGAACCAACAAAGGTGATATTTTTCTTTAAAAATATCAGCTTCATCCTCTTAACCATTAAGGGCCTGGGGAATTTTATACATTTTCACTATACTTTGAAAGTCTACCTCCATTGGCTTTGCAGTTATTTCTGGGCAAGTCTTGGCTGCCTCTTTAGTCAGCGAAGACTTGCCTAGAAACAACTGACAAGGTACTCAAAAAACAAGTTTTGAGTTTACCCAAACAATGCATGTTGGGGCACCTGTTCCTTTGCATTAAAAAGTTATCAAAGTCAGAATTAGGCCCTTAAGGTCTAATTCAAGTTTAATGGTGGTATAAATACAGAATACTACTCTGTTAGAGTACGCGGGACAGGAATCAATAACCCTTATTGGAGTTTTTTGCATGAAATACATGAAAAATTTCCAACATGGGTCATTAATTCCAGTGACTTGTACTCCACCCTTGTTATGTTCTACATTATTACCAGTACTCTATGTGTACTATTTTTTTCAACTCTCTGCTCTTATATACCAGTAAAAATTAAAAATGATGGTGACCCAAAAAAGGTTTACAGATGACCCATTTTAGCTGCTACAATCACCTCTATAATTTTATCTGGCAATGTCAGTTGGTTGGTGTCTGTCTATCAGGTAGTTTGTGACCAGCAGGTTTTTAAAACTCAATAACTTTAAAAATCCTACTAAAGTCAGATTCATTTAACTAACATTTATTTGTTTCATTGTATTAATTCAAACCGGCCATTAACTCTTGTAGATTATTACAGTTTAATTTGAACAGTAATTTGACATGATCATATTTCAACAATATTAATTTAAATTATAATCAATTAACACAAATCAAGATGCTGAAACCTAGATGTTTGTTGTTGTTTTTTGTCAATTTAATTAAAAAAACAAATCAAGATTAGTCTTGATTGTTTTGTTGCAATATTTGGTATTCAAATGTGTCGTATTGATGTTTAGCCGCATGTTCAATGCAGGTGTTATTCAGAATACTTTTGTCAAAGTTATTGTCCTTTACAGAAGTGGAATTTCTTTCATTTTTACCATCAGTTACAGATTAGATGCGATCTCACAATTTTTTTTAAGGTAACCCCATTTTTAAGATTTTGTAAGCAAGATAAAGACAGAGTGATATTGAGATGTATGTATACACATGTACCAATGTTAATGCTAAGGCTGTTATAAACATTTTAGAATCCTGCAGTTTATTTCATAGGTTTCTTTCAGCAGTCTGATGATAGTCTGTGAGACACACTTTTAGAAAGGGGTTCAGAGGCAGTGTATTACATCACAGCTGTTCAACATAGTCAAATAAATTGAACATTATAATAAAATAGAAATATGATTCTGGGAAAGTTAATAAATGAATACAATAGCAATTAGAATAAAGATATTTGTCTAAAATTCAGTAATGTAAATATCCTGCAATGAAGATAAATGGAAAGTCGGTTGACATAATTCTTTTTAGATGAATAACAGGCAAACAACATAATAATTCACTCAGTTTGTATGGGCTTGCTATCAACTATAAATAGGGTTGGGCAGTCCTTCAATTCTGAAAAACCCAGATGTGCCTTCAATTGCTTGATGCTTTCGAGATTTAGCCGCACATTTTTTTAGGGGGGGGGGGAGGGGGGGAGGGGCACTACATAATAACATCAGCAAATGGACATGTAACCTGTAAGTCAGCTAATTTCTCTATGTAATATCATTAATTGATTTTATCATGTAACGAAGACTTACCCCAACATTTTGTTTCTTGTTTCGTCCGCCAAATTTCCAAGAAAAGGTTTTGTGTAATTTGACTCAGATTTGTAGAAATTTGCTACTTATCCAATAAAATTGTACACATAAACATTATTTTCAGTTTCAAATAGATTTTGAACAGGTATTTTTCCGTGAATTATGAAATTATAACACAATATATATTTAACCTGTTTACACACAACTTATCTCAGCATGAGAAAATGCTAGAATAAAAACCAAAATTCCCTGACAGTTGAAGATGCTATTCTGATTGACATATGTACATGCCTATGACGCTTTGTTTCTCTCGCTGCATTTTCATTTCATAAATGATCTCAAACTGACAAGAGTCCATTGAACACGCCTCTGACACACTTTAAGAGCTGACTGACAGACTAATCTTGATTTGTTTTTTTAATTAAATTGACAAAAAACAACAACAAACATCTAGGTTTCAGCATCTTGATTTGTGTTAATTGATTATAATTTAAATTAATATTGTTGAAATATGATCATGTCAAATTACTGTTCAAATTAAACTGTAATAATCTACAAGAGTTAATGGCCGGTTTGAATTAATACAATGAAACAAATAAAAGTTAGTTAAATGAATCTGACTTTAGTAGGATTTTCGAGGCATGCTCTTGATCGCTTGCTGGTTTTTAAATCTGCATGTGCCATGGTGTGCAAGCACCAAAGCGTGTCTCAAAATCGAAATACTGGTTGGGGAGGGAAAGCAGATTATATGTGTATGATACCAAAGTCTGAATGTTCAAAGTGAAAATGGCAACCATTTCAAATAATTTCTACCTTACTGGCACACAGCAGTGCTGTGCAACATTCATTTCTGTCAGACATTTTATGGTTTTCTCTCTTCATACTAAGCAAGGGTGTTCCCTATCTTTGCTTTAAAAAGTTTTAACCCTTTTACTCAAACCAACTAGAAGACACAACACTTGCATTTTTTCTTTTTTCATCCCCCACAAAAGGAAGTTTATGGGGATATATTGATAGACTCCATCCTTCTATCCATCTGTCCATCTGTCCATCTGCCCATCCATCTGACCATCCTTCCAGGCTCATATCTTCACAACCGATGGCCAGATTTCCATGAAGCTTCACTTGTTTACAGCCTATGATAGTCATTTGATGCCCAATGAAAGCTGACTGCACCTTTCTCCTAGAGTTATGCCCCTTTGACTTGGATTTTTTCAAGTAAGTCAGCATATCACCAAAAGTTGTTCATAAACTTCAGCAATTACCAATGGATTTCAAATATTCTTTGGTGTGTGGGCTCACAAGATGTTTAAGTGAAACAGGGTCACATATCAGCTTCACACATAAAAGTTTTTCAGGACAAACTTATTCAAGTTATTTTTGGTGTGTGACCTCACAGGATAATAAAATGAAATGAGTTTACATACCAGCCTTGCCCAACCTATTTTGCTGAAGTTAGCCCCAATTTACCGTAATTTGTTTTAGTAAATCAGCATTCAATCAAAAGTTGTCTGAGGTTTTTTTCAAACATTTTTTAACTGATTACCACCCTACAGCCTATTCCAATTAGCTTTTGTTTCTGGTCTTACAGGACAATGGAGTAAAAAGAGTTTGCATTCCGGCCTCACCTGACTATTTTTGCTGCAGTTACCCCCAGTGTTCCCTACTGATAAAAATCTGAAACTCTTGCTTTAATGGCACCCTTCTCAGAAAGCTTTCTTGGTGAGGGATACCAGTGTGGTATACTTGTTTTTAATAACTCAAAATTTTCTTTATTTTTCATCAAAAGCATAGCTTTTGATCCCTGACTGTTCATGATCATAATGAGCTTGTTCCTTTAAGAGGGTCATAAGCTAATGTTTTGGAGATGAAAATTAAACAAATTTGAATTGTGATTTTCATGTGTTGTGCAGCCAGATTTTTCCATTACATTATGAAAGTCTGAAAGGCCATATCCTGGAAGCAGATTGACAGTTGGTAATTATTTTTAGTGTGAGCAGACCATTATGAAAGTATAAAAACCAACAGAACTCCTTTTTTATCTTCTTTCATTATTCAAATATAAATCTGGGCAAAACAATGTCATGTGAAAAACGTTTCAAAATAAGACTCAGTACATTCTACAACAAAATGTGTTTGGTTTTCTCTGGAAATGTAGTGTTTAACAGAATATCAGTATTAAAATTGAATAATTTTCTTCCTTAAGCTGCATAGATATCTGTATTGTACTATTTTTGGAAATCTCACCATTCACATTTCCCTAAAATTTCTGATCATGACACATTAACTGGCTGCTAACTAGAAGCCCATACTTGATCGTTACTGAAGCTGCATGATTTCTACACTAAGAATACAAGAAATTTATTGAATTTACAAGTCTTTGATTTGTAAATTCTATAAATGTCTTGTATTCTTAGTGTAGAAATCATGTTCAGTTAGACACTCTCCAATAAACTGTGACAGAAAAAGTATTGATGAACAAATTCTTATTGCCAAAAAGTCTTCCACTTGTTAAATAGTCAAAATGACATACTCTAAATGCATCAGTACTGTGCCTAATGCAACAAGAAGAACACACTTACTAAAAAACTTTTTGTTTTAATAACCATACTATTTTCTTTTTGTCTCAAAAAACATAGCTTATGCCCTCCTCATTGATTGTTATAAACTATGTTTTAGAGGCAAAATTTGAAGAAGTAATAAAATTTTAATGGTAATTTTTGTGCCACCGAGTTATGATTGATACATATGTTAAAGGATTAAGTGATTATCCCTGATTAGACAGCCCTTGAATGTTTTGAGTGAACCTTATGTTTTTGCATGGATACTGACAATTCTCACATGAATGGGCACAAGAAAAATGTTTTTCCACTAGCAGCTGTGCCACCTATTTTCAAATCCTTATAATGAGATAATCATTGGTTTCCAAGCAAAAACAAGAGATTCTCTTTTTTATTATGCATGCTTCAGAAAATTATAGGCCTATCTGATAGTACCATTGATAAATCAATCAAACCTCAAATCATCTGATCGTTGTCTACCAATTTTCCTGCTGTCTTCTGTGTAGGCTATTTTTAAACCGATATAGCAAATTTTAGTTCCAAAATGGTTCGAAATTGTTTTAGATTAAGAATTTAAGAAAAATTTAATAAGAAGACAAGCACTGTGGGATAATATTTAAGTTCCACAATTTTAGTGAATTTTTATTGCCGACAGTCTGGATAATTTGATGTGACATAAATACAGCTGTCCTACTTCACTGCTGTGAAACCATTTTGCCAATATCTTCCAGCATAGAGATATCAAGGCTTACAACCTTCACAATTAATTTATATTTTACAGCTTAGTGTATATGAAAAAAATAATTTGTTTATTTTTCAGGTATTCTCCTATTCTGTTTTCATCTTCGAACAAGCTCTGATTCCATCTAACATTATTCCTTATCTGGTTGTTGGAACTGGTGTCATCAATGTTATCATAACTATCATTTCAGTAAGTATTTTGTTGGCTTTAACCCTTAAAGGCCTATTTCCGACTTTTCAGACCTCAGAACAGGTGCCCTTGACATGTCATCATGGGTTAGTCCTGCTGACAATAAACAAAGTATATAGGCAGTGGTTTCTAGCCAAGACTTGACTAGAAATCACCATTAAAGCACTGGACAGGTATGGGCTGTGGTCAGGTGTGAATTCAGGACAATTGTCCAGGCCCTTAAGGGTGAACCCTTCATTTTACAAATCAGCCTCATCTTCCTACTTAATATACAAATTGAGCAGTTAAAATAAAAACTATTTTTCAAAAAATTTTAACAAAACCGTATCATGTGGCCCCCTCATTGGAACAAGCTCATCAAGCTTGTTACAGTGAAGGGTCACATGATATGGTTTTGTTGAGATTTTTTGAAAAAATAATATTTTAAATTTAAAATTTTGATATTGTGTGCTTTGGATAAAGGATTAAAACCCTGATAACATTCCACAGTGCTAAAGCAGTCAGTCCAGATTAGCCCTTACATTATGTGACATGTAGAAAACACTTGTGAATATTTTTTCACATTGAAAGAACTTAAATAATTTTTTGCTTTTCTGTAATACTTTGCTCTCTCAATGGAATGAGCTTGATAAGCTTGTTTAGGTGATGCATCATGAGCTAAAGTTGAAATAGTTTAAAAAGAATTTGTCACATTTTTTTTTTGAAACACTGTTCGAACTAATATAGACTATTTATTAGATCAGAGAGTTCATCACTTACCTAACATGACCCGTGGACAATGCTTGCATAAGAAATTCTAAAATAAAGACTAAAAAAGATCAAAATCTGTTTTTCAGGCCCTCCCACATGGTCAATTTGTGTTTTTTATTACCAATGCTCACTTAAAAAGATTAAAGTTGACTGGTATGTGTCAAAAAGAGTAGGTCCCCATGAGGAGGAACAAACTTTGAAATTTCTGGGTATAAACCTCGACGAAAATCTGTCTTACCATGCCCACGTATCTAAAGTCAGCTCCAAAATAAGATGGGCAAACTATGCACTAAACAAAGTAAAAAAGATATTACCACATGAAGCTCTGAAAACCTTATATTATGCCCTAGTCCATTGCCATCTGGTATATGGTATCCAGATTTGGGGCTCTTCAAGAACTGTAAGGAAACTTTTCAAACTACAGAAACGTTCACTCCGAATTATAAATAATAAAAAATATAATTCGCACACAGACCCTCTTTTCTTGAAAGACAAGATTCTTAAAGTGAACGACATGTTTGTTTACCAGGCCTGCCTTTTTATATTTGACTATAAACAAAACAAACTCCCCCAGTCCCTGAATAATTACTTCAGCATTGTTCACAACCCATCATATATGAACACCAGACAAACGGGGCAATTACGGATAAGCAAAACACGGACAAGATCGGTTGATAAATTACCCATGTATGCGTACCCGAGGTTATGGAATGAACTGGGTGACGAATTTCATAACTTAAGTAACCGCAATGAATTTAAAAGAAAACTAAAATTGAAATATTTGTCGATAATGTCCAATGTAACAATCCATATTGCCCCGACTGTAACGCGTAGTTACTTTTAATACAGACGCCATTATTATCATTCATAGGGCCATCTAAACTCTCCTCAAAATATCACCTCTCTCACCAGGGCAACTATTATCCACATCTTCCCCTTAGTTTAAAACAATATTTTATCAAAGAAGGAGTAGCATCTTAGTTTGAAATACCTCTGAGTATCTCGTCCCATCCATCGTTTCTCATTGTGGCCTTCCGGGTGTGCTGAAAGCGGACTTAAATTAGTGGACTACTAATTTATATTGGGGTCATGGGTCAAGGCATAGTGAACATTGTCTAGTCTCGAGATAATCTGCAGTGTTGAAGATAGCATACTCACTACAAGGGGATGGCAGGTAGACAGCCAATCTGGCTATGTCATCTCCATGCGGTATGTTCATTTGCACCATGTTTTGTAAGAACAGTTTTGTAATCTGCCCTGTTATAGATGTACGTTTATACCGCAAAAATAAAGAATCTAATCTAAAAAATCTAAAAAAAAATTTCCCCAAGTTCATAAAATGGATAAAATATGCCACTGCCTATATTATTCTACAGATTATCCCTTGACACATTGATATCATTATATCAATATTTCAAGAAGCAAATTTTAAGCTGCAACAAGCAGCTCTATATGTAGCATTGTCAGTCTGTGACCAATGAGTTTTGAAACTCAGTAACTTTTAAAATAAAGGCGGAAATGACATATTTTGTATGCAGGTGTATCTTATCTGTGTCTGGCCCCATGCTCAATGCAGGTGTTATTCCAAGAATATTGGCAGAGTTATTGCCCTTGATGGACTTCTAATTTGTCTTTTTACCATCCGTCTCAGCTTAAGCCCAAAGCTTGCAATTTATTTTCTCAGAATGGAACATGGAAGTTAAGCAATTCTGTCTCATTGAGCTTTGTCAAACGAGAAAGAATTGGTTGAATTCTAGTTATGGGAAAAATTGTGGCTTGAAATTTCGATATTTTGACATCAGTGTGTCTAAAACATGAAACAAACCAAGTTTATGAACCTCAGAAGGTAAGGAAATAATAATTACAAAATAAAAAAACACCTAACTGCATTCATTTTTATGAAAAAATTCTTCTTCTCTCATTGGAAAAAAGTCAACAAGCTTGTTCCAGAGAAGGATCTCATAAAGTATGTTTTGTGGGAAAAAAATTGAAAGCATACAATTTGGGGGTTAGGTAAAGAGTTAAAAAATGATGGAAGCTAAAGTACCTTTTATTTTCTTACTTTTCCAATATTCATCCCTCTGTACAAGGAGCTCTATCAAAGAAATTATAATTTGTTAAATTTTAGACTTATTTAGGAAAAATATGTAATGAAAGAAAATTGTACATGTATTATATTAACAGTCAGCTGCTAGAAGTTAATACAGCTGAATCATTTTACTCTGAAGCCCACTTAATTGGATATCTCTCAGTTGAATAACCCTATTAACTGAATATAACTTTCAAACACAAAACAGTCTGCCATACCTAGAGAACAAATTTGACCTGTTAATTGCATATGAGTTATAGAACAAACTTATCTTAAGAGAATGAAATATGTAATAATAGGTTGAGAAATTATCCCAACAATCACCAAATTTCCTTTGTTTACAGACATATTTGGCCTCAGGACATTCAACACAGGCATTTTATCTATTATAGCTCTGTCAAAGAAGATATAATAGTTTTATTATTATATCTCTAGAATACATGAAAGTGATCAAATACCTGTTAATTGAATATTCCTGTTAATTGAATAATTATCATTGGCAGTGTGGATATTCAATCAGCACGGTTCTACTGTAGCTGAATAACCAATTTGTAAGCCAAAAAAATCCAAATTACGTGAATATACTATAGTACCGTGCCTTATCACCTAAAATAAAAATTGCAATATTGAGTGACTGCAAGGAAATTTATATTTTTAATAATATATAAGTCCCATTAACCCATTTCCCAACGAGTCAGCCTCATCCACCTGCGTAATATTCAAATATCAGCAGCTGAAAAATATTATTTTTCAAAAACTTTCAAGAAAACCATATCATGTGATCCTTCTTTGGAACAAGCTCATCGACCTCGTTCCAATGAGGGGTCACATGATATGGTTTTGTTGAAATTAAAATAATACATTTTGATATCATCTGCGTTGGGTAAAGGGTTAAAAGGAGCATTCATACCACCAGTACTTCAGAAACTTCTTATTTTCCAAATTTTTTCAAAAGACAAGTCACTCTGCTTTTTAGCTTACTGAAGGGAGCTTAACTTATCACTTGCCGTCTGTCGTCGTCGTCCGTCCGGCGTCGTGAACATTTTTCAAACGACTTCTCCTCTGAAACTGCTAGGTCGATTTGCTTGAAACCTGGTATGGATGTTCATTACCATATGTCAATTCAAGTTTGTTCAAATGAAATGGCCACGTCCCTTAGGGGCTGTGTATGGGGCATAACTCTGATAGCACCATATGAATTATAGAAAAATTATTAAAAAATCTTCTTCTCCAGAACCAGTGGGCAGAATCTTTTGATACTTGGTACGCAGCATCTTGGTATGGGTCTGATTCAAGTTTGTTCAAATCGGCCCCCTGGATTCATATTTGGACTCACTATAGAAGCCCAATTTCGAACTTAGTACATTTCAGGCAAATTCCTTAAAAAATCTTCTTCTCCAGATCCAGCAGGCAGAATCTTTTGATATTTGGTATGCAACATTGTGGGGTGGATCTGATTCAAGTTTGTTCAAATCGGCCCCCTGGATTCATATATGGGCTCAATATAGAAGCCCGAATTCGAACTTAGTGCATTTCAGACAAATTTCTTAAAAAATCTTCTTCTCCAGATCCAGCAGGTAGAATTTTTTGATATTTGGTATGCAACATTGTGTTGTGGATCTGCTTCAAGTTTGTTCAAATTTGCCCCCTGGATTCATATTTGGGCTCAGTATAGAAGCCCGAATTCGAACTTAGTGCATTTCAGGCAAATTTCTTAAAAAATCTTCTTCTCAAGATCCAGCAGGCAGAATCTTTTGATATTTGGTATGCAACAGTGTGGGGTTGATCTGATTCAAGTTTGTTCGAATCGGCCCCCTGGGTTCATATTTGGGCTCAGTATAGGAGCCCAATTTGAACTTAGTGCATTTCAGGCAAATTTCTTTAAAAATCTTCTTCTCAAGATCCAGCAGGCAGAATCTTTTGATATTGGGTATGCAGCATGCTTAGGGGGTGAGATTCAAGTTTGTTCAAGCCAAGTCCCTGGGTTCATATTTGGGCTCACTGTGGTAGCCGGAATTATAACTTAGTTCAAAATGAGGAATTTTCTTTAAAAATCTTCTTCTTCAGATCCAGCAGTCGGAATGTTTTGATATTTGGTATGCAGCATCCTTAGGGGGGTGAGATTCAAGTTTGTTCAAGCCATGTCCCTAGGTCCATATTTGGGCTCACTGTGGGAGCTTGAATTGTAACTTAGTTCGAAATGAGGAATTTTCTTAAAAAATCTTCTTCTTCAGGTCCAGCAGTCAGAATGTTTTGATATGTGGTGTGTAGCATCCTTGGGGGGTAAGATTCAAGTTTGTTAAAGCCAAGTCCCTGGGTCCATATTTGGGCGCCCTGTGGGAGCCCGAATTATAACTTAGTCAATTTGAGGAATTTTTCTTTAAAAATCTTCTTCAGCAGTTGGAATGTTTTGATATTTGGCATGCAGCATCCTTACGGGGTGAGATTCAAGTTTGTTCAAGCCAAGTCCCTGGGTTCATTTTTGGGCTCACTTTGGGAGCCCGAATGATAACTTAGTTCAAAATGAGGAATTTTCTTTAAAAGTCTTCTTCTTCAGATCCAGCAGATGAATGCTTTTGATATTTGGTATGCAACATCCTTGGGGGGTAAGATTCAAGTTTGTTCAAGCCATGGCCCTAGTTCCAAAAAATTTGTCTCTCATGACTTCATTCCTTTGTAGTGTTGATAAACCACCACTTTAGCCGGTGAGCAATTAAGGCTCCTTGGGGCCTCTTGTTTGAAATGTACAATAAAATAGTTAGCTGGCTGAGGGTTAATTCTGAATTAATCACTTTGTTCTTTTTCTTTCTAACTTCAGATACCTTTGATGGAGTGTGCTGGACGTCGACCCCTGTTATTGGCTCCGACAATAGGAATGATAGTATCCTTCATTTTCTTAACAGTTTTCTTGAAACTAGTTGAAATTGAAGATCTAAAGGTAGGGTTAATATCAATAAACTATGATATAATTTTATTATTTTCAGGAATATTAATTATTTTCTTCATATTCTAGTTATACAAGAATGATATTAATCCCAACAAACCTTTGTGCTCAGGGTGGAATTAGTTACCAGCCGTGGGAGCATGGTGGCTCTGTGGTTTTGACATTTAGCTTCAAACTGAGAAGGCCATGGTTCAGTTCCCTCCAGGGGTAACTGCATTATGTCCTTGGGCAAGTTACTTAATCCTGATTGACCACATGGGGGTACGGCGGTGCTGTGTACTAAGGCATTCTACATGCCAGTGGTGCACCTGTCTTCAACCATTGCTAACCCTGCTTGTGTGGAGTTAGTACGTTGGGGAATCTGACAGTTGCTTTCCATTGCTTGGTGGTTCTCCCTGACTACTCTGGCTTCCTCCACCTGTAAAAATGTTTGAAACGAGATGACCCTGGCTATCGAAAATGTCATAAAACTCCAACAAATAAATAGTTACCAGCCATCTCAAAGACAGACTGGTGGTCCAGTAAAATTGTAGATTTCCTGAAATTCCAGTAGACTTGTGGGGGCGGGGGGGTAGGTTATCAGAGAACAGTACAAAAATGGGTGACAAAAAGAACAATAAACAGTTTAATAGTATTCCTAGTAATTTAATTCTTCATCCCTTGAGGGTTGGAGGATTGAAAGATTACCCATCCTTTCTACCTATAAATACCAAGGAAATTGGTCCATTTGAAGCAGACAGTATTAAATAGAGCTGTCCCTTTCAGAATCATTAGATTGAAAGGGTTATTTTGTCTCAGAAAGCACCATTTTGAATGTGAATTTCAAATCTTTTTGCATTTTTACCAATTTTCTAATGAATCGGCCACATCCATCGCCTACATAATTTACAACTTGAACAGTTGCAACAAAACAATTTTTTTTAAAATATTTCAACAAAATCATATGAGCCCTCATTGGAATGAGCTAATTTTTTAAACAGTTGAACAAAAGATAATTAAAATAACAAATTTTGATATCACATGCAATGGTTAAAGACTAAAGCAGAGCCCAAATCAAGTTGTGTCGAGTAGAGTTGGGTGATATTGTAATTTCTGACTTGGTATTGGTATCGGTATTTTTTGGTTTGTATAACCCTTTACCCATCGCACATGATATCAAAAGTCAAGCTGAGCTAATCTCATCATTCTCCATCCGTCGTCCGTCATCTGTCAACACCATGTTTTGGTCTTCTCCTCCAAAGCCACTGGGCCAATTCATGTGAAAGTTTGTGTGACTGATTGTCCCAAAAGCGCATTTCATTTTTGTTCAACTCAACATGCCCAGCCCCATATAGAGGGAGTGGGGGAAAATGCTCCAGAATATTTTTAAAATCTTCTTCTCAAGAACCAGTGTGTACTTGATTTTTGCTATGGAGCTTCCATATTAGGTGTAGAATCAAATTTGTTCAAACATAGTTCGTGAAGTAATATTTGGCTTTGTAATAGGAGGGGTAAGATTTTTGGCCCCACCCAAAATTTCTATTTTCTGAACCGATGGTCCGATATGAACCAAATTTGGTTTGTGGATTTATTGGGTCATAAGTACTTGACCCATGCAAAAAAATTCCTGTATCCCCATGGGAACCCTGGGAGCTAAAAATAGAAATATTTTCAAATGCCCATATTTCCCAAACCACATGGAACTGAGAGCTGTTATTTGGTATGAATTATCCTTAGGACCAGTAGAATTGAATGGTAACAAAAAATTGCCATTGGTTATGTTAGGGTGTTCTGTAATGGGCATCAAAAAAATGCTGAGTCAGCATATTTGCAAACATTTTAAAAAATCTTTTCTCCAGAACCAATCATCAGAATCTTTTGATATTTGGTATACAGCATTCATAGGGGGGTCAGATAAAAGTTTGTTGAAATAAAGCTCATTGGTTCATATTTGGACTCTCTACAGGAGCCCAGCATACAGGAGTTTTAGCATAGGGTAATATGGGGAATATTCTTTAAAAATCTTCTTCTTCAGAACCACCAGTCAGAATCTTTTAATGTTTGGTATACATCATTGTTATGAGGGTCAGATTCAAAATTGTTCAAACCAAGTCCATAGGTTAATATTTGTCCTTCCTATGGAAGCCCAAATTTTATCTTTGTTCAATATGGAGGGTAATTTAAAAAAATCTTCTTCTTCAGATCCACCAGTCAGAATGCTTTGATATTTGGTATGCAACATCTCTTAGGGGGTCAGATTCAAGTTTGTTCATATCAGATCCCTAGGTGTATGTTTGGGCTCACTATGGTAGCCCAAATTTTTACTTAGTTCAATATGAGGAAATTTCTTTAAAAATCTTCTTCTTCCGATCCACCAGTCGGAGTGCTTTTATATTTGGTATACAACATCTCTAGGGGGCGTCCGATTCCAGGTTGTTCTTTTCGAGTGCCTAGGTTAATATTTGGGCTTCATATGGGAACATGAAATTTAACTTGGTACAATATGAGGGAATTTCTTCAAAAATCTTCTTCTTCAGATCCACTCGTGAGAATGGTTTCACATTTGGTATACAACATCTCTAGGGGGGTCAGATTCAAGTTTGTTCAAATCGGATCCATAGATTAATATTTGGGCTCGCTATGGTAGCCCAAATTTGAACTTAGTGCAATTCGAAGAAATTTCTTTACAATTTCTCTTCTTCAGATCCAACAGTTAGAATGCTTTCATATTCGGTACACAACATCTCTAGGGATGTCAGATTCAACTGTGTTCAAATCAAGAGCCTGGGTTAATATTTGGGCTCTGTATGGGAGCCGGAATTGGCCATTTTGCTGAAGAATTAAAAATTTTGTATTCAGTACCCTCTAGAGGTGTGTAACTAAGATTAATCCACAAAGTTTGTATCAAGGGACTTCAAAGGGGAGCTCTACATTTTACTTTATGATCAACTGAAGAAAAGGCATGATGCACAGATTATTTTTGTCACTCCTGAGGGACTCAAGGATTGACAGTGTAGCCTATGGAGATGGCTTGCTTAATGTAGACTCATTCTTGGACTCTGTTTAAATTGTGTTCTGTTCAAGATGAGTGCTTCAGGCCCCGTGGGGCCTCTTGTTTCAAAATCTTTCAACAAAACCATATCATGTGACCCCCTCATTGGAATGAGCTCATTCCTATGGGGGGTCACATGGTATGGTTTTGTTGAAATTTTTTTAAAAACACTCTTTTTTCAACTGTTTAATTTGTAAATTACACGGCTGATTCATTGGGTAAAGTTAAGTTTGTATCAGTACAGTATTTAGTATTGTCACGATAATGATACCAGAACAATACCAAACAATATTTCTGATATACAGCCCAGCTGTAGGTCACCATTATATAAGTAATCAGAAACTCAGAATGTCAATATTCAACTATCAACATGAATTTTGTATTCTCTCTGTATCTTTATTACATCAAATGACCGTGAGTGCCTGCAGGGATGAATGTAGGAATATTTTAAACCAATGGCTTGCCAATAAGCCAATATTAAAATATAGACAGCAACCAGTAACTGCTCTTAATCCAGGATGAGCTGTCTGACAAGTCTAATTAAACACTTCAACAAAACATGGAACTTTGGGGTTTTTTCCAACCGAAGCTAATTTGGTCAAATTTTGTTGTTTTTTTTTTCCTATGGTGTTTTTTCCAAGGGTTTTTTTTCCTATGGGTTTTTTTCCTTCTGGGTTTTTTTCCATATACTGCAGGGATAACTGGTTGAGACAGGCTAGAGAAACTCCTGGAAAGTTATGGAAAAGTGAAATTTCATTTTCCAGGACCTGGAAAGTTATGGAAAAGCAGAAACTTTTTTTAACAGGCTCTGGAAATTCACATTTTATGTTGGTGTTCTACATGTATATGTCCAAAATCACTGAACTACAACTGGTGACATTTCATGTAAGTTCTGGGAGGGATCCTATATGTACAAAGGATTGGATGTAGAATTTTGTCTTGTTATTGACCATCATGAGAATTCTTGAGCAGCCATCCTACCATTTAGTTCTATTTTGAATAGCATGTGGCCAAATATACTGTATCCTTAACTGCTACTGTAGAAACTTGATGAATTAACAAACTAATTTGCTAATCAGTGACCTCCTGGTAGAATAAGCATTGGTCCATTAATAGTAGATTTGCTTTTTGGATTTGCATCGCTATTGGGTATAAAAGTGAAGGTACAGGTAGATCTTCACCTCTTGGTTTCCCTGTGCATTCTGTAGTTTAATGGGTATAGGGCTATGGAAAATTTGTAGTGCAGGCTATGGAAAAACTATGGAAAAGCTATGCAAAAATGTACTGCAAGGCCTGTATGAACTCTGGGATAAGTAGTGCACCAACTCTTTCTTATCAGTAAGTTTTGTGCTAATGTTCTGTTGTTTCAACAATTTTTTGTATTTGTTAGTACTGAGATTTCGGTATTTTGATATTTCCTCAGTACGTTACTTTGGTATTAGCATGAAACCAATACCACGCATATATAAACAGTATACACTCAGTTCTAGAGTTTAGCCATAACAGGACATCAGCAGTAAAATTTCTTCTTTTTTATCTGTCATTAACACTTTGCCTGCTGCAGGTGGTTTTCTTGCCCAATACAAACACATAGACATAATGTTTCTCAACAAACTGGTTACTCTATTTGTTGTTAATACTAAGATTTCGGTATTTTGAGATTTCCTCAGCATGTTAAATTGCTACATGTATTAACATGATACCAACACTGTAATGTATATACGGTATACCACTCAGCTCTGGTGTTGAACCATAACAGGACACAGGCAGTAAAATTTCCTCTGTTTGATCTGTCATTAACTCATTGCCTGCTGCAAGTGGATTTTCATTTCTAATACAAACATATTCTTTCCTTACAGAGGTGTTATCCTGTTTAACAAAGTATTTCGGGGTCTTCCCGTTTCGCCGATGTGATTCTAATGGGGTAGGTGTCAGTAATCCGCAGATCAAAGAAGTGCCGCGATAATTTGTTAATTTGGATGTTGGGAGATAATTTTTATCAATTTAACCCATGTACCACAGGGAAACTCACAAGTAATGATGAATTGATTGAATGTAATGTAATTTTTTTATTGATTTATCAACGCAATAAACGAGCAAGTATAATATAATAATATGAACATTTAAAGACATAAAGCACATTTTTTAAAAACCCGAATTTCGACTGAATGTAATGTAATTTTTTTATTGATTTATCAACGCAATAAACGAGCAAGTATAATATAATAATATGAACATTTAAAGGCATAAAGCATATTTTTTAAAAACCCGAATTTCGACTGACTCTGTCTAAAAATAACAATAAACGAGCAAGTATAATATAATAATATGAACATTTAAAGGCATAAAGCACATTTTTTAAAAACCCGAATTTCGACTGACTCTGTCTAAAAATGACAGTGCGTCAATCTGACCTTCCCTAAAGAGTCTTTTATAATAAGATAAAGCATTGTTGATGGCACGATACTTTTTTCTTCGTGGGGCCACCTTCCCACCATGTCTCAACTGCAGAATTGTTGATTCTGTGAATGCTTGTTCTTTCTTAATGAAATCAACTAAGAAGAACAAGTTAGGATGGGTTCCGGCAATTGCCTTCTTCAACTTGCTGTGCCATCCTTCTACATGATTTGTGGTGCGAGGGCCGACAGTCTCGTGATGGTTCCACACATTGAGGTTGCTACTCTCAACCCAGTTCGTCGTGACGTAGTCTGTGAACTTGGTAACTCTTGGGTCGACGTCTCTCTCCTCCAACGCTTCTTCCCATGCCGCTAATACAAGAAGCCATACGTCGCTGACCATATGTGGTGGTACAAATGGAAGGCCGATAGCACGTCGAACGACCGCATGAATGTTGTCATCTTGCTTGTAATCGTCTCTGAGGCTGCACTTTTCTGTTGCATACTTGTACACTGCTTGGGCGTAGTGGAAGTGACAGCCTTTGATGGTCGCAGAAGAGAAAACTTGTCGTAAAGCATTTTGTGCAGCAGTTTCGAAATCAGTAAAGATTGTTGCTGGTTGTAGGTGAATGTCTAAAGATGAAGCCTTCTGGCGTATGGTGCTGAAGAATTTTATATAAGTTGACTTGGTTTTATTAGGCAGCAAGCCATAGACTAATGGCAACATCTTATTGTCGACGAAAGCATGGATGGTATACAGCTGATAAAAGAGTTTCGGTGATTTCTCAAATGTCCCATCACAGAAAAACGAAGTCGCTTCGTCGAGGAGGTGTAAGTTTGACGCTGTGCTGAAAATGAGGCAGTTGACGTCGCTTGGATCTGACAGTAAAAACTGATCTCCTGCAGTTGTTTCCATGTAACTATCAGGTAAGCTGATTGCTGTGCGAGTTTTCGGAAGAGCCGGTATGGTTTTCGCACGAGACCTGTATAATGCTGATTTGATGCTATAGAATGTAGGAACTTTAGCAATGATGAGTGGGTCGGTATCCGATCTGAGAGAACCAAGCTCCTCTTGGTAAAGTGCGCTCACTGATTTGCTGTCGTGTCGAACGGTTTTCTTTAAATCTGCTAGGAAAGCATCGGCTACAATCTGCTCCATATCTGGTGGATGATTATGCTGCCCCATCGGCGAACTGATAAAATCGTTTTTCGTGTTGATAGTTGACCGACATCCTAAAGAATCTTTTTTAACGCAGTTCCAATGTATATTTGGTTGATTCTGAGACTTCACACGAAATTTATAACCACCATAAACTAAGTGTCTACCACCTCTCTTATTAGGGATGAAAGAAACATTTACTTGTTCACTTGCCATGATGAATTGAAGGAAATGTTGTTGATGTACAGCATGAAGGGTCATATTATATACTATTGAGATGTTTGAAGTTGTTTAGTTGTTTACAGTTGATCAATGTTAACTGATTGTTAATCACTTTGGGACCATGAACTCAGCCGGTGAAGAAGAGTTAATATCAATCAGTGGGATTAACAACTTGTTCACACCTCCACCGGCGATTAGTTTTGGTTTGTTTATTTAACCTCATCGGCGAAACGGGAATAAACCAGTATTTCTCAATAAACTGGTTACTCTTCTAAGAAACGATTGAATTTTTTGAAATTGATTAATTGAAAAATTCAAGAAAAATACTTTGCAATTTAAGACTTAATGGGCAGGCAGTGTGACAAAATAATGACTGGTTTAGGTATTTTTGGTATTTATGAGGAACAAGTTAGGACAGAAGACTACCGTTGCCCAGTAGGCTAATCCACTCTTGCTTATGCATACATTTTTGCATGCAGGAACATTTTTTATACCACCATTGCCATATGTATTCAGCATTACCCGATACAATACAGACATTGAGATTTGTTCCTTATACCCCATGCATGGAATTTATCCTCTGTGTAGGAACATCATGACAGAATGCATCTGATTGGTTGTTAAACATCTGATTGATATTATGACATGGATGATTTGCTTCAACACAAAACAGTGCCAAACAAGAAAGTAAACAGATCACTACAGGTGATATTTTACTTTAAAAATATCAGCTTCATTCACTAAATTCAAGTTTAATTGTGCTTTAAGTACAGAACACAACTCAGGTAAAGTAGGGAGGACTGGAAACAATTACCCTTGTTGGAGTTTTTCCTGTATTTTATGTGCGCCTTCAGAGTCTGTGAAATACAGGAAAACTCCAACTTCAGTTGTTGATTGCAATCCCCCGTATCTAACCCTCATTGTGTTCTGTCTTAGTATTCAGTGGTAATGAATAAAAAAAATATAGTAAGGAGGGCTAGCTCAAAAGGGCTGTACCTTAATTTATTACTGAGCCATGCTGAATACACAGAATAAATTGCCCTATTTTAATGTGTATAATGTTCCATAGGATGGTGTCATCCAGGAACTCAGTTTTGAGTTTCTGGATGACACCATCATAGAGTTGACCAGCATGTTCATGTGTTTTGTCATATGCATGCTGTTTTAAAGTGTCCACATAGATCCAACATGCATCTCAGTTCAAGTTAAAACTTGGATCTGAGATATCTCTAGTTCAAAACCGGTTTTCTTACCAACTATGGAGACACTTATTTAGCCACACTGTAGTTTCAAAAGTGTGACATGAATGCAGTGGTTGAATAAATTATTAATTTTTGTAAGTCATGGCATCATTAGTTCTAAACAAATGCTTAATTGGGGAATAGTTCTAACCTATGGAAAAGAGTTAACGAGTTAAAATTCATACAGGAAATGGTTTTCATTTTTGTTTGTGTATTTCAGGAGCATTCTTCAGCTTTTGCTATTGTATGTATCATTGCCATGCATACATATGTCATTGGATTTGCTCTCGGTTTTGGTAAGTGTAGTTGCTGTAAGATGAAAATTTTTTGATTAATTCTTCTCAAATTCTGTGGAAAAGCTTAAGGCATACGAAGCAAAAGTTTGTTTTTCTCTCAGAAATCATGGCTTGTGACATCATCATTGGAACAAGCTCCACCAGCTTGTCCCTATGGGATGGGGAGGGGGGAGGTCATAAGCTATGTCTTTGAGGCAAAAAGTGAGAAAAAAAATTGAATGACTATTTTTTGTGAATTGGACTGGTTGGTTTGGACTTTATGTTAGGTGAAGGGTTAACAAGGAGTACCTGTGTCTAAAAATTTGTCTCTGCTTTTGTTTTTTCACAGAATATGATCCAGTACTTTTTGTGTGGAAATGCCACTCACCAGGTGTCTGATAGTAAGCTGTGTAAGCAATTCATGATATAATAATAACTAACAGAGAACACAACACTTGTCTATCTCTCTATCTCTTGTCTCTGCAACAATACTTTATGTTCAGTAAATGCAGTGCAAACAGTCAGTTCAAACACTCAGTCATCTATCTTTTTGAAAAGACTGACTTGTGACACTAAGGGTGAATTTAAAAAAAAATGATATTGCCGAAAAAGTTGAAAAAACATGTTTGAAAAAAGATATATTTTTATGTAAATTCTGATACAGACCCTAAAAGTTCAAATCATTTCTGGTAAAATTAGCCTTTTGTATATTCCTTGTCATAATTTTTATTCGTACATAATTTATGCTTTTAAAATTGAGAGGCTAATTCACAGTTCAATACCGAACCTTCCCTCACCCTAGCATTGATGAACTGAAAACTTTCCTCACAATTTTATAAAGCACAAATAACATGCAAATGGAAAAAATGTTTAAAAATTATTATATTATGTGACACAAGATGTAAAATCCTTTTTATACCATGCTTGCCTATGTTACTACCTGTGAAAAGCCTGAATGTTAAACTTTTGCTTTTAACCCCACTACCAGTGTAAAGCTTCTACTGCGGTTAAGAAAAAAAAATTTACACCTATAGTTGGAAGTTCATCCAACTTGACCTTTGACATGATGCAATTTGCCAATTTCGATACATTCACACTTTGCGATGTTTCATTCAAACATACAATGTTTTGCGGTAACTATTAAGTTTAAAATACCTACAATTGAATATTTAAAATAAACTTTAAGAATTGTTAATAATAATTTGACTGAAAAAGCAAGGTAAATTCAATCAACTTTGACAATGTGTCTAGCTTTCAATCAAGCATTTACATGCAGCTGGACTGCCCACTGGCACAGATATAAACAAAACAAACCCGTGTGTTTGTCATTTTTTCTCCACTTTAAGTGACAAAGTCGATTATTTATTAAGAGCGGTTTAAATCTGATAACCAGCACTAGTACCTATTTATTCTATATATTTTTTGTTACAAGAGTGTGATTTTAGTGAGTTTTTTGGGGTGGTTTATAAAAAATGAAATATCTCAAATACATTGGGTTTTTTTCTTGAAAAATAAAATTCCACTTCAAAGTACTCTTCTGATATACATTTTTGCCCCAAACCTACAAGTAAATGGGTTATATAGTCATTTTAATTAAATTTGTTTTGTTGCGATTGTCTTGTTGGGCGATTTTTGTCATTCGTCTTGGTGAGATTTGTCTTGTTGGAAATAAACCATTTTTGAATTCCTGAAACATTTTTTCATGCATGATAGGTGTGCAGAGTTGAGCAAAATGCCACACCTGGTCAGAATTTTTAACTGTGTCTGAGTAAATAAAAATGAGGGATTTGGCTTCACCTTCCACAAACTGATGTCAGAATATTGAGATTTCATACCTCATATTTTTCGCACAATCCAATTAGGAATTGAACCAATTCAGTCTGGTTTGACACACCGTCTGGAGCAGTTTTCAACAATATTGAATTGGTTAACTAGTTGAGTGCTAGAAGCCACTATCATGGTTCTATTGAAACATGCGCAAAACCACTTTAGTGGCTCTAAATTGTATATAACAGCTTTTTGTTTGCTCACTAGTTGAAAAAAAATATTTATATAAAATTTTGTTACAATAAATTGTTACAAAGCAATTGTTTAGGGAAACCATCTTCCAGAACTAAGGCTCTTGTTATTGGTGGCATGGTATCTTTAAAAAAATACTCAATCACAAATCACCTCTGAAAGAAAATGTATCACTCTACCAGTTTTAATCCTTGTTACATTATGGAAAACTTTGATATTTTAACATCACTGTATAGAGGGTTAAAGTAAACAAATTGAAAAATAATAGAATTCTTACTTTATTCACATTAATAGCATCTTATATTTGGTGAGTTGGGTGGGCAGGATTGTTCAATGTGAAATGTTTAATTCCATTAATAATGTTTTTCCAGGTCCTATACCCTTCATCATTGTTGGTGAATTGTTCCGTCAAGAACCAAGGGCAACAGCCACAAGCTTTGCTGTTGCTTTTAACTGGATTTGTAATTTCATTCTCATGTTGGTGTTTCCATTCTTACAGGTGATTATTTTTCTTATTATTTCTCATGTGTCACCCCCTTTCTCTGATTGGCTGAGAGGTACTATACTATTTCTGATGGTTTAGGCCTAAAAAAGTTAAAAATCTGTTTCGCAGGCCCCCTGCATGGTCATTTTGGCTGTTGCATTCTCTCTTTTTATAACCAATGCAAACTTTAAAAATTGAAAATTAAATGGTTTATGTTTGATATTTTACCTAAGTTAATAAAATTGTTTAATTTGTCCCTTGAGTGCAACCGAGCATTGCAAAGCCTTCTTGCACTCAAGGGATAAAATACACCACAACCCATGCTATTCTGTCAGTTATGAGGCCTAAAACATAAAACAAACAAAGAATATGAACTTTTGACAGGCCTTTAGATTAACCCAATTTCTCAGCATTTACAGGTGTGCCCAAATTAGAGAAGATGTGAAGACATCAAGGAAAATATAAAAATTCTTTGTGCTTCTTGCACATTTGAGAATAACTTCCATCATAATATAACCAAAGAAACAAGAAGAAAGGCATGGCAATAAAACATAGCAGGATAAGATGTTATTTCTGGTTTTAATTTGCCCAAATTAGGCAAAATGATGTGTCCAAAATAAATGAATTTAAAGGCCTGACTTTTGATGGCAAAAAAATAATTACAAAAATAATTAATAAAATAAAAAAATGCCCGCCCACCTGCAGTTTTACAAAAAAATGACCTGAGAAACAGAAGATCTATTTTATGGGGCCTTATCAAGGTTTCCTGTGCATTATATACGTTCTAAAAATAGTAATGGAATATTCTAGATGTTCACGCACTTTTGAGATTTTTTTCCCTGGAATTCTGTCCCAAGTCCAAGAATGAAAATACCAGTCTTGGGCAAGTCATTGACTTGGCAGTGCACTTAGGGTTGGAATCCTGTTCGGTAGGAACATTCTTTCTTGGTTTGTTCAATGTAATATAATAATTATTGCACTGCATGTCATTGCATAGTGGTCCTCAAGATAGAAGACCACGTACCTCCGACACATTGACTATTCTTCCTCGAGGACCACTATTTTGCCATAGACAACTCCAAACTGTGCAATATTTATAATGTAAAGAGCATGAGGATGATGTTTGGGTGTGGGTATTAGAGTGTGTGAGGAGAACCATGGTGTTTCAAAAAGTTCATTGGATATTACAGGAGAATTATGAATAGAATGGAAACTAAACCCAATTCTGTAACCACAGACAGTACTGTGTCAAAACGTTTATCGCACATCAATCCAACTTGTGCTTTCATAAATGATAGTTTTGCTTGGAATACCAGCAGTAACATTGTATAATTTAACCATAATAAAAAGAGAGATTTTTAGAGTAAAAAGATCTCGAGTACAACTTATTTACGGACATTTACAAATCATCATGATGATAAGCTATTCAGGTGATTACCTTGCACACATTTATACATGTCCCAAATTAGTAAATATTTAACACATATAAATGACATGTTATCATTTATACATTTTAATACGGGAACCTTAGTGATTTTAATCTAAAACGGCCTGAAGATTTTTCAAAAATATTTGCTACACTTTGTGGCTTTGCACATCCTATGGCTTTACAAATGTTTCTTGGCAAGCTTTGGCTGCCTACATAAGCAGCCCAGAATTACCCAGAAACAACTGCCAAGGTACTGTAATCTAACCAATAAGTTTACCTAAAGACTACATGTTCCTGTAAGACTAACATCTTTGCCTTCTGATTGGACGGGAGCTCACAATTTTTTTTCTCTGTTTACATCTCTAATAGCATATGTTATCATTCAACATGATCAGGAGAAATATTTGAAATGAGGATGCCCATTTCACAATTATTTCATCAACACACTGGCTTGTAAACTGCTTCATTTTTATAGATTTTCATACATGATGATGTTCAAAATGAAGTATTGTTTAAATTACAACTCAAATTAAGATTTGAACTAAGAAGGAGTGACCTTGACATTTATCTGATTTATTGATGATTTGTCCAGTGACATTGTGGGGTACACAAGAGGTTTATTCACTAAGCTTGTTAAAGTTAAAAGTTGTCCTGTTCATTTCTTGATGTGGGTTTTGGGCTATGGGTAGGGTCTTATTGGAACATATACATTATTGTGATGAATTGACGGTATCATGGTCTGAGGTTTTCTGCTCGGTACGTAAGTTCAACCTTGACACTTTGCGTCTCAATTGAACATAAACTCTAAACCACAAACCTCAAGACCTAATGTTACTGTCAATTCAAAACAATAACTTTAATGTTAGGGCCCCTGTTTTTCTGGAGTAAAAGGTGATCAGAGTTGGATTTAGCCTTTAGGTGTTAGCCCTTTACCTAACATGAAAAGCAGATGACACTTGCAAACAAAATTCTTGATTAACTAATTTTTTGTCTCAAAAACATAGGTTATGACCCATTCCAAAGAGGGGTCATAACCTATGTTTTTGAGACAAAAAATGAAAAAATAATGAAAATTAATTGGCGATTTTTTAGAATAACGCTGGCCGGTTTTGGCCGTTACGTTGGGTACAGGGTTAATGTAAGTTTCCTCTCTAATTTGATTTGAGATTCAATTCGATCAAAAATTTGAGATTCACTAACCATTGTTTGTTTATATGCAATGAAATATGATTGATGAGCAGGCCTGGCATTCTTTAGGAGTGCAGGAGTGCTGCACGCCTAGAAAAAAATGAGGAGGGCAATTTTTTGCACCCCTTGATTTTCCCCATTGTTTGTTTATATGCAATGAAATATGATTGATGAGCAGGCCTGGCATTCTTTAGGAGTGCAGGAGTGCTGCACGACTAGAAAAAAATGAGGAGGGAAATTTTTTGTACCCCTTGATTTTCTGGAATACTAGACCTGTTTTGGACTGCCTTTAAAATCTATTATCATTTCATCCCCTGAGTTCCAATGTGTTCTCTGTGCCTATTGGCACAGAGAACACATTGGAACTCAGGGGATGATTTGTCAATGTTGCATTGATTCGCAATAATTCATGACCCATTCTGTGTCACATTTCGATACATTTTGAGTGTAGAAGACAGTCACATAAGAATTAAATGAACATTTTGAATAATGAGAAGATGTGTGTGCCAATTTTTCCACTATGTAGCTGAATGTACTACAATTTTTCAGTCACAATATTAATACCTTGAAGTGAATATAACCAAAATAGCATACAAGTATTTGCATTTGAAATTTCAGGTGCAATTGCACTCCCAAACAATCTGAGAAGGGCAATTGTTTTGCACTCCTTGATTTTCTAGATTGTCAGGCCTGGATGAGACTGAAATACATCCTGGCGCTGAAGGCCAGTAGTATGTACTATACTTTGCAAAGAAAACGTTTTCTAAGGTTGAGACCAACACTGACAAACATATCAGCTTGCCATCATTAACGACTGGAAAATTGGAAAAAAATATTCAGTTGCATTAGATAAAGTTTAAAGGTTTCATGTTTTCAGGCAATTCTAATTCATATAAGGATAAATATAGGAGTACAACAAGTCACCAGTAGGAAACATTCCCTCTGATATTAAAATCTGTTATTCTTAAATGAATTTTTTTTTTCTTCTAGGACGCTATGGGTCCTTTTACATACTTGGTGTTCACTGCAATCCTGATTTTTGCATTCGTCTTCATCTTCCTTCTTGTACCAGAAACGAAAAACAGGACATTTGAGGACATTGCTGCAAGTTTGTCTTTTGGGAGACGCCAGGGGAGAACACAGCTCTTATTTACTGATGGAGAAACAGTTCCAATGGATAGCATTAAAGGTTAACAAAGAGAAAATTTTAGGTGTTATTAACTTTAAAATAAGTGTACTCTTCTAAAAAGAAATGCATAGAAGATTTTTGATGAATATATAAAACATGTAGGCACTTAAGATACCATGCATGCATATAATGTCACTTGGTGTCATAATCACAATCACTTGGTGTCATAATCACCACCTTATTATCAGATATTAAAATGATGAAAATACCACATATACAATTCATGAACAGCCTACCTCATGCAGCCATATTAACAGATCTGCATGGGAAACGTCCCGAGCAAGGCTATTAAAATGTGTGGTTCTCAGTTGCCAAGTCAATCACTGTTATTTACTTCTTTACAGTGAAATGAAGACTGAGAGAGTGCAATGAAACAACATTATTGGATGTGCGGTAGCTTGAACCAGATTCATCCAAGTACAATCTCCAGACAGGATTTGTATGGGTCCAAGAATGTGCTTGAAAGTGTTTAAATTTTAACCCTTTGAACACTAGTGGTATCTTCCATATCAGTTGAATGGCAGCAATTGGAAGAGTCCATATTCATTACTTGGGGGTAGACCCATTCATATTTTCAACATGCACCCAGGGTGGGTCTACTCCACACATTCACTTATTTCATGAAATTATGATGTATCATGTTGTTGGACTGGGAAGTAACCCTCTCAGGTTCAAAGGGTTAACTGAAATTTCTAGACCTTGAAACTGCTTGAAAAACAGTTTCTTGAAAATGTCATGAAACAATATATTTAGGTAATTGTTTGGATAAAGCTAATTATAACCTGAGCCATTCAAGTGTTTTTTATCCACAAAAATAATATTTGCACCCACCATTGGTACTTGGGAAGCTCTGTGAGAGAGCTTCCTGAGGATCAATGTAAGGGGAAGGCATTATTGGTATGGAATCAAATCAAGTATAGAAATTATTAACAGTGGAAATGTTTAATATGATTGTTTGCTGAAGATCTGAAAGGTGCTTGAAAGAATAGTCCTGGATTTTTCATCTTTCTTCAGGTGCATGACACTGCCCAGTACATTAACATTGTGGGATGAGGCCAGTGGCAGCACCAGTATTTCCAAGACAGGGGGAGGGGCCTTTGCTCCTCAGTAGGAGGGAGCCTTTGCTCCCCAATAGGACGAGGCCAGGGTATTCCCTGACGAGCCCACAATAAAAGAGGCAGTTCCCCAATGGGTGGGGGAGGAGTTGTGGGGGCAGTGTTGGGGGTGGGGGTTGCAAGACCTTCCAAACATGTGGACTGTACCTCCACCCAGCCCTCCTCCCACAACTCCCCCCCCCCCCCCCCCCACACACACACACACACTCACCTGACTTTCCCTTGTGCCACTCAGGTGAAGCCAACCTTTTGAGACAACTGCAGATGACATTTTCTTCAAGTGAATGAATAGACTGTGGGAAAGATCTGCCACTACCTTTTCTACCTCATCTACATTCGTAGTACAGTAGATTTCTCTTGATCACATGCTAAGTAATAGAATAACATTGTTAATTGCTGTTAACTGTTATCTTTGTCCAACACTTGTAATGCAAATTTGATCACTTTATTTCATATTGGTTAGAAAGTAATCCGTGCAAATTTGATCACTTAATTCCATGTTGGTTAGAGAGTAAACTGTGCAAATTTGATCACTTAATCTCATATTGGTTAGAGAGTAATCCATGCAAATTTGATCACTTAATTTCATATTGGTTAGAGACTAATCCTTATTAACCTTCTGCACACAACGCTAAAATATCTAAATTGGAGGCTGCAAATTTCCCTGTAATGCTGACAAGAAATTTAACCAATTTAGTCTTGTTTCACAGAGCTCTTTGAGCTTTGTCAGACAAGATTGAATTGATTAAAATCCAAATTGCATTATGGAAAAAATGGTTGCTTGAAATTTCAGTATTTTGACATCACTGTGCAAGTGTAATTTATTGGGAATTTCTATAATTCACCACAAAACTGATTGTTTTCCACTTTTGCCTTAGTACTTCCATTATAATTACCATTTAACCCTTTACCCAACGAATCGCCCGCATCCGCCCGCGTAATATGCAAATTCAGCAGTTGAAAAAATATTATTTTTCAAAATATTTCAACAAAACCATATCATGTGACCCCTCGTTGGAACGAGCTCGTCGAGCTCGTTCCAACGAGGTGTCACATGATATGGTTTTGTTGAAATTTTTTGAAAAATGTTAAAAAATGATATTTAAAATAATAAATTTTGATATCGCCTGCGTTGGGTAAAGGGTTAATGCCTCCAAAACATTATGGGAAAAATTTGCAGTTTGAAATTTTGATACTTTATTACCAGTGTGCAAGACTTTAACCCTTCAACTTATTCTTGTTGCATTCAACACTGGTTTTTTTTCTCTTGACTATAAAAAAAAATGTTGCTTCCAAACCATTACTTCTGACCTTTCATTGGAACAAGCTCATTCAACTGAGGAGTAAAAAGCTAAGGAATGAAGAAAAAAATTGAAATGACATCTTTTGCAAATAGTTCTTGGTGTATTTGATCAATTTGTAAGGTAAAAATTTTAGTATAGGGTGAAGACATTCCGTAACCACACATCTCATATCAACCTTGAATTACAGTGTATGGTTGATTGTGTGTATCATGATCATCTTGAAATACATGTTCAGTAACAACTTGCATGCATACACTGACGGTCCTGTGGAGTAACAATCTCAGGATGTGATTCAAACCCACCTTCTCTCCTGGATAGAAAGTATTTGCAGGTTTTTATTCTGATTGTGACTTTCTAAGATGTTCCATGATCTGAAATTTGACCTTTGATAGTTACATTGCACATCAGTGCATTCACAACTTATCCACTGCCATATTGTTTGAACTGTGTAATTTGACATCAAAATGTGAGTCTTACAGTAAATGGTGATCTACCTAAACACCCCAAATCTATCATGCATTTCTTTTTTTATTCACAAGGGTATATTGAGAAATTTGTTTTTTCTGGTGTTGTGGTCTAGGTTAAATAATGGACCAGTATAAATCAGTGCTAGGCAGTATTATTATACTGGTTATAGCCAGTATTAACTCAAATACCATTAGCAGAACTGTAGAATTTTAACAAGTCAGTATAGTGCTGATGTGGTATATATTGTTGCCTAAAGATGTCAGAAACTTGAATGTAGATAATTGTTTATATTTTTTGTTTATTGGAGTTTTAACCCTTAATGGCATGGACAAGTGTCCTGAATTCCCACCAGCCCACAGCCTCAAAACGTCCAGTGGCTTAGCAGTGATTTCTTATCAAGTTTTGGCTGACTTCACAGGAAGCCAAGACTTGACTAGAAACCACTGCCTACCTAACTTGTCTGTTGTCAATAGGACCTCATGATGGCATGTTAAGGGCACCTGTTTCACTCATAACCCACTGAGAATTTTTTTTAAATATTTTTTTTTATCAAATCTAGTCATGGCTGCAAAGCAGCCATGACTAGATTTGATGAAAATATTTTGGTAATTTAACCTTGCTTTAATTTCCAAGGGGTCAGTTTAATTAAAAATGCCCAAATTTTACTTATTCTAGTGGTATGAGATTTGCTGTGTGCACAGCAGGAATATCCACCAGCAGCAGCAGGTAAAGAGTAAGGGTTAATGACAGGATCATATCTTGTCTGACAGCTTTGTGGTGGAGGGACCAGCTGGGGAGACCCACTGAGCAATGGCAAGTAACTATCAGATTCTCCAGTTACAAGCAGTTTTTGCATTAGTTGACGGCAAGTGTTGATTTATGATCAATAACAGTCCTTTTCTTAACTGATATCTATGTATCTTTATCCCAAGTTACTCAAAGCTGTATTGTATGAAAATGGAATGGAAGAACCTCAAAACATGGCTAAAAGGTCCTTGAAAATGGCTTTAATAGGTCCATGAAAGTCATTGATTAACATCATTCTTGAGACAAAGCACCCTGGGTCAGCTGGTAACAAACAAACTCGACAAACTTGACCTTAAACGTATTGCTTTTGCGATATTGCCATAGATTGGTAAGTGACCTTAAACCATATTAAACAAGTGAACCCTGCATTTACTTGCCATTAGAAGCAAAATTTTGGTTTTTTGCTTTGCTTGTTGGAGTATTTTGGTGTATGTATGTTTACTTATATTGAAGGGTGTATTGTGTACTTATATTGAAGGGTGTATATGAAGTAAATACATTTGGGGCTTCATCTCATACAATCTTTTATTATTTACTTTCTTTTTGCTTCATCACAAATAATTAAGTTACTTTAAATCAACATAACTTACAATTTAGGACTTGAATCATTCAATATGATAATAATTTGAATTATTTATTTTTCTTTCAAAATATATCTTCGGAACTTGTGGCCCTGAAAAGCTTTGGGATTTGATTCGATTCAAAATCATCCAGATGATTCAATTCGATCTGAGTAGCACTGATTCAGAAATTTTTTGAACCATCAGTATGTTCCGAAAATCCAAGTGTCTCTTCTTGGACTCTTCTTCCACCATCAGGTCTACCTATAAAGCAGACTTGATGATAGAATAAGAGTTCAAGAAGGTTCTTTTCCTGAAACAGCTTTCAGAGTTGGGATATTCGTATTCGGTATTCAGTCGTATTCAATTCATTTTTTCATGTATTCAGATGTATTCAGTATTCAGTCAAAAAGAAGAATATTCCAGAAAGGAATCAAAGCAGTCTGCTTTGATTCTATTCTGGAATATTATGTTTTTTGATTGATTTGTATATTGCTACGAGAAGTTTAACAAATGTAGTCTTGTGTGACAGAGCACATTGTGCTGGGTAAGTAGGTTTATGAATACAGCTGAAAAAAGGAGCTGAAGTATCCTGAACCACACAAATTATCCTTGGTGATAAAATAAAGTATGAATTCTTCCATTGGTAGGTCTAATAAATCATAAAAAGTTTTGCATTTCAAATACTGAAAATCATTGAAATATAGTGAAAACTTATTTTGAAGTACAGTGGAGCGCACTTAATTGGATACCTCTTAACTGAATAATCCTGTTAATTGAATACAATTTCCCAACACAAAACCATTTACCATACCTCCAGTAAAATTTGACCTTTTAATTAAATATAGGTTATAGAGTAAACTCCTGTTAATTGAATAAAAATCTTGTAACCTGTCGAGAAACTACCCTGACTCTCCCCAGTTTTCCTTTGTTTACAGACCTATTTGGCCTCAGCACATCTAATACAGGCATTTAATCTATTATATCTTGTTTAGGCTTGCCGTGATTATGCAAAAAGTCGACTAATCGTCGGTCGTGCCGATTGATCGACTTTAAATTTGAATGTCAAACTTTTTTGACTTTTTTTTACCCCCGCATGTGTAACGACACCACTGCCTTGCCAGAATGTGATCACGCTGTATATACATGGTGGGAACCTTTCTGGATGTATAAACGACAGTGGTAGACCATATGGAGGTAAAGGAGGGCAGCCTCAAGCCCCCCCCCCCCCCCCTCAAATAAAACGTAATTTTTCTAAGTCTGATTTGGAAATGTTTGCGGTAATTACCTCCCACTTTAATGATTTTTTGGGGGGAAAATATGAAAGTTATTTTCAAGTATTACTGCTCTCGTCATGTCAACAACATGTCCGTATTTTAAACAACATCGTTTCCAATAACCATTCTTTGATCATAAATCTTTTATTTTGAACAACACGAAATGAAACTTGCTGCGTTTGATGAAATTTTAGTATTTTGCATCACAAAATTAGAGTTAGCTCCCTTGGGTCACTCTTTAATGTTGGAAATCGGAAAATCACGTTTCCCACCATTGATAAATTATTGTGAGTGTGTGTGTGGAAGGGGGCAGGGGGGGGGGGGACTTTTTACATCCTTAGTGCCCTTACAGGGTCCAGCAGAATAGTCCTTGTAAGTTGTAAAATCCCTCTTCCTCGGATCAGGCCTAGTTCCTTCTGGCTGCTCACTGTTATGTTTCATCTGAATTTTGGGCGTCAGGGTGTATTACTGTTTAACGGTATGGCAGACGATCGACCAACTTAACAGAATATGGTCAACGAAATGTTCATTCTTACGTTCACCAAGCCTTATAATGTGGGAATGATGGATCGTTGACTATGTCACCATGTTATTTGAAATCTACACGGCCACACGCCCGGTTATACCTACCTTTAGGATCATTCAGCCATCTCGTTTTAGTCGACCCTTTGTTAAAAAAACGTGGTCAAAAAAGTCGAGTCGATTTTGGGCTCTGATTAATCGACTATGGAATTTCATAATCGTGGCAAGCCTAATCTTGTTTGACAGAGCACATGGAGCTCTGCCAAACAAGATATAATAGATTAGATGCTAAGTTTGTCTCTAGAAAACAGGAAAGTGACACAATCCCTGTTAATTGAATACTCCTGTTAACTGAATTATTTTCCTTGGCATGGTGGCTATTCAGTTAACAGGGTTTCACTGTATCACATATTTTAGTTTCCCCAAATTTTCTGAAATAGCTCATGTTAGGTAAGTTTTATTTTCAAGTTTATATGTCAAATTTTGCAAGACTATTACTGATATATTTATTAAATGATTTTATACACATTACAGCTGTCCAGAAATCTGGTCACTTTATTTTATGAAAAGTCGAAAATTTATTTCAAACAAAATAGATGTATTTTATGAACTTGAAATGAATTTGATATATTTCTTGATTCTACATGTTGAATGTATTCATATATTTTTGATTGTTTTGAAGTAAAAATCTTTTATCACCATTTTGTAAATGTTTACTGGTATCAGCATATTAAAATACAGGGGTAATAACGCTAAAATCTATGACAAAAAATCCTAAGATACACATGAGAGATTGAAGCTAATGCATCTCTTGGACCTCTATGAGGACCATTAGTTGACTCTTTGACAACCTGAGCTTCATATGCTGTTTTAGACAATTTCTTAGTTATTTTTTCAATAGAAACAGCAGTTTATGGGTGTTTTCAGGGTAAATAATTCTTTTGTCATCATCATGTAATGGGTATTGGAACTTTAATTGTGATTCTTGCATTTTTTAACTGGTTGAGTGCTAGAAGCCACTGTCGGGGCTTTAAAAAAAATGAGGGTACCAGAGCAAAAGCCAACATTTTCCTTGTTCATGTTCCATATTTAGTCCAATGCAAATATATTATATTTTGTTTGTATAAATGTGTTTTATTATGAATTATTGGAGAGCACCTGTGGGCATGCTTCAATAATTTGTAATAAAACATTTTAATTTTCATATTCAGACTGCCAAAAATAATTTAGCCCTCAACCAATAAAGAAATTTGAAAATGATTGTTTTTGTTGGAAACTCCAATTCTTGGGTGTTTTTGCAGTTATCCAGTGATATACCTTTTTCTGATGGTGGGGTTACACCACCACATTTCTGATGGAAATTTGTGATGCAAGCCACTTGTGACTCAGCATGACACACAGCATTGCTAATTTCCTTCTGAAATTTCATGCCACTCAAGCTCATTCCATTGAGGAGATTATAACCTATGTTTTTGAGGCCAAAAATACAATTTTTAGTTGTGGCCTATTAAAAAACATGTTTTGCAGGCAATTTTCCTTTAATTTTATGAGGTAATCCGCAAAAATTGGAATTATTTAACTCCTTACACTATTTTGTGGAAAAATCATGCGGCATTGAAAATGTCCTTGCTAATTTAACCCTTTACCTAACATGAAAAGCACATGCCACTTGCAAACAAAATTCTTAGTTTTTTCACTTTTTGGTCTCAAAAAGATAGGTTATGACCCCTCTTTGGAACGAGCTCGATGAGTTGTTCCAAAGAGGGGTCATAACCTATGTTTTCGAGACAAAAAATGAAAAAAATAATGAAAATTAATTGGCTATTTTTGTGAATAGCGCTGGCCAGTTTTAGCCATTAGTACCAGTGAAGACATTTTTATTCAAAAAAGGAGTGATGAGGCAAAATTCCGATGACGAGTGAGGTGCCTGAGAACAAGAATTTTTTTTTATTAGCGTATTCATTATTTTTTTTTCCATTTATCATCTGATCATGTTGCGTAAAGGGTTAACCCTTTACCTAGCAAACTGGCTATAACCGCACGCGTAATGTACAAGGTAAGCAGTTGAAAAAAAACCATCTTTCAAAACATCTCAACACAATCATATCATGTGACACCTCATTGGAACAAGCTCATTCCAATGAAGGGGTCACATCATATTGTTTTGTTGGAATGTTTTGAAAAAATTGAAAACATAATACAGTGGAGCCCACTTAATTGGATATCTCTTAATTGTATATCCCTGTTAATTGAATATAATTTTCAAACACAAAACCATTTACCATACCTTCAGTACAAATTTTCTCTGTTAATTGCATATGGGTTGTAGAGTAAACTCCTGTTAATTGTATATAAATTTTTGTAATATGTCAAAAAAATTACTGTGACACGCACCCAATTCCCCTTATATATCAACCTTTTTGGCATCACTACATCCAATACAGGCATTTATTCTATTATATCTTGTTTGACAGAACACTATGAGCTCTGTCAAACAAGATATAATAGAATAAATGCTCAGTTTACCTCCAGAACACAGGAAACTGACCAAATCCCTGTTAATTGTATACTCCTGTTAATTGAATAATTTTCACCCGCAAAATGAATATTCAGTTAAGAGGATTCTACTGTATTTAAAATAATAAATTTTGATATTGTGTACATTGGATAAAGAGTTAAAGAGAGATTGTATTCTTATCAAATACAAATAATGGATGTGTAAAAGATGCAGTTTCCTTGATTGTCACACACAA
The DNA here is from genome assembly GCA_031216915.1 of Pictodentalium vernedei. Lineage (NCBI taxonomy): Eukaryota > Metazoa > Mollusca > Scaphopoda > Dentaliida > Dentaliidae > Pictodentalium > Pictodentalium vernedei. Next base: position 232,571,959 of record CM062290.1, on the reverse strand, counting down.
TGAACAATTAGGTCTTCTTTTTTCAGTTTTATGTTATGGAAATGAGATGTTGAGTAGTACTAACCTATGAGTAAATAGGTTAGGGTCTGCTTTACTGGTAAAATATGACCTGCTAATCAATTCCCGAGTTGGAAGTCCTTTAAACTGGGCAGCATACATTTCTGGACAAGTCCAGACTGCCTGTATAGGTATTTAAAATGTAGTTTGCCAGTTTACCTGAAGACTGCATGTTGGGACATCTTTTTATTGCAGTAAAAGTGAAAAAGAGCTTTCAAGGGTAAAGCACAAATAAATAAATAAATAAATAAATAAATAAATAAATAAATAATCATCAAGAAAATAAATAAATAAATCAAATACATCAAGAAAAAAAATAAATAAATAAATAAATAAATAAATAAATAAATAAATAAATAAATAATTATCAAGAAAAGATTGTTGTAGAATTATGTCAGTACATAGTGCTTACTGTCCACAAACTTTTGAAAATTAGTTTTGTAGAGAGTGTTTTTTTTCTTTTGTAATCACTAATTTGCATTTTATAAATGTCTGTACCTGTTAGTATTTTATAATTATCTGCATATGTTGTTAGTATTGAAGCCATTTGTTCAAATAATATTATTTGTATTGTGTATTATTTTAATTTAACCCACTGCACACTGAATAAGCTCTGCCAAACAAGATTGAATTTTTTTAATTTCTTCTTGCATTATGGGAAAAAATGACTACTTGTAATTTTGGTATTTTGTTAAGTGAAATTCCATATTGCATCATGGGAAAAATTTGGTTTTGAAGTTTTGATATTTTGACATCCGTGTAAAGACAGTTAATTCTTTTGACCTCCAAAACTAAATGAAAAAGGCATTGTGTCAATGATTTGTTGGTGGTGTCATCAGGCCTGGCATCACATGGTCTAGGGAAGCGATTAGCTCTCCTCGAGCTTACAAAAGCTAAAAGTGACAAAATGAAGTTTTACTATTAATGAATTCTGCCTAGTGGGCATTGTACATTTTATTTGGTGCTGCTAACAAGGTAGTCTCTGTGATATGGCTACACTGCCCCTCCCACACTTCTGGGCCTTGACAAGGGCCGGAGGTGTGGGAGGGACTGTGTGGCCATCTTACAGAGACCACTAGCATATCAGAGATCTGAAAAGATGTGGGTTTTAGGAACAGGCTTTTATTGTAATCATTATTTTCTAAGGCTAGGAGGACTAGTTTTTTGTCCTCCTTAATTTTTTTTAAGGCGAGCAGTATGCAAGCAAATAAATAACTCTCGTGAAAATGCCAGGCCTGTGTCAATATGTTAATTCATAGAAGCCTGGGAATTGACAAGTGTATATAACAAACAAGAGAAATTATCAAAAGTTATGGCTCAGCAGTTGTTTCTGGTGTCATGTCATCTCACTATCCAGGCAGATGATAGTTAACTAGAAATAACTGCTCAGCTTGTTTGACTTTTCCTGCCTACTGTTTATTCTGATTCTTCATGCCAGAGCACTGAGAATACGTGTAAGTAACCTCAACTTCAGGCTTTTGGGTGTTAAAAAGAACTTGAATTTTTTTCTGAATCAGCTTTGGTGAGGTGAAAAAGCAGATTATAAGTTATTGTGATGAATTGATGGTAACATGGTCTGAGGTTTGTGGCTCCGAGCTTATGTTTAACCAAGACATGAAGCATTGAGGTTGATCATATGCTCTGAGCTGCAAACCTCAGTCTATGTTACCATCAATTCATCACAATAATGTATATGTTCCAATAAGACCCTACCTACAGCCCAAAACCCACATTGTGAAAAGAACCAGGCAACTTGAATGAACAAGGCAACTTTTAACAATAACAAATTTAGTAAATAAACCCCTTGTGTACCCCACAACATCACTCGACAACAAAAAATCAATAACATAGATAAAGGTCAAAGTTACTCCATCTCAGTTCACATCAGGAACAAGTTCATGATATGAACTGAGATGGAGTAAGCACAACATTTTTATAAGTGGGTTGTGAGTATACATTCATAGCATGATCACTGGCCTCGAAAATACTATTTTATTGGTAGTATGCACTTTGAATCTCCTCCCATTGTTATCATCTTTTCAAATATTTCACTTGCTGATGTTAGACAGTAACACATGTCACTGGAGCCATAAACATAGAAAAAACTAAGTGAGCTCTCGTCCTATCAGAGGGCGAGGATTTTAGTCTTACTGGAACATTTGCCATTATTTTATGAATACCCAAATCATGCTTGGCATGCTACAAATCAACAGAAAACAGCAGATTTCTGATTTTAGTTTTGCTGAATTTAGTTTTGCTAAATTAACTGATAATTGGTTTCTCAAACAGTCTGTAAACTGTTGGTGATTGTCTGGGTAATTTCCCCGACATATTGCAAGATTTTTTTATTCAGTTAACAGTTTACGCTATAATTTATATGCAGTTATGAGGTCAAAGTTGTAATGGAGGTATGGTAAATGGTTTGGTATTTAAAAATTATATTCCATTTACAATATTTTCAGTTAAGTGGGCTCCACTGTACTGTGAACACTGTTTTCTGTCTGATATCCACAACACTGAAGAATCTCACCTTCCGAAAAAAATATACACGAACATTGAATCTGAGATGCTATTTAGACTTTTCGCTCTGGAAAAGACTTTTGTTATTCTACGGATTATTATTTTATTTTTTTTTTTTAAGGGTGGGGGGGGGGGTCCACACATCTTGTCCGCATGATTCAGAAGCCATTTTCGAACCGATTTTCACAAAATTAGCACACTCATAGAGGGGCACAAAATCTAAAAATGTACCGAAGCGGAATTTTCGATTTAACCCTTGATTCGTCAGAATTGGCAAAAAACTCTCTAAATTGGGGTTTATAGTCACTTTCTCGAAACACGTCTTGTAGATTTTTTTTAAAACATTCATCATTGCTTGACCTGCTTGTGACATGACCATTGATACACAAGAGATATTGGGCAATGCATATGGTAACCCTCCACAGGCTGTCAAACATCAAACTTTTGATGAAATGGGCTGTTTTAGAGCCCCCACAGCCCCCAAACGATAAACGAGAGATAAACATAACTTCCTTTATTGGAAGTGAAATTCACCGAGCATTATTTTTGTAAGTAATAAGGGTGTTCAAAAAACCAAGTGTTAACCCGTTTTGGGCTGGTTAAACAGCAATACCCCCAAAAGCTAAAGAAATCATGTTTTCCGTGAATTTCTCTAAACGAATCTTGTAGATTTTCAAGAAAAATTGGCCATGCGCAGGACTTGGTGTGACAATAGAAGCTGCATGGACAAAATACCCAGGTGAGCATTGGTTAACCCTCCACAGGCCACTAAAAGTCAATATTGTGATAAAATGGGCTGTTTTTGGACAGCAACAGCACCCAATGGGTATGCCACAAAGAAAAGTGCCTTCTTTTATCGAGTGCACAACTTATACGGAAACATTTTTGTAAGTAGTAAGGGTATTCAAAAGTCGAAGTCTTAACCCATTTGGGTCAAGCTAAAGAGAGATACCCCTTAAAAGCTTAAAATTCCCATTTTCTGTAGATTTCTCTAAAAACATCTTGTATGTTTTCACAAAAAATTGACTACTCGCAGGTCTTTGTGTGACATTACAAGATGCACGGACAAAATATTCCAGTGAGCGTTTATTAACCCTCTACAGGCTGCCAAGCATTGTAATTTTGTTGAAATGGGCTGTATTTGTACACACACAGTGACCAATGTATACCTGAGAAATAAACATAGTCTCCTTTGTTGAAAGTGGAATTCACCACAGACCATTTTTGAAAGTAATAAGGGTATTAAAGAAACCAAGCGTTAACCCCTTTTGTGGTGGTTAATAGCGATACCCATCAAAAGCTTAAAAAAATCATGTTTTCCCTGGATTTCTTTACAAACATCTTGTTGGGTTTGCAAGAGAAAATGGCCATTGATAGGTCTTGGTGTCACATTACCAGTTGCATGGATAAATTATTCCGGTAAGCATTTGTTAACCCTCCATGGGCTATTAAATGTGACAATTTTGAAAAAAATAGTCTGTTTTTGAACACCAACAACATCAAATGGGAATGCCACAGAGAAACATAACTTCTTTTACCAGACGCAAAACTGATAGGGAAACCTTTTTGTAAGTAGTAAGGGTATTCAAAAATCGAGGTCTTAACCCATTTTAACTGGTTATGGAGATATAGCCCTTAAAAGCTTAAAATTCCAGTTTTCTGTGGATTTCTCCAAAAATATTTTCAAGAAAAATTGACCATTCGCAGGTCTTGGAGTGACATTACAAGTTGCATGGACAAAATATTTCGGTAAGCATTTGTTAACCCTCCAGAGGCTGCCAAGAATATACATTTTGAGAAAATGGGCTGTTCTTGGGCACCCGTAACACACAATGTGTACCTGCGAGATAAACATAACCTCCTTCATTGGAAGTGGAATTCACCGAGGATAATTTTTGTAAGTAATGAAGGTATTCACGAAATCAAGCATTAACCCGTTTTGGGCTAGTTACAGAGCAATACCTCTGAAAAGGTTAAAAATTCATGTTATCCGAGGGTTTCTCTAAAAACATCTCATATTTTTTCAAGAAAAAATGGCCATTCTCAGATCTTAGTGTGACATTACATGTTGCATGTACAAAATATTCCAGTAGCATTTGTTAACCCTATGCAGGTTCTCGAACATCAAAATGTTGATAAAATGGGCTGTGTTTGCGTGCCCGCACTACCCAAAATTAAGAGGAGAGATCAACATAAGTGGAAGTAGAATTCACTGAGAATTATTTTTGGAAGTAATAAGGATATTCAAAAAACAACACTTAACCTGTTTTGTGCTGGATAAACAATGATACCCATCAAAAGCTTAAAATTCATGTTCTCCCTGGATTTCTCTGAAAACATCTTGTAGATTTTAAAGAAAAAGTGGCCATTCACATTTCCTGGTATGACATTACAAGTTGCATGAAAAAATATTCCTGTTAGCACTTGTTAACCCTCTACAAGCTGCTAGACATCAATATTTTGGATACATTTGAGATAAAATGGACCATTTTCAAATAGCTACAGCACTTTGTGGGTATGTGTCAAACAAACATAACTCATTTTGTTGGTCATTAACTTAATAATAATAACTCTTTGGCCAGCCGCTGATTTGTCGTGGTCCTCATAAGAGAAGGCCATCATTCCCCCTGCACCCCACCCCCTCTTCCCCTCCTCTCCTCCCAGCATTCAGATATAAACTGCTTAATAGTGTCCCTCACTTCCTCTTTTTCAATTTCTTCAATAAGCATTCCTACCCTCTCCCTCGTGTCCCCCTTCAGCCATCTATCCTTTGTTTCTTCACCCCACTTCTGCATTATTCTTCCAGTAAATTTTATTCTATGAGGTATATACTGTGGGCATTCCAAGAGAAAATGTTCCAGGGTCTCCACTACTCCAGAGTGGCACATTTGACATCCCTTTTCCCCATCTCTCCCAATTTTTCCCCGAAGCTCCAGTGATCTTGATCTCAGTTTGAACAGCAGTGACCCTCCAAAGGTGCCATCTAGGTACTTCTCAAAAGCTGGCTTTTCTTTATATTGTAACCCCTGCAGTGATCTTTTCACGCTAACCCCTGCTCGCCAGTTTCGATTGCAATCTTCCATGACTCTCTCTTTGACAAACCTTTTGCCTTCTTTCATTCCTACTTCTATGTTTGTGACCTCTATAGAGTAATTGTCCATTAGTTCCCTCACATGTTTTGACCACCCCGTTTCTATATTAGAATTCCAAATGGTATCGAGCATCAATTTGCACCACCGGTTGTCAGGCAGGTTTCTCAAGTAGTTAAAGTAACACAGTTTTCCCAAATCTACCCTGTCCTTGATTTTCATCCACCCAAGCTCCCCCCTTACTGCTTCCAAAGCTGCAGCATTACTCGACCCTGTTATCCATCTGCCGGCATCATTTTGAGTATTTTCCAACTTCTTAGTAACGGTTTGGTTTAATGGAATCACGTCCGTGCCATACGTTATACTTGGTAAACCCACCCTCTCCCACAGTGTTTTCCCCACAAAGACCTTGTTGAAACTATTTTTCCCTAAAAGTTTTAGTTGGTTCAGAATTCTTTTCCCCTTCAGAATCAGTTTGGCTGAGTAATTTCTGTACACCCCTCTTCCTGTTATATTTATGCTTACCCCTAGATACTCATACTCTCCCGTTTCTCCTACAGTGATTTGTTTGCTTTCCCCTTCGGGGATTGAGAACTCCCCCACTCTCCATCTCTTCGTCATATCTACCTTGCGTCCAACGGGTATTACCTTGCTTTTATTTTCATTTAGTTCGAGCCGCCAAGTGTTCCCATATCTACCAACAATTTCCAGCAGTTTCTCTAGCCCCTGTTCAGTTCTAGACATTAACACCATGTCGTCCGCAAAGAATAAGCCTGGTATCTTTATGTCTCCAACATTTACCCCCTCCGCACTCTGAATTAGTTCGTCCCCTAAATCTTTAACATACAATGCAAACAAAATCGGTGAAAAGATACACCCCTGCTTGAGGCCTATATCCATAGGGACTCGTTTTGTAGTGATACTCCCTAGACTGAGTTGGCTTTGCACATCTGTATACAGTGCTTTCATGATTCCCACAAAGTCACCCCCCAGTCCGATGCCCTCGAGCTTTCGCCACATACCTTCCCTCCACACTCGGTCGTACGCTTTTTTCACATCTAGAAATGCCAGAAACATCTTCTTCTTTTCAGCCTTTGTTGATTCTATCAGTTGGGTGAGTGTAAATAGGTGGTCAGTGACTCTTCGTCCTTTCCTGAAACCATTTTGAATTTCTCCTAAAAAACCTTTCTCTTCTATAACTTCCTCTAGTCTACTGTATATGACCTTACAGAATACTTTTCCGATGTTACTACTAACTGATATCCCCCTATAGTTATCTAGAACTTCCTTATCCCCCTTTTTGTGTATGAACGACACCTTACTTTCCCTCCACTCTCTGGGGACCTCTTGCTTTCGCAGAGCCAGGTTGAAAAGGTTTGTCAGGACTTCAATAAGTGCCTCCCCTCCATTTTTGAGGAATTCGTTCGGAATTTCATCAGTCCCTCCCGCTTTACCATTTTTTAATTTCGAGACCACGTTCCGCACTTCTTCTGCCGTTATTTCGCTACATACACGATTGGATAGGTTCTCCTCCACCAGTGTATTTCTTTTTGGTGGGGACCCACTGCCCCATCGCCTATCGTTTATCTTTTCCCAGTGCTTGACTAACTCTGAAGCGATACGGCCTTTATCTTCTGTACTTTCCCCATCCACTTTGATACTCTGCACACTACTTTTCCCCCGTTTATTTACCCAGTTCCAAAATACGTTTGAGCTCGAACCCCCCGTTTTCTTTATTGTTCTGGCAAGACTGCAATTGCGCTCCTTCCTATTATTATCCTTTATCTCATTCACCTTTTTCCGTGCCAGTTCATAATCTCCTTTCATTAGTCTCGTGTCATTGTTATCCACCCCTTTAAGCTTCCTACTTCTTCTGTAAGCAGCGCATTTTACCTTCCTTTCTTTTATAGCCTTTTTCAGTCCCTCGTTAACCCTGTATCCAAGCTCTCTCGTTGGGACCCTCACCCTTCCTATACACTCCTTCCCTGCCTCTGTTAGGCTATTTACTATGCCATCTGAAATACTCTGGACATTTGCATCCCTAGGTATACATTCAAGATTTGATTTTAGTTTTTCCCGAAACTGCTTCCAGTCGGCTCCTTGTTTTAGTCCCCAAACTTCCTTGAAGGTATTTCTGTCTCTATTCGTCTTTTTGCCCATAATCTTAACTGTTATCAGGTTGTGATCACTACCCAAGTCATTTTTAACCTCGTCATCTATTTCTACATCTATAACCTCCCTCCATACGCTAATGTCAGTGAGTATATAATCAATTATTGTTTTCTTATCGTTCCTCTCCCAGGTCCATTTACCCTTACATTTCGCATCCCTGTTCAGGATCTTTAAACCAAGCTCTTTTGATAGGTCCAACATTTTCCTCCCATTCGTGTTAATTTTCCTATCACCTCCCTGTATGCCCTCCTCCTTATCCCCGATGTGCCCATTGAAGTCCCCCATTAGGACAATACTGAACCCTCTGCTCCCAAGCTCTGTGATATTCGATCTAAGAGTTGTATATATTGAATCATTCCACTCGGGCTTACTTCCCTCCACTGCTAAGTATACAACACCAACGGCAACACTCCTGCTTCCTAACTTGATTTTTGCCCAGACTATTTCGTTGGATACTGGAATCTGAGTCCTTGCTTCTGTGAGATCTGTAATCAGTGAGGGCTGTAATTCCTCTTTAGCGTAGATGCCAACACCCCCACCCCGTTTCTGACCCTCAGTTCGCCCAGCTCCTATCCACACGCAACCCTTCATCTGATCAACCCGCTCATCCCGTCGTATCCATGTCTCACTTAGACCCATTATATCGAAGTCTCCTTCGTCCATCATTGTTGATATTTCGCTTACTTTCTTGTGCAAACCCTGGATGTTGCAGTACCCAAACTTAATGAATCTTTGTTTAACTTGTCTGATGATGATATTGATGTTAACCCTCTCCACCATTAATGATGGTTTTTACCTAAACATTTTTTATCAAACTGAGTCACTTCAGACTACTATACACACCTTTCTCATAACATCAATAAAGGAACTTCAGTGAGACAGTTATAAACAATTCATCAGACACTCTGGGGTCATGAAAAATCATGGGATCTCATCTGGAAAAGCCATGATTCTCCAGAATCATAAAGTCTAGTTTGGCTTGTTTTTCTTCATGCAGTCTTGATTTGATAGTATGTTATTTTAGAAAATTTTGACAACAATTGTAAGTGTGTCAAGAACAAAGAGATTACATTTGTGATTACAGCACTAAATTAGTGAAAACTGAATTTTTTTTATAATATTAGTCCAAACCAAGTCCAAGGCCCTAATTTGCTTATTATATATCACATGGTTAACTGATTTAATCACTGACAACCAGATTTTGTTGGCACAATCAGGATATCTATTTAATTGAAACATTATTTATTTCCAAGTTGCAGTATAATACAATAGAACATAGGATACATATTTGTGGATTCAACAGAATGCTAAAAGCTTATGTTAAGCTGTTTCCACGCTATTAACGTATTTCACATTATTGACACATGTCACGGCGTTTTACATTCAACTTGGTTACAAAATAAGAAAAAAACACATAAACTTTTTATCATATGGCTTCTTTGCCACTTTCCTTGTTTTTCTATGTGATTTATTAAATTCTATGTAATAAGTCCTTCTGATGATTTTATCCGTCTTTTTCAAAACACAACTCTGTAATTGCTGTCATTGTTTTAACTTAAACATAGCTTTATAAAAACAATTTTCTTGTGTAATCATCCAGTTGCACAACTTCATAGATAACAATGTAGTGATCAAGTTTTTGAAATGAGTAGTTACACTTAACCCTTTACCCAACGCAGACGATATCAAAATTTATTATTTTAAATATCATTTTTTAATTTTTTTCAAAAAATTTCAACAAAACCATATCATGTGACCCCTAGTTGAACGAGCTCGACGAGCTCGTTCCAACGAGGGGTCACATGATATGGTTTTGTTGAAATTTTTTGAAAAATAATATTTTTTCAACTGCTGAATTTGCATATTACGTGGGCGGATGCGGGCGATTCGTTGGGTAAAGGGTTAATCCTGATTGGCCACGTTAGGGCATGGTGGCACTGTGTACTAATGTGTACTGCACGTCATTGGTACATTTGCCTTCACGATGCTAACCCTTGCCGAGTTAGTATGTTGGGGAGTCTAACAGTTGCTCAATGGTGCTTGGTGGTTCTCTCAGGGAACTATGGCTTCCTCCACCTGTAAAACTATCCAACACAAGATGTCCCTGGCCATCAAAGTATTGTTAAATTTCGATAAAAAATAAATAAATGACTAATTAACCTTCAAAGGACCAATGCTGACCTTTACCACATTTTACTGCAACAGAACAGTTGCCCCAATGTGCAATCTCAGGGTGAACTCGTAAGTTACATTCAGTGAACATTGGCATTTGTTTCTAGCAGGTTTTCAGGGCTTTGGATTCAAGGAAAGGCATTGAATATGACTAAGAGTCATTCAAGGCCTTGAAATCTTAGAAAATGTGTCAAGAAGACTTGAAAAGCCTTGAATATTCATGAAATAAAAATGCTGACCAAGCACATATAACTATATAGTTTTATATGCCAGAGTTTGTGATGGCATAGCTTCCCTTGTGTGGGAGGAGGAGTAACGACAAAAGGTGCTAGTTGGGACTTGTGAAGGCAGGGCCTTGAAAATCCTTGAATTTGTCTTTTGTAGGACCTTGAAAAATGCTGAAATTTATCATGAAATGGCCTTGAATAGCCTTGAATTTTATCATCCTTGCCTCCAGAAACCCTGTCTAGGAAAGTCTATATGGGCAGCCAAGACTTGCCAAGAAGCAACTGTACAGCCACAAGATATTCACTATTTATACAATAACAAGATTTTCGAGAGTGTTGGGCTCCATTATCGGACCGCTGTTAGTGATTAGCAGCCCAGTGGTCATTAGTGGCCCGAGGCAATAGCTGAGGACAGCTAATGACCGTGGGGCTGCTAATCACTGATAACAGTCCGATAATGGAGCCAAATGCCCAAGAAAATCTTGTTATTATTATTATTATCAATACTGCTCTGCGGTACTTTGAATTCAGACACAGTAGTATCAGTAGGATTGCTGGGGTTACCCGTTAAATATTCACAAGAAAATTAACACAGTAACAACATTTATTAAAGATAATATGAATGAGACTGAGAGAACGATTATGACATGACTTTTATTACTTATTACTTATTATTAACAATTTTATTGACGTTTGTCATCTGCAAATTGTAAACATAAACAACGCTTCCAGAAGTAGGTCTCATGACTTCTGTTTTTCTTTCTTACGTCTATGTAAATTACTGTCAATGTGTTGGTAATGCACAAAGAATTGATAATAATAAAGTGTAGCAAAAATATATATAAACAAATTCCAAGCCTAAATGGGTTAAATCAAAATTTGGAACTACTTTGTCAAGTGAGAGTGCATATAGTCATATCACTGTGAATTGCCTTGTTGATGATAACCCTAAGGTGACGCTGTGTACTAAGGCGTACTGCACGTCGATGATGCACCTGTCTTCAACCAATGCTAACCCTGCTTAAGTGGAGTTAGTATGTTGGGGAGCTGACAGTTGCTCGCCGTTGCTCGGTGGTTCTCTCCAGGTACTCCGGCTTCCTCCACCCGTAAAACTGTCGTGGTCATGATTAGCCATTGTGTAGAAATATGTGACCTTAAACACCAATAAATAAATAAATAGATAACCCTAAGGGTGTGGAATAAATTTTCAAGTTAAACCTCCAGTGCAAGCATAACTCTAATTATTTATCAAAAGGGTTGTCATATGATAAAGAGAACTTAAAATTTGTTTCCTTCTTAGGATATATATGAAACCTGTTTAGATTTGTGGTTTTTACTCACCAGAAGTTTGCCAAAATGGAAAAGTTGTTTTGATATATATTATAGAAGAGAAACACTAATTTTAGAGCCCTACAAAGCTTCGAATTATATGAAATCATCCCAATGATTCGATTCAGTTCAATTTCATTTGGTTTTTGTATGGCTATTTCAGGAATTTTCTGTTTTAACCGCTGGAACTCTGCTGATGCAACAGAACTTTCTCCAATCACTCTGTTTTTCTCTTGTTTAGCTATGAATTTAACCAATTATATCTTGTTTGACAGAGCTCACTGAGCTCTGTCAAACAAGGTATATTTGGTTAAATATCAAACTGCATTATGGGAAATATTTACTGATGAAAACTTTGCCATTTTGACATCAGAGTGCAGAGGGTTAATGAGATGTTCTCAAAACCTACCAACAGGAGATTGAACTCCTCTTCTTTCATTGAGTCTCCTTTACAGGAGACCTGATAATAGAAGAACAGCTAAAGAAGTTCCGGTTCTGAAACTACTTTAATCTCATTTCTGGAATATTCTACTTGTTGATTGACTTGCCAAAACAGACAAGGCACCATTGAAAACAGTACTTGAGTAGACACTCACAATATATGCTATATTTGGCAATTCTAAGAATGTGCAATATCTACAACTTGAAAAGCAGTGAGATTCAATTCGAGATGTGATGCGATTCAATTCAAAATCTTTTGCCTGATTCAATTTCAGATTCAATTCAATTTGAGATTCACATGGCCCTAACTCATTTTTTATATCCTTGATCTATTATATCATGTTTCACAACAAAACTCTCAGAGAGCTCTTTGACAAAATAAAACCAGTGAGATTGCAAGTTCTCCATATTCAAATCAGTGTTTACCAAATGAAGAATTTATGCCATCAATTTTCTTCAACCTAAATGTTTAGAATACTGTAACATTAACCCTTTACACAGTACGTGTGATATAAAAATTCATTATTTTAATTATTATTTTTTCAAATTTTAAAAAAATATCAACAATCCTACATCATGTGACTCCTCTTTGGAGTGAGCTCAGCAAGCTTGTTCCAAAGACGAGTTACATGTTAGGGTTTTGCTGAAAATTTTTGATTTTTTTTTTTCAAGTGCTCAGTTTGTAAATTACATGGGCAGATGTGACCAAATCATTAGCTAAAGGGTTAAAGACTGGCTTGATTTTATTGCCTCTAATGGATCTTTGTGGGAAACTGTGGGCAGTGTTATATTATTGTCATTTTTATTTTCTTGGTAATTGTTTTGATGAAAGTATTTTTGTTGTTGATGCAGTTATTTTGTTAAAAGAAACTCAAGAATGTTAGAATATCCTTTTAAATACTTGTTGTACAGTACTTTCATTACAAAAGCAACCAGAGACTTTCAACCAGATTATGACTGTTTCACGATCTAGTTGGAAGATTCTCCATTTTGCTTTTCTGCCCAAAACACTTTAGAATCTAACCTATTACAAAAGAAATGTGAAGACTAGTTCAGTGCTTAGAGTCTGAAGCATACTATCGCACCTGCACACGTATCACATGCCTCAGTCAGTCATAAGAAGTATGAAAATGAGCATGCCTTAACCTTTCTGAATTGCACCTCGGTACACTGCTGTGAGGGGTGATCATTTTGCCAATAAAATACCTACTGATCAAATGTCATTATTCACAGCATGGCTCCTGAATCATAAAACTCGAAAAAAGTGCCCCAAGTTCAACTGCTGAACCCCCAGTAACTTTACCTACCCCATTCACCCACATAGACATGAAGACACTTTAGAAGAGCCAGTACATTGGACCAATATGCTGAATTATTATGTCAGATCTTGGGATCAACCAATCAACATGGATAAATGGTGGTGGCCTATGAAGACATATCAAGTCGATGATGATGTCATCGGTGACCCCATATGAAATCAATATTAGGTGTGTGTTCACCATATTGTTTCTAGAAATCAAATACATCTGCCTTGTCTCAAAAATGGCAATCTTAGAGCAAATGTTCTGAATCCGTTGAATGTGATTAAAGTTTCATTAAACTTTCTTGAACAAAAAGAAATAATCTGTTTATAATATTTGTCCCAGATTGAGAAACTTATTTCGATTGATATCCCCATCTGATAGCTCAATGTAAATCAAAGCACAGAAAACTTCCGGATGGATGGTGTGCTCACCCTTGACATTCAATTATTGTGAGAATTCCAGATGCAAACCAACCCAATGAGAAAATAAATTACCGGGCCGATTAATTAAAGGGACATACTGGATTTTGTCCACTGACATGATAAATATGTTACGGGATGTTTAGTTGTTGGATATGGTGTCATGTGAGGCTCAGTGAGAGCCGAGCCTAATATTGATCTCACTTCGCCTCACATGACACCATACCTGACCACTAAACATCCCATAACTTATAATACCTAGCCATTTTGACATTGGAGTAGTTACCCACCTCTGTTAGGGAGTCTGACAATTACTCACCATTGCTCAATGGTTCTTTCTGGGTTCCCCAGCTTTCTCCACTTGTAAAACTGTCTGACACAAGGTGACCCTGGCTGTGAAAAGTGTCATTAATCCCTAATAAATAAATAAATAAATAGTTACCCACTTCTTTAGTACACAATGGTATGAGATGAAAGTTGTTCAGAAACCTTTCTGAGCACACTTCTATCACCTTATTCTCCTACCAACTATACAAGTCCACATTGAACTTGAATGTCAACTTCTATGGAGTGGAAATCCTCCAACAGTAATTACCAACCGATAGGGTGATGCACATAACCTTAAGAAGTAACCACAATTGAATGTGACTTCAAGAACTTGGCACCAAAACTGAACATAGAACGAAATTGTTGATCACTACACCGGGGTGTACAGCCACTCACCCGAACTCATGTCAGGTTCTAGAAAAAGTAGTCCAAACTAGGTCCCTTGGGTCATTATCTTATTCCACTTTCCTGAAAGGAAGTGCGAGGAGAGGGTTATGACTGGAGGGACATAGTTAGATCTATAGATATAGCACCACTCAACCTATTGATAGGTGTGATTTTTCACACCTCTGTGGATTTGAGAATCTCAAGACTGTAGTTTCATTTGTTTTTATTATCAGGCCTTGATTTTGCAATATTTTATTTAGGAAATCTCTGTCCAATGCAGGAAATGTGTCGCACACACAATGCGATCCTATCGTGATGTGATAAAGCGTGAGCCCTCAGTTGAGATATCACAGTACTGTACTCATGTAAGGTATTAATGAAACTTTACATTTTTATTTTCCCATACAAAATATTTTTAGATGAATATTTTTTATTTATTAAAACAAAAGATATTGTGTCAGCTTTTGACAGTTTTGTTGTTATTTCTACAAAGTCTGTTGAATTCAAGCCGTGGTTTTTGGTTTCTCTAGAGTCAATGCCCGGTAGTATGTATAACACTAAAAAATGGAAATGCATAAGTAATAATTGGTCGAAGTTAGTTTTTCATAACTCGATGAATAATTTTCCTATTGTATGAAATCTTTTGCTTTGTCACACTCATTTGTCAAGTAAGAAAATTATGGCCATGTCTAATGGTACAATTAACTGTAATTGCTGCAGGTGGCCTGTATGTGGGTTGTTCATGCTAGGTTTTCTCTTCAGTATTTCAGACCATTACGGAGACTTTGGATGCATAAGAATACATTATTTAAGAATACAAGTAAACAATGTGAATTAAATCATAACAATTGAAATGAATTATCAGATGCTTTGTCAGAGTATGAATGTGGGATGGATATGTTAACACGACCATCCCACATTCATACACTGATAAAGATATTCAGTTTATTTCTTATGTGAATTTGATATCTGTAGCAATTAAATTCAATTTTTTATCAACCAATTTCTGAGGTACAATTTCCCTGACATAACTTCTTGAGAAGCTATCAGGACAAGCATACAAACAAAACGATAGTAAATGTTGGAATTGTCAGCAAGAACAATGGAATAAAAATCTTATTGTCATCATCAAGAACTTTATTTTGCCCCTTGAGTGGAACAAGGTGCCATCTACAATACTTTAACGTTACAGATGCTGCCTTATTGTTCTATTAGCTGGTTCTCCGATGAATTGGAAACAAGAAACAGTACAATTTCCGAGGCTTGATATTATTTTAATAATTATCACATTCACGCTGTGGTCGTCACTCTGCTTTCAGCTACCTCCTCCCTCCCCACTCATCAAGTCTGGCAATGCTACAAAATGGAATTTAGTTTGCCTTCTGTTTCGGTAGACTAGATCTTCACCACTGTGGAATAATCAGGCCACAAAGCCAGCATGCAAGTCATTTTCTGTTGGCTACAGCAAAAAAATAATGCTTGCACTAGATTTTTTTTGAATAAGTTTCTATAACCCTTTACCTTTTACTTTACCGTTTCCTATAACCCCCCCTCCCCATCCCCCCTTCCCTATCCCCCCTTCCCCCAACAGTAAAAAAAAAACATTTTTTGAATAACTAAAGATTTATATTTTTTGCCTCCAAAGAATAGCTTATAGCCTCTCGTTGGAAGAAGCTCATCTAGTCAATCAAAAAAGGAGTCATAAGCTATATTTTGGAGGCAAACAATGAAAAAATAAATGTTGAAAGGCAATTTATGGGAATTAAATAGCACTGGTTGGATATGAGGACAGAATGAAAACAATTAAGAATTCTCTAAACTTTCCCATATACTTGTGTTGCTATAGCGATCTAGACATAAATATGGAAAAATGACCTTAACTACAACACAGAGAAGAAGAAGATAATTAACCCTTTACCTAACATGAATAGTAGATTACACTTGCAAAATAAATTCACAAATAACCAAAAAATTTCATTTTTTTCCCCCAAAACATAGCTTATGACTCCTTATTGGAACAAGCTCAAGAAGCTTGTTCCAATAAGGGGTCATAAGATATGTTTTTAAGACAAAAATTGAAAAAAATAATAAAATTTGATTGATGATTTTTGCAGTCAGCACTGATCAGTTTGTGCCATAACATTAGGAAATGGATTAAAGAGATTAGTTATGTTGTTTTCGTATCAGTCTTACCATTAAAAAAAACTTGCAAGGCTTGAATAGTGTCGATTATCAAATTGGAGTATTTTTGTTATAAAAGATAAATGTTGCATTTGTTACATACGTTAATCCTCTACATTAGATTGGAAGCTTCATGTCATAGAAAAATGGGCATTAGTCCAATAGATGAAATTTGTGTACATGAATATGTAATACTCAAGAGATTGTATTATTCAGGAAGTAACTTGACTGGCAGAACTTTCCAGGAAAGGTTGATAGTCACTCAAATGTAGCTTATTATTGTCAAAAACTAAAATATATTGAGTAATCAATGACTTGCCTTCAACTTTGTGCAAATTATAGATTAGAATCATTCTTCCATCTTATCACCTTCATCAGATAATTGATGTAGTTAAGGTGTAAAGGCTGCATACAAACCAGCCTGGTTCATATCCCTTAACTCTTTACCCAATGTACATCATATCAAAATTTGTTATTGTACTCCCACTCACCAAGAGAATGCTTGGGTATACTGGATTACATGCATCTATCCACAGTGAAATCTTAGCAGTAAGTCAATGGATTTCAATGAAATTTGGTATGAGGGATCCTTGTGACAAGCCACTGCTGTGCATGTTATACAAAATCTGCCTGCATATTTTCACCAGAGTTACGGTCCTTACTTTGTCAATTTTTCATGATTTTTTTTCAAGTATTTTTTTTCAGTTTTTTAAAAAAATGCCAACAAAACCAGATGTGACCCCCTCATTGGAACGAGCTCTTTGTGCTCGTACCAATGAGGGGGCACATGATATGGTTATGTTGATATTTAAAAAAAAAAAAATTTTCAACTGATCAATTTGTAAATTATGCAGGTGGATGCAGCTGATTCATTGGGTACAGCATTTAAGCCTCCAATTAATTTTATGATAATTACTACCAGTTATGAATGTTTACAGCTGTGAGATGACTTAATAGTGTTTCTACATCATTGTTGGCTCATTGTTGGCTGGCTATGCAGCAGCCAACGATGATGTAAATACACTGTGAAGATAATTAAGCCTACCTGTTGAGTTCTGAAGGAAGAATATCCTTTGGGGCAACTTTTTCAAAATGGAAAAGTGGCAGTTTGTAGCTGTATGGAGACTTAATGGTTAAGCTCATGATAAATTGCTTTGTGTACCAGTGGGCGTGGGTTCGAGCCTTGATTGTCACTCATTTCTCTTGATCTGTAACATTACATGGGGCTTCTATCATACGTTTCTCTTGATCTGTAACATATGGGGCCTCAGTAGTTTGTGTCACAGTAAGAGTTTCAACCTCTCTAAGGAAGAGTCTGGGTGAGATTACCAGGTTCACATGTTCTCCCATTCTCAAAAGAAGAGGAGAATAGTATAGCAGTCAGGGTATAGAGGCCACTTGTCAACCAGACTGATTTGTCTTTTAGTCCTATGGTGAATCATCCACTTTTGAGCTAGAGACCAGGTGTTGAAGTCTAGGTTCCAGCCCTTCTCTTTTGATCTACAATATTAAACATTCTCAATGCTCCCAGATCCACCTCCAAATGTTACAGATTGAAAGAGAATTTTGTCAGGATCATAACCATGACAATAAGCAGTAAAAGCAGCTGATATAACATGAGACCAAGACATCTGGACCAACCAAACATTGATTCCTCACGTGTTTCTCTACTCTCTCATTCTTTTGAGATTCATCATCTGTGAATCTCAGATTCCTCAGGATGGTTAAAAAACCTGTAGTGCCACCAACTACTGAGCATTGGTAAGTGTTGCTAACCCTTTACCTAACGAATCAACCACATCTGCCTACGTAATTTTTTTTTCAAATTTAGCAGTTGAAAAAAATATATTTTTCAAAACATTTCAACAAAATCATATCATATGAACCCTCATTTTGATATCCTGTGCACTGGGTAAAGGGTTAAGTGGCCTTTAAAGCATACCTGCTTCACAATTAGAAATCACATATTTTACTGGAATCCACAACATTGTTTCAACATTAATTTTGTAAAAACTATACAAGTAAGAATGTTAGTGCGACAAACTTTGAGGAACTTTCATCTGTTATGTACAATATAAACAATCATACAATGGATGTACAGATGTGTTTTAGAAGATTCATTCAGCAGATCATCTGGGTTTCACAGCTATTTTTAGAATGTGTATAGTGCTCAGTGAGAACAAGATACGGTTGCTTAATTTTTAGTCCTACATGTACAAGTATAGCTCTTTGATCATCACATTTGTGTGGCGCAAGCCTGAATATAAGCAACCTGTCATGTGCAAAATGGGGTCCCCAGTGAGTGAATTTGCTGATGCTATCCCATATAGTGGGCCAATCTATTCTCTAGGTACATCTTTCTGTTTTGGCTCTAGACCTTGATTCAGACTGAGGTTCACAGAGGGTAAATTTTGTGATGCTACCCTGCTGTGCAGGGTAGCATCATCAAATTCACCCTCTGGGGTCCTCATTTTGCAGATGACAGTCTGCTTGTTTTCAGGCTTGGTGTGGCAGTGGATATAGCTGGATGGAGGTACATGTAGGCCATGCCCCACCCACACCTTTTCTGATCTTACATTTTGCAGCCCCCTCCCCCCCACCCCCCACCCCCCCCACCCCACCAAACACACACACATGTACTTTAGATGAATAAAAAACTGAATAAAAAAGTAACATGGACATTTTCAATCAACACAAACAGACTACAATACTTGGAATATCTAAAACAAATTCTCTTTGTTGCCTCAAAAACATAGCTTATTACCCTCTGTTGAAATGAACTCGATGAGCTAATTCCAACGAGGGGTCATAAGTAATTTTTAGGCAAAAATTGTAAAAAATAGTTTGTTCCCCTAAACTTCATGTGAGCACCATTGCCACTGTCACATTTTCAATATATTTCTGCTTCAGATTACAGGTTTAGGAACCATTTGTCGGGTCATCCACATTTTGTCTTTACTTTGTCTATAATTATTGTCATACTAAAGAAATGAGTTCATTAATGTAAGCTATATCATGTGCCTAATTCACTTTCAAGAATTACTTAGAGTGTTTTATCTCATTGAGGGTTCCTATCGAGTCTGCAATTGAATTATAATTCTGCACATATTACCATACTGACCTGTGAATAAGCCCATAAACGAAATTAAGCCCACCTATCAACTTTAAAGATTTCAGTTTCAGAGTCTCCTCTTTGTAAATAAGGCCCAGTCCCTTACTTTGGAATGGCATTGATCATGCTGGTAAGTTGTTACAATGAAAAAGAACCCCTTACCGAATTCTCATGATATCAAAATTTGTTATTTTTTATGCCCCCACCAATTTTGATGAAGGGGCATTAAGTGTTACCCTTGTCCATCCATATGTCAGCCTGTACGTCCGTCCCAAATATTGTTTCCAGATGATAACTTTACTTTGACTGAACAAAATGAAAGCAAAATTTTATACATAGGTTTATAACCAAATAATACAGGTTGGGATTGATAGGAGGCTTGGTCCGATGTTTTTTGGCAGAGTTATGGTCCTTTTCTGACTTAGAAGATCATAAAGAGGGGGGCATTAGTGTCCCATGGACATATTTGGTGGCCTGTTGTTTTGGTTCTATGGTTTAATGGAGATAAGATAAGATATTTATCAATTCAATATCAACAAAGATAAATGACCAGAAACTCTCGCTTGGCAGTGGGAGGTGGGGGCATAGCCACCCTTGGGGTTGCACTTGATAATTTTCTTTCTTTTTTTAAAAAAAAAATTAAAACAATTTTAACAAAATCATATCATGTGAGCCTTCAATGGCACATGCTCAACAAGATCATTCCAATGAGGGGATCACTTGATATGGTTTGGTTGAAATTGTTTTAATTTTTTTTTTCAACTGTTCAATTTGTAAATTACCATTTTTTAGGAAAAAGGTTAATACATTTTTATTAAAGGATTGATTGAATCCCCAGACTTTGTGTCAACTTTGCATTCAAATTCATCTGCAGACTTTTTCTCTCATAAGCCCACTCATATACTTTTGCCCTCTTTTACTTTATGCAACTCTTGGGTTTATTCCTGAAACAGTTTGATATACCATTATATTTATTAATATTATTTGTTGGGTAGATTTAAAAAAGAAATTTATGGGTTTTTTTCAGAAATTTTAACTGGTAAAGAAATAAAAAGAGATTGTTTCTTATACATATATAGATATATAAAAATATATATTAGTAGAAATGGAATTTGTTTTTTCTTTCTTTTGTTGTATTTAATGACTTTTACAAAAGAAAATTGTTGTTTGTTTGAGTTGAATCTCATGTCTATTTAAATAATATTTTGTTTCATAATCTCTTTTGATTGTTACAGTGAAAGAGAAGATCACATTAACTCTTAACCTGCTGAGTATTTTCAAAATATTTTTCACCAAATCTAGTCATGGCTGCTGTGAAGCAGCCATGACTAGATTTGATGAAAAATTCATATAAATTTAACTCAAGAAATCATTGTTCAAAATGTCCATTCAATTTACGTGAAGATATTTGATTAAATGTGCCAAAATTATACTTATTTCAATGGCAAGAGATTTTATGGCCTCAGCAGGAATATCTGCCAGCAGCATGTAAGGAGTTAATGATTTTTGGGGGGTTTTGTTTCATTAGATTGGTACTATCCCATTTAAAACATACCGTTTGTTAACTCAACTGACTGAAAGTCATGATAGGCTATAGTTGTTACTATTTGTCCATACTCATCCATGTGTTGTAAAGGTGGTGTTTGAAACCACTGGCCTGTTTTCAAAAAAATTTCTTGTGACTTCCATGTTTGATATATAACATCTTTATAAGTATGATTTATAAGTTTGCACAAAACTAGCTCCTAGGATCATACTTAAGGATGTCATCCCCTTCCTTCTTTCCTCAGGTTTACTATGGGTAAAATCCCCGTGGGAACCCCAGGAAGTGAAGCAGTGCCTGTTCACTGCGGTAAACAGTCTCTGTTTTACTAGTAAAATAGGACCCAGTCACCAATGCTTGGGAGGTGCAAGCCCTCTCTAAAATGGGCAACATGGCTTATTAATGCTCACCCCTGGTCTTGATTTGATACTCATGATGTGTTCATGATTAGTCATTGTACAAAAATATGTGACCTTAAACACCAATAAATAAATAAATACTGTGGATAAAAGAGAAAACATTAAATAATCTCCCAACTCGCTTCTTCAAAATGATTTAATTGTTAGATATATTAGATACAGGTAAGTGTAATGACTGTGTAGAAGTTTGCCGTTGTCAAATATGGGTTTGTTTTTTTTTCTTCTTTTGTTTTTCTTTCGATGGTTTTTTTTTTGTGTTTTGTGTTTTTTTTTGTTTTACTAGAGGAGTGGAGACATTTTAACCTTTAAACCAATTCACGCGATATCAAAATGTATACTTTTAATTCTTTTTTTTTCAAATTTTTCAAAAACCTTATCATATGACCACCACCCTTATTGGAATGAGCTTGACAAGCTTGTTCCAGTGAGGAGGTCACATGATATGGTTTTGTTGACATTTTTTTAAAAATACTTTTTTTCATCTGCTCAATTTCTAAATTAAATGTTTTTTTTATCCTCCCAGTTTGCATTCAAACAGTTTGTTTATTGTATGGTGTTTAACTCTTAACCTGCTGAGTAATTTTAAAATAGTTTTCACCAGATCTATTCATGGCTGCTTTCCAGCAGCCATGACTAGATTTGATGAAAAGTTCATGAAAATTTGACTTGAGAAATCATTGGTCAAAAAGTCTTTACAATTTACAAGGGAACATTTGGTTAAATATCCTTAAATTTTATTTATTATTTGGCAAGAGATTTCCTGGCCTGTGCAGGAATATCTGCCAGCTGCATCCAAGGAGTTAAAAACACTTTCAAGAGCTAGGCTCATATCATGTTGGGCAGTTTAATGGGTGGAGAAAGCCAGAGTACCCAGCGAGAACTGTCGAGTAGTGGCAAGTAACTGTCGAGCTCTCCAACATACTACCAGTTAGTAATTTTGTTTCCAAATTTGAAAGATACATGTTAACACAACATGCAATGTTCCTGTCCTGATAACTTTTATCTGAAAATTGCAACATGTTTAGAACCTGTCAAAAACATAAGTTCATTTGGAGAGGTGCTGAATATGTTAGCATTTTCTTTACAATAATTTATTTATTTATTTGAGTTTAACAACACTTTTGGCAGCCAGGGTCATTTCGTGTCAGATTTACAATAATTTATTTAACCCATCAAGGCCTAGTTCCAACTTTGATCACTTTAACTGCAATAGAACAGGTGCCCCAACATGCAGTCTCTGGGGAAAAGTTGAAAGTTACACTCTAAGCACCATGGCAGTTGTTCCTAGGTAAGTTTTGGCTGCCTAGACAGGCAGCCAAAATTTTCTCAGGAACATCTGTAAAGCCATGTAGATTGTCAAAGTATAGCAAAAATGTTTAAAATTCTCCAGGCTGTTAAGACTTAAATCTTTAACTTACACAAATATTTGGCCAAAATTTGTACAAAAAAAATTCTTGAACTCTTTAAAATAATCATTTTTTGCAAGCTCATTCCTATGAAGGGCCATATGCGATGTTTTTGAGGCAAAAATTTAATAATAAAACCTTGAATGGAGACTTTTATGAACAGCAGTGGCTGGTTGTGGCTTTTACATTAGGCAACAGTAGAGAGTGTCAACTTTCTGAGAAATTCTTTGCATCAGAGGCAATATAATTCTGCATGGAAGGTTCTGAACTCTTGAAATGAAAAAATTTGTGTAGAACAATTGCCCAAATTGAACAAAATTACTAACAAAAACAGAAGGCTTAAGGGGTATGTTGGCTGATTGTAAAAGTACATTTCTCTCATACCAGAAGTTTGGCATTTCACCAGGCAGGGAAGATTTAAAATTAACTAAACTTAATCTGGAAGTATGATTTGTTGGGGTCGATGAAATCACAGCATACTTTCCAGATGGGGAGAGACAAAACATAGATGTCCTGGCAGTAGAGAAAGACACATTCCTTTTCCTTGTAGACTAAGCATCTCAAGATCAAAAAGTTGCTGGAATGGCAGTCTCTGCTAGTAATCTGAACCATCATGCCAACACAAGTAACACAACTTGAAGACAACACTTGCAAAATAAGTTACCTAACTGGTAGAGAGTTATTTAGACTTCAAAGCGAAAGGTCCACGGTTCAATCTCAGTGAGCACATTTTGGGCAAAGCACTTCATCTCAATTGCCCATGTGGGGGCACAGTGGTGCTGTGTACTAAGGCATACTTCATGTTGATAGTGCACTTGCCTTCAACCAATGCCAACCCTGATTGTGCAGAGTTATTACATTAGGGAGTCTGACAGTTGCTTGCCACTACTTGGTGGTTATCTTTTGGGTACTGTGGCTTCCCCCACCTGTAGAAATGTCCAACACTAGGTGACCCTGGCTGTCAAAAGTGTCATTAAACCCCAATAGATATATAAATAAATCTTGTGTAACAGAGCTCTGTCCAACAATGTTCAGTTTTATTTTTTTTTATTTTTTCATGTTTCCATGACACACATGTAAAAAAATATCACACATAGAATCTGAGTAATCATGTATGATTATGTAACCAATTCAGACCTTTTCCAGTTCTATAAAAAGTTCAATAGTAATGGCCCTTTACCGTGTTGTAAAAAAAAAAACATCTTGCAGTGGAGTGAGTGAGGGGTCAGTGTGTTGGCTCCTTCAGTATTGTATTCACAATTCTGTTGCTGAATAGCAGTGGCGGATCCAGGATTGAAAAAAGGGGGGGGGGGGGTGGAAATTTGAGTGACGGAGCCACGAACCGAGTGCCGCAGACGCGAGTTGGGGGTGAGCTCGAGCCCCCTCTCGTCTTGGGGATTCCAGGGGTCCTCCTCCGAAAATTTTTTGAAATTTTGATCGCGGGAGACGCATTCTGGATGCATTTCCTTGTGTACTGCGTCCGGAGGATCCATACGTGGCTGCGAAGCAGCATGACAACTGAACATTTATCGGACCTCGCCGTTACCACAATGCACAGGTTTGAGTTACGCGTTTCAAAACAGGAAATTTGTGAACGTTATATTTCCAAGCACCCTCGGCGTATGACTAGCCATTCATTATTCATCGCATGAACTCTTATGGTGATAATATTTTATCCAAATAACTTGTATCAGGTTTTTTTCGTTGATGAATTGACATTTATGTTGACTACGATTGGTACAATGAATGGTCTGTAGTCTGTACCTCATTGAGGTACAGACTACAGACCATACATTGTACCAATCGCTTATACGATGGTGTCTAGTTGCGAGAACTCCTCGTGTAAAGATAATTTCAATACAGGTTGAATTTGACTTCGAAAAATTGCTTGTTGTCTCCCTTTCAAATATCAAAGGGGGTGGATATCCACCCTATTTACCCCCCCCCCCCCCCCCCCCCCTGTATCCGCCCATGAATAGGGCAGCTGTTGTGTTGGTGCATTTAACTACAATGTGAAGGGCATTCACTCTTTGTATCTTGTTTGAGGTAGTTCTCTTAGTCCTGTTAAAAAAAGCCAAAAATGGGTTAATATTGGCTCTGTCATAGGTAGGGAATACAGCATGTTTACAACTTCTTGAAGTTAAATATTTATGGATAAAATATAATTTAGTTCTACAGCCAGAAAGCAAAAAAGTATACATGAAACAAGGATTAATTTGAGAACTATTGGACACTGGAAAATAGTCCTTGCACACATTTGAGCAAATTTCAAATGAACAGGATCTAAGTGATTCTTCACCAGGGCTATTGATCTAGAGTTGTGATTGGTTCTCAAAATGAATCATGACTTTCAGTCAGTTGAGTTAACAAACGGTGTGTTATAAATGGCATAGTACCAATCTAACGGCTACCTGTACAAAACATGTGTGCAAATGGTGGGCCAGAATTATTACAGTGAAGCTCACTTAATTGGATATCACCCAAATGAATAACCCTGTTAATTGAATAGAACTTCTAAAATACAAAACCATTTACCATACCCTCAGTACAGATTTGACCTGTTAATTGTATATAGGTTATAGAACAACTTCTGCTAAATAAATAAAAATCCTGTCGAGAAATTTTTGTGTCTATCACAGACTTCCTCTTGTTTGTATACCTATTGCTATTAATACATTCAATATAAGCTTTCAATCTATTATATCATGTTTGACAGAGCTCCATGAACTCTGTCAAACTAGATGAAATAGATTAAATGCTCTGTTCATTTCGTGAATACAGAGAAGTGACCAAATTCCTCTTTAATTGAATATGTCTGTTAATTTTCGTTGGCAAAGAGGCTATTCAATAACTGGGTTCTACTGCAATACAAAGAAGTGAGCAATTAACACAGTGTGTGTATTGGGGGAAATATAGGGAGAAAGTATTTGGAAAATGGTTATCCATTACCATGTACAATCGAAATAAAAAAAAACAACAGACATTGAAACTCAACACACTATCGCAAAGTTAGATTTCAAAATCTAACAGTGTGACCTTATTTAAATTTTGCAGTTACATCTTCAAACGTGATAACTGGAGTTTCAAGTTTATTGATTTATTGGAATTTAATGACACTTTGAAGAGCCAGGGTCACCTTGCGTTGGACAGTGTTACGGGTGGGAGAAGCTGGAGTACCTGGAGAAAACCACTGAGCAATGGCGAGTAACTGTCAGACTCCCGAATGTATTAACTGTACCATCTCCACACAAGCAGGGTTAGCATTGGTTGAAGACAGTTGCACCATCAATGTGCAGTATGCCATATTACACAGCGCCGCCATGCCCCCATGTGGGCAATCAGGATTAAGTGCCTTTCCCAAGGGCACAATGCAGTTACCCCTGGCGGGGATCGACCCATAAACCTCTCGGTTTGAAGTTCGTTGCCATAACCACTGAGCCACCACGCTCCCAGAGATTCAAATAACATGTTTAGCTCACCTGAGCGAAGCTCAAGGGGAGCTTTACTGATCACTTTCCATCCGTCGTCCGGCGTCCATCGTAAACTTTACAAAACCGACTTCTCCTCCAAAACCACTAGCCTAATTTTATTCAAATGTTGGGTAAATGTTTATTACCTAATGCCAATTCGGATTTGTTCAAATGAAGTTGCTCCTTTCCCTGGGTGGTGCCATGCCCCCAAGGGGAACCAAAATCTTAAAAAATCTTCTCCTCATGAACCAGCAGCAGCAGAGACTTGATATTTGATGTGCAGCTTCCTTTTGTGTTGTAGACTCAGATTTGCTCAAGAGAAGATCGAGGAGCTATATTTGCCTTCGTTATGGGAGAGGCAAGAATTTTTGCCCCGCCCAAAATTTCTATTTTCCAAACCGAGAGGCAGATTTGAACCAAATTTGATATGAGGGCTTATTGGGTCATAAGTACTAATTTATGCCAAAATATGTTTTCCTGTCACCCCATGGGAACCGCAGGAGCTAAAAATTGAAATGCCCATATCTCCAAAACTACACGGCACTGAGAATTCTTATTTGGTGTGAAGCTTCCTTAGAACCAACAAAATGGAATGGTAAAACAAAATTGCTAAAGGTTTTGTACTTTTTGGGGACTTTGAAAAAGTGCCGAGTCAGCATTTTTTAACACTGTGGGTAATGGGAAAAACATTTAACACTACTTTTCTCCCAAACCACTGCTCCAAAAGCTTTCAAATTTCACATATAACATCTTTGGAAGATTGTTTCACATGTTTATTGAATCAATTCCCTGGGTCCATATTTGGGATCTCTATGGGAGCCCAAATGTTTAAATTAGTGCAGTATGAGGAATATTCTTTAAAAATCTTCTTCTTCAGATCTACCAATAAGAATCCTTTGCTATTTGGTATGCAGCATCCTTAGGGGGTGAGATTCAAGTTTGTTCAAGCCAAGTCCCTGGGTTCATATTTAGGCTGAAAATTTGGGGTCCCGGTCGAGACTTGGAAATTTTGGACCAAAATCCGGAAATGAGTTTTTTAGGGGTTTTTTTATGCATTTCAGTCAATTTTAAGACAAATTTTTTTTTTTTTTACACTGAAAATTTGGGGTCCGGGTGGGATTTAGAAAATTTTGGACCAAAATCCTGAAATTAGTTTTTTGGGTTTTTTTTGTGTTTTGGTCAATTTTAAGAAGAAGAAAAAAAAATTTTTAGTCTGAAAATATTTTGTTTGGGACTTCGAAAATTTCTGAACAAAAATTAAAAAAAATCTTGTTTTTTATGCATTTATCTCAATTTTGGGACGTAAAAGTGCTGGAACTGAAAATAGAAGGAAAATCCTGTGTATTGTGTGGGCACAATCGCTTCATCTAGTTGGTATATGCTTTTCTTAGGAGGGGCGTATGCAGCTTATTCATGTCAAGTCCCTGGTTTGATATTTAGACTACCATATCAGGTGAGCGCCCTCAGGCCCCCTGGGGCCTCTTGTTTTTGTAGCAGCTACACAAATGATGTGATGTGAAAGAAATTATACCACTGATGATTGCAATAGTGTGTGCCTGGGTCAGTTGGCGTTGTATAAATTGTCACTTGCTTATGGACTTGGGCTCAGACATTCTTATCAAAACACATACATGATTTATTAGACACGTGAGAACTCTGGGCATTTCCTTCTCTTCTGTTTTTTTTTTAATTTGTATTTTTTTTAACCTTTGATATTTTATTCACCGATACTCATTTCATTACCCACAAGGAGTTTACTGGCAATGTTGTACAAGTTTATATAGTGGGAACATATTATATTGTAAATATGATTTAATTTGGATATATATATAATTGGGTTTGTTTAGAATGTTTTAGACGGGTTATTTTGTGCGTGAACTTTATACCATACTGTATTATTTGTGGACTTGTCGTTTTAGAATGTTAGACTGTTGTGCACATTTAAGGTATGAAATAAATATTTTTCAAAAGAATGTTATTTTATTACTTCCATTCCTGGGCATTTTTCACCATCTTCACTCAAAATGACTAACAGAAGACACATGGAAACAAAATTGTGGAATAAATAGATATTTTTAGGCAAATAGCACTGGCCCTGTTGTTCTGTTACATGAGGTGAAGGGTTTACAACTGTAACTCTTTGAAAAGAGAAGGTCACTTTTCGGAGCCATGATCAAGATAATTCTAATTTTATAAAGTAAATGGTTACTCAGTGAATTTGTGGAGGACACCCATTCAATATTTTCAACGTGCATTTTCAACTGTCATTGAAGATGTCATCAGGGTTCATAGGCTTAACCTTTTCAACACTGGCGAAATCATCCTGGTTTATTGGGAGGTTTAGTAATAATTTAATCCAACAGCTCGGTCGAGCTGTTGGATTAAATTATCACCAAACCTCACTTCAGATTTTTTGCTCTTTATATCGTCTGCTCGCCCACTACCAATTTTTTTCTTCACGCAAAAATTTATGCACAGGGTTGAAAGTGTTGAATGACCAAATGTTGCCCCCGCCCTGCAATGAACCGTTTGTAATAACTGATGTCCTATCAATTTGTAATGTGATGGAAATTAACCAAAAGTGTAATGATCACAGCAATGTAATGTAACAAAAATTTGCCAGTAATGTAATACAAATTAAACCGTTACTTGAAATGGTTAGAAGACATTCAGAAGAGCATGAGGATCATTTTGTAAAGCAAAGTTTAAAAAACTAAATGTAAAAAAACTCGACAGCTTGAGATTTTATCCCAAGATCTTGAGTTCAGTTATTAACTCGAGATCTCCACTTTTTAGCTTACCTGACTGAAAGTCAGAATGAGCTATTGTGATCACTCACCGTCCGCCATCTGTGAACATGGTGTTTGCATCTTCTCCAAAACCGCTAACCGATTTTGGTTCAATTTGAGGTGATTGCTTGTTCTGACATCGCATTTGTTTTTTGTTTTTTTCAAATCAACTTGCACACCCCCACAGGAAGAGGATGGGGGAAAATACTCCAAAATTTTGAAAAAAAATCTTCTCATAAACCAGTGGGTACAATGACTTGATATTTGGTATGGAGCTTCCTTTTGAGGTTTTGAATCAAAGTAGTTCAAACGAAGCTAGTGGAGCAATATATGCCCTTATAATGGGAAGGGCAAGAGTTTTGTCCCTACCTGAAATTTGTATTTTCTCAGGCTGAACCGATACGCCAATTTGAATCAAATTTGGTATGTGGTATTATTGAATCATATAAGGAAATGATCGTTTGTTTCTATCTATTTCTTGAATTATGAACCCCAAAAAACAAAGGCCAAAGTTTCTTTGTTTGACCTTTGTTTTAGGCGGGTTCATAACTCAAGAAATAGACAGAAACAAACGATCATTCCTTATAATTAAACTTGAGGGGCAATAAATTAAAACACTCTCTACTTTGCAGAGTTGAAATAAAAACCAGGTCGCATCAAGCTTCCTAGTGATAACTGAATAAAAAAGGCATAGTTTTCTAAAATTCTGTTTGAAATAATGATACATTTCACTGAAACATGTCCTTGTGTCATTAAAACTTTTATTGACCAATGAATTGTGTAAGTAAAAAGGAACGTCATAGGTCACGCCCATGCAAAACTTCAATCTCCTTTTCCACTTGACAGGAGGGTGCTGTCATTAAAAGCAACACTGAATTGAAATTTATTCTGATTTTGACCATTTCCTGAGAAATTGAAAACAGTTTGTAAATGTGGAGTTCAATATAAACCCAGATGACATGAAGTTGGTTGAACTTTGTTTCAGAAAGAGTTCATTCAAGCCATTTGGAAATTGGAAAGTTTTGTTGGCGTGAGTTTCATTTGTTGTGGATTTTTATGACCAGCCATTTTTTACGTATGATTTGTAAAACTATGAAGGCAGACGATCATCTCTTGCATATAAACAAACTGAACATGGAATAAAAAGCATGATAAGGACAAAAGAAATACTTTAGCCAATCATTTTGCCTGAAAATACATGAACAGAAAAAAGTTTAATTATAAGTACTTGATTCATGTAATAAAAAAAAAACATTTCCGTGTCCCTGTGGGAACGCCAGGAGCTAAAAATAGAAATATTTTCAAATGCCCATATTTCCCAATTTCAGATACAAGTTTGTTAAAATTAAGCCCTCTGTTTCAGTACAGGAGCCCAAATTTGAACTTAGAGCATAATCTTTAAAATCTTCTTCAGAACCACCAGTCCAAATCTTTTTAATATTTGATATACATCATTGTTATGAGGGTCAGATTCAAGATTGTTCAAAGCAAGTCCCTCAGTTAATATTTGGACTTCCTATGGGGGCCCTAATTTTAACTTAGTGTAATATGGGGATAATCTTTAAAAACCTTCTTCAGATCCACCAGAGTGATCTGTGGGGAGGGGGGGGGGGGGTCAAAAAGTGCTGAATCAGCATATTTTCAAAAATTAAAAAAATCTTCCCCAGAACCACTGATTAGAATCTTTTGATATTTGTTATAAAGCATCCATTCAGTGGTCAGATACAACAAGTTTGTCAAAATTAAACCCCACAGTCCATATTTGGGTTCACTCGTCTTCAGAACCACAACTAAGAATCTTTTAATATTTGGTATATATCATTTTGACGGGGGTCACATTCAAATTGTTCAAATCAAGTCCCTCAGTTAATATTGGGGCTTCCTTTGGGGTCCAAATTTGAACGTAGTGCAATGTGGAGAATAGGCTTAAAATCTTCTTCAGATCAACCAGTCAAAATCTTTTGATATCTGGTGCACAGCATCCTTAGGAAGGTTAGATCTAATTTTGTTCAAACCAAGTCCCTGCGTTAATATTTGGGCTCACTATTGGAGCCTGAATTTTAACTTCGTCCAATATAAAGAATAATCTTTAAAACTCTTGTCCAAAAGCATGAATCAGAATCTTTTGATATATGGTATACAGAATTCTTATAGGGGTTGGATTCAAATTTATTCAACTCAAGTCCATTGGTTAATAATTGGGCTCTCTTTGGGAGCCCAAATTTTAACTTAGTGCAATAGGGTAAATAATTTTTAAAAATCTTCTTCAGCCCCACCACTCAGAATCTTGATATTTGATATACAGCACTCCTTGGGAGGTCAGATCTACATTTGTTCAAACTAAGTCCTTGTGTTAATATGTGGGCTTCCTATTGGAGCCCGAATTCCCCTATTTTAACTTAATGCAGTATGGGGAATAATCTTAAAGAATCTTTTTTCAGTTCCACCACTCAGAATCAATTGATATTGGGAAAACAGCATCCTTACAGGGGTCAGATTCAAGTTTGTTCAAAGCAGGTCCCACAGTTAATATTTGGGCTCCCTATTTTAACTTAGTGCAATATGAAGAATAATCTTTAAAACGTCACACGACCAAAACGTCACGCGACCAAAACGTTACATTTCCAAATGGTCAAAACGTCACATTTTTTTGTCAAAACGTTACATTTGTTGATCAAAACGTCACATACTTTTGGTCAAAACGTCATAATAATTCACATTTAACGACATGTGATGTATAAAAGTCCAGAAATACCGCATGACATGTAACGTGCGTGATCCAGAAAATTACTTCTTTGTCTTTAGTAGGTTAGCACTGCAGCTTAGTTTACTACTTGGTGTTCAGTAGGTTAATTAAGCAGCTTGGTGTCTGACCTGGCTGTCAATAGAAGTGTCCCTCTGTTTTCAACTGGACTGAGGACCGACAGAAATTAAGAATTTTTGAAAGCAAAAACTCCCCTCTGCTCTATCCGGACTTGGGGCCGGGAGACAATGTCTCGCAGCGTTGGAGTTATAACTTCCCTCTACTTTTATCCGGGCTTGGGACCGGCAGGCAATGTCTGGTAGCATTGAGTTCTAAATCCTTCCGCTTTCATCCGGGCTTTCAGCATGTGTTTTTATTGGAATTACAAATATTCTTCAAAATTCTATTGACAACTATTGCGGGGAAATTTGATCTATTTCTCTCTTTATTTGTGGAGCACGTTGTGGAAAAGACTTACACAAAATTAAATTGCAAAGGGGCGCTCCGAGACCTATGAAAAACAGTTGGGCGGGTCAAATTTAACATAGAAAACAGATATGGAGGTCCGAACTCATTTGTTGCTCAGATGCCTTCGGCGCGCTGAAACATTCATTCGTTCCTTTTGCTGCTTGGACACCATACAAGGAATAGTTTGCAAAGGTAAATGTCTTGCTATCTTTCTTTCTGAGTGTGTGACATTTTGACCAGAAGTACGAGACGTTTTGACCAAAAGTATGTGACGTTTGGACCAAAAAGTGTATGACGTTTTGACCAAAAATATGTGACGTTTTGACCATTTTGAAATGTAACGTTTTGGTCGTGAGACGTTTTGACCAGCACCCTTTGTTATACCCACCAGTCAGAATCTAATATTTGGTATAAAGCATCCTTAGGGAGGTCTGATCTACGTTCGTTCAAATCAAGTGCCGGGGTTAATATTTGGGCTCTCTGTTGTAGACCAAATTTTAACCTGGTCCAATATGATGAATAATCTTTAAACTTTTTCTCCAGAACCACTAGTCAGAATATTTTGATATATTGTATACAGAATCCTCACAGGAGTCAGATTCAAGTTTCTTCGAATCAAGTCCATCGGTTAATAGTTGGGCTTTTTGAGGAAGCGCAGATTTTAACATAGTGTAATATGGGGGTTAATCTTTAAAAATCTTCTTCAGATTCACCAGTCAGAATCTTTAGTAGAAACGGGTACTGAAGCATATAGGACGGCGATGGTACATTTGCCGTTTACTAATGCTGACCGGGCTGATCCTACTCATGCTGGATTAATAGCAGTTACTCGGCGTGCTGGGTGGTTTTGTCCGGGTATTTCGACTGCCCGAAACGATATGAACCTGACTGTTGAGGTCGAACACTAATTTGGCCAAATTAAATATTCAACTCAGAGAAGTGTTTCTTAAATTCAATAAACTGTATATACAGTTTTTGTTTGACCAATATTGCTGAATCGAATATACTGTATAGTTACATTAAGGTAAATCGTATTTTAGTAGTAGAGTAGGCCTTACGTCCCACATTTTCTGGGCCAAACTTCTGGTCTTCACAATTAACTTAATGTTGTTAGCCCTGGTAGTTTTTGACGCGATTGTCGCAGTAGTGGATGTCATCAATGCGTTTATATATAGTGATGTTGTTAGGATAATACACATTTTTGTCGTCCATTTCGGTTAGAATAGGCCGCAATATCAGATCTCAACATGGTTTCCATATTATGGAGGGAGTCTGGTTCGGGTGTTTTCCAGGGTTCGTTTTATTGTACTGACGTCCTCTGGTATGCACGTTGGGTGTTTATTTGGGGACTATTGGAGACTGGAAATCCGCTTTTTGGGCCCTTTTATTTGGTTTTATAATTAGTAGCTATAGTCCTGGCCGTGCGGTATGGAGCTTTTTCTATTAATAGGTGTACTCGAATTTTGTCACAAAGAATAAAAATATTCGGTGTTCTGCATGGACCAGGATGGTGCTATTCTATCTATTCCTGTCGGCTTCCTTTTTGGCCTTCCATGTTGATTTTTGAGGGCAGGAGACCGATGTTCAAATTCAGTAATGGTGACTGAAAATATCAATGTAGCCTAATTAATATGGGACCGTGGACTTAGAAAACATGGGAGGGAAGCAGGACTTCAACTGAAACAAGAGGCCACATGGGGCCTGAGGCGCTCACCCGATAAAGTTGTTTAAAGAAGGAGTTAATTGGCATCTGTGGCTAGTAAACACTACATCGGAATGAAGTCGTGTAACTATTCAAAACTCTGTTGTCCAGTAAGATGATTTTTTTTTCTGCTATTGAGATAATTCCACACCAAGTAGTAATGCCCAGATTTCCAGTAATAGAAAATAGGAAGCCCAAATATCAACCTAGGGACTTAACTTGAACAAACTTGAAGTGACTTAGCACCCCTATTGCTGCCCCCACCCCAATCAGAATTCTGACCATTGGATCGTAAGAAGCAGTCAGCTTCTTGTCCTTTGTTCTTAGAAAAAGCGGATCCTCTTCAGGTGGAAATATGACAATGCGTACGATCACGACGATTTCCAGAAATTATGGAGTACGTTTTTTTTAAATAGAGCATATAATGTTGGTTGTACTCTAGACCAACCGCCACTGAACTGCGTTATTAAATTGGCTTCTCCTAAAATGGGTGGGATTTCTTAATTTCAACTCACCTGACTGAATGTCAGTGGGAGCTATTGCCACCACCTGACGTCCGGCATCCGTTAACTTTTGAAACTTTGGCCAAATTTAAGCATATATGGCACAGAACGTCTTTGGAGACCCTTTCTACTTTATTCAAATGAAGCTACTGCCTGCCATCTTCTGGCTGAGGTTAATGCCCCAAAAGCCTAAAAATCTTCTTCCCATGAACCATCAGAGAGAATGCTTTGATATTTGATAAGGAACTTTCTTTGGTGGTGTAGATTGAAATTTGTTCAAGACAAGTTTAGAGGTAAATATTTGGGCTCTCTGTGGGAGTATGCCCATTTTGGGCTCCATCCAAAACTTCTATTTCAAGAACCAATGGGCTGATTTGAATCAAATTTGGCATGTAGTATAATATGGTCAGAAGTACTTGATTAATGTCCCCAAAACACTTTCCGCAGCCCCGTGGGAACTCCAGGAGCAAAAAAAGAAACAACGTCAAACGCCCATATTTCAAAAACTGCTCGGCCCAGAATATTGAGTTTTTTGGTATGCAGCTTCATTGAATAATGGGTTGGAACATTCAATAAAATTTGTTCCGTTGTATTAACCACTGTCCACACCACACTGTATTGCCGGTACGGATTGTCGTGGCATCCCTCTGACTCCGATTTTGTTTCTATGGAGCTTCATAATATTGGTCGAGTTTGATGAATTCTTTTAACTTTTTACCAACCCGATAATTTTGCAAAAGGTTGATTTTTATCTCTATATCCGCAACAGCAATTGTAGTATTAGGGTGAGAATTTGTGTTTTCTTTGAAGCTCATTATTTTGTTAGACTCACCTTTGTGTGAGAATTGTTGCTTCTGGCTAAATTGGCAGAGGAAAGCACAAAACGTATACACTGGATATTTGGTTTCCAAACGCGTCTCCCATAGTAGAATGTAGGATTGCGTAACATCCATAATGCATAATAGCATTCATAATACATGGAGGGCTGCAAAGAATTTCCTGAATCTCTTCGAATATCTCTTAGAAAGAGGAGTTGGGGGGGGGGGGGGGGGGGGGGTAGGGGCGAAAATGTTGCGGAAAAAATGAAAAAAATTATGAAATAAAAAAAATTAGGGGTGTGTATACCAAAATCTGCCAAACTGAGAAAAAAATCGTCAACGTTCTTGTGACCTTTCTCCAACCCAACTTCATATTCCGTGAAGGTGGCGATTTCTCAGAAGAGAAAATCGCGTTAATTGGAAAGGGTTGGAAATAGCAGATAATTTAAATTGTGGTTATTCTTTTTCATTTCCAAACTCTCTATGTGACTGGGCATGTGTTAACTTTTAAAATGTCCTCTGTGTTTCCAACACTCGCAAATATATGTCTTGATTGCTATCAGTCTCTTGGATCAGTTTGGAAGAATGAAAAAAATCAAGCACGTTCAGCTGGCAGGTTATGAAAAAAGTCTTGAATGTACCAAGGGAAATAACTCTAAATTCTTCAAATTCTCATTGAACTGAAACATGTTGGGGGAGAAGCGAGAGATGCGAGTGTGGCGCGTGAGATGCAATGAAATAATAGATAAACATTGTT
Source organism: Pictodentalium vernedei (assembly GCA_031216915.1). Lineage (NCBI taxonomy): Eukaryota > Metazoa > Mollusca > Scaphopoda > Dentaliida > Dentaliidae > Pictodentalium > Pictodentalium vernedei. The sequence goes on along the minus strand of CM062290.1, from coordinate 232,535,604 downwards.
CGTAACAGTTTTCAATTTCGATATACCTGTGAGTTGAAACTTTCTGCCGAACAAATAGAAGCGAGTAATTAAATTGAACCCAGAATTCAACAGCATCATCGACGGTCATTTTGACACAATTGTTCGTTTAGTTTGCACATTTGTAATCTGACAAGGTTTTTTTTTTCTTTTGGAGCCATGTAAACAGACTGGGTGTTGATCAGTAACGTGAAACAAAACTAATCATTGAACCTTGCCTACTGTAACTGAAAAGACCACCAGTGCTGTTAAACTAATCTCCTAACCCTGCCTGATGTAACGGAAAAGACAACCAGTGCTGTTAAACTAATCACTTAACCTTGACTAATGTAACGGAAAAGACTACCAGTGCTGTTAAACTAATCATTGAACCTTGCCTAATGTAACAGAAAAACCCACCAGTGCATGCTGTTACCAAAATCGTCATTCAAATTTTGCTATTTTTTCAGTTTCGTTTAAAAAAATATTGCTTTTGACCCTTCAATGTACCCAGTTCGTTGATCTTGTTTTAGTAAACAGTCAGAAAGCCCTGTTTTAGAGGCAAAAATTCAAATGTTTAGGCCTAACCAAGTTAAAAATCTGTTTCTCGGGTCCTCCCGCATTGCCTTTTGGCTGCCGCATTCTCTCGTTTTATAACCAATGCAAACTAAAGAAAAGTGAAAATGAAATGGTTTATGTGTGATATTTTATCCAAGTTAATAAAATTGATAAATTTGTCCCTTGAGTGCAACAAGACTTTGCAATGCTATAGCATTGCAAAGCCTTCTTGCACTCAAGGGACGAAATACACCACCACTCATGCTATTCTGTAGATTATGAGGCCTAAAACAAACCAAAAACATGAACTTTTTTATGGCAAAGAAATAATTACAAAAAAATAATAAAAATAAAAAAAAACGCCAGCCCGCATGCAATTTTACAAAAATGGCTTGAGAAACAGACGATCTACTTTGTGGGGCCTTGGTCATAATGGGTTTTTCTCTCTTTTTGTACAAGTCGTCTGTTATTCCGGTTGGGCAAGGTGTTAAGACAAATGATCGAACTATTTGGTCAATACAATTTATGACTTGAAATCTGACTTCTAAAAAATGGTGGACCTGATTAGGCCTATGCATACACGCCCAAGTGAGTTATCCATAATTGTATGTCTGGATATCAAAATGGAGTGAAAAACATAAATTACAAGTCTGTCATTCCTAGTTTTGTGGCTATTTCAACTCATATGCTTTCTTTCAAACATCGTCCAAAGAGGAATGAAGTGTTTTGTTGGAAAGGATCTCGAGTTTGCACTTTCGTGCATTATTTCCTCCAAGTTTATTATTCCACCGTTAATGTTATCTCGAAAAAGAGGAAGATCATTGACGTAAAATCCAAAGACGAGGATACAAATTCATAATGTTTGCATCGCCGCATCAGTCGCGTCGGAAGCATCGATGTTGTCTGAATTGACCTTTACAAAACTTCGTTGGATAGAACTTGTTCCAATATGGCTGTTATAATCTGTGTTTTAAGAGAGAACATATTACAGCTTTTATGTGACGATGGTGAGGCGGAATGTGAAGACTGAATTTGACGTCAGAAAACAGCAACGTGATGTACTGATGTCATCTAACGTAAGCATTTCTTATGCGTCCCATTCTAACTAGACGTATAACGTTTGGAATGTTTTTCAGAGGCTGTGATGTTTTCATCTGTGTTACTATAGAACAAAATAAGAATTCGCATTTTCAGATACAGTGGCAATGAATAACACTGGAGACAGCCGGCGCATTTTACAGGGACGATCTCAAGTTTGCCTCCCGATATACAATGATGGATACCAAAACGACACATCTATTGGAGACACGTCTATTGGAAGACATGCAACTTCGGAGTTCTCTTCCGGCGAAACGACAAGTGAAAGTGGGGTCACAGATTCGGACTTTGCAACTTCTCCAAACTTGTCACCAAGGTTTGAAATTGGCGTTGCCACTCAAGATGAAAGTCTGATGTTAACAACAGTTACTGTTGAACCGACACGCGCCAAAAACGGCACAGCTGAAAGAAATCATAGCTCACCGCCTTCTGATCCACCGATCAGAGGCCTATCTGAAATATCGATTGAGATGAAACAAGAGACAAGGCCTCTCGGTACGAACTATTTTCTTAGTTTTTAAAATGTTAAAACCTACTGTACATAAATGATTTATTTATTTATTTATTTATTTATTTATTTATTTATTTATTTATTTAATTATTTGCACATTGGGTTCGTTCCAACAATACAGTGTGGTTTTCCATCAATAAAAATGAAAAGCTAAGTTACTTTAAAATAGATTGAATCGAGATCGGATCGAGACAGTTGAATTATCACGATCGCCTAAAACTAGTACTTCTCTTTGGGGTTCTCTTCATCGTAAGTAGAAAGGAGGATGCACAGACCACACATTTTCCCACTGGGCCGTGAGCCGTAATATTGTTTCGGCTGTGGGAATATTTGTTAACTGGAGTGCTAAAATATTTTTGGTCCTTAAAATTTCTTTGTGCATCTTTGCGTGGTTACAATATATGGGAGAGTGCCAGTAGGCGCTCTCCCATGCATAAATTATAACAAGGCAAATCTTTACAGATAAAATAATATCACTTCAAAGATAATGTGAAGCACATCCACAGATTGTGAAGCCAATATATTGTGGTATTGGCACTTCAGAATAAAGCCCAAATATAGGCTTCCAGCACTCTACCATACCAGTTAAATATGGAACCAAAGGTGTTTATTTTCTTAATGTAGATGTGCGTTAGTCCCAAAACATATAGCTTTGTGTATTATATTCCTATCCTGCCACTAACCCCGAGGCACAAGAGTCCACCACTGATTGTTATAATAAGATAGCTAATTTGTTATAATAGGATAGAATGGTTTTATAACAAGATAGTAGCGTTGTTATAACAAGATAGCTAAGTACTATGCAAAAGAAAGTAGTAATACTAGTATGTTACGTTGGGATAAAACCTCATTTGGCGAATGTAGGATAGGATCTCACGAGGACTTGGTGGGGGCACCGGAAGAAGAGAGTTGATGGAGAGCACGATATTAGGGGAAGGGGTCAGTAGTATATCATGTTGAGATGTGCATACTGTATGTATACTGTAATACGCGTAGTATGTACAGTGATGTATGTTATGTATTTTACTTTTGTGTAACCTTTGGGGACTTGGGCATGGACGTACGGCAACAGTGGTGGTTATGTGTCTTGACGTTATAGGCAATGCCGATTGTTTCGCTAGGAAAAGTTACAACTCTCACCTTCCCCATCATTTTACTATCACATAAAACCACGTACACACATGCATCACTATGCAGACCATAGCATACTATAGTATGCATGCAGTATACTGACACATTTCCACTCATCAGGTCGTTCGGTCCAATGTGAGAAAAGTTTGATTTTTTGAACCGAAAGAACGCTGTTTCCTCACATCTGGTCGATCAATGGCAGACTAAACTGCTGGTATATCGAAATGCCCTCTATGTGGACTGCCAATGGCCATTTTCACGAAATTTCACCCGCCAACAGGTCTTGGGGTGCGTACATTTTGGAGACCATCTCTGTATTTAATGGTCGTCGATTTATTGCACCACCGTTTGCTTTTTGTAAGGAAACATGACTCCGATTCAACTGGTACAACTATACCACCCTAATCCCACACCACTCGAGGATGATTTTTCTCCCATCAAACTCCATGTCCCACATGGCGTCATCGAAATCAATAATTTCAAAATGGATGTCACCGGAATGTGAGATATTTCAATTCGCTTCAATATGTTACCATTTGCTGAGATGAGCTAACGCTGTTTTTCGAAATTCCAGTACATTCCCGTATCGTATTTTTTCGAGGCTCTTCCCGTATGTGTAATTCATTTTTCTCTTCGACAAGTCGGCAGAAGAGTCAAGTTTTATAGCAGAAGCAGTATTTTAAATTTTTGATTTCGATGACGTTGGGTGGCGTGTGATTGGAGAAAAACACCCCAGAGTGGCGCTGTATGGGTAAATCTCATCCGAGGGGCGATCCTCGTGTCTGGGACATATATCTCCCCTCGGGTGAAATTTCCCAACCACACCCACACCACTCAAGTATAATAATAATATCAGTGTGTGGTAGCCTGTCCCTCCTCACGACTTCGAAATTCTTCCCTCGCACCTGGTAACAAGGACATTTTTACTTTAACGACAGTAGCACATTTTGTTATCACTGACGTCCGTATGCATTTATGACCTTTATAACTATCATACATTCGTTTTTAACTTTACAGCTATTTTCAAAGAAAGAATAACTAAATTCTTGAAGTCACCTCCAGAAGAATATAAGTCGCTCAAAACAATGCTCTGTTTTCCAGTTGGTCTACTCTTTGCTTTCGGTGAGTGAAAATTATTTCAGAATAGAATAGAATATTTATTTGCAATTAACGCCTTCAGTGCGGCAGATTGCAGCATTAAAGAAATAGAACATAAAGGCAAGAATAAAATTAAAAATAGTCTAATACCACTTCAGTGGCATCATGCCAACGGTGCACTTGGGGGGAGGCCCCCAAATATTTTCTGTGAAGGCCTGGGAAGTGCCATTTCCGGCAATCTGGGAGGCATTTTTTGCCAAAATTTTGAGACACGCTACGCCCCAACCGATGGTGGCGCTCCGCTTAGATGGTGTTACCGACCCGCCGCCGCCGCCCCCCCCCCCCCCTCCCCGATTTTTCCCTAGCATGACACCCCTGTATCCCATTCACATGATCTGATTGGGTACCCTACTCTATCTGTTTCGGGGATCAAATAAATAGTCGGGGACCAAAACATCACCATGTAAATGGTCGTGGACAATATTATTTGGTCCCCGGCAAGATTTCAGAAAATTGTCCAGTTCATGCGGTAGACTAAATCCCTATAGTCGGGGACCAAATCGTCCAACGGCGTACATGGGAATGATCGATTGAAAAAGTCTGGGACCAGACAAAGTTACACAATCTTGTTATGCCAACAACTGGAATGAGGTTGCTGCCATATCGATCTCAATTGCGTAGTTCCAATAACAGTTCCGAGGGAAAACACGTATGGAAGACATCTTCTGCGATAACGTCTGATACTCTGCTAGTCAAGTGATTTATGCTTCCCTTAAATTGCCCTTATATCTTAAAATACATGTAAACGAAGACAACATTCTAGAAATGGACCCCGACTTACATTGGGTGAGAAAATAGTCCCAGATTATAAAACTGTCTCTGACAATTTCTCTCCATGTGAATTACCATATAGTGATATAAAATCGACAGATAGGATTCTTAAAGAATCGAAAAAAATAATTTAATGAACCCTCTCTAACCCTCCAACTTCGTGATTAGTTGTATGACAACAGGATTTTATAAGTCAAACAAAGTATAGGTCTTTACACAGTTAATACGTTACACGGTTAACAAGATGCAGAGTCGGTTGGCAGATGGTGAAGCTGGTGTAATAAACTCGGAGCTAGCGGTTTTGGGGGTCCGAACTGGTTCGGGACTAGGAATACAGATTGTCTCTTGAATTGGAATAAGAGCCGACACTTATTTATAGGCGAAATTTGATGGTTCGGTAGAGGCGCAGTCTGTTATCTGCACAATTTCCGCTCACCTCCGCTCCCTCGCTTTCCATCGCATAGTTTCGAGACTCGTCCTACCTGTTCGAAACCATGACCTAGAGATTATCATAGGGTCCAGGACCCATAAAAAATGCGTTTCGAGATTCGAAATTCCTCTCACCCTCACAGACGCGTCGCTAACCGATTTGAGGGAGGGATAGAGGGAGGGGGGGGGGGGACTAATTTGGAGGAGTAAAACTAATCTGCCCAGACTGTGATGAATCAGGTCCCATCTGACTAATGTTCCAACTACATCATCAAGGCATGCTTCCTCGATGTCATGCATTGATACTGTAGTTGGAATATTAGTCAGTCCCGATTATAGTTAAAGAACTCAAGACTTAAAGGAACTTTAGCGACGATCCTTCATTCATCCTTGATTCGTGCGTTGTGAGTAGTGCGATAAAGAAATAATTATCAATTTTTCCTCTCAGTTTGGAATTTCGGTACAGTCTTATGCCTCTTTAATTGAGCCGTCGCTGTAGAACAAAAACAATAAGTAACTAGAGAAACAGAATTTACTGCAACCAGTAAATTTGAGTCTGTATTAAAACGGTGAAAGCTTCAAAACAACATTATATAGAAAAACAATTTATGGAGACTTATTTTCAGGACTAAAATATCTTTAAAGAATTCGGAAATAGGTTTTCGTAGGCAGCATTTCAAGATTTTCATAAAGGATTCAGATAACTTTCTTAAAGAAACTGGAAATAACTTCTGTGCATAGCATTAAATGTGTTCTGTAAAGGAATCCGCAATGGACATTTTTGACTATTTTCCGTGTAACATTGCATGTATGAACTTCAGGAAAACATTAGCGGGTCAAAAATGTGATTTCCAGCAATTCTTGAAAATGCGCTCATTGACCCGTGGGTGACCTCAGTAACCTTGACCAATATTTTGAACCTTCATTGAGTTCGACTAATTTGGTGTTGGTCCCAGATCCATTCATCATACCATGCTTGAGATATGAACGTGACCCACTTTCAATTTTTTTGGTCACGCCCACTTTTTAGTGTAAAAATGCATGTATGAACTTCGGGGATGCATTAGGGGATCAAACAATGTGATTTCCAGCAATTCTGGAAAATGCACTCAAGGACCCCTGGGATTGTGAACCTCCATCGAATGTCGATTCATTTGGTGTTGGTCCCGGGTCCATAGGTCATACCATGCCTGAGATATGGGCGTGACCCACTTTCAAAATACCCCTACGGACACCCCTACTGGCCCATGAATCTGAAGAACATAGAACTTGTCATTGTCTGTCAGTATGCCCAAATCAGTGAGATAGGATAATTTGTTTTCGAGTTTTTGTGCGGAAGACGGGAGAATAAGAAGAAAAAAAACAACAGAGAACAGAATTTACTGCATCCAGTAAATTCTAGTCTGTGTAAAAGGGGTTAAAGCATCAGACATAAACAAAATAGAAAGAGAATTTATGGAGGCTTATTTTTTTTGGGGGGGGGGAGGGGGTGAAATATTTTTTAAAAAATCAGAAAAAGGTTTTCGTTAACAGTATTTAAAGATATTCATACATAGTCTGGCACTGGCTTGGCCTGACCTGGAAATTTTGGTGTAGACGCAATGTTTTCGACGTTTCTAGGGTAACCTTTTGTGCTGAATTTGAATCCGTTTGATGCATGTCTGTAAACTTTGGAGAATTTGAGTTATTTGCATTTTTTCAAACTGGCCGTCAAAATGGCAGCAAAAGATTTCGAAAACTAAGAATGAGCAATTTTGTGAAATTTTATCGCCCTTTCTGAAGGATATCATTGTGGTAAGTTCATATTTACCTGCCCATCTCATGTTAAGCAAAAACTATCGGGTTATTCAGCCCGTGTTATGTATAAAAATTAAAGAGCGTTGTATAACCACAACTATCACGTTCATTGGGTCATCTTAGAGCGCCCTTGTTATGTCATTGATTGGTACTCTTGGTGGGTATATGTGCAATCATGTGGGTACTGCTCTGGCGCACAAACGGTACTGTCGCAGACCTTTTGGCAACATTCTCTAATTTTATCACACACCTCATGAAGTCGAATGTATATCTTTTCTTTGACGGGTATTTTGGCTTCAGCATCAAGTCGTCTGCCCGCAAAGAAAGTGGCAAATGCGTGTCCAGAAAGAACAAGCTGGCACCTAACATCCCACTTCAACCAAAGCAAGTAGTTCTGTCAAATTCCACAAACAAAAAGCAACTCATAAGTCTCATTCCAATGCGTCGCGAATGGTAGTCAATCGAATACACTAGTCATAACAGGTGAATCTTACACACCGACTCTCATAAGGTCAGGCGACGTGCAAGAATTTGGTGAGTTTTTCACCGAGCACGAAAAGGCTGATGCTATCATTTACCAACAAGTAAACTACATCCAGAGATCATGCAAGGACATTTGCCACATTAATGTCATTTCAGATGACACGCAGATGTTTGTCCTCCTAACTTTCTTCTATTGGAAGAACAAAATGGGCTGTTTATTAACAAAGGAAGCTACGAGTGGGGAAGGAAAGGTCACTGACAAGGGTAAAGTATGCAAGAAAAATTCCACAATTGTCCCAAAACTCATCGCAGCACATGCACTATCGGACTGTGACACTGTCGCACAATTGTAGGTATGTTGGAGAGACTGCAGGGTTTTTTTAGGGTCTTGGTGATCATCGTGCAGACATGGGCTCTGTGTTTGTCCAAAGTATCATCCTGATCAGTGCTTGTTACGGTTATCCGGTTACAGAAATGGCCGAAGCCAGGGTCACTGTCTGGGCATCCAAAACAGCAAAGGCGCGATTATCTGCCCCCTAAGCTAGCAAGCCTTCTACCCACAACTGACTCGTTCCACGAGAATGGTAAAAGGACCCACTGGTACTCTAGTGACTCGGGCATTCCACCAAAACGCGATCCATCTGATTTTGGATGGACCACTGATGACAAATCTAAGACTTCGACGCCAACATGTACTCCCGAATCTGTATATGCTGCCCCAGAACAGGTATAGAATTAAGTGAAGTGCGGTTGTATTTCGTCCAAGGCATGTTTATCCAAGCGGTGCACTTGTCTCTCCGCAAACATCTCATGCACCATTGTATGTCGTTGCAAAGGTGGTTCAAACACGTGTCATAGTAAGCTGACTTTGAGGAATGTCGAGTCACACTACAGCTCAGATGATGATGCTGATGACGAACGCTTGAAATGAACTCAGTGCAAGATGGGTGGTTTTTCGTGCAAGTAGTGGACATGTTAGGCGCCATGTCTAAACTCAGTGGACTGGAATAAGTTGCCGTTTTGCACACAATCTATACCAGAAACGTGTTGCTACATTGTCTGACTTGATCTCCTAATAAAGTCTCCAAAATATCTCAAAGCTGGCTATGAAAATGATTTACTGGACAAATTGGTTGATTTTCCATCCATTCTGGCGGCCATCTCTATTCCTACAAAGGTCAAATATCTTGAATTCCTGGGATTTAGTGTAATCTGTAGGTTGATTTCATTTTAGCACAATGATATACCCTATAAATAACTGTACAATAGCATAGAAATGGTTCATTTTTGATGTTCCGAAAATTCGGCCGCCATTTTGTCGACCATTTTGATAAAATGTAAAAAACTCAATTTCCCCAAAGTTTACAGACTGGCATCAAACGGATTCGAATTCAGCACAAGTTACCCTAGAAAGACCAAAAACATTGTGTCCACACCAAAGTTTCCAGGTTCGACCCAAAATCCACTAATCTGTGCCGGACTAACGGGAATCAGATAAATTTTTCAAGAAACCAGAAAACGCATATATATGCATAGCATTCAAAATGCTCGATCAAGGAACCAGAAATGGACATTTTTGGCTCTGCCACTTATTGAAGTCTTGAGAGTGTTAAAAGCATTGGACAGAATAATTTATACTTTATTTCCTTGCAGAGCAAAGGGTTTCTCTCAGCTTGGTTTGAGGAACTGACATCTGATTAAAATAGCAAGATAAGAATTAATGTTTGACACCTAACTCCACTAATGTAATCTGATTGTTTACATTGTCTCCAGTGCGAATAAATGTAGCATCGTATTGCTTCAGGATAATTTATTGTTACTGGAATTTAGAGGCTGTGGAAACCCTGTGGCCGACTGGGCCATACGCAAGAGCTCTAGCGACCTGAAACCATAGGGTGCCGAGTCAGTATGCCAAAAATCAGCGAGATAGGACGATTTGTTTTCGAGTTATCGTGCAGACAAGGAAGTGCTTGGAAGAAGAAGAAGAAGAAGAAGAAGAAGAAGAAGAAGAAGAAGAAGAAGAAGAAGAGAAAAAGAAAAGGAAACCGTACAAAAACAATTAATTAAACTGAGTTCAGTGTTAAAATAAAAAAATATATCGAACCACTGGATATCATTTCAACGCAAGAAGTCGTAACGTCAAACTTACCATCAGTGTTTTTATGGTTCACTTTGTACTTAGTTAGCAGTGCAATCAATAATTGTATTAGTTTTACAACAGAGCTCAAATTGAGTTGTCACGCTGTGTCAAAACTTCGAACTAGGCTACTTATTATCGTTCATCCCACGCCGAGCATCGCTCGCATGGTATCATGTGTCTGATGGCCCAACCCTTAATAGTCTAATTTCGACTTTGATCACGTTTTTACTACAACAGGACAGGTGCCCCAACATGAACATGAACATACATTTTAAATATCTTGGCAGATGCTTGTAGGCAAGTTTTGGCTGCTTATATTGGCAGCCAAGAATTGCCTTGAAGCAACAGCAAAGCCAAATGACGTAAACTGTCAAGGTTTAGCAAATGTGTATAGAAATCCTCAGGCCTTTAGGTATAATAGTTCTAAATATTTGAATTAGACTTACCCACTTTGAAAAGTTACACGCGAGAATGATGCAATCTCCGAAACCATGTGACCTTGAAATAAAATATATTGTTTTAAAAAACTAAAAAAATCTTGCAGCATTGCCGAATATTCCAGGGAGGAAATATGGACGATTTGGTGAATTTGGGGCCTAAAAAATACAATTGACTATTGGCCTGTTTTTCTTCGGAGTTCCCCTAAAAACTTTGCCGGTGACCGGAATTTTCCGTCCTGTCATTGTTTCATTGATTTCAAAGCCAAAGGTCAATAGTTCGATCCTGATCCATGTCATCTGCATTGTGTCTCTCCCGATTGTCTGAGTGGGAGCACGGTGCCGTACGCAGAGAAAGTTTGGTTACTCCATGATCTAAAACTGGTTCTTCAGTTTGCCATGTTAGGGGAACCAGATTTAGTTACGTGGAACCAGACATACACATCTTTTGGTTCTTCAATCTTTCACATTAACTGGATTTTCAAGGCCTCTGGGCATTGTATAAATAGTAAAATATGAAGTCGAATGGAGCTGAGGTTTTAAAATGGCGACGAAGCAACGTCAGAAAAAAACGTTTTCAATTGTTCCATCACGTGTGCGTTAGGTTGTTCGACAATGGCAGTCTTTCAAATCAACAAGGCGGGCAACTTTATAAGAAATTGCCTGGTTCCAGATCACATGAAGATTTATTTGTTTAGGTTCCTCGGCGGGTTTTTGCTTCTACTTGGAACCAAAATTGCCGCGGATTTGTTTGTGTGACGCAAGTGCACTGTGTACTTAGTCGCACAGTACGTTGAGGGTACAAGTGTCCTCAAGCAATACTAACCCCACTAAAGCCGGGACTGTATGTTGGAGAGTCCGATAGTTACTCGCTGTTGCCCGGTGGTTCTCTCCGGGTCCTCTAGCTTTCTCAGCCCATTTGCTATCCAATTCGATATGTCTCTGCTGTCCAAAGTGTGATTGAACCTCGACGAACAAACACAAAAATCCCAAAAGTAAAGAGCTATGAACTTCCTCATTTGACTGTGTGTTTTCCCAAGAGTAGTTTTGTCATATTACAAAGCATTTTGGTGTTTGGAGAAACCTTTACAATAATAGTTTATGTTTTATTGCTTCGACGACAAAGCGAAGTTAGATCATGTTTTTTTTAAAAGCAATAAAGTTGTCTTTCGTCATCCAATATATTTGACAATGTTCTATGCAAATACGGATACATTTCTGAAACTAAAATTCAACTGATACATTTTTGTTTGGACAGGATTATATAAAGCTATCATAGAGCGCTTACCTTGGCCAAATGGTACACACGAACTTGCTGGTGTGACAATTGGACTTGCATTTGCAACAGGATATGCCATATCAATCCAAATTAGATGTATGTCATGGCTGTTGTTGCCAACGCTTCTTGGAAAAAGCGGTAGATCCTTCATTGGAACTTTTGCATTGACGTACCTTATCTTGGGTAAGTGAAGTAAAGTAAGTTATCTCACGTCCACCAGCCTTTTATATTATGTTTTATCTAACAATCATATACATTTTGGTTTGAAAACCACGAGAAACGGTACGTATCACATAATGTGTTCCGATTCCGTATCATATAGACGACTTATTCTGATTCCGTATCACATAGACGACTCGTTTCCGATAGTGCTACGGGCTATCATAACAGGCACATGGATACACATTCTATGTGCGTTTCAGTGATCGACCGAACATTATGTCCCAAAAATGTTTAAAAATAATTTAACCCTTTACCTAAGATGAAAAGCAGACGAACGACACTTGCACAAAAAAAATCTTGAATAACTAATTTTTTTCATTTTTTGTCTCAAAAACATAGGTTATGACCACTCATTGGAACGAGCTCGACGAGCTCGTTCCAACGAGGGGTCATAACCTATGTTTTTGAGACAAAAAATGAAAAAAATAATGGAAATTAATTGGCGATTTTTGGAGAATAACATTGGCCGGTTTTGAACGTTACGTTGGGTAAAGGGTTAAGATTTAATATGTTTATGTAACAGAATTGTTAGATAAATGAATTATCATGATAATGTGCATGTCCTGTGATTTGTATCAGATTCTCGGTAGTGTCCAAAAATGGGATCACAACTAGCCGGCAAAGCCGGCTCGTTGAGATCCCATTCTGGACACCATCTCGCATCTGATACAAATCACGGGACATGCACATTATCATGATAATCTGTATGTATTGCATCGGCGGTTTGGCGTCATCGATTTTTGTCTTGACTGCAAGTATTTTTTTCTACTTTCTGAAAATGGGAGTTTTTCCCTACTACTCCCCAGTCGATATTTTCATTATCGGTGAATACTTTGATCCAACTCGAAATATGCTTTTGTTATTTCTTCGTCCCCTCGGTGAGATGGCCTCCCTTGGCATTGGTTGAAACGTTGAGCAGGGGAATCTCTCATGAGAAAGTTCACACAAGCATTAATTTGGCCTTACATACATTTTTTTTTATTTCAAGTAGTTTTGCCATTCAAAATGATTATTTTAACCGTATTTTTTTCACTGTTGCCTCAAAGTAATTTATGACCCCCTCATGGGAACGATCTTGTTCCAATGGGGAGTTATAAGATAAGCTTCTGAGACAAAAAGTGGAGGAAAAAAATGAATGGTAATTTTTGAGAATAAGTTCTGGATGGTTGCCACATATGCCAGCTTCGAAATTCCCGGTAGACGGTGAGAAAATGCTGCGGGTGAAACAATCAAGGTTTAATCCTTGTTACCCAGATGTTAGCGCTGACCAGTACAACACATATACACTGCACTACTTTATTTCCACCCAATATTGTGATCCTCTTCATTTTTTAATCTTTTCATATAACCTTTTTTATTAACCCAAACTCATTGTCTCTACTGACAGAAAAAAGCATTTATAGCCTTATTTCAATTTTACAAGAGGTGTTGTTTAAACATGATAATAACTTCATCAAGACTTGTTCAGACAAATGACAGACAGCTTAGTTGAACACTGTTTAATTGGGGTCGCTTTGTCTACATAAAGGCCGTCTAACGGCCGTCGAACAAACAAAGCTCTTTTAATCAGTACATGCGAACCCACTATTTGTCGGGTAACATAAAATATTCTGATTAACCCTTTCAACGCTGGTGGTATATTCCATGTCAGTTCAAATATAGCAATTAGAAGAGTTCATATTCATTATTTGGGGTAGACCAATCAATATTTCCAACGTGCAGCCTTGGGGCTGCTCGTTGAATATATCGATTGGTCTACCCCGCACATTCACTTAGCAGCCATCCTCCTTAATGAAATTATGCCTTGTCATTTGCCTGGTCAGGAATTATTATAAATCATTTATAGAGTTATTTTTGCACTCAGACCATTAAACGACAAAGCCGTGTAACAAATACGCTGGGCAAAGTAATGTATTGGGAGACGTGGTTGTTCAGAGACGTAGTCAGACTAAGTGAAGCCGGGAGTCCACAATATTTTTTCTGCTGCCATTAGCAACAGAAAAATATTTTGTTCCATGCACCTCATTTCAATAGCAACAGGAAAATATTTTCCCCTCCACTTCACTTCCTCTCGTGTTAACTGGTTGAGGGCTAGATTATTTTTAGTGGTCTGGATTTGTTATACAAAATTTGTTTTGTTACAAATTATTGAAGTGTGCCCACTTGTACTTTCCAATAAGTTGTAATAAAACATATTTATATGAACAAAATATTACATGCGTTTGACTGCATATGAAATATGAGCACAGAAGATATTGGCTTTTGCTCTGGTACCCTCATTTGTTGAAAGAGACTTCTAGCGCTCAACCAATTAAGGCAAGAGAGTGTATTTCCCACAACTGGAGTACCCTGAGAACTTTTCGAAGGCTTAAGTGCCCAGAATGTGGAGGAATAACTTTAGCAAAGTGACCCGAGAAATATGTCTGTATGGATGAGGTCGACACATTTTTTGCTCCTGGTATTTTCTGTAAAAAAAATGTAGAAAAAGTATCAAAATAGCTTTTCAGTATTTGGATTAGTATTGTGTCCATTTTATATAAACAGAAGAGCAGCAAGGCTCCTATAAATGAGTGGGAAGAACGAACCAAAAAGAAGGGATCGTGTTTCGGATGGTGACACACCGAAACCAGAGAACAAGCAGGCAAAAATGTCGGAATGTCAGCGTCGATCAGTGCTGGTCGTGGCGGTGGTGACTCAGTTTCAGAACAGCAAAATAAACTGTTTTCAGTGGTTTCTGAAATTAAAAGTGGGCAGGATGGTTTACGTAAAACTATAGACTCGATGTTAGATAAATTGAGAGGGGAGCTTATGACAACAATTAATTTTAAAATGAAAGAAATAAAAACTGATTTGGAACATCAAGTTGGGATTGAACAGAAGAGAATTGATGATGAAATGTTAAGGTTGGATGGTTTGCAGTCACACCTGGGAACAATAGAATATAGGCTCAAACAAACAACTAATGCGAGACCAAATGATCAAGGTGGTCAAGGCTGTGTCAACAAAATGAATTCAGATTTATTTGACACTGATTCTACTATTACTGTGAACAATGTTCCAGACACAATTGACGAGAATATCAATGGAGTTGCACAAGCTTTGGTGGATTGTTTGGGATTAAGGGGCTATATAAGTAAAGGAATTTTGTTTATTTTGAAATTTTCACCTCTCATATTCCTTAAATTCATATTACATATACACAAATTATACATCAAAATGAAGGTTGGGATGTATAGAACACGAAACACATATGTAATCAACTCATAGAGTTGACAGCAGGCACCACTGGTTCCTGGAAGTCTGCTCTCGTATTCGTACCAGAACTGATAATAAAATAATATTTCGCAAGAAATACTCGTTGCCGAATGTGCTTCAGATATTCAATAACAAAGCTAGGCATTCAAAACACTTTCGAGTGCAGCGATAGGACTGCATCTGGGAAAAGGACAACACTGTCAGCATTTTTATTGAAGACGGTTTCCATGCTCGACAGACATGCGCAAATCACTCGATACTCGTTAAATTATCAGTTCTGGTACGAATACGGCAGCAGACTTCCAGGAACCAGTGATGCCTACAGTCGACTCGATGAGTTGATTACACATGTGTTTCGTGTTCTATACATCTCAACCTTCATTTTGATGTACATTTTGTGTATATTTAATTGGAATTGAAGAAATATAGGAGGTGAGAATTTTCAAAATAAACAAAATTTCGTTACTTATATAGGCCCTAAAACGTTTCCGAAAATGTTCATATTGTCAAAGTCATGCGACTTAAAGAGCGTTACCCAAATAAACCTGCCCTCATAAAAATTAATTTCTCCCTCATAAAAATTAAATTATCGTCCGAAAACCCATCTGATCGGATTCTGTCCTTGTCGGATTTTTTAACAATTCTGCCACTTCCTGTAATCCGGAAATCTTCCCCTTGAGGTAACTGTTCGAGGATGGTCCTGTATTTAATTCAATCAAACGCTCTGTGTGGGATTTTGCACTTTTAAGGGGCTATATAAGTAATGAAATTTTGTTTATTTTTAAATTCTCACCTCTCATATTCCTAAAATTCTGATTAAATACACACAAATTATACACCAAAATGAAGGTTGGGATGTATAGAACACGAAACACATATGCAATCAACTCGTAGAGTTGACAGCAGGCATCACTGATTCCTGGAAGTCTGCTATCGTATTCGTACCAGAACTGATAATAAAATAATATTTCGCAAGAACTACTCGTTGCCGAATGTGCTTCAGATATTCAATAACAAAGCTAGGCATTCAAAACACTTTCGAGTGCAGCGATAGGACTGCATTTGGGAAAAGGACAACGCTGTCAGCATTTTTTATTGAAGATGGTTTCCATGCCCGACAGACATGCGCAAATCACTCGATACCACGAATTTCCATCGAAAAACAAAATCATAATTCTAAGACATTTCAACAGGTATCATGATACCTTGCATTGAATATGGCAACTGTGCAATCTCTATCTAATAACAGTATAGTGTATGGAGGCGATCTTTTTCATTATTTGATTTTAGGCGGCGTTGTTTTTGCATGCTTTTTCCGTCCGATGGCGTCGACCGGAAATCGAAAGTATATTCATTCGTAAACAAAAGCAAAGGCTTTGGAATTTACCCCAATGCAGCTCTGTTGTCGTGTTTTGAAGACATTTGATCCCCTAGCTTTATTCTTGGATATGTAAAGCACATTTGGCCACAAGTTATTCTCGTGAATAATTATTAAATTATCAGTTCTGGTACGAATACGGCAGCAGACTTCCAGGAACCAGTGATGCCTACAGTCGACTCGATGAGTTGATTACACATGTGTTTCGTGTTCTATACATCTCAATCTTCATTTTGATGTACATTTTGTGTATATTTAATTTGAATTGAAGAAATATCAGAGGTGAGAATTTTCAAAATAAACAAAATTTCATTACTTATATAGACCCTAAAGCGTTTCAGAAAATGTTCATATTGTCAAAGTTACCCAAATAAACCTGCCCTCATAAAAATTAATTTTGAAAATTTAGAACAGAAGATTTTAGTGTTACAGATTAAAAGAGAACTTAGGAATTCACGAGAGTTCAAACAATGCTATGTTAAGGGCCTATATAAGTAATGAAATTTTGTTTATTTTGAAAATTCTCACCTCTGATATTCCTTCAATTCAAATTAAATATACACAAAATGTACATCAAAATGAAGGTTGGGATGTATAGAACACGAAACACATGTGTAATCCACTCATCGAGTCGACTGTCACTGTAGGCATCACTGGTTTCTGGAAGTCTGCTACCGTATTCGTACCAGAACTGATAATTTAACAATATTTCACGAAAACAACTTGTGGCCAAATGTGCTCTACATATCCAAGAACAAAGCTAGGGGATCAAAATTCTTCAAAACACGGCGACAGAGCTGCATGGGGGTAAATTCCAAAACCTTTACTTTTGTTTACGTATGAATATACTTTCGATTTCTGGTCGACGTCATCGGAAGGGAAAAATATGTAAAAACAATGCCGTCTAAAATCAAATAATGAAAAAGATCGCCTTCATACAGTATACTGTTTTTAGATAGAGATTGCACAGTTGCCATATTCAATGCAAGGTATCATGATACCTGTTAAAATTTCTTAGAATTAAGATTTTTTTTTTCGATGGAAATTCGAGGTATCGGGTGATTTGTGCATGTCTGTCGAGCATGGAAACCATCTTCAATAAAAAATGCAGACAGTGTTGTCCTTTTCCAAAATACAGTCCTATCGCTGCACTCGAAAGTGTTTTGAATGCCTAGCTTTGTTATTTAATATCTGAAGCACATTCGGCCACGAGTTGTTCTTGCGAAATATTGTTTTGTTATCAGTTCTGGTGTAACAGGGGTGGGATGAACGACTCCCCAGGGGCTAGAACCCTGGCCGAAATCTCCCTGTTGTTCTTCAGATTCATGAGGATCTGGGTCAACTAGCAAACCATGGATAAAATATAACTCAACTCTAGAGGTAGAATAGCCATTAAGTTATGTGTTGTGGTCTGGATGAATACACAATAAAATAGGAAAACAGTTTATACGTGGTTTATTATGAAGCCAAAAATAGTATGATATGAAATGGACATGAATATGAATGACGGATCAAAAGCCACGGGTCCACTCCACTTTTACCAAAAAGAGGGTTAAATTACACACAAAATATGTTCAGTAAATCTGGATGCTCGCCCAGAACTCGGACCTTGAGAGAATCACTGTCAGAAACGTTGATTCTCACCAGGGCCGAGTTTAACTGGTCCAAAAATTACGGTACCTCTTATGGTTAACCTTTTTACAGGTTACAAAATGTCCCCACAACTAAGCTGGTGTATAGGTTTATGTTTGGACAGCTAATCAAAGCTTTACCCAAACACAAAGTGGACGACGAATTATGAGCGAGACCACTCTTATATAGGATAATTTCGCGGGGAAAGATTTCAAATACTGTAATCTGATTGATCCCTCGCTTTCACCTCGACGAATGAAACAACATAACAATGCACCACGGCGTGAACCAATAAGGTACATCGATTCATTTCGAACATGGAAATGACTTGAAGCCAACAAAAATAGAATTAAACCTCCGTTATGTGCAGACGAATTATAACAGAGTAATTTAGAACTTCTCTTGTATATTATATTTCAACTGCTGTTACCAAATCCGTTACACTTCCCCCTCCTTAAAAAGAAAATGTGTAACATTGTCAGAACCATACAGCAGTTGTTAAATAGATTTATGGCAAATCTTTAATATTTTATAATTTTCATTTAAAATATGGCGTTCCACATAAAACATTCTCTATAATCACGAGACCCGGCTCACAATGCCAATTCCCCTGAAAACATTATATGCAAAATTTAAATTGATAATATGAATGAGCTGAACAAGGTGTTACAAAATTACACATGATTCCTCTACCGACTATTATATAGTTTAAGTTATTGTCTCTTTTTAGAAATTCTGTAAAGTCTTGATCTTGTCTCTCTGCTTCTTCGGAAGTAGTCCTCTAATGTTCACTGTTGGAATGTTTCCAATTCCTTTACACTACTCGATAACAAGATAATCATCTTGTTCTTCACAGCATGCTAAACCATAGCGCCGTTTTGTTCTGGAGAAGTGAAGTTCTTTTACATTACCACCCTCATCTCGGATCTGCTGCAACACGTTCATCAGATTCTGCTCTCTCCGCTAGCAACGAAAGGCGTAGCAAAATTGCGTCAACAGAACCAAGAATTCTTTTCTGACACACTGCATGCTACATCGCCCTACTCCGCTGCCAGCTTCTTGTGATGGTGTACACTTCGTTAATGTTAAACAGATATTCAATTTCTACATGGAGGAGCAAAAAAATTAAAATGTACAGCAGTAACAGCAATACTAATTGCTTCCCCGCCTTTATGATTTACTGAAATTCCAAAAACGAAATACTGGATATACTAGTTAATTTCCCAATAAGGTAGATGAAATATCCAGAATACAATTAATGTAAATGAAATTCTGGATAAAATTATTTCTCTGGATGTTACAATTCCGCCAATAATTCTAAAACTATTCAAAATTTAATTGTAACGTTCTAATGGTCAACAAGGCCACGTGGTTTCCACTAATCTAACACACGTGATAGCTCCCCGGCTCTTCCACTATCAACGATATATTACTATCAATGGGACATATCAATATTCGAGCAGAATAAGCGGCTGTATTCAGCCTTTTGATATATATAGACTGCTCACAATTGTGCCCCATTTTAAATTTAATGGTCAATTTGGAAATTATATTTTAGGCTATCCATGGACGGAGAACACAATTCTCAACAACCAACTATTTTACACTACCATTCAAGAAAAGTTTCTACATTTTAGTAAACGAACGAGAGATTGGCCATTACCCATAAAACAACAAGCCTCAGGATTGCAATATTTCCTCCACTATAAATTACTTGACCTATATAGGACACTCCAAATGTACACCTCTAAGGTTAGTTCAATTTGACATATCAGTAACAGCTTCAGTTTTCGCCAGAGCTAAATGATGTATCGCAATGGCATCTACAAATATTATCTACGTAATATTAAAATAGCACCCAGACTACTGAAGACAAACCACCTATTATTAAAAGAACCCAAGACGCCAGAAGCATAACTTAAAAGAGAAATATACAAATATTTACAAACTCCTACACGTCGCGATTACTGTTTAATAGAAAAGGTTCCACATACGTCAATGCCTATTGCCAATAGAAGATCGGCATACCAACACACTGTGTACTACCTACTTTAAATAAGCAGACTACGAGGTCTTATTTCGCTTCCTAGGAATAACATCCGTTCTGGTCACTACCGAGTGTTACCTACAGTAACACAAAATACATCCAAACTAATGAGCAATGCAATCATCTAGCATTTTAGCTTTCACTATCGACTTACTAAAAGTTTCTTCCTTGAATCAAGTTTACGTAATAGCTAATAACTTAACGAACCTCTTACTTGGGCCTGTTTATTAGATTTAAAGTTGACCTTAAACATTTTCAGAAGTTGAAAGAAAAATTGTGGGATTAAATCCCGCAAGCACCCAGTGCTACTTTGTACTAAAGGGCATATAACTCGACTACCCTTCCTACTTGCCCAATTCTGAGTTGACTCATATGTCCGATAGATGGATTCACAAAATGTGTTATTTTCGCAGTGAACCCGGAAAGTGGAGGTATATCACACAACAGGTCAATAACTTTTTCCTTTTGTTTGGACGTTAACTTATCTGACATTCCATCAGCCAAAGTCTGCAAATAACCAGGTAATTCTCCAATATCTGTCTCAAGCTTTTCCCCTTCCCCAGAAATTACTTCTACAGGGGATACCATTGCTATCACTGAATTGCCATAAATTTTCACACAATTTTTGCAAACATTAATTACTGACATCCAGATCTTCTTACTCACGTCTACAACTGACCTTGCCATCAATAGACCCTTAGACTTAATAAAAGAGGTAGGCTCAACCAGTCCTTCTCCAAATTCAAATGAACCATCAACATTACCCTCCACAGTACACCATGTATCAGGAGGTATCATGATTGACCTATCTTGTACTCTAGCACAATTATTTTCAAAACCAGAAATTAATCCAATTTCTTCTCCTACAAATTTCATCACTTTCCTTTCAAAACTTATATCAATTCCGTACTTTGTTAGAAAATCCATTCCAAGAATTCCAGTTAAATTGCCCAAGTCGGCAACAATGACATTATGCTCAACAATCTGGTTGCCAATTTCTAACCTCAAAGGTGTTCCACCAAGAACTGAAAGATTGTTACCAGAGGCCGAAATCAGTGTCACTGAGACACTTCCAAGACATGCCCGAGAAGCAATTTCCAGATCATTGAAAACTTTCTTAGACAACAAAGTTACAGCAGAACCAGAATCCACAAGGAATTTCAATGGTTTTCCATAAATACCAATATTCACAAATAAACAACTGCAGACATTTTTACGACAAATACCACTCACAGCTTTTCACGAATGTCAAGCTTTTTGAGCTACACTGGCACTTTCAATGCCTTTACTAGTCTCAAAATAAATCCATCTATAACAAGATGCTAAAAAGCCTCTATCGGGTATTTTTCACATTCGTGTCATAAGTGTTTGGGCTGAGTTGACTGATCAGCTCAGACCCTCTCAAATTCTCTGGCTCAAATTACTCCGATCGCCAACGAGAATACAAAATATGTATTGTGTGTGTGTAGGGGGGGGGGGATATTTCGGCCCCTGTTTATCCCAGTATAGTGACATCTTGGGAGTTTGGTGCAGAGTAAAATAAGACAACAGAATGAACTGTCTATAAACTTAGACTTCAACTCACTCATAGAATGACTTTGTCTATCAAACTTTAATTACACCAAGCTTATGAGTTTCCACTTCACCAGCAGTGGTATACATGGGCCCATTGTGCCACTTAAAACCACTAAGTTGGATTCCAAAAGTTTACAATTGCATCCATCTGGGGAGAAGCCCTAGCAATTGTAATAATACAACAAAAGCTACTGAAATTATGCATACCAATAATCAAGCTCTAATTTCCCCATGAATTAAATTCATTTTGAACGTTCAAAGAACACATACCCTGTCGAGAAAATTACCCACAATGTAAGTAGCTGTAATAACCAGATCATGGTAGCCTCGCCAATTTGTAACAGGGGTGGGATGAACGACTCCCCAGGGGCTAGAACCCTGGCCGAAATCTCCCTGTTGTTCTTCAGATTCGTGAGGATCTGGGTCAACTAGCAAACCATGGATAAAATATAACTCAACTCTAGAGGTAGAATAGCCATTAAGTTATGTGTTGTGGTCTGGATGAATACACAATAAAATAGGAAAACAGTTTATATGTGGTTTATTATGAAGCCAAAAATAGTATGATATGAAATGGACATGAATATGAATGACGGATCAAAAGCCACGGGTCCACTCCACTTTTACTAAAAAGAAGGTTAAATTACACACAAAATATGTTCAGTAAATCTGGATGCTCGCCCAGAACTCGGACCTGGGGAGAATCACTATCAGAAACGTTGATTCTCACCAGGGCCGAGTTGAACGGGTCCAAAAATTACGGTACCTCTTATGGTTAACCTTTTTACAGGTTACAAAATGTCCCCATAACTAAGCTGGTGTATAGGTTTATGTTTGGACAGCTAGTCAAAGCTTTACCCAAACACAAAGTGGACGACGAATTATGAGCGAGACCGTTCTTATATAGGATAATTTCGCGGGGAAAGATTTCAAATACTGTAATCTGATTGATCCTTCGCTTTCACCTCGACGAATGAAACAACATAACAATGCACCACGGCGTGAACCAATAAGGTACATCGATTCATTTTGAACATGGAAATGACTTGAAGCCAACAAAAATAGAATTAAACCTCCGTTATATGCAGACGAATTATAACAGTAATTTAGAACTTCTCTTGTATATTATATTTCAACTGCTGTTACCAAATCCGTTACACTGGTACGAATACGATAGCAGACTTCCAGGAACCAGTGATGCCTGCTGTCAACTCTACGAGTTGATTACATATGTGTTTCGTGTTCTATACATCGCAACCTTCATTTTGGTGTATAATTTGTGTATATTTAATCAGAATTTTAGGAATATGAGAGGTGAGAATTTAAAAATAAACAAAATTTCATTACTTATATAGCCCCTTAAAAGTGCAAAATCCCACACAGAGCGTTTGATTGAATTAAATACAGGACCATCCTCGAACAGTTACCTCAAGGGGAAGATTTCCGGATTACAGGAAGTGGCAGAATTGTTAAAAAATCGGACTAGGACAGAATCCGATCAGATGGGTTTTCGGACGATAATTGTAATTTTACGGGTACAAACAGTACTCGAGAGAACGAAATAAACTTTGGACTGAAAAATATTCTTGTTGGACATATAAACTTGAATGGATGGTCTGCCAACACTAGAGGGTTAAAAACTGAACTTCTCAAGGCATTAGAATGTGATATTATTAGTATTAATGAAACTCATTTGACTGGAGAGGATAATTTTGTTTTGGATGGCTTTCAGTGAGTGGGTTTTAATCGAAGTTTAATTCACAAACATGGCATAAGGGGGTCCGGGGGCGTGGAGTTGTTGGTAAAAAATGAGCTTGCACAAAATTGTAATATAAGTGTTTTAGATAAATCGTGCGATGGTATTCTAGCTGTTAGATTCCAGTCGGTTTTGGAAGAAAAGGGAGTTTGTTTTTTTCTGTTGTTATCTACCGTCTGAAAAGTCTGCTTAGGGTCGTGATGCAGAGAACTTTTTCTCCCATCTTTTAACAGAAATTTATATGAATTATTAAACGGATGATTTAATAATTTGTGGTGATTTTAATGCAAGAATTGGAAACCTGAAGGACACTAACGAGCAATTTGATAACATTTGTGAACGGGTAGTTTCAGACCATGTTGTCAATCAGCATGGGCATTCAATGATTGAGTTTCTTGATGACATGAGATTTTGCCTGTTGAGTGGAAGGTTTGATAAATCAATGGATACTTTCACAAGTGTAAGCTCAAAAGGAAAATCAGTCGTTGACTATGTATGTGTACCGATCGAAATAATTGATAGGTTCTCTAAATTTCAGGTTATTACACAATCGTCTTTGATTGAAGCTTGTAATCTCCAAGAGCTCTTAGGTAGTACATCTAGTCCCCCCGATCAGAGCTTTTTGAAATTTGATTATCGCTTCGCTTATTTCGTGTCTCAGTCGGAGTCCAATAATAAAGGGAAAACATTTAAAGGACCGACAAAATTGAAGAACAAATTACCGGAATCTTTCATGAATTCTCCATTTGCGATAAGAGCGCTACAAAATATTATTACGCAAATAGAAAGTGTGAGGGAAACGCAAAAAATGTGGATGACTTATTCCAAAAAATTGGTGGATGTTGTTGTGAAGGAAATTTAAAGAGTGTTTTCCAAATTTTGGGGATACAGAGATTTCAGTTAAACTAAAAAGGAAATTTAAGTTTCAAAAGCCATTTTGGAATGCTGAGCTCACAGACTTATGGGACGATATGCATAAATGGGAGAAGGTCTTTCTCCGGACAAAACATCCCAACAAAAACGTGAAGCACGTTCTAAATTTGTTAATTCCCGTAAATTTTTCAATAAACATTTACGATTTTTTTAACGAAAATATAAGCGAGAGTTGATAATGGAAGTTGAAACATGAGCAATAGAGAATCCAAATTTCTTTTGGGATAGTATATAACAAGCTTAGGCCCGCGAAAACAGAACCCAATACCAGGTGAGGGGGTGGACGAGAATGGAACCGTAATTGTTGATAGTGAAAAATTGTTCCAGTTGTGGGAAAGTTCGTTTAAAAACTTATACAACCCCAAGGTCACAACTGAAAATGACAATAATCTGTTTAAACTGGAAGTCTTAATGGATAAACGCTTTTTGGAAGAAAGAATGTTAGATCCGCTCTTTGAATCATCCTTGATATTGAATCGGAACTTCGATTACCCTGAAATTGAAAAAGTTGTCAAGAAAGCGAAAAGGGGAAATCATTTGGTGTTGATTACATACCATATGAAGCCTTAAAATTTAGGCCCATGGTTGAGGTATTCCAATTATTCCTACTATTCCAATTTATTTTTGAAACTGGTACACACTCCTCCCTTTGGAGAAAGGCAATAATATGTCCCCTTTTAAAAGATAAAGATGCGGACCCACGGTTGCCTTCAAACTATCGAGGGATCTCACTGTTAAGTACTTGTAGTAAAATTCATAATACTGTTTTGAATAATAGATTGTTAGAATTTATAGAAGATACAAACCTCTTAGTGGATGAGCAGAATGGCTTTCGAGCAGGTCGATTATGCTTGGATAATGTGTACATGTTAACAACTATGATAAGGGGTCATGAACAAACCTTTACCACTTTTATCGATTTTAAAAGAAGCTTTTGATTCTGTTGACCGTGACATGCTTTTATATAAGCTACTGCACTGCGGGGTTGACGGTAATTTTTATAACTCCGTACGATCTATGTATCAATGAACCTCGTCGTGTGTGAGATTGAATGCCGAAAATACCAATTATTTCAAGTGCACAAAAGGGGTACGCCAAGGAGATAGTCTTTCACCTACATTGTTTGCCCTTTTCATAAACGATTTGGCTTTGGAGGTAAAAAAATACTGGGCTCGGGGTCAAATTTGGGGAAGAAATTATCTCAATCCTGTTATATGCAGACGACGTTGTGCTCCTAACGGAAACAGAGGACGACGTGCAAAATTTACTTGAAGTGGTACATAGATGGTGTGAAAAGTGGAACATGGTAGTAAACATAGATAAAAGTAAAATGATTCATTTTCGTGATCCCCGAAAAGCAAGATCTTTATTCAGTTTCACTCTGGGAGATGACCCAATTGATGTTGTCAGTAGTTATAAGTATCTTGGAATAATGTTATGTGACTTTAAGGATTACAATCAAAATGCAGAACTGCTCTCAAAATCAGGGGGAAAGGCTTTGGGTTTGATTGTTTCTAAAGTTCAGCCCTATAAAGATACGAGCTTCAAAACTTTCGAGAATTTATACTGTGAATGCGTTTCGCCTATACTTGAATACGTGTCTGGAGTTTGGGGTTATAAGAACTACACGTGCATTGATAATGTTCAGAATAGGGCTCTTCGGTATTTCTTAGGTGTTCATAGGTTCACACCACTACTAGCCATCTCTGGGGGCATGGGTTTCAGAGCACAGTGAGTGTGTATATGGATCAACATGCTCCCATTGTGGAATAAATTGGTAACTATTTCTGAAGAAAGATTGCTATATAGGGGATTTAACTGAGAATATAATTTTGGCGTTAATGGGTGGTCCGCAGAACTAAAAATGATTCGCTAAGAAATTGATAAAGGGAATATTTTTTGATAACCTTGATACTTGCGATATTTTAGAGGCTAAAAATCTTCTGGATTCAAACTTTGAAACTAAATGGGTTAACAGTTTACAATACTCCTCGAAACTCAGGACATTTTGACGTGTTAAAAATGAGTTTAAAGTTGAAAGGTATGTGTCCATGAATATGAACCGTGAACTCAGATCAGTATTAGCGTTGTTCAGGTGTGAGGTGTTCCCGATAAGGATCGAAACGGGGCGATTCAAAGGGGAAAACCAGAGGAAAGAATTTGTAAGTATTGTAATGAAAACGTCGTTGAGGACGAATATTACTTCCTTAAATGCCAATTTTCCAATGACATCCGGCAAAAATTGCTTCACTCTTTTTCAAAAGATGACTTGGCGAAAGTATTAATGGATAGAAATGCACTTCAGTTTTGCACTTTTGTGGTTTTAAATTATCCGCGCCAATGTGCTATTTATTTGTTGACGACTTATTTGAGAACAATAAATACACAATTTAATATTTCTTCAGATTGAAGTAGTTATTTGTTGTCTTCGTGTGAGCGACAGCCTGCACTCCGGACCTTGATTAAGCCCGCTGCGTGGGTTGTTGTTTACATGAAGTTAACACAGTGAACTTTTTTTATAGAATATCTGCGCTGGTGCCTTTTGAGGTCAGTTTTAAATGCCATAAACGTATATTGGGAGAGGGAGTGGGGTTAAATCTCCACTGTCCATCGGCAAGGGAAAAGTACAAGCGATTACATAATATCACGAGAAAAAGTTTTCGTTTTCACCATGACGGGTGAGGTTTTCTTGCTTTATTGTTTTCTGTTTGACTCTAAAGTCAAACAGAAAACAATAAAGCACCGTTGAGCTGATCGTGCAGTGTATTGTATTGTAAAAAAAACCGTCGTTGAAGACGAATATCACTTCTTTTGAAAATTCCATTTAACTGTGTTTGGAGCTACAATGGACAGTGTGTCAAGCATGACTGAGATTGTTGGTGGTAAACGGCTTGTCAAACAATTTTAAAGGCAGGCATGCCATGTTTTTTTATTTCAAGTAAAGAAGTGGGTGACATATAGACCCATTAAGGCGGGTGCTGATATTAAGGGGCTATATAAGTAATGGAATTTTGTTTATTTTGAAATTTTCACCTCTCATATTCCTTAAATTCAGATTAAATATTCACCAATTATACACCAAAATGAAGGTTGGGATGTATAGAACACGAAACACATATGTAATCAACTCATAGGGTTGACAGCAGGCACCACTGGTTCCTGGAAGTCTGCTATCGTATTCGTACCAGAACTGATAATAAAATAATATTTCGCAAGAACAACTCGTGGCCGAATGTGCTTCAGATATTCAATAACAAAGCTAGGCAATATTATTAAA
The DNA here is from genome assembly GCA_031216915.1 of Pictodentalium vernedei. NCBI lineage: Eukaryota > Metazoa > Mollusca > Scaphopoda > Dentaliida > Dentaliidae > Pictodentalium > Pictodentalium vernedei. Next base: position 232,507,740 of record CM062290.1, on the reverse strand, counting down.
TTATCAGTTCTGGTGCGAATACGGCAGCAGATTTCCAGGAACCAGTGGTGCCTGCAGTTGTGTATATTTACTTTGAATTGAAGGAATATCATGGGTGAGAATTTTCAAAATAAACAAAATTTCATTACTTATATAGGCCCTTAATGGTTATCTTTATAATTATATAATGGAAATGTATAGCACATGTCACGTGATATTACTACTACTACTATCAGGTTGAAGGGTGAGACAGTACAACATCAACCAGTTTGGGGATTTTAGTCATTATTTCATCTTTTTCGCCTTCAGACGCAAACAAAATCGGCATCTGAGACAAATTGTTCTCTCATTTCTCTTCCGTGTTGTGTGTGTGTGTGTGTGGGGGGGGGGGGGGGTGGGGGGGGGGTATATCGGACTGAGAATTTCCACTCCATTGCTATTCAGTAGAAATTCTTTGTTCGCTTTTGTAATACTGTAAGCTATGTTTTTGTTGTTTCAGTGAGGAGGATTGCAAGTGAAGTGTGACAGTCATGTCAGATGAAGGGTAAATGTCGGTTACTTTGGATATTAATTTTATATTTTAAAACTCCTTCAACGTTTGTATGATTTAATATGATTTTTTTCCCCGTAAAATTACGAAATTTGTTTTCCACACATTCTTAACTGGTAGAGTGCTAAGTTAATTTTGATCATCCAAATTTGTCCACGTCTCTTTGCCTTGTTACAATTTATGGGAGAGTGCTCCCATAAATTGTTACAAGGCAAATTCCCACAGCCTAAATACTTTCAATTCAAAAATAACAGGAAGCACATCCACAGAATATGAAGCCATTTAGTAGTGGCACCTGCACTTCAGAATAAAGCCCAAATATGGGCTTCCAGCACTTTACCAGTTAATATGTCCGAAATATTGCCAGATCATTTTTTATTGGTGTTTGTTATTTATTTTCTTTCAGGACCCGTTAACAACATTATACTAAACGGAAAGGAAATAACTAGATCTTTGAGTTGTGTGGCAGAATTATCAGCAAATCACAGCAAAGTCAAATTTAGTCTCAAAACGGCGCCTTTGCGAGATTTGTTGCTGGACATAAAGGTAGAGTATAAAATAGAGGAACCGCTCTTGAAAATGCCTATTTCTTGTGCCAACACCGACCGTCACCCTTGGGATATAAAGTAATAAGAGGTGGAGTTTTTTTTGCAATGGCGAAAAATTTCTGAGTACAGGAAAATTTCTACCGAGGGTCGTTGATTCCAGTCCCCGTACTCTACCCGAGTTGTGTTCTGTATTTTTATCTCACAATCGGGGCGTTTTTGCACTGTTACCAACTAAAGTTTAATGTATCTGGGCCTTGTTTCGAATCCGTATCAAGGGCCCCTGATACAAGCGCGTGATTCTGCTGTTGCCAAAACAACGGCATTAATATCATTTTTAGATCGCTTCGTGTTTTTCCAATCAGAGAAAATAATATTAGGTGAGGCGAAGCCCAACCTAATATTTTCTCGGAGCCGTATGTGACACTGTATCTGCCAACTAAACGCCATAACGTATTTATTATGCATGGCATGCTAAAATGTCACTGGGGAAGTTAACTCAACGAATAGTTAAATTATGCGCACTTTTCGGCATCTTGGGCTGGTTTGTAGCCTATTATCTGCCATTATTACAACCCAATCTATAAGTTACTAGTCGATTAACATGATTTTGGAGGGCCATTAAAACTCCATACCTAATTTCAATGACGTCATTCGACGAAGCCGGGCCGCGGGCGAAAATGGTATAATTAGCCATTAACGGCCCGCGGCCCGGCTATTTTTAGATTCCATGGTCTAATGAATTACTCCCATTCGGATGACGTCCCTTTGTATTTCTGAACTGAAGTCGAACGCACGATCGAAACAGAAATATCGAACCGACTTTAGTGATTATTTCTTCCAGCAGTTCTCTCGTGCGGTTAGCTGTAACAGGGAGTGGTAATAATAGTAATAACATGATTGTTGTCAGGCATCATGATTCATTAGCGGCCCTGCAACAATGATGAACAGCCCTTGGGCTTATTAACGGCCCTCGTTATTATCCCCGCATTTTTTAAGCGGGGATATTGTCATGATCTCCGTCCGTACGTCCGTACGGCCGTACGTCCGTCCTTCCGTACGTCCGGTTTTGTAATTCGAAACGCTGTAACTTTCTACAGTTGTTCGATAGGGTCTGTGCAACCCAAAAATACAACTTTTAAATTTTTGTGCTAACAGGTGGCTTCTGTGGAGCCACTTAAAAAATGCGTTATTTTTTCACTTTTTTTGCTGAATAGTCCCAACCTATGTAATTCGGAGTTCTAAAATTACACTAGGGTGTTGCTAAATGATCTGTAGATATGTAGGAAGGTTTCGGATTTTTCGGGTGCCACGTGGCTGTGCCACCGTAGCCACTTTTGTGTTTTCTTAGACCGTTTCTGGCAAAAGACTCGTAGGATATGTAATTCGAAATGCTAAATCCATGCTCAGATGTTGCAGTAGGGTCTATAGATGCGCACGAAGGTTTCGGATTTTTCGGGTGCCACGTGGCTGTGCCACCGTAGCCACTTTTGTGTTTTCTTAGACCGTTTCCGGCAAAAGGCTCGTAGGATATGTAATTCGAAACGCTAAATCCATGCTCAGAAGTTGCAGTAGGGGCTATAGATGCGCAGGAAGGTTTCGGATTTTTCGGGTGCCACGTGGCTGTGCCACCGTAGCCACTTTTGTGTTTTCTTGAACCGTTTCCGGCGAAAGGCTCGTAGGATATGTAATTCGAAATGCTAAAACCATGCTCATATGTTGCAGTAGGGTCTATAGATGCACACGAAGGTTTCAGATTTTTCGGGTGCCACGTGGCTGTGCCACCGTAGCCACTTACGTGTTTTCTTAGATCGTTTCCGGCGAAAGGCTCGTAGGGAATGTAATTCGAAATGCTAAAACCATGCTCATATCTTGCAGTAGGGACTATAGATGCGCACAAAGGTTTTGGATTTTTCGGGTGCCACGTGGCTGTGCCACCGTAGCCACTTTTGTGTTTTCTTAGACCGTTTCCGGCAAAAGGCTCGTAGGATATGTAATTCGAAACGCTAAATCCATGCTCAGATGCTGCAGTAGGGGCTATAGATGCGCAGGAAGGTTTTGGATTTTTCGAGTGCCACGTGGCTGTGCCACCGTAGCCACTTTTGTGTTTTCTTAAACCGTTTCCGGCGAAAGACTCGTAGGGTATGTAATTCGAAATGCTAAAACCATGCTCATATGTTGCAGTAGGGTCTATTGATGCACACAAAGGTTTCGGATTTTTCGGGTGCCACGTGGCTGTGCCACCGTAGCCACTTTCGTGTTTTCTTAGATCCTTTCCGGCGAAAGGCTCGTAGGGAATGTAATTCGAAATGCTCAAACCATGCTCATATGTTGCAGTAGGGACTATAGATGTGCACAAAGGTTTCGGATTTTTCGGGTGCCACGTGGCTGTGCCACCGTAGCCACTTTTGTGTTTTCTTAGACCGTTTCCGGCAAAAGGCTCGTAGGATATGTAATTCGAAATGCTAAATCCATGCTCAGATGTTGCAGTAGGGTCTATAGATGCGCACGAAGGTTTCGGATTTTTCGGGTGCCACGTGGCTGTGCCACCGTAGCCACTTTTGTGTTTTCTTAGACCGTTTCCGGCAAAAGGCTCGTAGGATATGTAATTCGAAACGCTAAATCCATGCTCAGAAGTTGCAGTAGGGGCTATAGATGCGCAGGAAGGTTTCGGATTTTTCGGGTGCCACGTGGCTGTGCCACCGTAGCCACTTTTGTGTTTTCTTGAACCGTTTCCGGCGAAAGGCTCGTAGGGTATGTAATTCGAAATGCTAAAACCATGCTCATATGTTGCAGTAGGGTCTATAGATGCACACGAAGGTTTCAGATTTTTCGGGTGCCACGTGGCTGTGCCACCGTAGCCACTTACGTGTTTTCTTAGATCGTTTCCGGCGAAAGGCTCGTAGGGAATGTAATTCGAAATGCTAAAACCATGCTCATATCTTGCAGTAGGGACTATAGATGCGCACAAAGGTTTTGGATTTTTCGGGTGCCACGTGGCTGTGCCACCGTAGCCACTTTTGTGTTTTCTTAGACCGTTTCCGGCAAAAGGCTCGTAGGATATGTAATTCGAAACGCTAAATCCATGCTCAGATGCTGCAGTAGGGGCTATAGATGCGCAGGAAGGTTTTGGATTTTTCGAGTGCCACGTGGCTGTGCCACCGTAGCCACTTTTGTGTTTTCTTAAACCGTTTCCGGCGAAAGACTCGTAGGGTATGTAATTCGAAATGCTAAAACCATGCTCATATGTTGCAGTAGGGTCTATTGATGCACACAAAGGTTTCGGATTTTTCGGGTGCCACGTGGCTGTGCCACCGTAGCCACTTTCGTGTTTTCTTAGATCCTTTCCGGCGAAAGGCTCGTAGGGAATGTAATTCGAAATGCTCAAACCATGCTCATATGTTGCAGTAGGGACTATAGATGTGCACAAAGGTTTCGGATTTTTCGGGTGCCACGTGGCTGTGCCACTTTAGCCACTTTTATGTTTTCTTAGACCGTTTCCGCCGAAAGTCTCGTAGGGTATGTAATTCGAAATGCTAAAACTATTCTCAGATGTTCAGTATGGTCTATAGATGCGTACGAAGGTTTTGGATTTTTTGGGTGCCACGTGGCTGTGCCACCGTTGCCACTTTTGTGTTTTCTTAGACCTTTTCCGGTGAAAGGCTCGTAGGGTATGTAATTCGAAATGCTAAATCCGTGCTCAGATGTTGCAGTATGGTCTATAGATGCGTACGAAGGTTTCGGATTTTTCGGGTGCCACGCGGCTGTGCCTCCGTAGCCACTTTCATGTTTTTCTTAGATCGTTTCCGGCGAAAGGCTCGTAGGGAAAGTAATTCGAAATGCTAAAACCATGCTCATATGTTGCAGTAGGGACTATAGATGTGCACAAAGGTTTCGGATTTTTCGGGTGCCACGTGGCTGTGCCACTTTAGCCACTTTTATGTTTTCTTAGACCGTTTCCGCCGAATGTCTCGTAGGGTATGTAATTCGAAATGCTAAAACTATTCTCAGATGTTGCAGTATGGTCGATAGATGCGTACGAAGGTTTCGGATTTTTTGGGTGCCACAGGCTGTGCCACCGTTGCCACTTTTGTGTTTTCTTAGACCTTTTCCGGCGAAAGGCTCGTAGGGTATGTAATTCGGAATGCTAAATCGATGCTCAGATGTTGCAGTACGGTCTATAGATGCGTACGAAGATTTTGGATTTTCCAGGTGCCACGTGGCTATGCCACCGTAGCCACTTTTGTGTTTTCTTAGACCGTTTCCGGCGAAAGGCTCGTACGGTATGTAATTCAAAATGCTAAAATCATGCTCAGATGTTGCAGTAGGGTCTATAGATGCCTACGAAGGTTTTGGATTTTCCGGGTGCCACGTGGTTATGCCACCGTAGCCACTTTCGTGTTTTCTTAGACCGTTTCCAGCGAAAGGCTCCTAGGGTATGTAATTCGAAATGCTAAAAGCATGCTCAAATGTTGCAGTAGGGTCTGTAGAGGCGCACGAAGGTTTCGGATTTTTCAGGTGCCACGTGGCTGTGCCACTGTTGCCACTTTCATGTTTTCTTAGACCGTTTCTGACGAAAGGCTCCTAGAGTATGTAATTCGAAATGCTAAAAGCATGCTCAGATGTTGCAGTAGGATCTGTAGATGTGCAGGAAGGTTCGGATTTTTTGGGTGCCATGTGGCTGTACCACTGTCGCCACTTTCGTGTTTTCTTAGACCGTTTCCAGCGAAATGCTCCTAGGGAATGTAATTCGAAATGCTAAAACCATGCTCAAATGTTGCAGTGGGGTCTGTATATGCGCACGAAGGTTTCGGATTTTTCAGCTGCCACGTGGCTGTGCCTCCGTTGCCACTTTCGTGTTTTCTGAGACCCTTCCCGGTGAAAGGCTCCAAGGGTATGTAATTCCAAATGCTAAAACCATGCTCAAATGTTTCAGTGGGGTCTGTAGATGCGCTCGAAGGTTTCGGATTTTTCTGCTGCCTAGTGGCTGTGCTGTTGCCACTTTCGCGTTTTCTTAGACCGTTTCCGGCGAAAGGCTCATAGGGTATGTAATTCGAAACGCTAAAGCCATGCTCAAATGTTGCAGTGGAGTCTGTAGGTGCGCACGAAGCTGTGTCACCTGTGCCACTCAATATGATTTTAGTGTGTCATATAATACATTTCATCTTTGTATCAGGCATTCGTACAAAGTCAAGGATGCAAATGCGGGGATACACTATAGTGTGCTTTGCACACAAGTGACACCATCTAGTTGTTATATTATTGGGATTTTCTTGAACGCTCGAGTCGAGGCTTCTCTCTTGAAGTTAAAGGATTAGCTTTCGCTATGAAATGTGGAAAACTCCACCTCAATAAACGATGAACGGCATATTTTAAAATATAATAAATTTTTACACCAAGAGGGATATTTAATTCACCAGAAATTATTGCAAAAGTATCAACCAAATTTACGTTGACGAAACACACAGTTGCTCCACTTCGCAAGACAGTATTCAGTAAAGTGAATCCCAGTGACGTAATTTTCTCTTAAGTGTAACGTCATCACTGACTTCAGTTTGGAGATCAATGAACGCTATTCTATTTTTCAATTTAGTTAAGTAAAAATTCCAATGTCCAAAACCATCTAAAAATCTCAACGTTTCGTCAGCAAAATGCCAGCTTCATCAGGAGAAGACACAGAATGAGAAATGAGAAGACAGAGAGAACCGGGGAAAGAGAAGGTGTGAAACATGAAAGATAAACAAAGCTCACGGAATTAGCACACTGTTAACATCCAAGCGGGTCGTATTCATTAAGACCATAAGGCCAGACACAGTTGAGTCTGTGTATCCAAACAGACTCAGCAATATTAAGTTTGTTTTTATCTTTGGAAGGGATTCTCTGTAACAGATAGCAAATGAAGTAATGTTCTGGCTGATTGAAATGTGGGGCCACATGGGGGGTACGGTCAATTTTATTATATTTAATATTGTGCCTATGACCCGATAATCGTTTGCTAAAGGGGTTAGTGGTCTGTCCTACGTATTGCATGCCACATTTTGCACAGGTAAGACAGTAAACCACAAAGTCTGATTGACAGGTAAGGGACTGTTTAATATAAAACAACTTAGAATCTCTATTAGAGACAGATGTAGCAGTTACCATAGCGGAACATGCTTTACACTTGCTTCTAGAACAGGGGCGACATCCAGGACTAGTATCCACATAAACCTCACTGGGGTCTGACGGACGTAATTTGTTCATCTGTAATAAATTACCAATAGTGGGGTTCCTCCTCTGTGCAATAATGATCGTACCTTTATCAAGAATTTTTGACATTCTGTGACTCGTTCTGAGGATTGAGTCGTTATTAGCCAGTTGTCTCAAATCCGGTTGCCGGGGATCATAATTAGTTACCCAGGGGATGGGATCGATGCTTTTTGTGTTGTTATCCTTATATTTTAAGAGCTCTTCTCTGGGTTGGGTTCGGGCCTTAGCAAACATCTCTTTAATAACTTTTGATTTATAGCCCGAATTCTTAAGGTAACGGAAGAACTTATCTAAATTTTTATCGGCCCATTCAGTTTTACTGCAGATACGAAGGATGCGGAGAGCTCCACTGTAGATAATAGATCGGAAGATATGCCTGGGGTGACAGCTGGACGGGGGCAGGTATCTATGTGATGCAGTATCTTTGCAAAACAGGTCAGTTTGAATAGAATTACCTTCCTTAATTACCATCACATCTAAGAATGGGATCCGCTCTGCACTAATTTCAAAAGTAAACTTAATGCGAGGGTGTTGTTCATTAAGCTCAGTGACAAATTGTTTAATTTGATCAGCGGTAGCTGATGATATACCGCTAATATCGTCAATGAATCTGTACGCAAAATCTGGCTTGAATGGAATCGGAGACCAGTATTTGCGCATCCAGAAAGACATATAGATATTAGCATATGTAACTGCAAAAGGGGTACCCATAGCCGTACCTGACAACTGGCGGTAGAATTTGTCATTAAAAGCGAATACATTATTATACAGGACAAACTTGGCTAAAGAAAGAATAGGGTCTGCCATATCGGTCTGTCCCGTTTCTTCTAAAGCATGTTTAATAGCTTCGATACCTTCTTCAATAAAAATGTTAGGGTAAAGGCTAACTACATCAAGGGTTACAAGATGTCTAAAGAAGGTCGGATTATCATTGAATTCCGAGATTTTTTGTAAAAATTCTGTAGTGTCACGGACCAGCTCGCTACAGACCAATTTAGCAATCGGTTTAAGCTTCCAATCTAACCAAAGTGACGCCCGTCTGGTTGGGGAAGTAACCTGACTACAAATAGGTCTGCCTGGTGGCACTTCCCCTACTTTAACCTTATGGACTTTACCAAGAATATAGAATTCTGCGGGTTTATGGACAGGCCAGTAAAGAATAGCCTCTTTTTCATTAACGGGGATATTGAGTGCATTCACAGTTTCAACTAAGTTACTGTGAATTTCTTCCGAAATATCATTAGGTATTTCTTCATACACTATGGGGTTTAGTAAGTGTTTCATACATTCCCCAATATAATCCTCCCTATCCCAAATTACAATCCCACCTCCTTTATCTGCTTTACCAATCACAATATTAGAATCGTTTCTGAGTGACGAAAGTGCAGTTCTTTCTATTTTCGAGAGGTTATCCCTCACGGTTGGTGGTTCGTGATGTTTGATCTGGATATATTGAGAATCACAATATACATCGAGTGCATGATCCCGTTCTGGTGGCGGTGTCCAGTCTTTCTTAATATATAAGGACGGGGGGAGAGTCTGAACACTTGGACTGTCGAGAAAAAATTCTTTAAGTCGAAGTCTCCTCTGAAAGGCTCTCATGTCTTGTAATTCTTTCACGACATCATACCGTGGAGGGTTGGGACAGAAAAATAATCCTTTACTGAGAATCAACTGTTCAGTATCATCAAGGATACGAGAACTAACATTAAATATATAGTTAATATCTTCAACTTTATGAAAGGAATTGTGAACTTTATGTTTTTGATCAATTTTATACTTATGTCTGCGGAATCGTCTGTGTTTTCTCTTTTTTGTTTGTTTGAGAAAAGTAGAACTTAATTGTTTCAATTTACTAGTAGATTGAAACAGTTAAGTTTGTTTGAGAAAAGTAGAACTTAATTGTTTCAATTTACTAGTAGATTGAAACAATTAAGTTCTACTTTTCTCAAACAAACAAAAAAGAGAAAACACAGACGATTCCGCAGACATATGTATAAAATTGATCAAAAACATAAAGTTCACAATTCCTTTCATAAAGTTGAAGATATTAACTATATATTTAATGTTAGTTCTCGTATCCTTGATGATACTGAACAGTTGATTCTCAGTAAAGGATTATTTTTCTGTCCCAACCCTCCATGGTATGATGTCGTGAAAGAATTACAAGACATGAGAGCCTTTCAGAGGAGACTTCGACTTAAAGAATTTTTTCTCGACAGTCCAAGTGTTCAGACTCTCCCCCCGTCCTTATATATTAAGAAAGACTGGACACCGCCACCAGAACGGGATCATGCACTCGATGTATATTGTGATTCTCAATATATCCAGATCAAACATCACGAACCACCAACCGTGAGGGATAACCTCTCGAAAATAGAAAGAACTGCACTTTCGTCACTCAGAAACGATTCTAATATTGTGATTGGTAAAGCAGATAAAGGAGGTGGGATTGTAATTTGGGATAGGGAGGATTATATTGGGGAATGTATGAAACACTTACTAAACCCCATAGTGTATGAAGAAATACCTAATGATATTTCGGAAGAAATTCACAGTAACTTAGTTGAAACTGTGAATGCACTCAATATCCCCGTTAATGAAAAAGAGGCTATTCTTTACTGGCCTGTCCATAAACCCGCAGAATTCTATATTCTTGGTAAAGTCCATAAGGTTAAAGTAGGGGAAGTGCCACCAGGCAGACCTATTTGTAGTCAGGTTACTTCCCCAACCAGACGGGCGTCACTTTGGTTAGATTGGAAGCTTAAACCGATTGCTAAATTGGTCTGTAGCGAGCTGGTCCGTGACACTACAGAATTTTTACAAAAAATCTCGGAATTCAATGATAATCCGACCTTCTTTAGACATCTTGTAACCCTTGATGTAGTTAGCCTTTACCCTAACATTTTTATTGAAGAAGGTATCGAAGCTATTAAACATGCTTTAGAAGAAACGGGACAGACCGATATGGCAGACCCTATTCTTTCTTTAGCCAAGTTTGTCCTGTATAATAATGTATTCGCTTTTAATGACAAATTCTACCGCCAGTTGTCAGGTACGGCTATGGGTACCCCTTTTGCAGTTACATATGCTAATATCTATATGTCTTTCTGGATGCGCAAATACTGGTCTCCGATTCCATTCAAGCCAGATTTTGCGTACAGATTCATTGACGATATTAGCGGTATATCATCAGCTACCGCTGATCAAATTAAACAATTTGTCACTGAGCTTAATGAACAACACCCTCGCATTAAGTTTACTTTTGAAATTAGTGCAGAGCGGATCCCATTCTTAGATGTGATGGTAATTAAGGAAGGTAATTCTATTCAAACTGACCTGTTTTGCAAAGATACTGCATCACATAGATACCTGCCCCCGTCCAGCTGTCACCCCAGGCATATCTTCCGATCTATTATCTACAGTGGAGCTCTCCGCATCCTTCGTATCTGCAGTAAAACTGAATGGGCCGATAAAAATTTAGATAAGTTCTTCCGTTACCTTAAGAATTCGGGCTATAAATCAAAAGTTATTAAAGAGATGTTTGCTAAGGCCCGAACCCAACCCAGAGAAGAGCTCTTAAAATATAAGGATAACAACACAAAAAGCATCGATCCCATCCCCTGGGTAACTAATTATGATCCCCGGCAACCGGATTTGAGACAACTGGCTAATAACGACTGAATCCTCAGAACGAGTCACAGAATGTCAAAAATTCTTGATAAAGGTACGATCATTATTGCACAGAGGAGGAACCCCACTATTGGTAATTTATTACAGATGAACAAATTACGTCCGTCAGACCCCAGTGAGGTTTATGTGGATACTAGCCCTGGATGTCGCCCCTGTTCTAGAAGCAAGTGTAAAGCATGTTCCGCTATGGTAACTGCTACATCTGTCTCTAATAGAGATTCTAAGTTGTTTTATATTAAACAGTCCCTTACCTGTCAATCAGACTTTGTGGTTTACTGTCTTACCTGTGCAAAATGTGGCATGCAATACGTAGGACAGACCACTAACCCCTTTAGCAAACGATTATCGGGTCATAGGCACAATATTAATTATAATAAAATTGAACGTACCCCCCATGTGGCCCCACATTTTAATCAGCCAGAACATTACTTCTTTTGCTATCTGCTACAGAGAATCCCTTCCAAAGATAAAAACAAACTTAATATTGCTGAGTCTCTTTGGATACACAGACTCAACTGTGTCTGGCCTTATGGTCTTAATGAATACGACCCGCTTGGATGTTAACAGTGTGCTAATTCTGTGAGCTTTGTTTATCTTTCATGTTTCACACCTTCTCTCTTCCCGGTTCTCTCTGTCTTCTCATTTCTCATTCTGTGTCTTCTCCTGATGAAGCTGGCATTTTGCTGACGAAACGTTGAGATTTTTAGATGGTTTTGGACATTGGAATTTTTACTTAACTATTATACAAGACTTTGTTCAAGTATCCGGTTTGTATGGCTGTGATCCCATCTTATGCTGTTCCAATGAAGATAGGTTTTTGTGGTGCCGTGCTATCTTTGTTATTATTTTTCAATTTGCGTCTTTCCATCGATAAGGCAAATGAAAAAGTTCCTCTTAAAATAGTTTTATAACACATTTTGTGGTCAATATTGTGAGATAAATTTATCATCACCACAGTGTGTGTCTCCGGAAATTCTGATCAAGTCTCGTTGTAGGCACAGAATCCCATTTCGACTCGCCCTAACGGGCTCGTCGAAATACTGTTCTGTTCCTACAACTCGACTTGATCTGAATTCCCGGAGACACACACTGTGGTAATAATCTGTATATACCACAATTAAACTTAAATTTTTTGAATGAAGATGATATGTTTGAAGAAAAATATAACCTTCGCCGACCTGACAACTTACTTGCTTGACACTGTATTGTCACGTCCTAACGTCACCCAAACGCATGATGTCCAATCAGAGGTTTTCTTACGCGTAATCCAGATTTTACGCGTGGTGCATCAAGCGCATTTCACAATATCTGCATTCTAGTGCTATAATCGTCGGTATCCACGAAGAAAAATACAAAATACCATGGGCGTAATGAATGTGATATACTCGTATTACATTTGTTTTGTTTTGTTTGTTTTTAACCCTTTACCCAGCGCAGACGATATCAAAATTTATTATTTTAAATATATTTTTTTTTAATTTTTCAAAAAATTTCAACAAAACCATATCATGTGACCCTTCATTGGAACGAACCCGACGAGTTCGTTCCAAAGAGGGGTCACATGATATGGATTTGTTGAATTTTTTTAAAAAATAGTATTTTTTTCAGCTGCTGAATTTGCATATTACGCAGACGGATAAAGGTGTGTCCGATTAGTTGGGGAAAGGGTTAATTTGTTGTTTTTAGGGGTTTCTGGGGGGGTGCATGTGCTTTTTTTTAGAGGGGGTGGGGTGTTTTGTGAAAACTGTTTTCGTTTTCTGTTTTTTTTTTCGAGTAAACACAGAAGGAACCACCGGTGCAAATATCTATTTCGCGCGTAACCAAAACTGCCCTCCCGCACGCCAGCCCCAACGCCCCACTGAACACCCCAACAACTACCCACACATCGCTCATGCGATAAATGTCAGCATCCACACAGAAAGATAAAGTAACCTGCGCGTTGATCCGTGGGGGGGGGGGGGAGGGGGGCGTGGTGGCTCAGTGGCAGACTGTTGGCCTTCTATGCTACAGGTCCCGAGTTCGAGTTCTAATTCAAATATTTAGAACCCTAAACCGTATAGCAGAAACATTTTCACAGTTGCATTCTATTTTAGAGGGAGGGATTCATGATTGAAGAGATGTCTCAAAAGATCAACAAGAAATTTCAACCGATTAAGGATGAGGTAAGCTACTATCTGGACATGTATTAGCAGTTTTTATATTTCATTTCCATCTTTGCGTACCAGTTCTACATAAAATTTTGCTTCCGCTAGATTATAAATTTCAAATGAAAAAATATACCCCTCTCAATACAATACACCATACTGCTTTGCACCGTTAATTTTCATTGGAAATCTTTGTTTTACTCCAGTTACAAAATAAGTTATCGACGCCACTACATGACAAGCCACGTGACACATATCGTTCGTTACTGTATCACAGAAGTGAGGGCGGACCATTGGTCGTAAAATTTTTAACTCTGGAATTCCCATAGACGATCCTTGAGGCACTCTGGCATAATTAACTGGCGGAGTGCTAAATTATTTTTGATCATCAAATCTTGTACACATGTCTTTGTTTGCCTTGTTACAATTTATGGGAGAGTGCCTATGGGCACTTCCCCATAAATTGTAACAAGGCAAACACTTACAGACTAAATAATATCACTTCAAAGATAATATAAAGCACATCCACTGAATATGAGCCTTCAAGCTGTGGTACCTGCACTTCAGAATAAAGCCCTAATATGGGCTTCCAGTACTCTGCCAGTTAACCTAGCACTCATAATCATACCAGAGTGCCTCCAATGTCGTCTATGGGAATTTCAGTGTTAAAAATTTCACGCCCAATGGCCTTCTCCTCTTGACACTGATTTCCCCATAGCCTACCCGAGATGCACTCTGCCGTAATTGCGCTCAAGTGCATCCGCAGTTGTTTACTGGAAACTCAGTGTTAATTGTAGGAGAATACATTGTACGCCACACTGCCCTCAAGATATTTTGTTTCTTCTTCTCTGCTTCTCAATGGGAAATTCAGTGTTAAGATATGGGGTGATGGGGGATACACTTATGCCAGACTGTTTTCAGGATATCGTGTTTCTACTTCTCGGCTTTTCAGAAAGCTGAGGTAAAAAGACAGAATGAAAAAGGAAAATGAATGGTACGTGTTGTGGTCGAACTCTCTGTGACATTTGTTTTTGGAAAAAAATTATTTATGATTATATGATTGTCTTATTAACTTTTCACATTCTGAAACAGTTTTTTTTAAATATTAAATTTGTTAGAGATGCATACAATATTAACATAGCACTCGCAAAAGATTGACGTGACTCTTGCCTCTATTCTTGCTGATGGAATGAGTGGGAGGCAATGATAAAAAAGAATTGCAGGACTAAACTAACATTTCAACAAAACTGTCACAGAAGTTTTAACAAATAACAAAATTTATTTAACGTGAATCCAATATATTGTCATGAGCTGAACATATGTACACCAAGACCTGAGTTTACCAATCTATGAAAACCTGTTTACATCGAGATGTTTGAAAAAATACTGAATGAAAGTATTCTGTCCCTTATTTACTGTCTGAATGAAATAAAAAATAAGCTAAAAGAATCCTAGCTATATTACATTATGTATTTTCTATGATATTTATAGAATAAATGGGTGACTTGTATTTTATACCATCTAACAAAAACTTAAGAGAAATTAAAAAGTATGATGGAAATAATACCTCTGGGGTTTTGTTTCTTAACACCTGATTTTTTATCCAGACACAGTCGTTTTAAATATAGTTTTGCTCAGACCAATATAGAACATCCGTGTTGTTTTCTTGGAAATGTCTTGGATAAAATTTGATAGTAAGAACTGTCTCTAAAACATATACTTTTGCAAGACGATCTAAAGCAAATACACAGTACATTCCACACACAGAACTAAGTTCACTTTGTGGTCTCATTGCATTTATTGTCCAGGAATCTGTGTTTTTCACTATGAAATTTTATATGTCTTTATCCGTTAGTGGTAAACCATATAAATCAAAGTAGATAGCAGAATGGCTGATATAATATATTGCTATCTAATATTCTCCTGTTTCTTTCAAAGAATCTGTGTTCACAACATATGCTTTCCTATGTTTAGGTTTTCGTTTTAGTAACAAGTTGTTTGAACACACCTTTCCATTCAAGGATGATAACTTTTGAGAACCGTCAAGCATATGTTGTAATTGAATAATTTCCATCTCATTGGCCCTGAAAATGGCTGCACGGAGACGTTATTGAAAATATGCTGTATAATATGAGTTAATTCCTCTTGATTTCTTGTGAAGATTATAGAGTATAGTCGCTGAATACAGTTTCTCTAAACATTCTTCAATGTACATATCTATCAATGTTCTTGTGTGTGATTGACATTCTTCACAGATATCTTTTATTTTCTTTTTAATGGATTTTGTCAGTTCTATCACAACACATTCTTGAAATAATGTTCGTACTTTTTCTTCACACATGTTGCAATGTTCACAAAGACACATCATTAATAGTCAAATATCACTTCTCTAAACATATCGAATTCTGCACATACGAAAATGTCGATCACCCCTTGAAGAGCTTGAGCAAACTGAAGTTCATTTCGAAGATTACCAGATTTTATAGAATGAGTCAATGGCCCATTACTACTCTGATCAGGTGTCAAATCAATTCCCCAAACAGTATAGCCTTTTGCATAATCCCGCAAAGATTTTTACTGGTTTGCAGTGTACATTATCACATTCTTTGTGAATGTACTGACACTCTTTTCGTGTTTCAAAATGTATTACTTGTAGAATAGGTGCGTCAGGGTCACCTAAAATATATAATCTGCAATGTCAGAATAAATAAAACGTTGACTGAAGTGAACATTTAAATCCACATTATATTTACATGTATTTCTTGACCTATTGGGAAAAATGACAGGAAAAATATTTTTACATCCCAGTTTTTGTAACAAACTTAGTGACACTTTAGAACCAACTTGTCCAATACTATTTCAATTATTTGGACACGAATTTTCGAGCTGACAATCCCAGATGAAATGAAACATCAAATGTGTCAAGTATATCTTCAAATTTCTCTTGAATTTTATTTTTTATTCCATTGCATCTATGACATGACCACCATCTGCATAGGTACCTGGTAAACTATTCAACAGCTTCAAAACTTTTGTGAATTGTATGTTTCACAGATGTTTTATTGATATAATTCGATATTTTGCTATCTGTCACAATGATTTTAAAAATAGATTCTCTCTTTGTAATATTTTTTTTGTCTTAGAAGGTAAAATTACTTCAACTAAACCTACTTCTTATCATTCTTTAACAAAAGGAACGGGTTTTGGTAATTGTGTTTGAAAACAACATTGTGTATTATTTGGAAAATATCCACAGAACTATCAATCAGAAGTGTCACGTTTAAACAAATTCCTTTTTCTTATCTTGTGGTTATTTTCTCCCTTCAAAAATTTCTGTACCACCTGATTTTCAAATTCAGAACTTTCATCAGAGTGTAATGATAATGGTTTATAACCAGAAGTTTTTCAAAATAGTGGGAAAAGATTTTGTTAATGTTATCCAGATTTATTACAGATAGGTAACACCATGCATATTTTGAAAATACATCAATGACACAAACTAAATTTCAAAATTGATCACTGTAAGATTGTTAACTTTGGAAATCTGCTAAAACAATTTGCCATTGATAATCAATACCACCTACTATAGTTTTACATCTTGAAAATTTTCCATGGATAGGTTGATGTAAAGTATATGTTCTTACTCCCTTCAACCAATCTTTTACTTGATCAAGTGTAACAGATTTTTTTTTTGAGATTCTAATTTATACAACTGTAAAACACTATCATTACCAGCAGGATGTTTTGTATTGCAATACAATTCAGTTAATAAATCATTCAATAGGCCTCCCATTTATCAGAAATTTTATATTTAGATAATTTACTTTTTAGTAATAATTTTGGTGTGTCTTTACTGCACTGTTTTTACTTGCTTCTGTGTGTTTAAGATATTGATAAAGGAGAATCTGACCAAATATCTGCTGAGAACTCTGATATTTACTGCTAGGTTTATGGGTGTACTGTCTATGCATCCACAGCCAACATACACGATTTTCTGCAAAATCTTGTTGAATATTCATATCTTTTAATCCACAACTGAATATTTCCCTATCTCTTGGTTGAAACCTTTTCAATGTCTAACATCACTAACAAAGCCAGTAATGTTTGAGCCTTGTATGACTTCTCTGTCAGGACTTCAAAGTTCCACCATGCTTCAGTTCTTTCTCACTTTCTGGAAACTCTGAGTTTTCTAACACTGATGACAAATTATTCTGAATTTGTTCTGTATTTGTAACTTGTGGATTAGGTGGTAATCTAGCATATTGAGCCTTTTCTTTTCTAAACCTCTTCATATCTTCTGACATGTGATAAGATACAATGGCCATTTTCTTCATAGTTCATTAATTAATATTAATTTATTTCCAAGATTTGCTGCAAGTCCAACAACTGGGATACGTAATCCAAGTAATGGTAAAAAACACCTTTTTGATTTAATATGTGGGTTTTTTTCTTTTTATGTGATATTTATTAACTAGCAAGTGTTCTTAGTTTTTCCCCTTTGGACACAATTTTTGTTTCCAAATAGGTGTTGGATGTACATTACCTTTTAAAAACATTCTGACAAACATTTAATTAATCCTTTAGGTGCATTTTTTTTATTTCTTTTTGAAATGGTGGAGGAGTTTGACTCAATGCCAATAACATTTCAACATATTTTTTCACTAAAGGAATTTTTTGTTTCTTATTTTATCTCACCATCTCCTTCTCTATCAGTATCTATGGATGAAATAAATGAAACAAATAAAATGTAATACTATTTATATAAGTGGGAAGAGTGCACTTAATGACTTTATATATTAAACATTTCACTTGAAGTAAAAACTTGTTCTACGAACAGGTGTAGGGGGTAAAACTTTACTTTTAATGAACTCCCTATACTGTCTTAAATTATGTGCATCTATGTTTTCTTTTGCAAGTATTTTTGGATGACCTACTGGGTATTCTCTATGTTTATTAACATTTGGACAAACTGAACAAGCATCTATGTATTTTATTTCTGTGTTTGAGCTTTGATCTTTTTATGGCATAATTTAATGGCATTTGTTCATCCTCCAAATTATGCATCCCATGGTTTAATTGGATCCATGTTTGGAAGAAGAAAATTGAGTGCTGCCTTTAATTTAGGACCTGGTTTGCATAAAGTGTCATATTTATGTCCCCATACACCACCCCCTCCCCCACCTCCCTCACAGTGTATCCAAGTAACCGAAAATGATCTATGCAATCCTGTGTCTGAATGTATGGAGTTTTGTAACATTTTAAATTTACTGGGTTTTTTTGCATATCTCTCTGGACAGCATTTTTCACATCAATTCCACACACATCAAAACAATTCAAACATGGTGTATGTATCTTTGTGGGATACATCTACATAATATTCTCATATTTTAACTTCGCCACCATTCAGTGCATATTCTATGTATATGTGTTCTTCTTGTACAAGTAACTATAAAAATCTGCTGGCCTTTATAGAGTACTTGACCTCTGCTTGGTAACATATGTGTGAAATGATGGCAGGTGTATGTTTTGGCATTGATGTTTTTCTCCAGCTTTATTACAGGCATCAGTTAAAGTAACTGTTTCTCTGTAGGGGTCAATGCCATCACTATCTAAAAATGTCTAAATTCTCCACACCCTCTTCATAAAATATCTACATCTCGTCGGCAGTACATTTCTATTTCTTTTGTAAAAACAAATCTAGCATTGCTCTTGAGTCTCTGATTATACCATTTGATGAATTCTTCCCTATCTGATGGAGACATAGAACCAGGCAAGTGAAATTTTGCATTAAAACAAAGACAAATATAATTTTGATAAATTTGTGTGTTTGCCAAATGGGGGAAATAACCTTTTGCTAAATCAGTCATTCCAAATGTTTTAGGGAACTGTGCCAATCTTATGGAAAGAAGGCTTGAATAATTGACCAGTCTCACACCATAAGCTGGAAGTTGAATAATTTTGTTTCCATTCATAAAAACCTCTGCAATTGTGCTATCATTTTCAACAAGATGTCTTAAAATAAATTGTCCATCAAACACTGTTAAATTATGAGCAATAGCTGTAGTCCTTTTATGTTTTCTTCTGAAAAGCCATTCACAAAAACCCGCCAAAGTAGATTCCCATTTAAATTTTGTTTCTGTTGTCCAAATTGACCACAAGAACTACTTTCTTCATCTATGGATTTACCAATTTGCTCAACTCAAGCTTGGCGTGCAATACAGAAATTTGGAATGTGAACTCCTGAGTGGTTTCAAAATAAAAAAATACAAATGGAATTTTTTGGCATTGTGTCTTTCTTAGGTTAAGTCTACTTTGGAATGAAACACATATGTTCACAATTCACTTCTTGATGATACTATTTACATTTTTAAAACCCTCACAAATGTGTTTTCCTTTCCTGGGATGAAGTTAAAGTTTTTAGATTGCTTCACAAGTTCACAAATGGTTTTCTGTTCTTTTCCTTTTATAGTGTTGTGGTTTTGAGAACATGGTGAACTTACAAACTCTCTACTGCAACTGAAAGAGGCGATGGGGTGTTCAGGAATACATTTTCACAGGGCATAGCAGACACAACCAAATATATACATATGCCGTTCCTTACACCAGTACTGTTGTTTGCAAAGTTTACAATAATATTCACACCCTAAAAATCCTATTATGCTGGTAATGGTGTCAAGGTGCTGGTGGTGGTGGTATATATGTATAACTTTATGATCCCCTGTAGTTTCGGGGGTTCAAATAAGAACACAGATTTGTACTGGGCATGAATTTTGATGATATAGTCTGGGAAAAGCAGATCTTGTATATTATAATTCTCCTCATATCCACTAGGAGTATTTATATCAAGCTCCACTTTGTCCATCAATGTCATAGCTTCTTGAAACTTCATTCTTGATTCTTGATCTTTTTTCCATTTCTTTTGCCAAAGATCTGATCCATCTTTATCAACATAACACTTTCCTACTACAATGGCCAGCATGAGACACATGGAATCATTAACATTTTTAATTTCAACAATGCTCTGTTCACTACCAAATATTTTACTAGCAAAGTCAAATGAAAGAAGTGGATGTCACCCAGATCCTTGTGGTAAGGAAGAGTCTGTTACTTCTAAAGATACCCTCCTATCACGGATAGTGAAGTAGTCAATAGATTGTACAGCATTTTCAATTTCATCTAGCACTGTATTACCAGTGATAGAAGATGCTTTGTTAAATGGAATAAATATACCTATATCTAAGCCAGGATTATTTACAGACACTCTCATATAGTCTTTCTCTTCTCTCATACAGTCATCTTTAATATCTTCTATAATGCTGTCAGACAACTTTGATAGGATTTGAAATGGATTCTTCTCATCAGATCACCATATGTTATTCTGTATACATAGGATTCTGTATGGAATTCTCTTGATGTTTTTTGCAGTTGGAGATGGATTGTATAAAATTCCCTTTCATTCTCTAATCTTTGTCTTTCACTCCCCTGACTGGCATCCTCTGTTTCACTCTTGGTCTCACTGAAATCTTTAAAGCTTCTCTTCATCTTTTCCTCTGCATTCTCTTGTCAATTAGAAAGCTGTGCAAATCAATCTTGTCTTCTTGGCATCCAAAAAGCAAGTGTGAGGTAGGTGAGCCCCACCCACCCACCACATCCCCCTTTAATACCTTCTTCATATCCTCTTTTTTTTTTAAAAAAAAACGCTTATAGTTCTCTATTCTAAATGAGTTTTTTCTCATCCCATTTTCTTCATCTTTAGATGGTGTACTTTGTAAATCAGGATAATCATTTTTAGGCCATCTATAAACATTTTGACTAACTTATATTTGAATTTATTTGCAAGTGAAACATTTTTACAATCGCATCATTAAATGATGTACTTACATCATCTAATACCTTGAGTGAAAGCAAAAAATTAGAATCTGAATCTTGAAGTTTTGTCAAGTTTTTTAATAGTCGAAAATATTTGTTTTAAACTGTTTCCATTATTGATCAGTGATAATATTTTATCTGAAGGTGTTCACATGCATCATGGTGGTTTGTAAAATTGACAATTTTAAATAAGTTAGGCGTAAAAACAATCCGGTGAGAACTTAACATGTTCTTCTAAAGGAACATATTTAGGTTCCCAAATCATTAAACCTTGTCCACTTAAGAAACATTCTACTTTACCATTCCCACATAGAAAAATCCAGCTTTAGCTAATTCGTCTTCATTGGATTGTTAAATAGGATTTGTAGTCAAACTAAAACTCGATAGTCTTGTAAGTTCTGATAAGTATACAGGATATGCAGGGTTAAGTGGTAGAGACATCTTACCTATTCAGTGTTTTACTTCGATATTTCTGTAAAAAACGGAAAATGTCTTTATGATACACTCAGGATTCATGTGTGGGATGAAATGTTTCATGTAATTATTGAAATAAATCCTGTGGGTCTGCCACATCACACGGGGGAATAAAATGAGTTGAATGAAAAGAATTAATTTGTTTGCTAATCATTACCTTTCATTTTCCAGTGTGATGTGACAAATGAATAAGGTTTATTTCAATAATTACATGACACGTTTCTTAATAGGGGAGTATAAAAGACCATCGATTTTTGGCCTTTTTCAAATTTGTTTCTAGACTATCAAGCTGTTAAGAATGAATTTCATACTGCTCCAAAACAAAGATGTATAAAGTTAGAGATCCAAGATTAGAAAAAGCAAGTGATCAAAACAGTATTTATACAATGTTTTACTTCAATATTATTGTAAAAAACTAAAAATGTCTTTTTATACCCCCAGGATTCATGTGTAGGATGAAATATTTCATGCAATTATTGAAATAAACCTTCTGATCTGCCCCACCACACTGGGGGAAATAAAATGTATTGAATGGAAAGAATGAAATTGTTTGCTAATCATTACATCTTATTTCCCAGTGTGATGCAACAAATGTACAAGGTTTATTTCAATAATTACATGAAACATTTCTTAACAGGGGAGTATAAAAGACCATCGATTCTCAGCTTTCCTTGCATTTGCTTTTAGACTATCAAGAGGTTAAGACTGGATTTCATACTGCTCCAAAACAAAGATATATAAAGTTAGAAATCCAGGATTAGAAAAAGCAAGTGATGCAAACAGTATTTATTATAAATATAAATGGGGTAAATTAAGAAAAATTTTCAGTAAACTTTATGGAAAGATACCTAGTAAATGGCATGAAGCAAGAACTGTTATCACTGAACTTTATGAGTTGACAAAAGAGTGGTATATTTGTAAAGACAATGGACATCTGGCTCATACATATCCAAATAAAGGGCCATGTCATTATTGCAAATAGAAGAGACATTAGATTAACGAATATGCATTGAAAAAAGTATCTTATCAACCAATGTGGGGACACCAGCTGTTCCAACATCTACCACACGGTTTAGTATTCATCCAGGGCAGATAGAAAAAAGCATTATTTCACCAGTGAATACCACAATGCATAATACCTCCCCAGATCTGACTGTTGACACTGTGTTACCAGACTTTGATGAGGAAGCAGATGCTTTAATATATGATATGGATATACCAAGTGAAACAAAACAGATGATGAACTAGAACCATTATTTCCAGTGAAAGAGGTACCACTGATGAAAGTTTTAAAAAAACTTAAAGATGGGGAGAGTAAACTAAAAGTGTTAAAACTGACTAAGAAACTTTTATGAACATTTGAAAAGTAACATTCAGAAAGTGACATTCAGAAATGAAATTCGGGAAGTTAATTGTATTACAAAATATTCATGGAATAGAATTCAGAAAAGGTAATGATCTTTTGTTTTCTGTTAATATATTTCCCAGTTAGGATTTGTTGTTATACTTGCCTGGCAATTAGTTTTCAAGAAATCTTTGGATTTGACCATGACAGAAAATAGCCCCTTTCAAGTACAAAAAAAATCATGTAAATAAAAAATACAAAAATTATTTTTCTGTTTGCAAAATTATATTTAAGAACAAGTTTTTTTTTTTGTTTTACTTGCTGGTTAAAATCACAAGGTATGTAAAACACCTCATACTAGTGTGATTACAAGGGAATACACATACCACAATGACAAAAACTGAAATTATCAAAACATGTGGGAACTATGAGATTTACACCTCTTTGGATTGAATATAAGTCTTGATGCACAGACTCAAGTGCAAAACTGCTAAGCTTATGTGTAAAAAGTTTTCTCATGAACAATATGTGATTGTCCTAAACAGCGCTGTTGCTTGTTTCTCTTTAATAGCCATCACAGCATAATGGTTCCATTCTTCTTACATACTCTGTTAAAATCATTCTTAGTAACAATGGCTCATTTACCTCCCTTTAATCTTGTGCATTGGATGGTATCCCTGCTGACATTCTGTAGAAATCGTTGTAAATCTTGTTGAATTTAATCACATACTAATGGTAAAATTCTCTTGTTTCCAGTTCTTTTTGCAAGTCATCATAAATGACTTTTTGCAATAGTACTGGTTGCTTTCAGTTTTATTCCACCTCTTCCAGTTCCATTTCTTCATTTCAATATCGTCAAGTCTTTGAATAACTATATTTTCATGGTTGGTTCCGTATGAAGATATATCTCAGCTTTTTACTAGTTGATAATCTTATACTTACTCCAATGACGTGATAGTATATGCCATAAATGATTGATTTTTCTCTGTGTTACAATTAAAATAGCATGTGAACATTCTATGGATAGATTTTAATCCGAAAGACATTTTGCTTTGCCCATAAATACTAGGTAACAAGTGATGACTGTATTTGTTTGGTCAAGAAAATCTAGCAGAGCTCAATTTTTTATCAGACTTTGGCGATTTAATTGATCTTGCAACACTAACATCAGGAGATGGAAAGGAGAAAAAAATCCTAAACCGTCAATTCGGCATCAACCACTGCTTCAACCACTGCTTCAGCATCAACAAATCGCAATGAATACTGAAGAATATTTTAAAACCTATACAAGAAATGAAATCTTGTCACAACCAAATAATTCTGTCAGCAGAGAAACTAACAGTACCAGTTAATTCAAGATGGTACCAGATGGTCAAATACAAATTCCACCATTGCAAAAATCTGGAAGACAACCACGTAAACAACATATTACCACTGCTAAATAAACTGAGAAGACGAGAAATTGGTATAGATCAAAAAGTCACATTCCTCTATCCAATATGAAACATGTGCATTTCAATGAAATTGGAAGATGTTCAAAGAGAATGGATAATTAATAACATTGACCATGACAGAAAATAGCCCCTTTCAAGGCTACTTCAAATTATTAGAAAGAGATAGCTGACAACATTTAATATTAAACAAAAGCCATGTCTAAAAGAGAAGCACACACCCTAAAAAACTCTGCATGAAGACATCGTTTATGTGAATCATGCAAAGTAAACCAAATTAGTTTTCCCCTCACATACGCAGTCTCACTCTTCAAGGCAAATAAATGGATAGGTACTTTTCGTTTGTCGTTTTATGAAAAAGACTTGTAATGTGTTTTTAGAGAATCTATTTTAAGAATGTGTCGGCCTTGAATGGGCCGACACAAAGCCATAATGGTGGCTCTCTGTCTCTGTAAAGCACTCCTATTCCCAATTTTCTTTTTCCTCATCATTACTTCTACTTGAATCCATACAGGGAGTTCGAACCAATATTTTGGCCTGTTCAGATACTGCACCTCCCCAATAGGTCTTCTAGCCTCCTTGATAGTGGAGAGCTTGTTCATCATCTCTTGGTAGTCCTTGTTGGTGAGTGTTGCTGACCACCATCTCTTTAGAGCGAAGACAAATTCTTCATCAGTCCTCCTCTTCATGGTATCCAAATAGGTGTCTGCTGTAGAGTAATTCATACATGTTGGCTCCATGATCTCTGAAGTGAAAAATAAGTCAGGCTGATGAGGTTGATGAAGTAACCTAGCTACAATTGGTAACCATATACTTACTCCCACGACATGATAGTAAATGCCCTTAACAGATTGAATTTTTACCACATTATAATTAAAATAGCACGCAAGTGTTCTTTGGATAGATTTTTATCTGAATGACATTTGTCTTAGCCATAAAATACTGAACATATCATGTTATCATCATTTCGTCTTCTATAAAAATGAAAGTAAGCCTCTCTCTAGACCAGGAATAGTAGGGAAAGTGGACGATTGGAGAAATATCTTATTATGAATGGAATAAGCGATTGGAAGAAGAACCATGAGAGGATACAGAAAGAGAAGATGCAGCAAAAACAATTGTTAGAAGATTGTTTTGGACATATGCGTTTTATCAATCTTCTGAAGTATACTCGGTGGTGGTGCTAGCAATTTATTGACAGATAAGAACGACGTGCATTGAGAAGACAGTTCTTAGTGGTTTGTGGTTATGAACAGGAGAAGTACTGAGTAAAAAAGATTGATCCATATCCTAATCTTAATTGGAAACCTGGAAAAAAAATACAAAATGGGAGGTTAAATTCAATAACCTATAACCGGATTTGAGTGCCTATGAGGATTCCTAAAAACCAAGTATATGTTATTGCTTTTTATTTACCCTGACATACATTCAGGATACAAGTTAATCTGATTCATCCTAATTCTTCTTATCTCCACACTTCGTTTTAGCGTGTTGGTATCACAAAACGTGTGTCTTCATAAATGCTTCTGTGGAGACATTTTTAGGGCTTACACATTCTTAAAAGAGATTGTCTAAAAACACATTACAAGACTTTTTTTCACGAAAGAGATTTTTTTCTTCTTTTCTAAACAAAAGTCCTAGAAGAAGAGTTCCATCATACATTCTGTGGGGAATGGTTGGTATTGGTATGGAATGTTTTTGTTAGTGTTGGGGAATTGAGTGTTTCGTCAGTATTGGTATTGAGGTTGTAACAGTCAGAGAAGTGGAAACAAAATATCCCAGGGTAGTATGGCGTAACATGTATTCCCCTACATTTTAACATTGGTTTCCCCATACACAACCCTGGACGCACTTGAGAGTAAATACGCTTGAGTGCCTCCAGGGTCATCTATGCGAATTTCAGTATTAAAAAATTTACGCCCAATTGCTTTCCCTCACTACTTATGACGTCATAAGTTGAGATACACTAAAACGAACGACTGGACCTTGATATACCATTCGTTTTGAAAACCATGAAGAATATAATTTAGATATAAACATTTACACGATTCGGTGGAGGTTGAAGCTACCCAGTTCTGAAAATGCAGAAAAACTTATCAAAATAATATTTTGTTTCCTGTGAGATGTTTTCGAAGTTCAAACATCCAAGAATAAGAGGCGTACCTAAATCGAGTTATTTACAATCGCCGAACTACGCAGCTCCAGTTTGGCCCCAGCCAACAGACTGATTTAAACCAAATTGTTTAATCTGTTTTCATAAACTTCAGTGTTGACTGGAAATGTGATGAAGATCATCTGTTTTTAGACTGGTAAATGCCTATGTTAATGATAAAAATATGTAACGAGGAATCCGGCATTCAAACATATGTGGTGCTCGTATACAAAATATCCATGAAGAATCAAATATCATTTTTTGTATTTCCAGGGAGAGACAATAATAATTTATTCTTGCTGTCCGATATAGTCATGGGGCTCAGAGGCGACGGGGCCATGGGGCACAGGGGGCACGTGCCCCTCCATTTTTTTCAACAGATATGTTTTGCAGTTTCACAATGAGTTAAAATGGATGCATGCAAACGTGTCAATATGCAGGCATTCATGTAACAATATTTGCAAAAGCCGAAGAATCCCACTTTTGATTGCTTCGGTCCGTTTCTTCTATTTTAATTATCTTCCAACAACCGAAGGCTAGCCTTCGGGTAAGAAGATTGTTGAAGGAAAAGAAATGGACAAGACAGTGATCACACACCGGCTTTTTCATCTAAACAGGAGACTATAGCGAGTATTGGTACATTTACTGATAAACGATTGTAACTGTTGTATAATTGTGGTCTGTGAAAATATGTTGCCAACAATGACGTTGTGAGTTGTTTTCAATGTAATGCTTCATTGATTACTGTGTGTAATTGAGATGTGAGTTTGGGTCCAATTTCAGTTGGTGATGTAAATGTTCCGCTCAGTATTTATATGCTACTGTGTGTAGTTTTGTTGTATTTACTGCTGTGTGCAGTAAGATTGTTCTTGTGTTGTATTCTCATGTCATATCCATCTCTGTTTGTATGTTCGTCTGTCTAACCCTTGATTTTATTCACAAGAAATTCTTACATTGGCGTCGCCGCCAAAGATTTTCAACTCGCCTGATTTCGGCCATAAACATTTTTTTTTGCAAATCCGTTCTTCTTCGTATCAAATTTAATTTGAAAATATGCTATTATTTACTGTCAATTTTCAGGATTTGAAGGTTATTAGCTTTCATTCATGTTGATTAAAGTCCGTTATATTTGTTAGGAAAATATCTACAAATAGTATTTGCGTGCGTAATGTATAAAAATTGCACAAGAATTACATACGACTGTTCAAACTGCCCCACATGCCTCATTTTTGCAAATTACCAAATAAAGGGGATTTAAAAGCTCACAATATTATACAATGTAGTGATCCAGAAGCACAACTAATACAAACAACTTCCGTTGAAATATCGGGCGTTCCACAAAAAAACTGGGAGAGGTGGATAAAAGAAGGGCCAATCAATTCAGTGGATGGAACACTAAGGAACGTAAATTCTACGGAAACAGAAATGGGTGAAAACAGTATCACGACACACTAAATAAAATTTCACAAAACCGGGAGAAAACGATTACAACGATAGAAGCCATGAAAGTCGAACAAGATATACGTAATAGGGAGATGCAATTGGCTCATACCAAGGAGTTATTTGATGAAGAATGGAACAATTTTATGGATTTTAAAACGCAATCTCACGGGAAACAAGCTAACTTAAGAAAAGACTTACATGATGAAATGGAAGCGTTTGCTATGTCCCGTGAAACAGAAGTCTTGTCAACAGCCCTCCCAGTGTATCTATCCCCAACAAACAGCCTAGAAACAGAAACAGTTCAAGCACTATTTCCAGCGCCTGTTAGAAGAAAGTCTACAGACACAAAGACATCTGCACCACACTTGACTGGGAGGGTGCGGTCATTTGCTGCATCACCGTCATCACGTGGAAGTGCTTCCAACAGATACGTTGCCCAAGTAACTCCATTACCAAAGCCATCGCCAAAAGAAACACCACATTAGTCACACCACCCTAGGTCACGCAGATCAAACACCACATATAGCAGATACAGCAGATGTCATTCCAGTTCTCCAGACTCATTCGAGTGTCAACAAAAACCAAGCAGATTTCTATGGTTTTCAAGTGACTCGAAATCACCATCAGGTTACAAAGAACACAAAAGCATTTGTGGCTCTTTCCATTTTGAACGGTAAACATTACTGGTGAGATATAGAGGGAGCTCCAGGCATGTATATAAATAATCATTTGGCACATTGAGAGATCCGGCTTTGGAGAGAGGCAGGGATATAAGAAACTATGGTTTGGTAAAAAAAAATAAGACAATTCAATAAGAAAGATGCTGCTAACTTTTCAAAGAATATAAAACCATCCACGTCACTTGCCTCAGAGAAGAAAGAAACAATCATAAAGGATTTGATCTTCTCTGTCCATGATTTATGTTTGGCTTTTAATGCAAGACATTTGTGGTGGTGTGTATAATCTCGGAACCAACAGGGAGTATTTTCATTTCAGTTGTCAAAAGTTAGCTCAATTACCCATACTTTTCTTCCAGGTGTTACTGTAGATATATATATTGTTTTAGTGTTGTATAGATGTGATTTGTAATAAAAAGTGAGTTATATTAGTGTTTAGTTTAGTTTTCTATCGGATATAAGTGGCGTGTTTCCTACCGTCGCGCGGGTCATTTTCTGTGTTTTGTTTGTTTACGATTTCGACCGGTTTTTCAAAATTTTAAGTTTTTCATTCCAATTTTGGCTATGGTTGCTGTGGATGGTAAATGTTTCTTGATGCGAGAGGTTCAGACCAGCAGCGTTGAAACGGTTAGTATAGGTGTACAGGTGGGGGCAGTGGTCGAGGCCAGCACAGGGGGCTAGTGAGATATCAACGGACGGCCAGCGGTCGGATGTGTGTAAGCACTGTGATATGGTGTATGTGGATGGGCGAGAGCTGGGGGAGTTGAGGATGTGCGCTACCTGCGTACAGTTAATGCAGCTGTTAGAGGCCTATGTAAAGTTGGAGGAAGAGGTGCAGGAGGTGAAGGGGAAACTGGGGAAGGCAGGAAAGTCTGGTGTTACCCCAGTTAGGGTAGCTTTCGATGGGGGAGGTAGGTAGCAGGAAGCGGACTTTTGACGTGGATAGTGGGTCTTTTGGGAATAGGAAGGTGCGTCGGGTTGAGGGTAGGGGGGGGGGAAGTAGAGGCTAGAGTGTCAAATCCACAGGCTAGTAGTGTAAGTCGGGGGGGGCAAAAGGCGTATTCGTTTAGAATCGGATAGTGAGGGGGATAGCGAGGGCCATGTGGAGTCTGTCAGGGCAGGAGTCAGAGGGAAGGCTAGGAAGGTGGTAAACGAGGACAAGGAGGCTTGTAGTGGGGGTGGGCAAAAAGTGGAGTGCAGGGTCCAAAATATATGCAGTGTGTTAGGTAGTTTCGAGAATTCTGAGGAGCAGGTGGGGGTCTGAAGATGTGGAGGTAGGCATGGAGGCTAGTGTGGCGGAGTGCAAGACTGCGAGCCGGTCCAGTTGGAACAGAGGTGGTAACAGGGGTAGTAGGACAGGAGGAGGCAGTTGGTGGTTGCAGGGAGTAGTCTAGTGCGGGGGTTAGATAGGTTGGTGTGTGGGCCGGACAGTGTCAGCAGGACCAATTTGTGTTTTTCGGTGGCTAGGGTGGAGGACCTAAGGGACAGAGTGGGTGGATTAACAAACGGTCAGGCCCAGACCCAATGGTTGTTGTACACGTGGGGACCAACAGCATCAGGAAATCAGTTCAGCTTATTGAGACTTACAAGGACTTAATAACTCAACTTAATGCCAAGAATGCACAGGTAGTGGTTTTGGGGCTTCTCCCAGTACTAGGTGGTAGGAGCGAGCGTAATTCGCGGATCATTGGGGTCAACGAGGAATTGGGAGAGTATTGTAAGGAACTTGGGATACCTTTTGTAGACAATTGGGGATCATTTGGGGGCAGAAAGGACCTATATGGAAGGGATGGTCTCCATCTTAGCCCAAAGGGTACAGAGGGTTTAGGAAGAAATATGTTGCAGGTGGTGGAGCCTTTTTTGGTATAGGGAGGGGATGGGGGAACAGAGAAGGGGAGAATGAACACAGGAAATGTGTTATGAACCATAGTTGTAAAAAAATGGGATAAGGGGGATAAAGAAAAGGGACCAAAAATTCACTTCACTAGGAATAGCATTCCAAGGAAAGCACAGGTACACAAAATAGGATATACAACATCAAGGGACTAGATAATAATGGGACCAGTAGGCGGAAGCCAATGAATCTTGATACCCTGAAAGTGGGTTATAGCAACATCCAGGGTCTCCACCGGAAAGTAAGTGAAATTGCTACATTGATCGAGGCAGAGGAGTTTGACGTCATGGGCTTAAGCGAAACTTGGGTAAGACACGAGGAACGGGTAGACCAAGTAAGGGGGTGCGTGTGGATAGGTGTAGGGCGAACGGAAGGCCAGAAAAATAGGGGGAGGGGTAGGCGTGTACATTAAAGAGGATTTAAAACCGTCGCTGATCACAGACCTGGAAGGTGTCAGCACCTCGGTTGAGGTATCGAAAGAAATTGGATGGGTAAGGATCAATCTGAGAAATAAAAGTATTGCCCTTGGGATTGTTTACTGTGCGGTGGAGGGAAGCAAACCCGAGTGGAATGACTCGATATACTCAACACTAAGGTCCAATATCACAGAACTACAAAACAAGGGGCTCGGTATAATTCTGATGGGTGACTTTAATGGACACATAGGCAATAATGAAGAAGGCATAGAGGGTGGGGACAAGAAAGTCAACAGGAGAAAGCTGTTGAACCTCACAAACGAGCTCGGCCTGGAGATTCTGAACAGGGACGCGAGGTGTAAGGGGAAATGGACCTGGGAGAGGAACGACAGAAAATCAAAAATCGACTACATTCTCACAGATATTAATTTATGAAGGGAGGGGATAGGGGTAGAAGTGGATGATGAGGGTAAAATGGAGGTGGATAGTGATCACAACTTGATTACAGTGACGATCAGGGCCAAAAACCTAGTAAAAAGCAAAGGAAGCTTTAAGGAGATTTGGGGACTCAAAAAGGATGCTGATTGGGCGAAGTTCAATGAAAAACTGAAACCAAAGCTTGCAACCGTACCCAAGAGGGCAGTGTCCAGAAGATGGTCGACGCCATAGTTGCGAGCCAAGTAGGGGCAGGGAAGGAAAGTGTAGGAAAGATCAGGATGCCAACACTGGAACTTGGGTACAGAGTGAATGAAGAACTGAAAAGGACCATAAAGGATAGAAAAGCTAAATGTGCTGCATACAGGAGAAGTAGAAAACTTAAGGGGGCGGAAAGCAACGAGGCCACAGTAGCAAAGGAAGAATACCAACAACGAAATAAAGTAAATAAGATTAAAAACGATAATCGGAGAATGCGAAATAGCAGTCTCGTTAGAACGATGATCTCAAAATTAAGGGATGGAAAAGCGGGAGGAGTGGATGAAATTCCTAACGAGTTTATCAAAAATGAATTCGTGGAAAGCCAAACTGCCCTATTCAATCTAGCCATGGAAAATCAAGATGTCCCAAGGGAGTGAAGAGAAAGCAAATTGACATTTATTCACAAAAAGGGGGAAAAAGACGTTTTGGATAACTATCTAGGGATCTCTGTCAGTAGCAACATTGGAAAAGTTTTCTGTAAAGTCCTCTACGGGAGACTAGAGGAGGTGATTGAAGAGAAGGGTTTTTTGGGAGAAATCCAGAATGGCTTCAGGAAGGGAAGGAGAGTTACTGGCCATCTTTTCACTCTATCCCAAATGATAGAATCCGCGAAAGCAAAAAAGAAAAAGATGTGTGTGGCCTTTTTGGATGATGTCAAAAAGGCATACGGTAGAGTATAGAGGGAGGGTATGTGACAAGCTGGGGGCTCTGGGTTCAGGAGGCGAGTTTGTTGGAATTATGAAAGCATTATATAAAGACGTACAGAGTGAACTTAGCCTGGGAAACATTACAACAAAACGTGTGCCTATGGAGATAGGCCTAAAACAGGGGTGTATCCTTTCGCCAAATCTGTTTGTATTGTAAATCAAAGGTTTAGGAGATGAACTCCTGCATAGCGACGAGGGGGTAGCAGTTGGGAACTTGAAGATCCCAGGACTATTTTTTGCAGACGTTATGGTGCTAGTGTCAGAAAACGAAGAGGGGCTAACGAAAATGCTGGGAATTGTTGGGAAATATGGGAGCAAATGGAGACTCGAACTTAATGAAAGCAAGAGCAAAGTTATTTCTGTGGGCCACAAAGTGGACCCCACTCGAAGGTGGAGAGTGGGTGAGTTCTGCATTCCGGAAGGTAGCAGCAAACTTCTCAGTGCAGGTGATTACGAGTATTTGGGGGTAAATATAAACATTACAGGAAGAGGCATCTACCGAAACCACACAAATAAATTGATTCTGAAGTGGAAGCGAATCCTTAACCAAATGAAACTTATAGGGAGAAACAGTTTCAATAAGGTTTTCGTGGGGAAAACCATTTGGGAAATGGTGGGTCTGCCAAGTATAACATACGGTACGGAAGTGGTACCCCTAATGTCGCAGCGCTAGAAGCAATCAGGGGTGAGCTTGGGTGGATGAGGATCAAGGACAGGATAGACCTGTTGAAACTCGTTATCTTAATTATTTGGTAAATCTCCCCGACAGCCGATGGTGTAAAGTAATGTTCCTGAGAATTTTCAACTCAAATATCAAGACGGGGTGGATGGTCCAAGTGAGGGAGCTAGTAGAGAACTACTCATTGGATATCTCGGACCTGGACGTTGGGGCAAACCAGGGTAAAAAATCGTCAGAGAAAGAGTCATGGAGGATTGTAACCGTAATTGACGAGAGGGGGCCAAATCAAAGAGGTCTTTGCGTGGCCTGCGTGAAAAATAGAAGCCAGGTTTTGAAGAGTACCTTGATGGCACCTTTGGGGGGTCACTGATATTCAAGCTGAGGTCGCGGTCCCTGGAGCTGAGGGGAAAAATTGGGGAAAACAGTGAAAAGGAGTGCCAGATGTGTAATTTGGGCATGGTGGAGACCTTGGAACACTTTCTTCTAGAATGTCGAAAGTAGCAGTAAAACAGAATAAGATTCACTGGGAGTATATTGGGGAAGTGGGATGGGAGAATGAAGGACATGTGGTTAGGGGGAGACTCAAAGGAGAGGGTTAATATGCTAATCGGAGAGAATGGGAAGAATGGGGCAAGGGATGTCATCAAGCAGTTCGTCTCCGAGTGTTGGGGGGGGGGAGGAGAAGCGTGGGAATAGGGAGGCAGTTGGGAGTACAGGGGTAGCCAAGGCCTTCTCGTCCGAGAACCGCGACAAATCAGCAGCTGGCCAAAGTGTTATTATTGTTAATATTATTTAAATAACCCACGATCTCATCCAAGAAAACCTTGTTTCGTAAATAAACGTTGTTATGATTGTCGTGAATATGTTCACCCTGTAAACAATTGTCCCCATAATTTTCCTGTTACTTAAAGCAAACAGTGTATAGGTTGTCACTGTCACTGGTCCTGATCAGAAAAACCACAGAATGGTTATTAACAAGAACAGCTTTGATGTATATATTTTTTAAAATAATCATGAGAAGTGTAAATAAACCTATTCACTGCAGAAAAAGATGCAAACAATTAAAAAAAATGAAAACAATAATGAGGTTATTGACTTCATTTTTTATTTGAGTTTAACTTTTTAAAATGATTGTTTGTTTACAGTATTAAAGTAAGAGTTCACCAATGAGGTAATTAGCTTCATTGTGAGTCTTTCATATCAAGAGCAAAAAGATATTAATCATCTTAACATGATTCCATGTGTAGGTTATAATTTATTTCGTGAAAACATATCTTGTTTTCCTCGTGAAATTCAGTAAATTGGACATGGACCATTAGTGTTTTAAAATTCACAAATAGATGTTATCTGAATGGTTCACAGCAGCACACCTTTGTAATTAACCAAAGTAGGCACCGTTCACTTCTGACAGCAGTTGCTTTGACGTTAATTCTAAAACTGAGTACCATCCAAAATGGCTATATTCTATTAATGTGGTCACCGTCTTCTGGCGATCTGTTATGTTGGGGGCTCATCTGGGATGTCAGCCTAGGGTTTTACTTCCTGATTTTACTCGGTTCCAAAGTCTCATTTTAGTTCTTTGTATATACTTTTTCTTATCTATGCGACTTGTGTGAAAAGAGATTGAGTTATTCAGAAAAAATGTAGTATCTGCTCATTCAGCTGGCATGTTTTTGGCATGTGTGAGAAACAATATTCCATTGGCTGTGTATTTGATGAGGTCACTTGCTTCATCGAATATCATTTTGTAAATAAATGTATATTTTGGTGATATCAGGTGCTTCTTCATATGCGATGAGGTAATTTGCTTCATCCATTGTTTATAGCTCTTCTAGATCCTGACCAACTCCTACTGCCATCCCACACATTTCAAACAGATTCTGATTCTCAAATAATGACGG
The DNA here is from genome assembly GCA_031216915.1 of Pictodentalium vernedei. Taxonomy (NCBI): domain Eukaryota; kingdom Metazoa; phylum Mollusca; class Scaphopoda; order Dentaliida; family Dentaliidae; genus Pictodentalium; species Pictodentalium vernedei. The sequence continues at coordinate 232,472,876 of CM062290.1, read as the reverse complement.
GGGAGGGGGTGGGGGCGGGGGGGGGGGGTGTTGTATTATTGTGTTAGTGGAAATAAGTTGCCAACAATGACCTAGTGAGTTGTATTCACTGTAATGCTCCATTGATTACTGTGTGTAATTGAGATGTGAGTTTGGGTCCAATTTCAGTTGGTGATGTAAATGTTCAGCTCTTTGGATGTACTTTGTTGACTGTATCTAGTATTTCTTATCAACCTACTCACAATTGTTTGCTACAGGCTTGCACTACAGTGGAAGTCCCTAACTCGGATAAAATACTCTCTATTTTTGTCTTTCCCAAGCAAGTTGGGAAAGAAAAGTGGTGCAAAAGCACCAATAAAAATAAGCCAAAACTGGGTCGAGTGCAACCGGCGCAGACCCAGTACGGGACGCGCTCTCCCAAGTACAACTCCACGACTTCCGTTGCCAGTGCGCATATACCGTCTCTAAAGACTCATTCTTTTTAAAATCCGCTTCGTGTCGAGATGTTTTTGCACGCTTATCAGTGTTCCACCAGCTCGATGTTTGATGATTCCTGATTCATTATACCACAGTGTATCCTTTGTATTCTCAGGAACAGTGTTTTATATTCTCTTTTTTCTATTATATGTCCATAATGTATATTTATTTGCTCTCTCTCGGGTCGCGCGCGATTTTCGCGGGCCACGCGGTTCGGACTTGGATTTTCACAATTATTGTTCATGCTTTTTTTGCAAATTTTTCTAATTGTGTTAGAGTTAGGTGTCAGCGGGGTACCACTCCTACAGTGTTTCTTCTTTTTGTTGAGAGTAGTCTTCCTGTTGGGTGGTTCCCGGTCGACCGTCTGGGGTCTTTGTTTCTGTCACCTTTCTCTCTTTGGGGGTGTTCTGTTTTCTGATCTCACCTTCTCTGCTCCTCTCACCTCTTTCATGCCTAGGACAATTCCTTGTGGGCAGTGTCTGCTGCCTAAGCATGTGGACGATGTACATTCGTCGTGTTCCTCCTGTAATGGGTGTTCGGCCGAGCGGCCGTGTGGTGTCTGTGGAACATGGTCTTCCACCTTCTGGGCGTCAGTAAATCGTGTCGTTCGTTCTCGTGGCCGTGCCTCCCGCTCCCGCGGGAAAGGAGAACGTGGTCGTTCGGGGCCTCCCGAGCCGACTTTGTCTGGTGAGAGTTATTCCTCCTCCGTGGGGGATGTGCAGTCTTTTCCTGTGGTGGATACTGCGGGAGCCGTTGAGTGTTCTGGTGTAGAGATGCCTGGTTCCGGGACTACGGTCCCCCTCCAGTCGACATCTGAGGCTGTCACTAGGGTTGTGACTCCTCCTTCGGAGCCGAGCCGGTGTGCTCTCTCCACTTTTTCACCAGCCTCAACGACTCTCGACGTATCTACTACTGCTGCTGGTCCGTCTGCTTCGTTGTCTGTTTCAGCCGGCCTCGGCTTTTCGCTGCAGGGGACTGCAGGACTGTCCGATACTGTAGACGTGGGATATCGGCCCCAGCCTTCCCTGACTTCAACTCGGCGAAGTCGGAAGGGGCTGCCGGCCGAGCCCATCGCTGTGGTCTCTTCGCCGTCGAGTACCACAGTTGTGTCTTTGGATTCGGATGTTCGTAGTGGAAACACTATGGCTTCCGTGGCGTTTCCGTCTACTCACTCTGGTCATACGACCAGTTTTGGGGGACCAACGCCTTTTGTGCAGCCTGGACCTTCTGCCCCGCAGAGGTCCGCGGTGACTCTCATGAGTTCTCGCAATATTGATCCTCGGGGTGCATCGTACCCCTATACACGTCTGCCTTCAGATGTTTCGGCTGCCGCCCGTCGTCCCGCGTCGGGTGTTTTGGAGGATCGTGACCCTTCGCTGGTTAAGAGGGTCAGAGGTGAAGCCACTTTGCCGGTTCGCTCCCCTGTCGAACCGGTCAGTTCAGGCAGTGAGCTTAGGGAGGCCCTCTCCTTACTCACTCAGGTTCTTTCTAAGAGCCTTCCTGTTGCTTCCAGCGAGGCTATGGGTGGTTTCCAGGCGCCTCCTATGGCGCCGCCTCCCGGGATTGGAAACAGGCCGGTTTCCGATTCCTCTGGTGTCCCGACACCATGGGAGGCGTCGGCTGGTTTGCCCACGATGGGCTATGTGTCTTCCGACTCTGGGGAGGAGTCCGACATGCTTGAGGTCGAGGGCCAGCAGTCTTCGGACTTGGGGGCGGCTCTTGACTTTGTGTTTGGGTTTCTGCCTGAGCTCAAACCTGCTAACCAGCCGACAGTGTCAGCCTGGCCGCGATCATCGGTCTCGCGCCAACAGCCTTTGGAGCAACCTGCCTCTGGGCGCCTTCGACCGTGCCAGTCGGTACAGGTGGTTGAAGCTTTTTCAGCATTGGATGCCAAGCTGAATTCCAAGGCTTTGAAGACTTCGTTCTTCACCAGGGTTGACACCTTTTTGCCTCCTGTGCGTTATCGTTCCTACTATTCCGCCAATCCGTCAGTCTGCCAGACTTTGACGGTTCTGGATCAGGACTCCACTTCCCTCGGGCTTTCCAAGCCCAAGTCTGCCGTCATTCCAATGACGACTCTGGAGTCCGCGTTGGGCTTATCTCGAGAGATGCTTGGCATGCTTTCTCTCTCAGATCACGTCGTCTCAGCTTTGGCTGCTTATCTGCCTCCAGATAAGTTTGACGAGGTACAGGCTCCTTTTCGTGTGCTGTCCAAGGCGCTTATGCACCTTACTCACACGCATGCCTGTAACACGGCTAATTTGGAATTAGTTCGAAGGGACGCTGTGCTGGACACAGGACGATCCCTTCCCGAGGAGCAGCGTGCTACTCTTCGATCTGCTTCTTTGGCAGAACCGCAATTTTTCCATGGTTCCGTGTCGACGGTCCGGGATGACGTCCTACGTCATTCCAAAGATCAGCTGCTGTTTCGTCAGCTTGATCAGCCTTCTCGGGGAGGCAAGGGCCGTTCCAAGCCTAACAAGTATCCTTCTGCTTCCTCTGTGAAGCAAAAGGCTGGTCCTTCTGCCGCCGCCTCTACTTCTTACTCACGGGGTAAAGGTAGGGGTCGGCAGAATCGAGGGAAGTCTCAGGATTCTTCATTTGGCAGAGGAGGTGGTTTCTCCTCTCGCGGGCCTCATCGGGGCTCGAAATGAAGGTCCTCACCTCGACTCGTCCCAGGTTAGAGGAAGGATAGCAGAGTTCGCAGACCATTGGACCACCATCACATCCGATCCATGGGTGTTAGATGTTGTTCGGTCCGGGCTGCGCATATCCTTCCGACGGCACCCCACTCTGTCAAGGGTGCCTCTTCCAACCACAGTTCCTTCAGACGTTTTACGTCGGGAACTTTTGTCCACGGAGATTGCCAATCTCCTGGCAAAGGGGGCGATCGAGGTCGTCAAGAACGTTCAGTCAGTGGGTTTCTATTCCCGCCTGTTCTTGGTGCCGAAGAAGGACGGCCGACTCCGACCGGTTATCGATCTGAGTATCCTGAACCAGTCTATCATTGCTCCCAAGTTCAGCATGGAGACTTTCAGGTCGGTCCGCCAATCAATTCACCAGGGAGATTTCGCAGCCAGCATCGACCTGCGAGACGCTTACTTCCACGTTCCGATGCATCGGGCGTCACGGAAGTATCTCAGGTTCGCTTTTCTGGGGCGAGTTTACCAGTTCAAGGCCATGCCTTTTGGCCTCAACCTGGCTCCTTGGGCGTTCACCAGACTGATGTCGCATGTGATAGCGTTCCATCGCACACAGTCCAGGGTGACTACTTCGGCATATCTGGACGATATCCTCCAGAGGCATTCCAATGCTGCCTTACTGGAATCGGATGTCGCCACTCTGTTGAGCCTGCTCACGTCGCTAGGATTCAGAGTCAACGAGGAGAAGTCGGACCTGGTCCCTTCTCAGTCGTTTTGTCATCTGGGGATGTCTTTCCAAACCAAATTCAATTTGGTGGCTGTTCCCCAGGCCAAGGCTGTGATTCTCTCAGCTTTTGCTCTGACTCTGTCCCAGTCCAGGTCCGCGACCGCTCGGAGTTTTCTCCGGCTGATCGGTCTCTGCGGTTCGGTGACGGATCTCATTCCTCTAGGTCGGCTGCGTGTCAGACCTCTCCAACACTTTCTGCTCAGTCGTTGGAGGCCGAATGTAGATTCTCTGGATCAGGTGCTTCCGTTTCCGGACTCTCTATATCCTCACCTTCTTCCCTGGACAGATGTTCAGTGGATTACGCAGGGTGTTCCACTGGACTTACCCACGTCCGATCGCGTTCTGACGGCAGATGCCAGCGATCTCGGATGGGGTGCGACGTTGGATCCTCTCGGTCTTTCCCTACACGGGATGTGGGACCAGGATCAGGCAGCTCTACACATCAACCAGAAGGAGCTTCTTGCTCTTCTTCTGAGTTTCAGGCAGTGGATCCCTCACCTGTCGAATCGCCAGGTCCTTCTACTATCCGACAATTCGACAGTGGTTGCTTACATTCGGAACCAGGGCGGCACGCACTCGCTTCCGATGTACGAGTTAGCTCGGGATCTTCTGCTCGCTCAGGATGTTCACGCCGGAGTGGTTGTTCGTCACATTCCCGGTCGTCTGAACGTCCTAGCCGACTCCCTGTCCCGACAGGGCAGGGTTATTTCCACCGAGTGGATGCTTCACAGGGCAGTGTTCCAGTCGCTTTGCGCTCTCTGGGGACGTCCCCACATCGACCTCTTTGCGACTCGTTGGAACCATCAGGTGGACACTTTCGTGTCCCCGTGTCCAGATCCTCTGGCTTTTGCCGTGGACGCTCTGTCACTCGATTGAAACGGTCTAGTCGGCTACGCCTTCCCGCCGGTTCCGATTCTTCCTCAGGTTCTCGCCAAAATTCGAACCTGCAGTTGTCGAATCATTCTGATCGCTCCCCTGTCGCCTCAGCGGGTGTGGATCAATCAGCTCCGCTCGCTGATGGCGGCGGTTCCGGCACGTCTCCCGCTACGTCGCGACCTTCTTTGTCAAGGTCGCCCGAGGAGGTTTCACTTCGACCCGACTTCGTTGTGCCTTCACGCATATCTTTTGTCAGGTCCTGTCTCCTCCGTAGAGGTTTTTCGAGACGAGCAGTGGAGTGCATTTCTTTTTCAAGGAGGCACTCCACTGGTTTAGCTTATGCAGCTAAATGGAAGGTCTTCTGTCGATGGTGTGCTGATCACTCTGTTGATTATGCCAATCCTTCGATTTCACAGATTGCGGAGTTTCTGGTATATCTGTTTGATTCTCGGGGTCTCCAGCCTGTTACCATCAAGGGTTACAGGTCTATGCTTTCAGAGACTTTTTCTTATGTGGGGAAGCGTCGTATCGGCACTAATCCCTTACCTCTCCAAGCTTGTTCGGCACTTTTCTTTGAAAAGGCCTCGGACTTTGCAGCTTACTCCACGATGGAATCTTTTGTGGGTGCTGCTTTGCTTGGGGGGAGGGGGGGGGGGGCGCCGTTCGAACCTTTATCCCAGGTGGATATGCATTTTCTCACATATAAGACGGCTTTTCTGATGGCATTTGCTTCGGCCAGACGGGTTAGTGAGCTTCACGCCCTCTCGGTTGACCCGGCCTTTTTTAGGAGCTCTCCCAACAGTGTTACTTTTACCACTGATTGCTCCTTTTTGGCTAAGAATCAGTTACCAGATACTACTCCTCCTCCTATCTGTATCAGGGCTCTTCCCTCTGTTGAGGGTACTCGCCCTTTGCTCTGTCCGGTCCGTGCTATTCGCACTTATCTTGATCGGACACGCTTCATACGGAAAGGCAGAAAACGTTTTTTTCTGTCTCTCATTCCGGGTCGACAGAAGATCTCTCCTCAATCCATTTCTCGATGGATTTGTCTTGCTATTCGTACGGCTTATAGTCGTTTAGCAACTGGCGATTGTATTACCAATCGTATTTCTGCCCACGAGGTGCGGGCACTGTCTACCTCTTGGGCTTATTCTAACTCCGTCAAGTTGTCGGATGTTATGCAGGCAGCCTACTGGAGAAATGCTTCTACTTTCTCCACCTTTTATTTGCGCCAGTTGCAGGAGCAGTCGGAGGACCTTTTTGCCCTGGGTCCTCTTTCTTCTGCTCAGGCTGTTGTCTGCCATAGCCATTAGGCTTCTTGGAGGTCAGTTTCAGCCTTATGCTGTTACTGCCCTTTTTCTGTCTGTGTGTCACACAGGCTCATATGTCTCTTTTCATTGTCCTTTACCAATGATTGCGACATTATGGTTGATAAGCCTCGGGACCTCTCCCTTCTACTTCACGGTTCCAGTGCACTAGGGTTATGTGGGGGTTGGTTATGCGATTCCCTCCAGCCTTTTGTCTATTCAGCCTGTAGTAAACAATTGTGAGTAGGTTGATAAGAAATCTAAATTTTATAGTAAATTTCCTTTCTTATTATACCTACCACAATTGTTTACATGGAGGCCCTCCCGTCTTCTTTACGGGTAAAGAATCTTTCCTCCCCGCTGATCACATAACTCTAACGTTTACGGATTCAAAAAGAATGAGTCTTTAGAGACGGTATATGCGCACTGGCAACGGAAGTCGTGGAGTTGTACTTGGGAGAGAGCGTCCCGTACTGGGTCTGCGCCGGTTGCACTCGACCCAGTTTGGGCTTATTTTTATTGGTGCTTTTGCACCACTTTTCTTTCCCAACTTGCTTGGGAAAGACAAAAATAGAGAGTATTTTATCCGAGTTAGGGACTTCCACTGTAGTGGAAGCCTGTAGTAAACAATTGTGGTAGGTATAATAAGAAAGGAAATTTATTATAAAATTTAGATTTCTATACTACTGTGTGTAGTTTTGTTGTATTTACTGCTGTGTGCAGTAAAATTGTTCTTGTATTGTATTCTCATGCCACCTCTGTTTGTATGTTCGTCTGTCTAACCCTTGATTTTATTTACAAGAAATTCTTACATAACCTTCCTCACAATGGGTCGAACCATGGTAACATTGTAAATTTGTGCCTCTCCACTTTTATCGAGCTTATGCCACCCCTGATGGGGCTAAACTAACAATGTTGTAAATTGTCAGAACGCGATGTGTGTTTGAAGCGGTTGATGTTTTACAGAACTCGTTTGAATGGCGTAGTCATATTTTGCGAGAGCCGTAGACTCTCGTGAAATATGACTACTCCGTCATTCCAACGAGCTATCTTAAACACCAACCGATTCAAACACATATCGCGTTCTGTGTTTATTACACATCCCATGCATACAAATTCAGTTAAATAAACAAATTTTAATTCCAGTGTTTAAACCAAAAGATGAAGAGTCCGTTTGTTTTGCTTGCAGTTGTATTGATCAAATAAATCGATAAAAAATCAAACAAAATATTTTCTATATAGTATTTGTTAAAATTTGTATCACTGTTTTTCTTCGGCTGGTGTCCATTCACGCCTAACAATTTGGTGGCTATTACTGAGAGTAAGAATATAAGCACAAATTTGGGCAGATTTGCAAAACGGCCGGGACAAACTTTTTATAAAGGACGAAGGCACCGGAGGCGTCCGAGTTGAGACGGAGGCGAAGCCGACGTCGAAACTCGTGAGTTCTTTATACTAATTTCACACTTTTTTTAACGTAGGAAGTAGTTAACGAGATGAGACTTCACGAGAATCGTCCATAGATCTGGGCCGAAACGTCCTTTATAAAAATCTGATCCGAATCATGAAACTACATTTGTGATACTCAGTCTTATTATTTTAAAGATGGCCTTTTCAGTAAAACTGCATTGGCATATTACCATCGTCCTTTTTTCACAGCACTGCTGTATTTTCTTGTTTTCCACAGACGACACGGCCACGAGACTGGATTAATGTTTCGTTGAAAATGATTGTTTTTTAATATTATCTTATTTTTAGTTAACTAATTTTTGTGTGAACCTACTTTATTTTGCTTTGGACGTTTTTATTTTCACATTACGCGACAGGCGATCGACAATTGTATAACGAAATTTGGAAACTTTTCGAAGCGTGACTAACGACTCGACGGGAAAGGAACTGGTATAAACGGTGCTGGAGAAAAAGTCCCGGCTTGTACATCACCAGTTGAATACATAAACATTTATGTCATAGCGGCTATTCCGTTAAATACAAGGGTTTAAAGTTTAATGTATGTGTAATACATAACTTTTTTTCTGGTGGTGGTCGAGGTCATAAAATTTCCGAGGGAAATTACCCCACTGCATACTGATGTGAAAATGTCGAAATGTGAAGTATGTAGTTTTTCCTATAATGTAACTAGTTTTAAACATGTCAGTCATGTGTGGCGAGGCTTAATGAGATTTGCCAAAACAAGACTGAATTGGTTAAAATCACAGTTGCATGAAAGGGAAAAATGCAGCTAGAAATTTTGATATTTTGACATCCGTGTGCAGGTGGGGGTGTCAGGGGATGGAGAATTAACGATTTTGAGCATCGATGAGTGACACGTGGCTAAGGGGGCCATTTTTCATAATTGGATTTTGACAAAACTCGGGGACTTGCCCCCTCCCATGTCAATAAGGGTGTCTCTACATTCCAACGTGGGAATCTTGCTCTGAAAAGGGATGTCCTAATGGATGGCGATCTTTGACTCGACTCTGACAACTGGGACTTATCTTTAGCGAGAATGGACCCTCGAGTTAGTAAGAAATTCCGACAGTCCTTGGGGGGGGGGGGGGGGGTGCGACCGCCAATCTAGTCCTACTTGTATCTTCAAGCCTTCAGGCCACTTGTCTAATTTTGAAAGGAATTCAATGATGTTATGGCATGAAACCAGTCTAGCACTCAAACAGGTCAGCACCAATGTTTATATAGACACGTCTGGAATATTCAAATTGGTTGGAAAAGCAAATCTACAGTTTGCTTTTCCGACGAACTGATATATTTTCGGACGATTGAATCTGAAAAATTTCATAAAGATTCCATTGTCTGTGAATCAAAGCTAGAAATATTACTCAATCAAGGCATTATTTGATCGACATTTTGATGACATCACAATCAGAAATGAGGAATCACCGCGAGCCGCGAATTTGAAAAGAAATTAACTGACCTTTTTGACAAACCCACAATTGTCGTTGTGTATATGTATCCGTATATTTAAAATATCATTCGTGTGGAAAGTGTTGGTATTAAAGTTTAATAAATTAACTTGAAGACAAAAAATTAATTATGGGATTTTTCAAAAAGACCATTTTTTCTTTTCGATTTGGTAATTTGGCGTTGCTTCTGCTATCTTCCACTTTGCATAGAGTGGCTTTTCACATGCTCTTTCACATTAATTAAAATTTGAGAGTCGATGTTTTCAACCACATTTTCTTTTTAGGTAGAATATTAGCCGTCCATCCACTGTGGAAAAAATGCGCTCTTCAGAGTGGGGATTAAAAGAACCATTTCAAATAATTCTTCGAAACCTTACTGTATTGTAGGTAAAAAGAGGCGAGGAGGAAGTTCCCATCTTGCAAGCTAGAATGAAAAAGGCTGATGAGGCGCAAGGCTCTGGCGTTTCAAGGGAGATGCAATTGGAGCATAAGTATAAACGGAAGAGGTCGGATAACGATTATAGTGGGCTTACGAAAAAATACAGTAAAAAGTTGGACTACAGATGTGAAGGTGTGTGAATTAACTGATAAATAATCAGAAAACATCAAGGGCGCTTGCTCCGCTGGAGAGGAGAAACTCTCCCATTGCCCTGAAACTAGGGGTTGCAAAGGGTGCTGGAAAAAGCCTGTCCTGTAACTAAGAAACTCCCGAGTATTCGTTTATGACATTATTTTACGTGTGCCAAGTCCAATGGGGTCGGCGGATCAGGTATAATGACGGAGGCAGGTCGATAATCACCAAACAAAGACGCTATATATTTAGCTTAAGGTGGGGTTGTATAGCTACTAAATGTCACGACTCCCAATTATTTGATTGATCAATAATTTAAAAAACAAAATTTCTTGAAATTTTGCTCGCATATTTGTACGGGTATGTTGGGGATCGATGGGTCAATAATAGCCATGGCAATGGGCTGGAACTGTGAAGAATGATTGAAATAGTTGCAGTGTCGCCATGGGCGCCGCGAAGAAGACCGATTGGAGAGGAGAGGTGGGTTGTAATCCTGACTTATGCCGATCGAGATGGTTCATGTCCAGACTGATAAAATATTCTAACAACGTCCTCGGGGCATGCCCTCGTCGAAAGCATCTTTGATGATGTAGTTGGAATATTAGACAATCGGGATTATAGTATAAAACTCTTTGAAATTTATTCGTGGATACATGTACATAGCAGCCGTGAAGAATGCTCTTGGGAAATTCTGTTTTAATCAACATATACCGTTGTCCAAATTGGTCCTATTATATCATCCCCCGCCACCTCCCCCTCCCACTCACTTCAACAGTCTGAAACTTCGAGTATCACAAATCACATACCTTCATTTGTATGACCAACTGTGTGCGTGTTGTGAGATCAAGTTTCAAATCTAGTTTCGTAAGAAAGTACATGATTGCTAGTAAGAGCGAATCAATAGCTAAACTTCAGTTCAGGCCATAAACGACAAAAAATCACCTCCTACACCCCCAACCTTATTTTCGCTCCAGAGTGCCACTGCAATCAAACGCTGTTGTGAAATATGACGTGGCTATACGTTTATCAAGGGTTTTGACGCTAACGGCGATAAAATCGGTATAGATTGATTTGGCACTGAATATACTTGCGTGGCAAAGAAAGTTAATTTTACGATGTTCCAAACTTCCATTGCTGATGAACTGCTAAAGGTGTTGTTGTTCTCCTGTTTTGAACTCTTTTGGTAATGGACAAAACAGGGAAATACATGGTAGACCATTGACCTGGCAACTGCACCTCCTAGATCGGCATGGAGTTTCACCAAAAGCAGAAATATGTCGGAGGCACGGCTTCATGTTTGGATAAAAAAAATGACAAGTGTCATACGTCATCTCCCATCTTACCACTCATTATCAAGCATTCCTGTGGCTGACCCTGAGGAACAGGGGCCCGCCTGCTCTAAACGTTGAGGATTTTGGTTGGAAAAAAGACTTGGGCAATAGATCGCTTATCCCAGTCACCATTCCCAAGGGTGTCAAATTGGCACCTGATTATATCCTCGAAATGATCAGATGTGGTTGCAAAAGTGAAACTCCATGCCGATCAAGGAGGTGCAGTTGCCAGGTCAATGGTTTACCTTGCCATATGTTCTGTTCTTGTTATCCTGTTGCTTGCTCGCGGCGATTCTCTCTCTCTCTCTCTCTCTCTCTCTCTCTCTCTCTCTCTCTCTCTCTCTCTCTCTCACACACACACACACACACACACACACAAACACACACTCTCACCCTCTCTCTTTCTCTCTCTTGATGTTTGGTATAATTCTCAACTTGAGATTCGCTTTTATGGCACGATTGTTGTGTACTCAACGTTACTCTAAACTCGAGGGAATACATGCACTGAAAATGTTTTAGAAAAACTACTCGCGGAATCAGTCCTACAGAGTGGAAGAACGAATCTAATTAGTTGTTACGTATTGCTTGAGACAATGGCATGTTTCGACACAAACAAGAGTTGCACTAGAAAGTAAACAGACCGTCGTCAGGTGTCGAAGGAGATTTTTTTTTTACTTTAAGCTTTATTCACTTTATTTAAGTTTAATAGTGATATAAATAGAGAGCAGAACTCAGGTAGAGTACGGAGTACAAGAATCAACGATCGTTGTTAGAGTTTGTCATACGGCCTACAACGATCGTCAAACACCTTAAACTCAGGTAGTTGATACCTGCTCAACGTAGTCCACTCTCGTTGGGTCAGTATCTCACTCGAGCTGCGTCATGTTAGAAATTCATATGGATAATGAGGGGAATCCACAGCCAACATGGTTGAGGTTTTGATCTTGTGTTGGTGAAGTGGTTTGGGTTTTTTGGACTCCTATTTGTCAGATCGGAAGCCAACATTTTAAGTGCATATGTATAGCATGCTTATATCCTTCAATGCATGCATAAGGTCCGTACCATATTCTGTCTGGGCCCAACCGAAACATCCTTCATCGTTCTGTAGCCAGCACTTTTCGTGTGTTCATGTCGTTGGCGAAAAATATGATAAACTGACACGGAGGTGACTCCAGCTCCTTATTCCTTATTCCTTATTCGATATTCAGTAAACTGCCGAGAGGCATTGAACAAATCCCACCGTAGGGTGGCACACCACAAACACTATTACCAGAGGGGTCAGCCACCCCGGCCAACCACTTCAAACCGTCCAACCAAGAGGCTTAAAAACAGGGGTTTTGATTTTCTCGGCCGTTTGACGCAATAGATTTAAATAAATACCACCGTAGGGTGGCACTCCACAAACACTATTACCAGAGGGGTCAGCCACCTCGGCCTACCATTTCCAACCGTCCAACCAAGAGGCTTAAAAACAGGGGTTTTGATTTTCACGGCTGTTTGATGCAATAAATTCAAATAAATACCACCGTAGTGTGGCACACCACAAACACTATTACCAGAGGGGCCAGCCACCCGGCCAACCACTTCCAACCGTCCAACCAAACAGACAGACACGAGGAAATAAACAGAATATTAGATGCGAGTTATCGCTTTATGATGATATGATGATATGAGGCTGTCTTGTGGTTTAAATATTTTACCTCCGTTTGCCAGGAGTTTTTGTCATGGGATCAGTTCTTAGGTGGAATCAGAAGGCCAACATTCTAAATTTCTCTATATCGTGGTTGAATCGTTTTAAAATTTACTGACAGGTATACATGTGATTCTACAAGCAGTTACTTATTTAGGACAATAGCAGATATTTGTCGCGACTGAAGGGTGTGGGGATTGCTCGAACAATACATATGGATTATTGAAGAAGGTAAATACAAACAACCCCTCGTCTATCATTGTATACAATAACATAGGAATAAAACCAGTATCTATACAATAGTTTGCGATTTTCTGTGTGTATGCTTGTTTCCTCACTCCCCATGAACCATCGACCGAATCATCACCCCCAACTTGTGTTCGCAACATGGTACCGAAAATGCCAATGGAGAGATGGGGTTTCCACGTAGGAGCGCCAAAGGGGTGGAATGGGATGAAAATGGCAAGAAATAGTGAAATGGAGAGACAAACGCATGCTTCTTTGCTCCCTAACTTCTACACCACCCGTAGAATTACCACCAATCTTGGCAGGTGTCTTGGTCTCAGTTCAGCAAGTGGCACTCTGTCGCGGGTTTCTCTGTGTTAGTGCTAGAAGGGGTGGAATTGAGTGAAAGCATGTATATGTTGATTCCACTCTTTCTATGTTTTAATTACTTCCTTTAATGTGCTTTAATCTCTGATTATCTGCTTTGATTAAGTGGACCACTTTTCCATCCGGGGACAACCGATGCATGCAGATGCAACAATCGTTTCGTCGGGGAGACGAGACTAGATCAGCCCGATTAAATTAGACACCGAAGGCTGATCTGGTCTCTGGTCGTCTGCGAGTTGGAATAGTCCGGGAGCCGTGGGGTCGAACATAGTTTTGCCGGTTAAAGTTTTTTCTTTCCAGTTTCCATTAGTCCAGGGTTACCTCTTGAAGATTCAGGGAGTTTCCGTTCGGATCCTTTGGGCAACTTGAGATATTGACCGTTTACTTTGATTATAGTCCGGGAGCCGTGGGGTCAAACCTGGTATTGCCGGTCAAAGCTTTTTCCGCTCCTGATCTGGGTAGGTGGGTGTCGGACGTTCCAGAATCAGGGGGCGTGACCGGCCGTATCCCTTAGGCAACTGGAGATATTGACTCCTGTTGAGGTCACCCCCTCCTAAAAGTGTAATATTGGATTTTTACCATGAGCAAATGAATGAAGGACACACATGCATTGATATAGACCTTATTCTCGTTGAATTTGGATGACAATCACATTCCCTTTCATTTTGTACAATGTTTGGATTTTTCACCCTACACCAGCTGATTCTCGTGGTGTTTGCTGATAAAAACAGCAGGTACCGGTATGTGTTTTGGCAAAACTCAAGAAAAAATAACACAAAATTTTCATCTACCTGAAAGAAAGATAAGACAGAAATGACAAACCGAGTAACTATATTCCTATACAATCATATTTATCAGTCCCTGGACGTTCATCATCGCGAGCAACCAACAGGATAACAAGAACAGAACATATGGCAAGGTAAACCATTGACCTGGCAACTGCACCTCCTAGATCAGCATGGCGTTTCACTTTTGCAACCACATCATTTCGAGGATATAATCAGGTGCCAATCTCACTCCCTCGGGAATGGTGACTGGGATAAGCGATCTATTGCCCAAGTCTTTTTTCGAACCAAAATCCTCAACGTTTAGAGCAGGCGGGCCCCTGTCCCTCAGGGTCAGCCAAGGAATGCTTGATTATGAGCTCGCTTAACGTTTTCTGTGAATGCTTCTGTTGTCGGTGGTAAGATGGGAGATGACGTATGACACTTGCCATTTTTTTATCCAAACATGAAGCCGTGCCTCCGACATATTTCTGCTTTTGGTGAAACTCCATGCCGATCTAGGAGGTGCAGTTGCTAGGTCAATGGTCTGCCATGTATTTCCCTGTTTTGTCCATTACCAAAAGAGTTCAAAACAGGAGAACAACAACACCTTTAGCAGTTCATCAGCAATGGAATTTTGGAACATCGTAAAATTAACTTTCTTTGCCACGCAAGTATATTCAGTGCCAAATCAATCTATACCGATTTTATCGCCGTTAGCGTCAAAATTTTGTACATGTATTATGAGATCGGCACACATCGACACATCCAGCATGTGCCTATGTGCTAGGGCACAATGTGTAACATTGTGCCTTTTCACATGAGCACATATGACGAAAAAGGGATTCTCCAGTAAGTATCCTCGATACGTATCCTCAAATAATACAATACCAGGTTATAGGTATCCTCAAATACCCGTATGTGACTATGTTCTTGGGCACATTGTTTCACACTGTGCCTTTTCGCATAAGCACATATCGGCACATATCGGCACATCCAGCATGAGCCTATGTGCTAGGGCACATTGTGTCACATTGTGCCTTTTCACATAAGCACATATGACAAAAAGGGGTGCCGAAGGCCATATGTTTTTCCAAAAAGGGGTGCCGAAATTGGGGTGCCTGGGGAAATGGCCAATGGATATAGAGGTGACGAGAATCGGATAGGACTTCACTGTAATAAGGGGAGATAACTCGGCATAAAGATTATGGGAAATCAAGCAATCTGATTGGTTAGTTATAATTTATATAAATGATCTAGATAAATGAAACAACAAGAGTAGTCGGAATAGGGTCACCAGAATAGCTAAATATAGTAATAACAAGCAAAACTGTTCCAGTTGATAGGCTCTTCTACTCTACTGGAGTATACCCCAGTACAAAGGAACATGCCTTGGTAGACGAAAACTATTGCATATATAGATAGAAGTAGAGAATTCTGAAAGAATTCGAAACAGTAAAAATGTCGGGTTGTTTGTGGTAATTCTGCAAATCAGGAAATTACACCTGTTCAATCGAACACACCCTGCGAACATACCCCTGCCTCGTTGTAGGCCTTTAGGTAACATAGCAACCACGTGCTACCATACAAAGCAAGATGGCGGCCTCCAGTATACAAAATGGACGACGGAAACATGTATCACCCTAACAACACGCGCTGTGCATGCGCACTCACATCACTTATCACTATGGAGATGGCGTAACAAGATGGCCGCTCACGCGGGTTACCATGACAACCCAACATGGCGCCACTGGGTCACGTGACATTTCGTCACTTCCAGGGTCATCCACCGGGGTCATCCAACCTGGAGGTGAAACCCACATCACATACTACAACACATTCTAAATCAAATCAGTTGTTTGATACAAATTTTCTTCATGTTGGACTGTTAATTTTGATGTTTTTTTCTAACCTTAGTTGCCATATTTCACCTAGTTGGACATGCAGATGTCAGTTGTCATTACTAAACACCAGAAATGACACTAAATAAATGAATTAGGGTTGAGTTTTTTTCCTTAGTTTATAAATGATATCAGTTTTTTGTGAATTTGACAAGAATGTTAAACCATCTTCAACAGAATTGTGGAGTATAATTACTGCAAAATGTCCACTTTGTATGGAAGTGGTTGTGTGGTACACGAACGACATCAAGCACTGTGGTGGGTGTTGCAAAAATTGCAAAATGATGTTCGTAGTATCAATCCTCAAAAGAACAAACTGTAACTTGGATATAACATTACTTGATATTACCAATGAAGTTGCTTTGTCTTGCAGATGTCTTCTCCATGGGAGTAATGAATTGCAGAAAAGAGTTATTGAAAGCATATTACAAATGTCTAGACGCCCTACCTTATGCACTTGAATGGTTATGTGCGCCGGTGAAACTGGATTTTCTTTGTAAATTGATATCACGTGAGTAATGAGATTTGTGTTTTCCGAGAATGTAAATTCTCTCATTCGTAGACCTAATTCAGCTCAACATAACGTCATGGCCATTGTAAGAGGCCATACTACCTTATTTTCCGACTGCAATCCTAAACAAATTGGGCGAACTATCGTTGCGCTCGCCTGTTGTTCGCATTCAAAGAAGTGGGGCGATCGATCTTTCGGTTTCCTATAACACTGGATCAAATACAAATATCACAAATATATAAAGGACATTTACGCTATTTTTGTGAATATCAAAAATTATCTCATGAGTGTGGATCTGAAAGTTTTATTTTTCACGTCTCATTCAAACACCTCGCTTGCAGCTCGGTGTCTAAAAACCGACATCCAGGTATTAAATTTCCATATCCCCACATGTTGAGATAACTTATATTACCCATCGAGTCAATGGATATCGAGAAATATCTTTTAGATAATTTGCGATAATTCACAGACTGGCATATAATAATTACTCGAATTTCTTCCCATTCATTAACTTTAAAAAATCCATGACCTTTTTCAGTTTATGCCATGTTTAATTTATTCGGAATAAGTTGACGTTAACAAAATATAATCGGGTGTGGATTCGACAGTATGCTTTCAAGCCGAATTCACAACCAAATGTACTATGTTTTAAAAATCCATGAATCCATGATGTATTTTATGATGATGATAAAACACAAGTGTTCTGTGACTCAATACAATGGTGTGATTCTTTATTCCTTTACCCAACGTAACTGGGGGAACCGGCCAGCGCTGTTCACAAAAATCAAAAACAAATATCAATCCTGACTTATATCGTCGTGAAAATCTACTTGCGATAAAGGTTATCTCCTTTCAAATTATGAGACAAGCGAGCGAGGTTCAATTAAGTAACAAGTAATTGTCAAGAAACCCCCATGACATAAGTAGAAGAAATAGAGTCAAGTTTCCTTTTTATTTTGTTACTCTTAATAAACAAAAACATTGTTTATTAAAAACCACAAAAGGATAACTTGGCTTTTTATAGTAAGCAACTTGTTCGCAAATAAACCGTCATAAAGGATATCTATCAGTATTTCACCTACCAACATTAAATGTCCAATTTAACTCTTTGTTTAGCGAATGTGTTTCACAGTAATTTTCAGGTTTTTATTCTTCCCAGGAAAAACATAAATCTTATATCCTAGATTTTTATATTAATGGAAAGGACAGTGTCTGTATTATATGTCACGATACACATGGTGTTATGAAAGGAACAGAAAAAAAATTACAGAACATCAAAAGATGGTGAAAATTCTGTTGTTCTATTTTAAATGTCTTAAACAGAGAAAGAAACTTTCAAACTGATTGAAGAAAAAATGTAAAAAATACAGCTTCTGTATTTTTAGCTCACCTGAGCAAAGCTCAGGGGAGATTTACTAATCTCTTTCCGTCCGTCCGTCCGTCCGTCCGTCGTCCTGCGACCGTCGTCCGGCGTTAACTTTACATTATCGACTTCTCATCACAAACCACTAGGGCGAATTGAATCAAATTTGATGTGTCTTATCATATGTCAATTCCAGTTTGTTCAAATAAAGTTGCCACGCCCGCAGGGAGCACTACAAAGGGCATTACTCTAATATCACCTATAAATTGTTTTCCAAAATTAAAAAAAAAATCTTCTTTTTCAGATCCACCAGTTAGAATCCTTTCATATTTGGTATACAACATTTCTGGGGGGTCAGATTCAAGTTTGTTCAAATCGAGTCCCTATGTCAATATTTGGGCTCCCTGTGGGAGCCCAAATTTTAAATTAGTGCAATATGAGTGAAAATCTTTAAAAAATCCTCTTCTTCAGATTCACCTGTCAGAATCCTGTCATATTTGGCACACAACATCTCTAGGTGGGTCAGATTCAAGTGTGTTCAAATCGAGTCCCTGGATTTATATTTGGGCTCCCTATTGGAGCTCGAATTTTAACTTAGTGCAATATGAATGAAATTCTTTAAAAATCCTCTTCTTCAGATCCACTGGTCAGAATCCTTTCATATTTGATATACAGCATCTCGAGGTGGGTCACTTTCAGGTTTGTTCAAATCGGTTACCAGGGTGAATATTTGGGCTCCCGATGGGTGCCCAAATATCAACTTAATGCAAAATGGGGATTTTATTTTTAAAAATCTTCTTCTTTAGACCCTGCACTCAGAATGCTTTTATATTTGGTGTACAACATCTGTATAGGGGTCAGATTCATGTTCGTTTAAATCGGATCCCTGACTTGATATTTTTAACTTAGTGGAATATGGGGAAATTTCTTTAAAAAATCTTCATCTACTGATCCACCAGTCAGAATCCTTTCATTTTTGGTATATACATATAGGGGAGTCAGATTTATATTTGTTCAAATTGATCCCCTAGTTCATTAATTTGGGCTAACAACGGGAGCCTGAATTTTAATTTAGTGCAATATGAGGGAATGTTTTTTTAAAACTTCCTCAGATGCACTAGCCAGATCCTTTCATATTTAATATACAACATCTCTAGGTGGGTCTGATTCAAGTTTGTTCAAATCGGGTCCCTGAGTAAGTATTTTGGCTCAATATTGGAACTCAAAGTTTAAATTAGTGCAATGCGGGGATATTTCTTTAAAAAAAACCTTCTTGTTCAGATCCATCAGTCAGAATCCTTTCGTATTTGTTATATAACATCTTCATTCCTTGGTATTGTTGTTGAACTTCTTTGAACCATTTTGCCAGGTGAGCGATTAAGGCCCCTTGGGGTCTCTTGTTATACTAGTCTTCAGGAAAGTGCCTCAAGTTTGTGAAATGATACACACATCGATGAAACAAATTCGCTAACATCTTGAAATTTTAATTTTTAAATGAAATTTTCATACCATTAGTGTTAAATTTACTGGCAGCTTTCAGCAATTAAGGGGTGTTAACTTTCCTGTAAATCTCTCCCAATAACGAAAATTGTCAGCATGCATGTTTATTATTTCTTTCCATTTTAGATTAAACATAGCTTGTAACCTCTCATTGGAAAGGTCCGTTAATCCCATTTCACTGAGGAATCATAACCTATTACCATTGTTTTTGTCCCGAAATGAAAAACTGAAGTTGTTCGAGAGATTTTCTGCCTGGTGTTGCCTTCTGATCGAGTGGGGCAAATGATTAAACTGTTCACTATATTACATCATACAAACAAAATAAAAGGATGTAACGAAAGAAGCCACAGTATGTTTGGTTTCTCACTTCGGCATTTCCGCAAATGTGGAAAAGAGTATTAGTGTTGTTTCGTCCTTATTTTCTTTAAAATGAAAAAGGTTAATCTGAAAAATGTGTCGCCTGTTCTTTTTTGTACAAGCGCGTGATTGACAACTCAGATATAATGAAAAAAAAGTTACTAAAGATAATAGGTGACACAGTTACAAATGCTATTTGATTTTAGCATGTCGTCCCCTTAGTTCCAAGGTGTTCTATGTGCCAGTGGGGGGGGGGGGGGGGGGGGGGTGTTTAAGCTTTACATGGGGGGGGGGGGGGTGTTAAAGCTTTACATGATGTAACCGTTTGCATATACGATCAATGCTAAATCCCCCCAAATCGCCATTTCACTTTTTTAATTTTGGCTTCCAAAACATACCTCGTAATCCAGCATTGGAACGGACTCCTCGAGCTCGTACCAACGATAGGTAATAAGCTGTGAGGAGGAAAGAAGAAAGTACGGTAATCTATTGTTATTCTTGATTTTTTATTCGTAAGTGTCATTAGTGACACCCAGGCGCGAAGCTAAGGCTTACCCAATAACCCCCCACCACTCACACACACACACGCTCATCATCCTGTCTGTCAGAATTTTTTGCCTACCGGAAAAATTGTGGTCATTCGAACGCCGACATCTTCCCTGACAGCCGAATAGGTTTTTTTTATGTGTACCCATACCATGAATGGTACACATAATTCTGGCATCCGGGGTGGCTCCCCGTCGTTCGTGCATCCTTTGTCCGTCCATCCGTCCGTCCGTCCGTCCGTCCGTCCGTCCGTCCGTCCGTCCGTCCGTCCGTCCGGGCCAACATTGGGGGTTTAGGGAATATTATTATTAGGGGCTACCTCCAATTTAAGGTAGTGTTAGGATTAGGAGTGGGGTGGGGGTGGTGTTAGGGTTAGGGATAGCCCCAGAGTAGGGCTTAAGGTTGGGGATAGGTCCCAGGGGTGGGTGGGGGGGGGGGGGGTAGGGTCAGGGATGGGCTTTTAGTGTTTAGGGTCAGGGTGGGGTAGGGTTAGGGTTAGGGTCTGGATTTTGGGTGGAGGGGTGGGGTTAGGGTTAAATATAAGTTCTGGGGGTTCTGGGTAAAATAAGGTTTTGTATGTTGGAGCGTCCGTCCGTCCGTCCGTCCGTCCGTCCGTCCGTCCGTCCGTCCGTCCGTCCGTCCGTCCGTCCGTCCGTTTTCACGAGGGTACATTGTGTGTTTATTGTTATGCCTGTTGGTTACTTGAGTGACTAATTTCTGTTGTGAGACAATTGCCACAAAACATGACATAATGATTTGCCAGATGACTCCTTGTGTGTTTATAAAGACGTTGACGAAAGGTGCCACAAAATAATGACACTGTCCCAAAAACATCCGTGTGTCCAATTAAGGACTGTACCACTAAAGCTATATGGACGCACGCGCCATATACAAACCATCCAGTTTAAAATAGAAAGTATCAGGTACTTTTAATTTGCAAATCACAGTGTCATGCTGATTGAAGGGCTTCCACAAAACATGTGTGACGACACAATGGTAAGCACTCTTTTGAGTTTTTACATCATTTTAGAAGTTATTTCCACCAAAACAGCTATTTAAATACTACGATTCAAGTTACATATCTGCACAGATGCAGGTTTATTGCCGATAATGTGTGACAAGCCACAGAAACAATATAATCTTTCGAAATATGATGTGTTAATTTTGTATTAATTTTCTCAACTCGAAATCTATTTATTGAAATTATAAATGCTGAACATGACTCTAAACCAAAATAAAAAAATGTAGTACACTGTAAATTGTTTGTGTTGTTTCAACACACACAATTTCATGGACACGCAAGAAATGACACACAATGTATCATTTGTTAGAACGCGTTTTTTCGTCCCACAATGACTCTACAAAATAGTCACACAATGCAATAGTCACACAATGTATCGTTCGTTCGTCCGTCCGCCCGTCCGTCTCTCGGTCCGTCAGGCGCACGTATCCATTTCTTTGGCATTCGATAACTTGAAAAATATTGCTTGGATTGTCAGGTTACTTCATATTTGTGTTCAGGTTACTGATGTGCCTAGATGTATAGTTTTTGGTGTAAATCGGATAATTTGATCCTGAGATATTAACTCTTTATCCTTCAAATTGAGAATTCTTCCCATTCCTTTGGCATGAGATAACTCAAAAAATATCAATCCAATTGTCATGTTACTTTATATGTATCTTCAGGTTACTGATGTTCCGAGCTGTTTAGTTTTTGGTGTAAATCTGTTAATTTGATCCCGAGATATTAACCCTTTATCCTTCAAATTGAAAATTCCTCCAATCCCTTTGGCATGAGATAATTCAAAAAATATCATTCTGATTGTCATGTTACTGCATATGTGTGTTCAGGTTACTGATGTGCCGAGCTGTATAGTTTTTGGTGTAAATCTGATAATTTGATCCTGTGATACTAACCCTTTATCCTTCAAATTGAGAACTCATCCAATCTATTTCTTCGGCATGCGATAACTCAAAACATATTAATCCGATTATCAGGTTACTTTAAATATGTATTCAGGTTACTGGTGTGCTGTGCTGTGTAGTTTTTCATGTAAATCTAATAATTTGATCCGGAGATATTAACCTTTTATTCATCAAATTAGGCACTCCTCCAATCCATTTCTATATGTACCCATACCATGTATGGTGTACATAATGTCGGCATCCGGGGTGGCCCTCCGTCATACAGCTTTCTACTAGTTGCGCGTATGGGTACACATCTGACGATTTAATCGGCCTATTTTTTAAAAACTGTTTCATGTAGTATCCTTTGCGTGCGTGAAACCGCTCCACATAAGTATATGGCAATCGAGTAGTCGTGTGCACGAAAACATTTCACGTATTATTATTAAAACGAAAGTAATTCTTCAAAATAATAATACAATTTGAACGTTTTCGTTTATTGTTACTTCAAGGAAGTACACGGAGTTAGGTTTCAAATTTGTACTAGCGGTCAACTACCCTGGAACACCGCCTGAACATTTCAACTCTCGTCCCTCCACAACATGAAATTTTGAGATCCAAGCTTCGATGCAGCTCGATTTAAAATATAAAAACAAAAACAAATGTACTTAATATCATGGGAAAATAAAAACATAGACACACAAGGCACCGCCTCACCTAGGCTTGCGTGCGCTCATTCGATCCCGGGTAGACCACTGCGACCAGTTGTCACAAGGTAACCCGTAAAGGTTATGCCTTAAAGTTACAGTACGACGAATGTTTTGCAATACTATTATTCAAACCTGTATATTCAATATGCCAGTTAGTGGCGGACCCAGACTTTTGCTGATGGGACGATTATAATCTACCCCTCCCCTCATGCCGTGGACGTTCATCTGGCGAGAATGAAATGGCCCGACATTCAATATGAGATGCTATTTTTTCGTTTGTATTACTGGTGTCATCTTGATTTTTGCAGTATTTTATTTACGAAATCAGTCGAACCACTGGAGTAAATGTGTGTGTCTTGATTGGGCCCCGAAAGACACGCAGATGTAAACAAAACAAAAGCTGCCTGTTTGCGATAGAAAGCATAGTTTTTTCTCCATTTTAAGCGACACAGTCAATTATGTATAAAGAGCGCATGGTATAAATAAAACAAATAGGTACCAGGGCCGGTAATCAGTTTTAAACCACTCGTAGGATAAGGATTTTAATCACTTGGCAGAGCCCCGTGGTTACAACTCTTACCCTATTCGTGGTTTAAATCTGATTACGGGAGCGCGATGGCTCAGAAGGTAGAGATGCAGGCCACAAGCCGAGAGATCCTTGGTTCGAATCCCACCTGTGGAAAACAGCTTGTGTCTTTGGGCAAGACACTTAATCCCAACTGCCCATGCGGGGGCACAGTGGCATTGTGTACTAAGGTATACTGCACATCGGTGGTAGACACAGGTCTTCAACCAATGCTATCATTGCTTGTGTGTAATGAGTATGTTGGGGAGTCTGGCAGTTGCTCGGTGGTTCTCTCCTGGTCCCTGGCTTCCACCACCCGTCAAACTGTCCGACACGAGGTGACCCTGGCCAAGGTGACCCTGGCTGTCAACAGTGCAGTCAAACTCAAATAAATAAATCTGATAGCGCCTCTAGTACCTGTTTATTCTATATATTATGTGAAAACTGTACCTCACGTGAACATAAAAAGAAAATTATAGAATGTTTGTCCAGCATGTTCAGCGTAAAAGAACTTGGAGTTTTTTACTCTGCGTTTGTAAAGTTATCGCGTCGAAAACTTTTTCGAGAATGCCAATGAAGTCGCTCAAGCCTCATTTGAGACAGGTGTGATGAGGATTCGGAAAAGTTGAGACACTCGTCAACTTATGGCCCAATAACGAAGAGAAGGTGTCCTTGTCCTTTTAACATACTAACACTAGGCGCTCATTGATGCAGTTGCGGCGACGAAGCTGGGCTCCGGTGCGATGTCTTTACTGTATCCGATTGTCGGAGAGAAAATCAATAGAGGAATGCACTGACACCCGCACATGGGGGTTGCAGTACGAATGTCAATCGTCGCTACGAATCGAATCGAAAATGTTGGTATTTTCTCTCCGGCTAAATTCGTTGTTCTGAATCCTACCACAGGGGAAATTTCTTCTTTTTTACGTCATTCTGGGAAAACCATTCAAGTTTTAGAGATCACAATGCCTCATGCTATTACAGTAACATTCAGAGGTCGAAGGTCTGTGTGGGCTAGTCAGACTCTGGTCCTGTTTGTTTTATAGCCAGTATATAGACTACCACGATGACAGCATTTCTCTTCGTCGTTGTATAGTTCTGGTATGGGTGAATTATGTGGCGAAGCAGGGTTAAGTACCCAGAAAAGTGATCGTCTAGTGGATTTAAGTTCGGACTTCAGTTGTATCTATTGGCCACAGGTCAGTTCAATGAGTCAAGTCAAGGGCTCCCAGTTTCTTTGGAGTCTGTGGAAGTTCTTGAAGTACTGCAGCCGCAGTGAATGAGTGAAGTCAAAAACACATAAAACGTACTTACAGTTTTCTATTTATTAAGCCCTAAGCAAAATTCCTACTTCTACACTGTTTCTCTCTGGCACGAAAAGAGGAGAGACGAAATTAAAATACAAAATATTCTACTTCACGATTTTTCCTACAGGTGTTTCATCTCCATCTGTAATCTGGCCTGGCAGCGATCCTCCATGGAATTAGGAAAGAGTCTACAAGTTCTATGCACGGTGGAAGCACAGAGAGAAGTAAAGTTCCTGGGTCAAAACTCCAGTATTTATACTGTTGTGTATGTGACTCTGGAGAGCAGAGAGGTGTTTCCTAACCCTACATCTCCGTCCTGGGACAGCAGGGGCATCCTGTGCTATCAGTATGAATTCTCACACTAAAATGGCGTTGGCATGCTGTCTGTTAAAATTAAAAAAGCATGTCCTTGCTTTATTCTCAGGGTCAGTAATACGGCAAAAGGTGTCCTTATTTTATTATTGTACATGCTGTTTACCAAGTTCCCACCTCTGAAAGTAGAGTCGAGGTTAGGGGAGGTTAGAAAACAGTGCAAATTTCTATCAAAAGGTTTTTGATGGGGTTAGTACAGGTCAGCCTACATGTGGTGTTTACTGCAGGAGAGTGAGAACGAATGCACTATCATATAATATTACTTAGAGATTCTGAATATCTTGAAAATGCATTGTAGAGCCTTTAACAAGTGCATGGAGAACAATTTTCATATTTATCCATAAAATCTTCAGAGAATTATTACCGAATGGGACATGGTCATTTTTGTTAACACCTAGAGAGTCAAGACTCCCAGGCCAAAGTAAATTAACCCTATGGGTTCCATGGAAGGCATTTCGTTACAATACTCCCAACTAAGACTCGAGGTCCGGTAATAATTATCGGAGCTCGAATCTGGATCGGGTGATGAACATGATCTACCATGACTCATGGTCAATCAAGTGACCAAGACAATCACCATGGCCAACCACGTGACCAGGATGCAATCAGGATAGTTAATCAAGTGACCAGGATTCAAACAAGAAATGCACCTCATGGAATGGAATTATTATTGTACATCGTTAATATTGGCTGCACATCTCTAGGAACGCTGCCAGATAAATGAATCACCCTCACCTAGGAAATTACATTCAATGTTATAACCTGAATATACTGGGATACCTGGAATAAAATAAAATCAGTTCACATCAAATGATTTGGGTGTAATTGACAAAAGAAGTCAGTATAATCAAAGCTGTTCTTTCGTAAAGGGGTTCCCCAGAAAAGGTCAAAGCGACACAGGGGACAATTATGTTTTTCTTGCATCCATGTTAACCCACAGTGTTTTTGCACTATCTGAGTACATTGCGGACAACAATATGCAGTACGTGGCCCTATAATGTCAAACCAACATATCATACATTGTCGATTGTCTCCAACTAAATTTTGATTTATTTGAACATATCGAAGATTTTCATACTCAACCAAAGCTTGTTGTAAGCTATACTGAGAACGTTCCCATTCATAAGTATGTTCCACATCCTCATGATGGAATAGTTCACCAATTAAGATCTTATATTGATTGGGATTCTGGGGCATGACAATTCGACTAAATTCACTTGGGCGGAATGGACGGATCAGCTCAGTTGAGATGAATGCATCGGTCCCATCAGCTGTTTCATAAGGAATTCTTTGGTCATAATAGGTTCCGTCCCACCATCGATCATTCCAATAATGAATGACACTATGACGGCTCGATTGTGTTGCTTCTTGTGGAGTTGCTAATCGAGCCTCGTTCTCATTACCACGAGATGAGACATCACAATTTCTGGTCCTACTCCCAAATCATGGAGACAATACCAGTACAACACTTGAGTTCTAACCAGTTCCAGGTGGCCGGTGTTTTCATTTAAGTGGACCACATCCCACACACGGATCCGTTGCTGGAAAGCCGTGGTTCCGTGTCAAAAAATATCAATCCAATTGTCATGTTACTTTATATGTATCTTCAGGTTACTGATGTTCCGAGCTGTTTAGTTTTTGGTGTAAATCTGTTAATTTGATCCCGAGATATTAACCCTTTATCCTTCAAATTGAAAATTCCTCCAAACCCTTTGGCATGAGATGATTGAAAAAATATCATTCTGATTGTCATGTTACTGCATATGTGTGTTCAGGTTACTGATGTGCCGAGCTGTATAGTTTTTGGTGTAAATCTGATAATTTGATCCTGTGATACTAACCCTTTATCCTTCAAATTGAGAACTCATCCAATCCATTTCTTCGACATCCGATAACTCAAAATATATTAATCCGATTATCAGGTTACTTTAAATATGTATTCAGGTTACTGGTGTGCTGTGCTGTGTAGTTTTTCATGTAAATCTAATAATTTGATCCGGAGATATTAACCTTTTATTCATCAAATTAGGCACTCCTCCAATCCATTTCTATATGTACCCATACCATGTATGGTGTACATAATGTCGGCATCTGGGGTGGCCCTCCGTCATACAGCTTTCTACTAGTTGCGCATATGGGTACACATCTGACGATTTAATCAGCCTATTTTTTAAAAACTGTTGCATGTAGTATCCTTTGCGTGCGTGAAACCCCTCCACATAAGTATATGGCAATCGAGTAGTCGTGTGCACGAAAACATTTCACGTATTATTATTAAAACGAAAGTAATTCTTCAAAATAATAATACAGTTTGAACGTTTTCGTTTATTGTTACTTCAAGGAAGTACACTGAGTTAAGTTTCAAATTTGTACTAGCGGTCAACTACCCTGGAACACCTTCTGAACATTTCAACTCTCGTCCCTCCACAACATGAAATTTTGAGATCCAAGCTTCGATACAGCTCGATTTAAAATATAAAAACAAAAACAAATGTACTTAATATCATGGGAAAATAAAAACATAGACACACAAGGC
This sequence comes from Pictodentalium vernedei, assembly GCA_031216915.1. NCBI lineage: Eukaryota > Metazoa > Mollusca > Scaphopoda > Dentaliida > Dentaliidae > Pictodentalium > Pictodentalium vernedei. The sequence continues at coordinate 232,445,349 of CM062290.1, read as the reverse complement.
ACCGCCTCACCTAGGCTTGTGTGCGCTCATTCGATCCTGGGTAGACCACTGTGACCAGTTGTCACAAGGTAACCCGTAAAGGTTATGCCTTAAAGTTACAGTACGACGAATGTTTTGCAATACTATTATTCAAACCTGTATATTCAATATGTCAGTTAGTGGCGGACCCAGACTTTTGCTGAAGGGACGATTATAATCTAACCCTCCCCTCATGACGTGGACGTTCATCTGGCGAGAATGAAATGGCCCGACATACAATATGAGATGCTATTTTTTCGTTTGTATTACTGGTGTCATCTTGATTTTGCAGTATTTTATTTACGAAATCAGTCGAACCACTGGAGTAAATGTGTGTGTCTTGATTGGGCCCCGAAAGACACGCAGATGTAAACAAAACAAAAGCTGCCTGTTTGCGATAGAAAGCATAGTTTTTTCTCCATTTGACACAGTCAAATATGTGTAAAGAGCGCATGGTATAAATAAAACAAATAGGTACCAGGGCCGGTAATCAGTTTTAAACCACTCGTAGGATAAGGATTTTAATCACTTGGCAGAGCCCCGTGGTTACAACTCTTACCCTATTCGTGGTTTAAATCTGATTACGGGAGCGCGATGGCTCAGAAGGTAGAGATGCAGGCCACAAGCCGAGAGATCCTTGGTTCGAATCCCACCTGTGGAAAACAGCTTGTGTCTTTGGACAGGACACTTAATCCCAACTGCCCATGCGGGGGCACAGTGGCATTGTGTACTAAGGTGTACTGCACATCGATGGTAGACACAGGTCTTCAACCAATGCTATCATTGCTTGTGTGTAATTAGTATGTTGGGGAGTCTGGCAGTTGCTCGGTGGCTGTCCGACACGAGGTGACCCTGGCCAAGGTGACCCTGGCTGTCAACAGTGCAGTCAAACTCAAATAAATAAATCTGATAGTGCCTCTAGTACCTGTTTATTCTATATATTATGTGAAAACTGTACCTCACGTGAACATAAAAAGAAAATTATAGAATGTTTGTCCAGCATGTTCAGCGTAAAAGAACTTGGAGTTTTTTACTCTGCGTTTGTAAAGTTATCGCGTCGAAAACTTTTTCGAGAATGCCAATGAAGTCGCTCAAGCCTCATTTGAGACAAGTGTGATGAGGATTCGGAAAAGTTGAGACACTCGTCAACTTATGGCCCAATAACGAAGAGAAGGTGTCCTTGTCCTTTTAACATACTAACACTAGGCGCTCATTGATGCAGTTGCGGCGACGAAGCTTGGCTCCGGTGCAATGTCTTTACTGTATCCGATTGTCAGAGAGAAAATCAATAGAGGAATGCACTGACACCCGCACATGGGGGTTGCAGTACGAATGTCAATCGTCGCTACGAATCGAATCGAAAATGTTGGTATTTTCTCTCCGGCTAAATTCGTTGTTCTGAATCCTACCACAGGGGAAATTTCTTCTTTTTTACGTCATTCTGGGAATACCATTCAAGTTTTAGAGATCACAATGCCTCATGCTATTACAGTAACATTCAGAGGTCGAAGGTCTGTGTGGGCTAGTCAGACTCTGGCCCTGTTTGTTTTATAGCCAGTATATAGACTACCACGATGACAGCATTTCTCTTCGTCATTGTATAGTTCTGGTATGGGTGAATTATGTGGCGAAGCAGGGTTAAGTACCCAGAAAAGTGATCGTCTAGTGGATTTAAGTTCGGACTTCAGTTGTATCTATTGGCCACAGGTCAGTTCAATGAGTCAAGTCAAGGGCTCCCAGTTCCTTTGGAGTCTGTGGAAGTTCTTGAAGTACTGCAGCCGCAGTGAATGGGTGAAGTCAAAAACACATAAAACGTACTTACAGTTTTCTATTTATTAAGCCCAAAGCAAAATTCCTACTTCTACACTGTTTCTCTCTGGCACGAAAATAGGAGAGACGAAATTAAAATACAAAATATTCTACTTCACGATTTTTCCTACAGGTGTTTCATCTCCATCTGTAATCTGGCCTGGCAGCGATCCTCCATGGAATTAGGAAAGAGTCTACAAGTTCTATGCACGGTGGAAGCACAGAGAGAAGTAAAGTTCCTGGGTCAAAACTCCAGTATTTATACTGTTGTGTATGTGACTCTGGAGAGCAGAGAGGTGTTTCCTAACCCTACTTCTCCGTCCTGGGACAGCAGGGGCATCCTGTGCTATCAGTATGAATTCTCACACTAAAATGGCGTTGGCATGCTGCTGTTAAAATTAAAAAAGCATGTCCTTGCTTTATTCTCAGGGTCAGTAATATGGCATAAGGTGTCCTTATTTTATTATTGTACATGCTGTTTACCAAGTTCCCACCTCTGAAAGTAGAGTCGAGGTTAGGGGAGGTTAGAAAACAGTGCAAATTTCTATCAAAAGGTTTTTGATGGGGTTAGTACAGGTCAGCCTACATGTGGTGTTTACTGCAGGAGAGTGAGAACGAATGCACTATCACATAATATTACTTAGAGATTCTGAATATCTTGAAAATACATTGTAGAGCCTTTAACAAGTGCATGGAGAACAATTTTCATATTTATCCATAAAATCTTCAGAGAATTATTACCGAATGGGACATGGTCATTTTTGTTAACACCTAGAGAGTCAAGACTCCCAGGCCAAAGTAAATTAACCCTATAGGTTCCATGGAAGGCATTTCATTACAATACTCCCAACTAAGACTCGAGGTCGGGTAATAATTATCGGAGCTCGAATCTGGATCGGGTGATGAACATGATCTACCATGACTCATGGTCAATCAAGTGACCAAGACAATCACCATGGCCAACCACGTGACCAGGATGCAATCAGGATAGTTAATCAAGTGACCAGGATTCAAACAAGAAATGCACCTCATGGAATGGAATTATTATTGTACATCGTTAATATTGGCTGCACATCTCTAGGAACGCTGCCAGATAAATGAATCACCCTCACCTAGGAAATTACATTCAATGTTATAACCTGAATATACTGGGATACCTGGAATAAAATAAAATCAGTTCACATCAAATGATTTGGGTGTAATTGACAAAAGAAGTCAGTATAATCAAAGCTGTTCTTTCGTAAAGGGGTTCCCCAGAAAAGGTCAAAGCAACACAGGGGACAATTATGTTTTTCTTGCATCCATGTTAACCCACAGTGTTTTTGCACTATCTGAGTACATTGCGGACAACAATATGCAGTACGTGGCCCTATAATGTCAAACCAACATATCATACATTGTCGATTGTCTCCAACTAAATTTTGATTTATTTGAACATATCGAAGATTTTCATACTCAACCAAAGCTTGTTGTAAGCTATACTGAAAACGTTCCCATTCATAAGTATGTTCCACATCCTCATGATGGAATAGTTCACCAATTAAGATCTTATATTGATTGGGATTCTGGGGCATGACAATTCGACTAAATTCACTTGGGCGGAATGGACGGATCAGCTCAGTTGAGATGAATGCATCGGTCCCATCAGCTGTTTCATAAGGAATTCTTTGGTCATAATAGGTTCCGTCCCACCGTCGATCATTCCAATAATGAATGACACTATGACGGCTCGATTGTGTTGCTTCTTGTGGAGTTGCTAATCGAGCCTTGTTCTCATTACCACGAGATGAGGCATCACAATTTCCGGTCTTACTCCCAAATCATGAAGACAATGCCAGTACAACACTTGAGTTCTAACCAGTTCCAGGTGGCCGGTGTTTTCATTTAAGTGGACCACATCCCACACACAGATCCATTGCTGGAAAGCCGTGGTTCCATGTCGAAAGACCATAAGGACTGGGATGCGATCTCTCTGTATCCAGTATTCTAGTTCTTTCGGAACAAAATCCGAAAATGTCAGGTTAGCTAAACGGAATGCAGATGCAGAGGCCATTGTTCCAAATTTTCACTATCACAAGTACTCAAATTATAAATATTAAGTAAACAAAAAGTATAAATACTAATTAAACAAAATAAAGTGAAAGATTATACGTTAAAATCAAAACTAAACCAAATATTTACAATACACTATTCTACGGCTGTGCCGTATGAACAATTCTACTTTCCCCCGCTAAGGTTCTTTGTTAGTTTTTAATCTCTTGTCGATAGTGACTAATCTAGGAGTCCCGTCTAGAATGTCACTATATAATTTTGTTTCAATTGCGTTTACTTTATTTTGCTTTATTAATCATATAAGTAATTTGCATAGGAGACTTGCTGGAGACAATGTCCAAAAATGACAACAGTGCCCGACGGCGTGCAGCTGTAGGGAGTCATATTTTCCTAAAATCTGTGGGGGTTAATTCTGGACAGTACTTCTCTCCGTTCTTTTAGTCTCTGCAATCTTTTGATTTCATATCGTACGAGAGCTTCAAAAAGGAGTTCGTAGTGACAGGAACGTTTTTCGCGTTCATAAGTCACCTTTACATCATAAGGAGGAGAGATTCTTTGAGGAAAGACTCTTTGAGACTCGAGATGACTAATCAAGTCCTCATCAAAGATCTCCATAAACCTGAATGGACAAACCAGTCCAGGAATAGGCACGGGTTCACTTCTAGGAGCATTCCTACTATGATCATAGTACCGGCCATTCCAACAATGGTCATTCCAATAGTGTATGACCTTGTCAGGACCAGTACCACTGGCTTCATACTGTGAGGCAATTCTTGTGGGCTTCACGGTATACATAAGATGAGGAAAAATTACTCGTTGTTCCTCTGAAAGGAAATAACAATAATAAATCTCGTATTGTGTGAACTCATTATTACCAGTTTCGGAATTATAATGTTGAACTTCCCAGTACCGAATACATTTTTGTTTTTGGCGACTCCATAATTCTTGGGGAAATATTAAGCTCACCCCATCTGTACTTAAAGAATGCTGGATGGCTTCATACCTATGATGATTATATTTATCCTGTTCCTCCTGGAACTCTATAAACTCTGTAATATTTACTGAAGCCATCCTCAATATTAATCAATATCAAAAACAATATAAGTAATGCAACTAATTAATCAAAATAAGAAGAAACCACTATAGGAAGAATTAAGTTTCTATACACTGAAATTTACACAAAGTACTACGCTCCCCTGGGTTCCTCTGTAACTTGGTGCACTCACTCTTTCGAGTATCTCTATATCCAACAACTTTCAATTTAAATCGAATGTCTTGATTACGGGAGTCCTGTGTGCAACGTATCTAATACACTCCAGGAGCTCCAAATTTTAATAATGTTGCACTGTGATCAGAATTACCAACTTTTTAAGAATTTTGACTATGGAATCAAGACAAACGCAGATGACCCATGATCTTCATGCATCAGACTTCCAATTAAGAGACATGCACCAAATTGGGAAATCAGATCCATGAAAATCTTATAGACATATGATATAGTCTTATCAGACTTTTCTGCTTATAACAATAAAATCATTATTATTGTAACAATGATTATTGATTTAATCTTCACTATGGAAGTTTGGTAACTGATAATGCCTATAAATAGTGTTCGGGCCTGTTCGATAATCGAACGTTGACCCTGTGTAATGTCCAACATAATCTGGATGGTACTGTCGATAGACAACAAAAGGTTGAAAACTCCTTGGTCATCCATCTGAGTGATATCGTGCTTGCCTTCAATGGCTATAGTCATGGTATCTTGCACAAAAAGGAGTAAATTGTGCCACATTTCTTGGCATGTGAAATCTATGATGTACACTGCTGGTAGTAGCCACCCGGTGACTACAGTACTGCAGGGGTTCAATTATATTACCTTGATCATCTATTTTTGGATACTGTAAATCAGGGCAATTATATATCACTAGATATTTAGACCTAGTTGCAAAAGTCAAATGAGTATCAATACCACTGTCATGATAATATATCAATTCCTGTTCAACCTCTATATATATCATATTCATATCGATTTCAAAATATTGACACCCAAATTCAGTTTCAATCCCCAACTCGTCCATATATTTCATAAAAGCTTGTTCGTATGTATTGGGTCATATGATATCTCGATCAAATTCATGAGGAGGGGTCAATGGGCGAGGTGTATCAAGAAGCTCGCTGCTTTCCCATTCCCACGGTCTTGGCCGAACATCAACTATAGGTCATGGGACAACATTAGTAGGTAAGGGAGCAATTTGTCTCGCTTCCACATCACTGAGAGGAGGAGTGTGTATTTCTAATCCAAGATCTGGTTGCACAAGTTCTTCCCGCATCGCACTGATACCAGATTCATCTGCGTCAGAATCGACTGCAGTGGTAGAATCACTAGTTGTAGATTCACTAGGGGTGTAGTAATACTGGAAGGGGTACGTAGTACTGCTGTAATATTGTAAACATATCCACCGAACCCATCTTGTTGTTCGGGGTCTCGAGCAATAATTGCATCACTTGTTCTGACAGATAATCTTGGAGGAATTAGTAAAGTTTCCACAGTATCCGTTGGAGAATAAGGTGGAGTTCGTTCAGGAGAATAAACAGGAGACAGAGGTGAATATAGCAAGATAGAATCAGTAGGAGTTTGAACACTACTCAAAGGAGTTGACAAAAGGTCAAAAGATTCTATTGAAGGTGATAATATTGAAGGCGCAAATGAAGGTACAAAAATATCAGATGTGCTATCATTTACATGTACGTCCAAACTTGGTGAGCTACTATCTTGTAAAATATCTTGTGAAACCGTACTCTTACTATCTGTCCTAGTACTAACTGTACTTGAGGTTTCATCAAATATACTGTCATTATCGTAATAACTCTGTAAATCATCAATTCCACTGTCAACACTAGATTCTGATTCTGCCATTGTACACTGAAACAAAAACACGCAGTGTGTGAACTAATGTTTGTCAGTATCTTTGTCTGTGTTTAACATTGTCACGTGGACAGTGGCAGAATCCACATCATGTTGTACACAGGAATATATCAGTTTCCTATTAGGTTGAGGAGAAGGTATAAAGTTTTTAACAGCTTTTCTCATCATGTCTCTAATACTCTTAGGAGGTTGTTGTGGTTGTTGTTGTAATCCAATTGGAGCAGCAGGTGCTGTAGGTTGTGGTCTAGGCCCCATACTAGCATAGATTTCATCATTGGCAAATGCAAAATTAGACATTTCACTATCATCAACAGCAGAAAAAGTCGGTTCTCTTTTACGGTTTCTTAACCATTTGTATATCTGTTTGTGTCTATCGGCTCAATAGCACTTCCAAATCAGATATATTCCTATTATTAACGCAATAGTCGCGAGAGCATCAGCCCACTTAGGGACTTCAAATGATTCCATCATTTTTAAGTTTAGCGAGTCAAGTTCATGGAGTAAGTCATCCATGGGTAAATCATCTAAATGTTCTATTCCTTTTGGTGTCTCAAAAGTTGATATGTTCACTTTCTCTATTATGGGTTTCCACATCTGTCATTGTAGCGACGAGAAATTTGGTAACACCGTCCGTGTAACAAGTCGAAAGGTATAATTATCCCTTTTATGGAAATAACTTGGTAACATCAATTGACCGCTCGATGCCATACATAAAGGTTTTAATTCCAAAATTCCAATTGGCAGAAGAATCCATTTCAGTTTCAGATTTCTTCGTTTCGGACATGTAATCGAGAATCTTAGAGGTACATCTGTTGTAATGTACCACATTCCTTCATTGATTCTAGTACTGAATGGGAGGTCGATATTCAGTCGAACTTCTGTTTGCCATAATTGCGTTATTTCTGGTTTCATATTCAGAAACAAGGCTAACATACAACTTGTAGTTGTATGTATCATTCAAACAGCACCTACTAAAGGACAAAACATCTTATTATCTACACATTGATCATGTCCTATTTTGGGGACATATTTCGTCCTTTCTTTATTAACAATCAATATATCGGATTCAAGGGTGTATATTGCTACTAATTTATTTGCGGCTTGCGACACGTTCTTAGTTACATTTACAAAGGGTACAGGCAAAGCCTGCACCTTGAACACTTCAAATTTTAAGTTTGAATTATGTAAGGGGATCTTCATCTAGATCACCAGTTTATCGTCGTCAAAAATGGTAGCCGTTACAAGCAAATGATAATATTGCCATAGTTCTGTTGTCAGATCTAATGGCGACTTCGACTTATCATCCAATTGAATTTTGATACTCAATAATACAGAGGTCAATAGTGAAGGGTCCACTATCTTTGGTGATAATTTCTCATCAGCTAAGATATCCATTTGATCATGTAACTCCCGCAGAGTTGCTTCTGTGACAGCTATCATTGATTCCATTCGATTCATTACAAACTCAAGCTGATGATAAGCTTGAGTGAAATGTTTAAGATATATTATTCTGTCTTCATGATTCTGGAATACTTTATTTACTTGACTTTGAAATAGTATCAGTTCGCGCGATAAATTTAACATAAATTCTCTGTTTTTTAGAATCGCTCCATGATTCATTTTAATTAAGGTTAAACTTTGTTTTTGAACATGTTGTATCATTGCTTGATTAGTACTTAAACGTCGTAAATTGTCTGTTATCCTGTTCAAATCTGACTGGGAAACAGTCCAAAAAGAAAACTCAATCCTTCACCTATAAAATCGAACAATCCTCATTCCTCTCAAGATGAGGGTTATGTCCATGTAATCTGCGATAATCATTCAGATCCTCTTGTACTCGTATAACACGATTATCTACGTATCTGATCTCATGGTTCATATCCGTTACTATCGATTTTAACGCAACGAAAAAGGTAGAATTTTCACCGTCTAATACCTCAAAAGTTTGTCCAAATGTTTTCTCAGTAAGATAATATAAGTCTCTAGTATATTTCATACTTCGATCAAGTCTTCGCATGTATTGTACGAAAGGTTGAAGTTCATAAACAAACATTGTGGTCCAATCACTTGTTACCATATTTACTTCTTTCACTTTCATAAAGATAACATTGTTTCTAATAATAGTGCGTCCATCTATTATTGTAGTCAAAAGACCAATTAATAACATCCAATGCAACATCTTGCTCCTATAATGAGAAAGGAGGCAAGAGTTAGCGCTATGAGTAATACTCAAGACAATTACTTTCGCTCTGACAAAGTACTTTCCAGGTGTAAAAGGTCAGAATTGTTAATCTAACTACAAGAGAGTCTCTGTCAGTTCGCGAGACTGACCAGAACTCACTCATAATTTCGTTACTGGACAAATCATAACTCAATATAATTTTGGTACTCAATTGCACTTCCTCTTGTCTCTCCCAAACGTAAGGAGGGGCATCTGCCATTGTATGTTTACGTTTAGTTATTATTAAGTCTGTGGTAACAATTTAATCAATAGTACTCCGGGTGGTAGGTTGTATCATCACAGCTCCTACTAGTTTTTCACCTGGTTCTTTAATCTTTTCATGATCTCTTAACATGGTTTGAATGCAAGAGATCATCTCAGTTATATCTTTACTTGTTTGTTTTGGTTGAGGCTCACTAATTTGGCCTTTTTCTTCATTTATTTGTAAGTGATCAACTTCCATCATGGAATCATTTAATCGATCAACTCAATCATCAGCAGTGAATCGTGATGACTTTTGATCATTAGGAGGAGCTTGTAGCTCTTTCATACGTTTCTTATAATCTCGTACTTGTTGTACTTGTTGTCTTAACTCTGCAAGTGAAACACCATCTTCTTCTGAAAATGAATGTTCTCGTCTTTGTCATTTATTTTTAATGAATGATGTTAAGGGATGTTTTTCTTGAATTCCTTGTCTATCGTCACTTTCATCATTACTGACACTACTGCAACTGTCTTCAGTAGTGGACTGTTCTGGTGGGGGCAGTGTAACGTTGTACTCGTTGCGCTCTGGCAGGTTGAGGCACCTCCCATTCTTGAGGTGCTTTACTAAGTCTTTCACCATGACACTTATTATTATTCTGTGAGTTAATTGGTCTTGTATCTTATAACTCACTGGACCTGTTTTTTCAATGACTCGAAATGGGTATTCCCATTTCGATTCTAATTTTCCTTTAGATTTACCTGACGAGTATAAGACAGGATCACCTACTTCAAAGGCGATATCCTTTGCTGTAACATCGTGCAACCTTTGTTGCTTTAATACTCGTTTCTTTTGTGCAGCTTGTTGTCTTCTGAATGCTTTATGTTGTTCCTGAATGGCTATCTTATGAGGTTCTTCACCTACATACTTTTCTCGAGGTTCAAGTATACTATCGAGTGGTAAAACCACATCTCTGCCATACACCAGTTAAAATGGAGAAAATCCAGAAGATTTGCTTCCATTAAACCTGATGGCTGCCATAGCTTGGTTTAAAAATAAATCCCATGTTTCTAGTTCTTCACGAGCTAGTTTGGCTAAGATGTCATTCAGTGTTCTATGTAGCCTCTCCACTTTCCCATTATATTGTGGATGGAAATAGGATCCTATAGTGGTTACATGATGTATCTTGAAATAATCAGTTAAATATTTCATTACTGCATTTACATTTTCAGAACTATTGTCTGTTAATATCTCTAATGGGCATCCAAATCGTGGAAAAATTTGATCCATTATCAAGTTAGCAATTGTTTCTGCCTTCTTATCAGGCACTGGAAACGCTTCAGGCCAGCCAGAATATATATCTATAAAGGTAACAATATATTTGTTACCAGATAAAGTCTCAGGGTGTGGACCACTAATATCCAATGCTATCTTAGCAAAGGGATATGGAGGTCGATCAGTCTCTTGCAATGGCAAAGTGTGAGCTCTGGTGTTACGAGCTCGACACACAAGACAATTCCCTACATGTTTATAAATATGTTTATATAAATCTTTCCAATAATATTTTCTACTGACATTAATGTACACTTTGTCTATGCCAAGGTGACCTAATTCGTCATGGTATTGTTTCAATACATCTGCATGTAATTGTTTGGGTATACACAAAAGTACTCGCGGATTATCATCAACTGCACTAATGTAATATAACACTCCCTCCATCATTAGATATCTACTACTAATGTGTGCAGTGGTATTGTTACCTTGATACTTCTTAATTATCTCTACAATCTTTTCATCTTTCTACCTTCATGTCCAAATATTTCTTGGGCTCAATTTTGTTACTATTTATAACTCCAATTTGTAGTGCTTTCTGATTTTCTACATTATTCATCTCGTACCCAGGGTCAGCATTTGCTATTTCCCTCAGGTAAACGAGAAAGTAGGTCAGCACATGTATTCTTTCTACCTGGTAAGTATTCGATCTTGCAATTATAACTAGCTATCTTCAATGCCCAGCATTGTACCTTGGCATTGTTTTGTGGGCTTTTTAACAAGTACTGCAAGGGGGCATGGTCTGTCTTAATAACAAACTCTGCTTCCTGTAAGTAGCTATTGAACTTGTTCAAAGCATAATAGATAGCAAAAGCTTCTTTTTCAAACATTGACCATTTCTGTTGGGTTTCTCCCAACTTATGGGATAGAAAGACAATTGGTTTTTCATCAGGTATTCCTGGTATTTGACCTGTTTTGTCATCACATGGTTGTGCCAAAACTGCTCCTACACAGCTACCAGAGGCATCCGTGTAAAGCACATAAGGTTTTCTTGGATTTGGATACGACAAATGAGCAACTTGCATTAAGCGATCTTTTAACTCTTGAAAAGCTTTTTGATGAGTTTCACGCCAATGAAATCTTGCATATTTCTTTGTTAATTCTAGTAACAGTTGAGCGATCTTGCTGAACTGAGGAATGAATCTTCGATAATATGAGGTCATCCCCATAAAAGATCTTACCTCTGTCACCGTCTTTGGCGGACTCAATTTTCTGATGACCTCGACCTTTGACATCTCAGGTTTAATTCCATCTTTACTAATTACAAAACCAAGATAAGATGTTTCAGATTGGAAGAAGGAACATTTCTTAGCTTTTAGCTTCAGTTTATGTTTTCTTAATCGTCCAAATACTTGTTTAATATGGTCAATATGGGATTTTGCGTCACGGCTAAAGATCAAAATCTTGTCAAGGTAGGCTAGAGAAAAGTCCTCTAGACCCTCCAAGACGCTCGTCATGAGTTATTGATACACAGAAGGTGCATTAACAAGGCCAAAGGCCATCACGTTGAACTCATAGAGGCCCTTATGGCAAACAAAAGCTTTTTTGGGTCTGTCCTCTTCATCCATATTGACTTGCCCATAACCTGACTTCATGTCAAGAGTGGTAAAGTATTGACATCCGTTTAACAAAGTGAAGATATCGTCAATTAATGGGAGAGGCCATTTTGTGACCTTTGTGACCTCATTAAGTTTCCTGAAGTCCACACAAAATTGTTTAGAGCCATCTTTCTTATCAACAAGCAAGCAAGGAAAGCTCCATGCACTATTTGACCTTCGGATAATTCCCGATTGAAGCATCTCCTCGGGGCGTGGTGGCTCAGTTGGTAGTGGTGCAGGCTGCAAGCCGAGAGGTCCTCGGTTCGAATCCCACCTGCGGCAACCGCGTTGTGTCCTTGGGCAAGACACTTCACCCCGATTGCCTACATGGGGGCACGATGACGCTGTGTACTGGGGCATACTGCACGTCGATGGTGCGCATGTCTTCAACCAATCTAACCCTGCCTGTGCTGCGGTGCAGAGTTCAGAGTTACGACATTGGAGAGCTGACAGCTGCTCATCGTTGCTCAGTGGTTCTCTCTGGGTACTCCAGCTTCCTCCACCCGTAAAACTGTCACAGTCACGATTAGCCATTGTGCATAAGTATGTGACCTTAAACACCAATAAATAAATAAATAAATAAGCATCTCCTCAAGTGCTTCATCCATGATTTTTCTCTTAAGTAGTGGTACCCTGTATGCTCTACTTTTTATTAGTGGTACATCATGTTGATGCGCATCTTAACTGTATCTGTCTGTGTTAATTCTTTGTCAGTTTTTGCAAACAAGTCTTTATTATTATTGATGACCTGCATCAACAGGTGCCATTTGTCTTCAGGCACCTGTATGTCACCATCTGTAATCTGGTCTTCAGGTGTATTTTGAGTTAAGATCTGATTAACTTCTAAAACTTTTTCTTCCTGTTCTATCAACTCAAGTTTTCCTATCAAACATCCCCGCCTTAAGGGGTAATGTTTGTTGGTACTGTTCGCCAACAGTACAGGTATGGTTTCATTACCATTAGTTACTATACTGTTACTCACTAAGAGGCCAGGCTGTTCAGCCACATGACCTTTAGTCAAACCATGATGCTCTAAGTATTTTGTATCAAAGACAGACTTCACACCGGAAGCTTTTGCTGTACATAAACAAGTTGACTTGTGGTTTAAGTTCAACCTGATTGATCAGTCGAGTGAGACAACTAACATGTATGTCTTGAACAATGGGTACATAGTGACCATCTAAACTCAACTTATGAAATTCCCAATATAAATTAACTTGATTGCCCCTAATCCAATCCATTCCTAACAACATACTTCGATTCAGTTCATTTAACACTAAGAACTCATGCACCTGGTAAATTCCTTGAGTACAAAATTCAAGTCTAACTTTTCCTCAAGGGATAGTGTCATTCCCAGTGATACCTGAAATGCGAGGCAAAGTATTTTTGTCACCAACTAATTTCGGTCGGTGTTTAAGATTTTTCCAAAATTTGGTACTAATGCAACTTGTCTGTGCCCCTGTATCCAATAAGGCATGTACTCGCTGTCCTTTGATGTTCACTAACACACTATTCAAAGAAGCAGATCCATAATTAAAAGTTATGGTTTCCTGTTGAGAATTTCTAAGTCTTTGTTGCTGTTGTTCCCCATTTGGGTAATCATCATTATTTTCAAGTTATTTCCCTTGGTTCCCATGGAATCTTTCACTTCCTGTTGACATGGGTTTTCCCCATTATCTCCCCTTGGGATTTTCCTGTTTTGTTGTTTTGGGTTTTTTCCCATTATCTCCCCTTGGGATTTTCTTGTTTTGTTGTTTTGGATTTTGCCCATTAGATTGTTCTTGGTTCCTTTTTCCCGTTTTCTTATTTCCTGATTCAAATTTTTCCTGTTTCTGCTGTTTTATTGAAACACAAACCTTCTTACCTGGTTGATTATCATAAGCATTTTTCATATAAATTGTAATATCAGGGTCTACATTTACAATGTGTATCTCTTTTAATTGCTTATGTGAGGTATAGTTTTGTATAACTCTGGCATAAACATCTGCACACTTCTGTTTGGGTACACCATATATCCTGCTACTGATAAGTGGGATAGCCACGATTGCAAAATTTTTGTTATCACATACCTGCAATATTTTCTGTACAGTTCTATATAATATTTCTAAACATTTATTTTATCACTATAATCATTCCACCGTGGTCCTACAGTATGTATAACTTTTAAACATGGCAACATTCCACAAGGGGTAACCATATTTTCACCTACTGGAAAATGTCCATGTTGTTGGATATATTGTTGACATTCTCATACAAGAGCTGGACCAACTCCAAGAGCTATCGCTCTGGCAACACCTCTGCCATGGGTCAATTGGCTGTTAGCCGCATTCACCATAGCGTCAGCAGCCACCTGAGTTATACCAGCCCTGTATACTTTCACTTTCAGGCCACTGGTGGTCTGATAACTGAAACAATTTTGTGAATTGATCTTTTCATGCTGACTGTCCCTTGAAGGGCAGCCATTTTGTGAGTTCACCTTGATATTCTTCAGCCTACCAGTCAGGGGAATAGTTGTTAATTTTACTGTACAGGTTTTCCTACTATGTGTGGTCTGGCCACACTTCTTGCATTGAATGGCCTTGCTTTTCACTGGATCAGTCCTCAGTAAATTATTTGCATTTGATCTTACAGGAGAACCATTTCTGATTCTCCTCGTTTGAGGCTTAGTACTTGGCTTTATATTACATATTTTATTACCCGTATTTCCACCTGCCTTGTTATTTACAATTCTAGTTTTACTCACACTCATGCATTTATTCTGCACACTATTTATCACTTCTCCCTGGTGATTTTCATTTTCACTCCTGTTGGGAGCGTGTGACTTCTCAATAACTCTGCTCATTGCCCCATATGGGCAGAGTTTCCCTCTTTTGAATTTACCCTACAATCGCGGGCGAAATGGTTGGGCTTCCCACACTGAAAACAGCAAAAGGTCGCCCCTGGTGACCTTTCGGCTGCTGGCTGAATATCAAGTGTTCGAACTTGTTTTGTCAAATTAACCCGACAATCACGTTTCACGTGTCCAACACGATTACAACGGTTGCATACCAGACATGTAAATCGTGTTTCTGATATCTGTTATAATTTTGACTTCCTCTGTTCCTGTATGTATTGTTGTACTGATTTCTATTCTGGTATGGAGGTCACGAATAACCACCACTGTAATTTTTAGTCAACATATTAACCTTATGTCTTTGGCGTGCTAAACTTATGTCCATGGGAGATTCATCTCTTGTCTCCCCTGGAATATCTATAGGTTCCTCATGTTCGTCTATGGCTTCTCGAAATATGGGGTCCCGATAACGTTCATATTCCTCATATTGTCATTCAAATGACTTTCCAAAGGATGCTTTCCCTTTAGAAGCCTCAGAACGTGCGCAAAATTTGATTTTCATGGCATTTTCAAACAATGCTTGACTAACGACATTTTCTAGCATCTTTGGCATGCGACAAATCAATTTCATTCAGACATCAGAATCATATAACCCATCACAAAAGTAATCTGAGAGGTTTTTCTGGATGGTTGGATTGTCGATTTCTTGATCAAAAGCATCTTTCAGAAGATCAATCAATTGCTCAGCATACGAGACAAGGGTTTGATTTTTCCCTTGACGCATGTGGCGTAACTGATTGGTGGCCATGGAGTTATCCATTGTGGTGCTATAGCGACTTTTCAATTCGCTATACAGTTCTGACCAAGGCATAGTGGGATTTTTCTTCATTGTTCCCAAAATAAAGTCTGCTACCACAAATTCACTGGTCTGAGTGCCAATTTTGGGTTGTCGCTCCTCTTGTACATCATTAGTCTCACAGAAAAGGTCAAGGGATTTCACCCAACGTCGGAAGTTCAAGGGATTCCCGTCGAATTTCTTAATATGGGAGTTGATTGACTGTGCCTGGGTCGCGTTTGCAGTTTTTGCATTGCTCTTCTCACTCTGGTGCACGGTCTCGTGAAGGTTAATGATAGCATAGGCTGTTGGATCCTCTGCTATTTTCGCCTTCTCCAAAGCATCTGCCAGTTGTTTCTGTAATTGTGCCTGTTTCATCTTAGCATTCGATTTATCAGCGGCTATTTGCATGGTCAAATCAGCTTTTTGCTGATCCAATGCCGACCGAGCTTGGGCAAGGGCTAACTGCATTTGTTGGAGCGCTTGTTGTGAGTCAGTATGTTGTTGCGACCAAGTTTGCACCTGGTTGTTCAGGTCCGAAATTTGCTTCTCATATTGATTCACTTGACCCTCTGCCTCCTTCTTAATTCGTGTTATTTCTTCCATCAAACATTCTGGCGAAGCCATTTTAAGTTAATTTACAATTTCTGCTGTTAACGAACAAGAAACGGATAAAACTTGCACCTACCTTGCTAGTTCTGCAAATTTCGAAACACACGGACAGTCCTGTCCAGAATCTTTTCGAAATCCCGAATATTTTGCACTGGTTCCTGAGTTTCTGCTTTCCTTTGATGCTCCTGTAGAAGTACCACGTATCGTATCAGCAGAGCTCGATGTGACCAGTCAAGTGTGGCGTGAATATGGAACTGGCTATCGGAAGGTGGGCCAGTGGACGAAAATAGTGGCAAGTCGGACATTCACTCAGTTCCACCATGTAGTTCCGCCAATAGTCTTGCAATCGTCAGGTTCAGAGGGCAATTATTGTCCTATTATGAGAAGTATCTGCTGCCAAGCATACGGAATTAACAGTAAAATTGTGAAGTGACTCTCCCTTGTAAGATTCAATAGTCTCATTCAAAAGTTTTCAAAAGTTTATTGTAAAGTACCAATAATTTTCTTCAAAGTTCCCCAGCGGCAATATTAAAGTCAATTTCTGCTTCAGTGGGTCCGTTAGAGTTAATAGGTGCTCTGGAATGCTCACCCATACGAAAGTCAAGAAAGTTAATGGTCAGAGTCCAAATCCTGGGCTGTAAGGCACCAAATGACCTGGTCTGTGGTGAAGCAGGGTTAAGTACCCAGAAAAATGATTGTCTAGTGGATTTAAGTTCGGACTTCAGTTGTGTCTGTTGGCCACAGGTCAGTTCAATGAGTCAAGTCAAGGGCTCCCAGTTCCTTTGGAGTCTGCAGAAGTTCTTGAAGTACTGCAGCCGCAGTGAATGGGTGAAGTCAAAAACACATAAAACGTACTTACAGTTTTCTCTTTATTAAGCCCTAAGTAAAATTCCTACTTCTACACTGTTTCTCTCTGGCACGAAAATAGGAGAGACGAAATTAAAATACAAAATATTCTATTTCACGATTTTTCCCATATGTGTTTCATCTCCATCTGTAATCTGGCCTGGCAGCGATCCTCCACAGAATTAGGAGAGAGTCTACAAGTTCTATGCACGGTGGAAGCCAAGAGAGAAGTAAAGTTCCTGGGTCTATACTCCAGTATTTATACTGTTGTGTACGTGACACTGGAGAGCAGCTAGTCACGTCCACAAAAGTATAATAGCAAGGTTGAAGTCACAAAACGCCACATATGCCCCAAGAAGGAGGAGAGGTGTTTTCTAACCCTACATCTCCGTCCTGGGACTGCAGGGGCATCCTGTGCTATCAGTATGAATTCTCACACTAAAATGACGTTGGCATGCTGTCTATTAAAATTAATAAAGCATGTCCTTGCTTTATTCTCAGGGTCAGTAATATGGCACAAGGTGCCCTTATTTTATTATTGTACAGGCTGTTTACCAAGTTCCCACCTCTGAAAGTAGAGTCGAGGTTAGGGGAGGTTAGAAAACAGTGCAAATTTCTGTCAAAAGTTTTTTGATGGGGTTAGTACAGGTCAGCCAACATGTGGTGTTTACTGCAGGAGTGTGAGAACGAATGCACTATCACATAATATTACTTAGAGATTCTGAATATCTTGAAAATGTATTGTAGAGCCTTTAACAAGCGTATGGAGAACAATTTTCATATTTATCCATAAAATCTTCAGAGAATTATTACTGAATGGGACTTGGTCATTTTTGTTAACACCTAGAGAGTCAAGACTCCCAGGCCAAAGTAAATTAACCCTATGGGTTCCATGGAGGGCATTCAATTAAACACACCCTTTTTTCTACAAGAGGTTAATCTTATGAACCCACATTCTTCTATTCTTTCTCTTTTTCATGACCTTTATGTGGTAGTATATACAAACAGCCAATATCTCAACCTCCCTCCTCACTATCCATGGGGTAAAAGGCTGAAACGCACTATTTTTGGACAGCTTTCGTATGGCCACAACACAACCAAACCGCATGCATGTTCGCCTGGTTTCGGACGGCAGATACATCTGGTGATCGGATCCGAAAACATTTGTTGTAACAACCGCCTCAATGTGCGCCTAGTTTAACCCGCTCGTAAATGCCCCCCCCCCCCCCACGCTCTCTGTCGCTTCAGAGCAGTACATACCGTACACCAGAATTACAGCACTGCACGTTGAGAGTACATTTATGCCAAACTTCTAAGAGAAGTTACTCCAAATTATTCAGAATTTTTCAAGGAACTCTGTCAAACTTTGTCATCGCATTGCGGACTCCAGAAACCACGAGTGTGCCACATGGGAATCCCACGCCTTTTCTGTGTTTCTCCTTCCTTATCTGTTCCATATTGGGAACTTGAAACGCATCTCTCTATATGCATGTACATTCACTCATATTATTTGCCGTTTGTGTGGTCAAGTGTCAAGTCTGTGCTGTGAGGGGATGCCCGAAGACGTTTATTAGCTCTTTAAAACCCTTAATGCAAATTAGACTGAATGCGTGCGTTAGAATTTCCCACAGGGCAATTATTTTCTGAAGTGCGAATATTTTTAGTGTGACGAATTTTGAAGCCACACCGAATCCAGGCGAATAAATTCATGCCACGTGAGCAATTTTGACGTATAGCAGATAGTTTTTCAGCATCAACAAAGAAAAACGTGCCACAGCTTCAATAAAGTAAAAAAAAACTACATAAACGTCACCCAATATGTGAAAAGAGGAAAAGTCCCGGAGTAAACCATCGACTTGTCCAGAAGTTGAGGGAAGATCCCTAGAGATTACGACAGTATTTTCGAATGGATACCGATGCCTTTGGTTTTATTCTTCATAGAATTAGTCGAGAGCGCGGTGGCTCAGTGGGTAGAGATGCAAACTGCAAGTCGAGAGGCCCTCGGTCCAAGTTTCACCTGTGGCAGCCACGCTGTGTCCTTGGGCAAGGCACTTAATCTTAATCGTCCATGTGGTGGGCATGGTGGCGTTGTGTACTAAGGCGTACAGCATGTCGATGGTGCTCTTGTCTTAAATCAGTGCTAACCCTGCCTGTGTGGAGTAAGTACGTTGTGGTGTCTTACAGTTGCCCACTGTTGCTCGGTGGAACTCTCTGGGTACTCTGTCTTCCCCCACCTGTAAAACTGCCAGACATGAGGTGACCTGGCTGTCGAAAATGTCGTTAAACCCCAATAAATAAATAAATAAATAAATAAATAAATAAATAAATAAACAATTTGACAAGTCATCACAAGGCAGGAGACAAATTATCAGGAGCATGCAGATATTTGAACCTTTGCACCTTAGTTTCTCAACTTTTCCATTTGGTCCATCATCATGAAATGAGCCACGTGCATCAAAATGTAAAACAAGATCCATTTTCGGTTCACTGCATGAAAAAATCGCACTCGGTGTGGTTAATGACTCTACCTGACACTGTTTTAATTATCGGCAGCAATTAATTCTGCCGTCAGTGCGAATTGCATGAAAAAAATCGCACGCACGTGTTCGGTCAGTTTTGCTCCTTTAGCCTTTTAATGAATACATGACGAATGACCAAAGGCTTAAGTAAAATTAAAAACATCAAAAACTGATAAAGTGAAAAAGTAAAAACTGTTTTTGCCTAATTTTTTTAGCTCTACAATATATCTTCAAAAATTGAAAATTTTATTTTTTGAAAATATGAACCCCAAATGAACGTTCAATGAGAATGGTTTCGAAAGACCTAGGCCGACAATGAGGTTGAAATAAAAGGTATATAACAAAATGTAAAATTGCTCACATTGGAGGGGGTGCAAATTGGAAATGGAAAAATAGAGGTGCACAATTTGAAATGACCAGTGTATCATGTTTCATAGCTGTGAGATTTATAAATTTGGAGCAACTCAAATCACAGAAATAGCGTTTCCCAAATTTGGAGAAGCTGAGGCTCAAACAGAGGTTGAAAAATAAAAGGTATAGAAAGAAACTAAAACTTGCATCATTTAAATGAAGTTTGAAAAAGTATAACCGGAATGCACCACTTTAAGGGCCTTTATTTTCTATGAAAACCAAACACCATTACCGGACCTGCATAAAGCAAATTGACCACTGAATGAAATTGTTCACTGTGGTTACTCTATTAGGGTGTGGTGAGTAGAGTTCATATGAAAGTTGTCATTGGCGCTCAGGAAAGAATTTCGCCCTACCCGATGACCAGTAATTATTTTGAAGTCAAAATAAACCACTTCAAATAAATATAAATCGCCATCTTAGTTTTCAAAGCTGAATCTCCTTTTGTTGTGGAGTTGTGCGGGTTACAGATTAAGGGTTTTTAATAGAATTTTAAAATGTGCTAATATTTCAAGTGGCGTAAAAACATTAAAAATGACAATACATCGAAAAACTAAAAACGTCTGCCTCCTAATTTTTATTGCACTACATCATTTTAAAATTTAAAGAAAAATCCAAAGCATTTTAGAGTTCGATCATAACTGTTCAGAATTTCCGAAAATGACAATATCTGTTAGCTATGATTTTTATGAAGATTATATTCCCAAAATTTCGAAAAGCCAAGTCTCAAAATGCGGTTGGAAGAAAAATGCAAAAAAAATGTAAAACTCGCATCGCTTCAATTACAACTGAAATTCAAAGAATATACCAAATATACTTCAAATAAGGGTAAATGGAAATGTTAAGTTTCAAAGCTATATCTCTTGTAGCCATGGAGCTGTGGTAGTCACAAAATTAGTGTTTTAATAGTATTTGCTAAAATGGGCTATTTGAAGTGAGGTAAAAACGTCAGAAATGGCCATAAATCGAAAAACTATAAAATGTTAAAAAAAAACAACGCATTTTAATTTTTTATCCTATGATGTCTACGCAGAATTTGGCCATAACGATTGGGAATTTCCCAGAACGGCTAATGATGTTTAGCTATTGTCTAGGATTCAAATTGTAATTGTGGTGCATGATTTGTAGAAAATTCCATTGAAATTTTGCTTCTAGTTATAATTAGCCCGATAACAATTCTGGTTCCACACATGTGTACAGAACGGATTTTCTTTTTCCGATGGTTCAATATAGCTGTAGATGAGGATTTCATAGAACGGGCATGTAATAAATATCTTTTTTTGCATTTTGACTTTAACCAAGAGTGTCCGCAGGAAATTCGCTTTGACCGAGATATGTAACATCAAGTTGTCTTGGATCGAGAGAGACATCTCATTTTTGTGGCTATTGCCAACTTAGTGCCAGAAGATTTTCAACCTCACCTTAAATAAAAGCTACATATTCTGTGGTGAGACTGCAAAGCTCGTGTTCATTCATATTTTGACACCACATGAATATTCGATACACGTTTTTTAACTTAATTAACTTTTTAGCTCACCAACTTTAGTTGTGTGAGCTTATGGCACGGCTCGATCGGTTGGTGTCGGCGTCTGCATCGGCGTCAGCGTAAGCGTCGGCGTTGGCATCAACGTACGTGTCCAATAATGTTAAAGCTTCTGTTTAGGTCACTTACTCGCCCTATTTCCATATCATGGCCTTTATAATGCTGCTATATGATGATTATTATAATTCTACCATGATTTAACCCCTCATACCCTGCATTTTAAACATTTTTCTTAACATCTTTAGTTGCATTTAGTTTTCTGTTTAGCTCAGAATTTCATGTTTAACTAAGTGTTTAGGTCTGCTGCTGTGCTCCTTCTCTTCCCATGGCACTTATATTCATCATACATGTTCCTCAGTATCAGTGTTCTATGATTAACCCCTCATACGCTGCATTTTAAACATTTTTCTTGACATTTTTAGTTGCGTTTAGTTTTCTGTTTAGCTCAGAGTTTCATGTTTAACTAAGTGTTTAGGTCAGCTGCTGTGCTTCTTCTCTTCCCATGGCACTTATATTCATCATACGTGTTCCTCGGTATCATTGTTCCATGATTAACCCCTCATACCCTGCATTTTAAACATTTTTCTTGACATTTTTAGTTGCGTTTAGTATTCTGTTTAGCTCGGAATTTCATGTTCAACTTAGTGTTTAGGTCAGCTGCTTATAATAATGTTAAAGCTTCTGTTTAGGTCACTTACTCGCCCTATTTCCATATCATGGCCTTTGTAATGCTGCTATATGATGATTATTATAATTCTACCATGATTTATCCCCTTATACCCTGCATTTTAAACATTTTTCTTAACATTTTTAGTTGTGTTCAGTTTTCTGTTTAGCTCAGAATGTCATGTTTAACTAAGTGTTTAGGTCAGCTGCTGTGCTCCTTCTCTTCCCATGGCACTTATATTCATCATACATGTTCCTCGGTATCATTGTTCCATGATTAACCCCTCATACTCTGCATTTTAAACATTTTTCTTGACATTTTTAGTTGCTTTTAGTTTTCTGTTTAGCTGAGAATTTCATGTTTAACTAAGTGTTTAGATCAGTTGCTGTGCTCCTTCTCTTCCCATGGCACTTATATTCATCTCATCATACATGTTCCTCAGTATCATTGTTCCATAATTAACCCCTCATAACCTGCATTTTAAACATTTTTCTTGACATTTTTAGTTGCGTTTAGTTTTCTGTTTAGCTCGAATTTCATGTTTAACTTAGTGTTTAGGTCAGCTGCTGTGCTCATTCTCTTCCCATGACACTTATATTTATCATACATGTTCCTCGGTATCATTGTTCCATGATTAACCCCTCACACTCTGCATTTAAACATTTTTCTTGAAATTTTTAGTTGTGTTTAGTTTTCTGTTTAGCTCGGAATTTCATCTTTAACTTAGTGTTCAGGTCAGCTGCTGTGCTCCTTCTCTTCCCATGGCACAGATGTTTCTTTTGCAGATTAATCCTTGAATATTATTTTGGATCAACATGATTGCAGATCTTTATTTCAGCTGATATCATTACAGTTTTTATTGTGCTAACTAACGTCTGCACTTCTTTATAGTATGCACCTATGCACAGTTGTCTTGCTTGGGTTAATCATATCATCTTGGTATTGTAAGCCTAAATTTAGTTTGGCTAGAAATTCCCTTGTTCTTGGGAACCTCGATTCGACATCAGTGTTTTCTTGTTATTGTTGTGAAGGCTGAGGAGGAAATATCATTCAACTTTGTTTAAATATATCTTGTTCTGGAAGACCTATGTCATACCGATTTGGTAAGTTTATTTTCAAATATACTCTTGTGTACTGAAGAACTAATATGTTGTCAGCATATCTGCTATGCGATTGCTCCTTAGGCTTGATCGCGTTGCAGATAAACTGATGACTCTTGATGACTCTTGATTTGAGACAATTATAGGTCATAATGGTAATTTTGCCTTCACACAATTACTTGAGGTACTGATGTCGTATCAGAAATTCCACTTGGATTTAGTCACCGATTGATTTAAAAGTATACTTTCTTATATATATTTGACATTCCCGTGAAATAGACTGCTAGATCTAGCTTCAGGTTTATGACAGAACATTGTGAATAATTCAAACTCCCAAATGACTGATATATATCTTCTTTTTTTTTTGTTGTTACGGTTCTCCACTGACTGTTCTAACACTCCACTGATTCAATGTGTAACATAGAAACTGACAATTGGTATTTTCTGGGTCAACTTGTTTGACAAACATTTCATGCTTACTTGTTTCATGAACATTTTATGAAGAGTTGAACCGTTATTGCAGATTTAGAGAGTTGCATTGATTAGTAACATCAATCAGGATGGGAGTGAATTTGCATAACTTGTAGTACACTTATCTGAAGGCGTAATATTCAATTTTGTTGATATCCCAAGGAAAATCTTATAGTAAAACATGTAATATCACTCAATTGTAGTCTGTTGGACAACATGCAGCACAAGCTGTTGAAGTCAACCACTTTGTAACTTATCAAATTCGCTTCAAGTAAACTTTAGGGTATTTGTTATTGCCATTCATTAATATTTGTGCACCAGTTCTTTTTGTTTCTGGTCTTGTGTTTCAGTCCGTGAATTGAAATACATTATCAGATGTAGTAAGATTTGGTAGCAAGTGTTTTTGTTTATAAACATTAAAAGTCAGGTGTTATTGTTGACATAATCTCTATAAACTGGTAACAAGGTCAAGGTCACGGGAGTTTGGAAATTAAACACATATTTGTGAATGATCTTTTGATTTGCAATTTGTTTGTTTTTTTTTTCTCCCACACTTGCAAGTGAATTTATATACAAACAACGTTCTGAGTGTAAACGGAATTTCACTTTAATAATGAAGTTTTCCATCTTTTTGCCTTGAAGTGAACTCTGATTATTATTATTTGTGTGTTTTTTTTCTACCCCTCAGTTCTTCTCTCTCTCATCAGAGCGGAGTAGAGGTTAGCCCTTTCACTCATTGAATGTTACTATCATTGCATTGTGAAAATTATTGAATGCAACACTTTTATTTTTCATTTTTTATTTGCAAATGTGAAGTTAGAAGGAAATGATATATGAGTATTGGACTTGCAGAATACGTTTGGAATATTGAACAGGTTTTAGGGTCATTGCAGTCTCTTTGTTTTTGTTTTTTTTTTTTTGTTTTTTTTTTGGGGGGGGGGGGTTGGTTATCTGTGTTGTGCTTTGGGTTCTGTTGGCATACATTCAGATGGACTGTTGTGCTTGCATTCTAATATGACTGACACTAATCATTGTTTGCGGTATATGCACTTTAACCCTTATTTGGCACTCTGATTTTGACACAGATATTTAATGATTAATTATTTCAGACCAGGGACTAATTACTTCTTTAAACAGTAGTAGAATAATTTCAGCTCAAAACATATACATGGTTGTTTACACTGTTTCTCTCTCTCTCTCTCTCTCTCTCTCTCTCTCTCTCTCTCTCTCTCTCTCTCTCTCTCTCTCTCAGACATTTCTTCATTTTTTCTTCTTTTCTTTCAGGGCACAGTGTTTGGAGAAGTTGTTCACTCTACCGGTTACTATATTTCTATAGTTTCAGATTGTAGGTGCTGGCATATTACATAAGAGAACTTCATATATTAGTATTTTTCCATAGTTACATATTGTAGGTGTGACATACCAGAGAGTATTTCAGTTGATGTGATATTTGACATGTTATTTTATTTTTCCTTGTGGTAACTACTAACAATATAGCAACCTTTTCTCAGGAAGATGTCCAGAATATGACTGAGGCTTTTAGCAAATGGGTGCCAAACCTAAAGCAGGCAGCCCAGAGGAATTTCAGACTTGGATGAAGGGTTTTACTCAGCAGCAGGAAGCTGAAATTAAACAAGAGCCTGACTTAAAATCACAAACAACAATTGTAGTGAAAAATCCATTGAGTATTTTTTCAAGTGATCCTGAAAGTGAAACTTTGTATGATCTTTGGAAATATGAAGTGTCTTGCCTTATTTCAGAAAGCATGACAAGAATGAAATTCTTAATTGCATGAGGAAATCTTTAAAAGGTGAAGCTGCCAGAATTGTATTGTGCTTGGGCCATTAGCTACATACAATGAGATTTTATCCAAATTTTATGGTATTTATGGCGTTATAGATACAAGAGAGTCAATCCTATCAAACTTTTACAGTTCCTCTCAATCAGATCCTGAAGATGTTGTCACATGGGGTTGTAGACTAGAGGATTTGTTAAATAAAGCTATTATATCAGGTGAAATTAAACAAGATGAAAGTGATAGCATGCTTCGGTCAATATTTTGGTCTGTTCTTAGGCAAGAACTTAAAGATATCAGTGGTCACAAATTTGATCAGACACAAACATTTGATGAATTGAGAGTAGCTTTGTGCAAAATTGAGTCGGAACATAGTAAATTGCCTAGAGGCAATAAAGCATCTGTTAAATCCATTCAGCCTGCAAATTCTGAGATACAAGACCTTGAAAAATGATAAATGAACTTAAAGCTGATTTAGTTGAATTGAAATACGACAGAAATTCACAGCAACCTGACATTGCCCATGGGCCACCATATTCCCATTTTAATTATAGTAGTTATAGGGGTCGTAGAGGTAGTTGTAAGCCAAACAAAGCAAAAGAATATGACAGGAACAGGGATCAATCACACTTTAAAAATGTCAAGTCTCAGCTTCACAATACCTTTGACAATGATGAGGTACATGTAAGTACTAGTGGTATACAATGCTACAAATGTTTACAATTTGGTCACGTGGCAATTGGTTGTAGGTCAAAAACTGACAGACAAAAAAACATGGAAATAATGGTTCGGTAAACTAGCAAGCGTCTATGGCAATAGGTCAACCATAGGCATTGTTAAAGAAAATTATCAACCTAAATTTGAACAACCTCCTGGATCTGGATTATGTGGTACTACCACAGAAGTAAAAATTTCTATTTCTGGAAATTTAACACAGTGTCTTTTAGATACAGGTTCCACTGTGTCTACTGAGAGTGAAAACGTTTACAAAGAGCATCATTTGAAACTTGAATCTTTGAGCTGCATTTTAGACATTGAATGTACAGATGGACAGAGTTTACCATTTTTGGGTTATGTGAATGTTGAAATACAAATTCCAACTTTACTTCATAGCAAACCTAAGCACTGTATTTTATTAGTTGTACCAAACAATACTTACAAATCACAGTCACCTATTTTATTAGGTACATATGTTTTGCAGTTAGTCATGTTTGAGTGTAAAGATATATATGGTGAAACGTTTTTTACAAATAGCCAACTCGACAACACCTTGGTATATGTGAGTTCGGTGTCTCTCATTGAGGGAGAAGGAGCTCAAGAAAAATATCTTTCAACTCGGCATTCTTAAAAGTACTGAGAAGGGTAATGTTATTTTAAAACCCAATACGAAGATTATTATTTCAGCATTTGTTGATCATAAGTTATAATATCAACCTACTTGTGCTATATTACAACCTTTTTCAGATTCTGATAATTTAGCTTGTATTGAAGTACCACCTTGTCTTGTTCAATATGATTTTCATAATAACGGTGTTATAAAGGTACATTTATATAATATTTCTACTAAAACAGTCAATATTGCTCCTCATTCAGCTGTGTATGAAATACACCCAGTGGCGATAGAAAATTATGACATTCATGTTAATACATGTGCAGTTTGTGATGAAAATTTCTTAGACAAAATTTAAATTGAGTCATCTTCTTCATCTGTTGATCAGTATAGAGAAAGCTTGCAACTTATTGAGTCTTTTTCTGATACATTCTCTCAGAATGACTCAAATATTGGATTTTACAATAAGGTGAAACATAATATTGATTTACAGGATGAAAGGCCTTTTGAACAGTGATACAGATGTATACCACCAAGCATGTTAGATGAGGTAAAAAATCATCTTCATTAGTTACTTGCAACTGGTGTTATACATAGGTCACATAGCCCATTTGCTTCTAACATGATACTTGTTCGAAAGAATCAGGTGACCTTTGTATATGCATCGATTATCAAGTTCTGAATAAGAAAATGATTGGTGGTTCCTATGCTTTTCCTCGGGTGGAGAAAATACTTGATTATTTATCAGGTTCAAAGATTTTCAGCATTCTCAACTTGAAGTCTGGTTACCATCAGTTCGAAATCCTTGAAGAACACAACGAATGCTCTTCCTCCTACAAATACTTCAATCCCAAGGGTAAAAAGAAGTCTAATAATTGTAGAGAGTGGATTTGGAGTGGAGATCAGGAAACAGCAATCAGCAGACTCAAGGACTATTTGTTGACACCACCAATTCTTGGCTATCCAGAATATTCAGTACTATTTGAATTACATATAGATGCTAGTAGATCTGGATTAGGAGCCATTTTATATCAGAATCAACGCGGTTCTAAAAAAGTGATTGCTTATGGAAGTCGAAGTGTTCGTAACAGTGAGCAAAAATACCCAGCTCACAAGTTGGAGTTCCTCTCTCTTAAATGGAAGGTTATAGACAAATTTTATGATTATTTTAATGGACATGATTTTATTGTTTACATAGATAATAATCCGTTAACATATGTGTTAACAACAGCAAAATTGGATGCCACATCACATAGATGGTTCTCTGCATTGTCAGCTTTTAATTTTAAAATTGTTTATCGATCAGGTAAGTCTAACACTAATGCAGATTGTTTATCATGCTTACAACAAAATGATACCTCATCCTTCACAAAAGAGAAAATCAACACAGATTTGATTAAGATGATATGTCATTCTCTTCAAACACAGCAACCTTTCATTGGAAATTTATGCTGGTCACAGTCAGTTGTTGAATCTGACGATGACCATATTGAACAAGATATAGATGTCATGTTCCATAGGGACTGGAGAAGATTTTAAAAAAAGGATTTTTTCCTGATTAAATGGATGTCAGCAGTAAGATCATGGATACCACCAAAACGTTCAAAATTATTCATGTCTAAAGAAGAATCTGCCATGCTTCGAAATTTTAACAAATTGAAATTGAGAGGAGGTGTAGTCTATAGAGAAACCATTCATAATTCTGAAGTTTGACATCAACTTGTTTTACCATATAGTCATATATAAACAGTTTTAACATCTTTACACAATGATATTGGACACCCAGGAAGGGATCAAACAATCTCATTATTTGAGGAGAGATTTTATTGACCTGAAATTGATGGTATGGTAGAAAGATGTATAAAGAACTGTCAAAGGAGCATTTTTCGTAAATCACCAACAAATAGCAGAGCACCATTAGTCTCCATTAAAACATCACATCTGTTAGAGTTGGTATGTGTGGATTTCATTACGTTGGAGACGTCCAAGGGGGGATTTCAGTATATCCTTGTCATAACAGATCACTTTGCTAAGTATGCTCAAGCATTTCATACCAAAAACATGACGGCTAAATAAGGTAAAATAAGGTATTTAGAAATCCAGAACCATGCCTTACCATTCTATGGGCAATGGGCAGTGTGAGCGGTTCAACCAAGCTCTTCTTAATACACTCAGGACTTTGGAGCCAGAGAAAAAAGGATTGGAAGAGTTTTGTTGCACCGCTTGTACATGCCTATAATTGTACCAAGCATGAGAGTACAGGTTTTTCACAATTTTACCTCATGTCTCGGCTCCCCATAGATACTTTTTTTGGCATGGACCAATCTATTTTGAAGGATTTTTTTCAGAATATATTTTGGATCTTCGAGAGAGACTGCATACCTCCTGTGAACTTGCTACTTCTGCAGCAAGAACAGCACAACAGATGCAAAAAGATGTATATGATATAAAAGTCAGAGGTGTCTCAATTAAAGTAGGTGACAGAGTTTTGATTAAAACTCTTGCATTTGATGGATGGCATAAATTGGCTGATTAGTTTGATCGAGGAATTTATTATGTTACAGAACAACCAAATATAGACATTCCAGTATTTATTGTTGAAAATGAAAATGGCTTAAAGAAGACCCTACATCATAATTATCTGCTACCAACTGGTTCATTACCAATAGATGTGATACCAACGGATTCCTCTTCAACTGTTCCACAGATTCCATCTGTGGATTCAATGGAAGAGAGAGAAAGTTAACACTTTGAAACCCAATGAGGAACAGAATGCAGAGAATGTTCTT
This sequence comes from Pictodentalium vernedei, assembly GCA_031216915.1. NCBI lineage: Eukaryota > Metazoa > Mollusca > Scaphopoda > Dentaliida > Dentaliidae > Pictodentalium > Pictodentalium vernedei. The sequence continues at coordinate 232,415,440 of CM062290.1, read as the reverse complement.
GAGACAGTAGATTCAGATAATGAATCATTGGAATTGTATGGCGTAGTTCCTCAATATATAACAGTAAAACCAACTGTTACTTGTGAAACGTGGGCGGTGGTATTATTTCTCCGGGTGGTAACGATCACATGCCCAACAAAAGGGGAAGAGAAGAGATTTTGGCAGGTTTCACTGCTGGTAATATTGAAAGTACTTCAGCAAAGGATGCTGTAAGTATAGATGGTAGTACTTCACTTGATATTACTACATTTAATGAAGATCTAAGTTCACAGCAGGTACGAAATTTTGCCATTGAGAGTAGACTTCCACCTCAGAGTGATACCAGGATTCCTGCCTAAAGCTGCAGCAATTTCTGTTCCCGAGAGACCAATACCAGTTCCACGAAGATCAAATCATGATAGAAAACCTCCAGCATGACAGAGATCAGATGAATATATTCTGAGTAAGGTTCTGTCCACGAAGTCTCAGCCTTCATATACATTTGGAAAATCAGAATTAATAAAAAAGTTGACAGAAAAACATATATTTTCAAGTATATCATCAGACATGCTACATACAATATTTAGTACCACACTTGAGTAATTATTATATTACCTACTATGTATATATAATATTCAGCAGAGAAAATTTTATATACATGTATATTTTAACTATATATATATATAGGATGAAAGATCCTGACGCCGATGGGGATCGAACCACTGCCTTGACGAGAGTTCACTTCTGTGGCACCAATCGTCTAGCAAAACTGGACCAGCGCCATAGACCACTCGGCTACCGACAAGCCCCCAAAAAGGAATGCTAGCAGGTCAAGCGCCCATGTAACTGGCACAGTCCACACGAAATTACTCTATATCCCCCAGAATTAGCTGTTTACAATGATTTATACCTTGTAATGCAGATGAAATCAGTGAGAATAAATCTCTTTTTCAAATTTCCTGCTTGAGGTATAGAATACAGAATTCGGCACTTCTGTTATGCATTTTTTAGGATGAAAGATTCTGACACCGATGGGGATTGAACCACTGCCTTGATGAGAGTACACTTCTGCGACACCAATCGCCTAGCGAAACCAGACCATATATATGTTTTCTCTGCGAGAGGTTTACTTAGTTTTCCTGTGTCGTTCAAGGGTTTATTACATGGGGAATATAATATAGACGTAATGTATATTGTAATAAAATAGACTTTCTGAATAATTAATAGTTCAGGCAGTAAAATAATGAATGTTTATTGAAACGAATTACTTTTAACTTCTTTTTCTTTCTTCTTTCTTCCTTTCTTTTTTTTACAGTTCAGCTATGATGTTCTTCCACACCCTCATATATTTTGTTTTGTATCTTTAGACGCTACATCTATGACAGTCTTCTAATTCTTTTTTTCAAAGGAAAATTGTTTCAGATATTTATTGATTACAAATTTCTTTCCTCAACAGTGAATCGATTTAATATTCAATGGATGACGGGGATGTCATTTTTTTAAGCAGGGGGAAATGTGGTAGAGCTAAATTACTTATAATTCAAGAAAACAGTAACTTACACTTAATGTATTTTTGCAGGTGTTTCTTTTGCAGATTAATCCTTGAATATTATTTTGGATCTCCACATGATTGCAGATCTTTATTTCAGCTGATATCATTACAGTTTGCACTTTGCTAACTTGTGTCTGCACTTCTTTATAGTATGTGCCTGCACGTAGTTGTCTCGCATTGGTTAGTCATATCATCTTGGTAGTGTAAGCCAAAATTTAGTCTGGCGGGACATTCTATTGTTCTATGGAACCTCGATTCGACATAGGTGTTTTCTTGTTATTGTTGTGAAGGCTAAGGAGGAAATATCGTGCAACTTTGTTCAAATATATCTTGTTCTGGAAGATCTGTGTCATACCAATTTGGTGAGTTTATTTTCAAATATTCTCTTGTGTATTGAAGTACTAAAATGTTGTTAGCATATCTGCTACGCAATTGCTCCTTAGACTTGACCATGTTGCAGATAAACTGACAACTCTTGATTTGAGACCATTGTAGATCATAAGGGTAATTTTGCCTTCACACAATTACTTGAGGTACTGATGTTGTCTCTTTTCTGTTTTTACAGGGTCTAAACAAACAAATTAATAGATGTTTGTATACTTCGATGTAATATGAATCACCACACAGTAAAGATGCTGTAAATAAAAATTACAGAGAAAAGCTTATCCCGAGTTGACAATTTATCGCGGCTCACTGTGTAGAAAACCCAATAAACCCGGCGATACTACCATATTTTGTCCATAAACCTCTACTCCCAAACTACTGCAGTAATCTATTCTCACTGCTACCGTGTTTCCCCAGTGCTATAACCCCCTCGCTTAACAGCGCCAACTCCAAGCCCCATTACTGATATGATTATTACCACTAGCCTCTGGTATCACTGCCTGCACTATTAGCCACTGTTTTTGCGAGTGCTTGCTTTAATCACTAGAAGTCCTATCGTTGACGTACAGCACAGCTGAGAAATGTGAAAGCTGAAAAGGCGTTCAAGTGATTACTAGCCAAAATGTCCGTTTGCCAAAATGTCCAATGACTGGATGGAATGTCCGATACAGTCAATTAGGTAGTAACGGGTCAGGCGATGTTGAGCCGTAAAAAACTCGACTTTGAAGAGCATTTCAAACCAAAATTTTACCCTGACTTTGTGAAGTAATTCATGTATTCAGCGCAACCGATTTCTGAAACAGAGAGTGAGATTGGGAGAGAGAGAGAGAGAGGGAGAGAGAGAGAGAGAGAGAGAGAGAAAGAGAGAGAGAGAGAGAGGTGGGGGCTTGAGCCTGTAACTATCCACCACGGACATTTAACATAATCTTATGTGAAAATAATAGTATTATACTCTTACTCTTGTACTTTACAACATGTAAATGGGAAAAAAGTAATGAAAGAAAATATGTCAATCAAATCAACACCCCCACTAATCTCCTCATAATCATGTGTCAACACAGCGTAAGCCAGTTAATTAGCTAACACGGCGCCGAGACAGCTGCACCTTTTAGTGTGTTTGAAAGAGAAAATGTCTTCTAACATCGTAAAATAACATCGTACACACTTCTCATTTGGCATATATATTTCGTATAGTCCCCTAAGTACACTTTCCAAATTTCAAAGAAAACAACCAACAAATAAATGAGAAAATGATAATTTAATTCCCGACTACACTTTTTCTCCGTCACGGACTACACTTTTTAGTGTGTCCCGTTTTATCAAAGTTGACAACAATGCAAAGCGGGTTCCATTGGTATTCGTACTTATGTCTCGTCGCCATAAAAATGACTGCATAACTGTTTTTTGGTGCTATTGTGTCCACGTTGCCTGCAGAGCCTACAGTAGAAGAAGTATTGACTGACTTTGTAAAGGCTGCATGGAGTGTCATTCAGCAGAGTTCACTTGTAGATGTAAATATTCGTGGCTGCTGGTTTCAATGGTCGCAAGCCATCTGTCGAAGGGTGAAAGACTAAGGGCTTTGCACTGCCTTTGTTGTTTTGTTTGTTTTAAGTTTTGTTATTTTTTGGCTATAAAATTAAGCCAAGTCAGCAAACGTTTTGTTGTTATTCAATATTGCTCAACCCATTTTCCCTGGGAGAAAACACCCAGAGCAGCACGAAAATTGTCCATTGTTTTTTTTAATCTGTGTTCTGAATAACCTCTTACTGTTATTTTCTGTGTATTTGCTTATCACATCTATTTTTGTTTTTTTTTATTTGTCAATAAAGTTAAGTCAAGTCAGCAAGCGTTTTGTTATTTAATATTGCTCAATCCATTATTCTCGCAGTACGAAAATTCTTACATAAATCGATTTTTTGGACATAATGTCCAATTTTTGTAGACATTATGTACCGTACATGATGTCTAAAAAAATCGGACATTTTGTCCACCGATCGGATATTATGTCCAAACAAATCGGACATTATGTCCCAAAAAATCGGACATTTCGTCCAATGAAATCGGACATTTCGTCCAGAGAATCGGACATTTTGTCTCGGACGTTTTGGCAATTGGACATTTCGTCCAGACCCCGTTCGAGTAACTCTTCGAAATAACAAATGATTGAATGTTTTTTCCACTCATCTTGACAAAAAGGGCTTTCGAGTGCAGTTGTTGTCTAAAGTGGGGTTCCTCGTCGATATTTAAATCGACACCAGGGAAACAGTTCTCGTTTTTCTTGTCCGATACGAGTAACGAAGCGACAAGAAATTCGGCGCTGTTATGGCTGGAAACCGGTCTACTCCCGAATATCTGTATATTTCTGTGAGTGAAGGAACATAACATAGCATCAACATCAGTCTGTGCTCAAAATCAGCGAAAAGTGGGCGAACAAAATAGCCCATAACAGAAATAATGTTTCATCACCAAAGTGGTCGAAACACTGAAAATATGCAAAGGTTGGAAAAAATGCAGGCCTTGTGTCTGTAATTTTTAAATTCACAATCACATTCCCCCCCCCCCCCCCCCCCCCCCCCCCCCCACTCACACACACACTGTTGTTGAATGTGTGTTTAACTGGTATAGGTCTTCGTCACCAATGTAGCCAGGAGGATTATTACTGGTAAATGTGTTTTACAGTTATTCCAGGTTTCATTGGTTTGAATTGTAACGCTGACAGTGAGGTTAACAAGGGCTTTGGAGAGACATACAGTGCTTCATCTGAAATGGTCCGTCAGTTAGATGCGTCCTATGAAGTAAATTTACAGTACAAAGTAAGATATAATATGATCAAATGTGTTATTTCCTGCAAACTTTTAAGATTTCCTCTGGAATTAAGGGGTCACTTGTCAGCTGTGTTTTTTGGTATCACGGGACTATTTATTTTACATGGACGACCACTACAACGTTCAGGCGAAAATCAATATGATCGCATCACTTTAATTTTGGCATTCAAATATCTTTGTCAAGTATAGCCCGTCAAACAACTTTTTCTGACCCGAAAACACGAGGTCATGCAACAAATAAAAGAGAAACACTTGGTGCTGTTCAAAACGTCCCCAAACCAAAACGTCCCCAAAAATAAATTGGTCAAAACGTCCCCAAGCGTTGGTCAAAACGTCCCCAAGCATTGGTCAAAACGTCCCCAAGCATTGGCCAAAACGTCCCCAAAGGTTGGTCAAAACGTCCCCAAGCGTTGGTAAAAACGTCCCCAATGTAATTTCCTCTCAAATCAACTATTTTTACTATTCCACCAGATTTTACAAAAGAGAAGCTGGTGGAAAGGTGAGAGATTGGGGGAACTGTCCGTCGGACAACCTAACGCCCACGGGGGTTAGGAGGAGCATGAGAAAGCGTGACCTGTGACATTGGTCAAAACGTCCCCAACTCTTGGTCAAAACATCCCCAATACAATATCCCCTCAAACCATCAACTATTTTATGAAAACAGCCAAGCCCCATCTTGTAAATCAGCCAAGCCCCATCTTGTGACAATGAATAATGGATTGGATTGATCCTCCCTCTCCCTCCACTTTTATTTCGATCTCAGATAAATAGAAAAGCATCCAAAAACATGGGCAGATCTTGGATATTTTGGGGGGCGCTTATGGTTCACAGCATCATTCGAGTAGTGTTTTAACATAACTCATGCAAAAATAGTGGAGGCGCCCCCCCCCCCCCCAAAGGCCCCCCCCCCACCCATTGGATCCGCCCATGTAAAAATAAACTCCAGTTTGACAGCTGCCGATTTCAGCAGTGTAATCGTATTAAGGTCTGACACATCCAATTATCTGTGAAGTGAAGTCGGCTTGTCAAAAAGATACGGTACTGTACTAACATATTGTTTCAACAATTTATAGGTTAGCTGCAGAAGTCAATATTTTTGGGGAAGTCAGCAGAAATTGAATTCTGTATTGAAATTTGTGTAATAAAGATTATGAGAAGCACGTTGTTCTGCAATAACTGTCAACGAGAAGTGTTAGGTCTGATAATTGCGGTGTTATTCCAACCATTTCCTAAATGGCTTTTCACACCATTTACCAGAAAGTGGACATCAAAGTTGAATACCACTTGGAATCAAACAGACTCATTTAGCACTTGTTTTAAAGGTATATTGTGATTGCAATCGGGTTTACCTTATAAAGGATGGCAAATCCCGGGTACTGTACTGCTGAGGCGGTTGAAATTCAATTAGATAAAAATTCAGCTAAAATCCCCAAATCGCAGCGACAGAAAAAATCACCAAACCAAAATCGGTCGAAAAGGAAACTCTCCAATGAGTTCCGTGAAAATGATGAAACCGTGGACGTCGAAGACGAAAATGGTTTCTGTACGACTATTGATCGGCATATCAAGAAGACAAAAACTATGAAGCAAAATTCACTGAGCCCAGCTACTGAAAAGGACTTGGTGGTCACACCAAGAAATGGGGACTCTGTTAACGCAACAGAGCCTACATCACCGGAAATAGTGAATGCGACAGCGACAGCTAGCCCAACCGATAGCGCGACGTACGCCTACAAAGTAAAAGCCAAAACGCCCCCTAAGGTGACCAATAAAACCAACAAGACACAGAGCCATCCGCAACCACACCCCTGTGTCGTAATCACACGTGTCCACCCCAAAACGGAAAAAAAACTCGATTGATAAAGCCTATGACCCCTCAGCGCTCTTGTTTCGACAAGGGCCATAATCTGTTTTTTGAGACAATAAATACTACGAGATTTCCTTTTTTCCCCCCAACATGGGGCTCTACATTCTAACTCACTGAAACAAATACCACGAGATTTCCTTTTTTTCCCCCAACATGGGGCTCTACATTCTAACTCACTGAAACAAATACAAAAGTCCGCCTCACACAGTAATGGACAAATATAGAAACATGCCTCCCCGCACTCCTTCAGTCCAAATGCTCAACGGGAGCTAGGTCAAAAACCATCCGACTGACTATGAGAAAGGCAACATCTCTATGTTGATTTCAAGTGACTTCTACGGAACCAACTGAATGAGAAAATACAAAATATAGTGGTCGGTTAGCAAAACTGTATATACACAAGCCTATCTTGTTACACATTCTGACAACGATAAAATAGTATGAATGATAGGCTTCATACCGGTACCTAGCAAACTCTTCCAAATATGATAGGTGAGCTGTTCAAATTATGAATAAGCGAAGCTCTTCTATAAAACAGAAAAACGCTACGCTTACGCAATCAAGCTCGTCGACAAAGCAGCCAAGCTCCTCGATAAAGCAGCCAATAGTCAAATAAATAACCCTTAAATAAGGGTGCTGACATCTGATACAGCCTAATCTGTTCTTAATGGCAATACAGGGTTATATAATCCCAATGAGTGGAAATCCACCCACATGATTTTTTCAGCGCAAATTAAGTGCAAATAAAGGGCACGAGCTGACAAATAATAGCATACACTGCACACTTGCTCTCAATCTATCGACAATATCCTTTGAAATGTCGACAATTAATTACTCAGGCAATGTACTCAGCCTAATAATTGGAAAGCACATTACCTCCAACAATACAGCACACACATGCTGATGAGCCTTTTGGTACGGCCATATTTCATACTGCGCGCCGACATTGATACGGCCTTACACGCTAAAAATAAGGCCAGATCATTTTACTGGAAACACTGACGGCCTCGGCGTCGTATCATGGAAAGCACATGCATTCAACAATATAGCATGCAATTATAGATGAGCCTTAGAGCGAGGTCTAGGGGTGAATGGAGGAAACGGGTAGCTAAGCCACCCGCCTTTGGTCCTCCACCAGTGCCATCAGCCATCACGCATGCCAAATACTGATACGATCTCACATATAAAACAATGTACACGTAGTATATTCGAATTGCACCCAATTAGTGAAACACGTACTTTCACACGCAGCAGTTACTCAAAAACCACAAACAACACGCTGTATCATGCGCTAAATAAATAACCCGTACCTATGCTCAGCCTACAGCTGATGGAGCGCAATCCATTTTCATAAGTAGTGAAAAGTTACATAACTCCATGGGTGGAAGTCCACCCATATGAGTGTCCAAAACAAGGACCACAATCTATAACAATTCTCTGCCTATATACTCAGCGTGCAGAGAGCCGTGACTCTAAGAGTATTGGAGGGGTACCACCCTCCCCACATACACACTATGCCGGACCCACCGAATGTCTCGCACTAAACGTGCAGTGGTAAACATGCAACCACAAGACTAGCTCTTGAGACATCCTAACTCTCTCTTCGCAAAAAGTCATGTAACGGATTCCCACAACTGCCTGTAAGCATGCCTTTGTTTCTGCCTCCTCCGTTTCAGTCAAAACAAGTATTTCTCCTGCATGCCTTCATATACCGAAGGCAAGAGCGGGAGGCCCATTGAACCAGCGCCCCTGCGGCCACAGGCAATTTTTAAATGCGAGAGCTTGAAATGGTGAATTGAAACCATTCTTCCTGAAAAAAAGTCATCTCAACGCCACTCAGTCGTAGACCTACCCTTCTTAGGAATCCTATGGTCGCCCATGTCCTTTTTATACAGATAGCGGGATTTTTTTCTGATCATCCTTAATTACCTCTCAAATGCATTCTTGCCTATATTTTATTTATTACAATGGGTAATTCACAATAAAGGAACATTTTGGACAAAAATCGTTTTGTGTTAACTCTTTATTCCCTTGATAAAGAAAGGCAGTCATGCGGCCTGTTTTTGTGATCAAGATTTGGGGACGTTTTGACCAAGAGTTGGGGACGTTTTGACCAAGAGTTGGGGACGTTTTGACGTTTTGACCAAGTGATGGGGACGTTTTGGCCAAAACATGTCCTAATTTTCTGCGGGTTTTATCAAGTTAGGGACAGGGTTATACTTATGGTAACTGACGAAAAATGACGAAAATATGACAACAATCAAAACACTTGAGGGTTTGGGGGTAAATATAGTTAAAATAGGTAATAGTTAGTGAAAAATATTTGGGGACGTTTTGACCAAAGGTTGGGGACGTTTTGACCAAAATTTGGGGACGTTTTGGTGGGGACGTTTTGGTTTGGGGATGTTTTGACCAGCACCCATTTTCGTTGCAAAATGTGTTAGTGATTTCTTTTCAACCTACTCACAATTGTTTACAATTGGCTGTAACATAAGTGCAAGCCCTACTTCGGAACTAACTCAAGCTTTTAGAATCTTTTCCAAACGAGTTGGAAAAGTACTAGAGTGCAAAAGCACGAAAAAGATCGAAAAAAGGGTCGAGCGAGACCAGCGCTCGAAATTACAGGTACTCTCTCTGCACACCTCTTGCGTTTACCGAGCGCATGCGCAACAACCGTGACGTCAATTCCTTTTATTTCCGCCATTGTACATGGTCGGAAATTTTTGTGACTCGTGCTAATTATGCTGTTTATTCTTCGTGAACAACTTTTTCTACATTCTTAGTGTGCAAATGGATTGTATCCTTTTGTCAAGCTACCAAATTATTGTTAATTGATGTTATTTTGTATTATTATTGCTTGTTTCTTCACACTTTATCTTGTTTTTCCCCCACGTGTGAACACGACCTTCGTGCTGTTTTCCGTCGGTGGGAAGCTTGATTACTTTGATATAATGCCAAAGACTATTCCTTGTACCTCTTGCTTGCAAGTGAAGCATGTGGACGACTCTCATTCCACATGTGTCACTTGCAACAATTGCACTCAGGCCCAATCAAGTGGTATTTGTGGGGTTTGGTCCTCTAAATTCTGGGCTTCTGTTAACAAGGTGGTTCTGTCCAGAGCTAGAACCCCTCGTTCTCGGGGTAAGGGTAGCCGTGCCGTAGCAGACATTTCTGCTGGTGCACGTGGTGACTCTGTCACACAGGATTCTGATCTGCCTTCTGTGGCGAGTTCCTCTGCAACTGTTGACGGTGTTAGTTCAGTGATACCTGACGAGAAGACCGTGGTCTCTTTGTCTTCTGATGTCACTATTGAGGCGTCTGTTTTCGTTGAGAGCTTTTCCGCGGTCAGCTCGGTGACCCTCTCCGATCTGCCTCCTACACCGTCGATTGTTGTTGAGGAAGTTGCTACTCCAGGTCCTATTCTGTCTGATGGTGGCTCTTCCATCTCCTCTGGGGATGGTCTACAGTCTCGGGGGACCGAGGCTGTATCTGCTGGTGTGTCTGTGTGTTCTCAGCCTCCCCCAGCCTCGCGGCGGGGCTGTGCGAGTTTGCTGTCTGCTCCGTCTCATCTGGCTAGGTTTGCTCCTAGTCGGTTGAGCCGGCCGGTCGCTTCGGCAGCGATTCCTCGTCCCTCGAGTGAATCGTTTATTGTTCCACCTTCCTCTGCTAGTGTGCCGCCTAGCGGGATGGTGTTGGGACGTTGGCATCCAGGGCCTGCTGTTCGGCAGCGGTTAGTGACAGACCCTGTTAGCTGTCACTCTCGGAACCTTCCTCCGGTGATTCCTCACTGTGTTCTGAGTCTGGGTGTCGATCGATGCTTGCCGTCGGTCTCAGAGGATAGGCAGTTGGGGCCGTCTGCTGCGCAGAGGCCAATGACAGGTTCCTGTCATTCTTGGGACAATCCTCCGGTGTCTTCTCACCGTGTCCTAGGTCCAGCTACCGATCGACGTGCGCCGTCGGTCTCTTTAGAGGATTTGCGGGCAGGACCTTCTGTTTCGCAGAGGTCAGTGATGGCCCCTGGGCGTCACAATCGGGACTATCCTCCGGTGTCTTCTCACCGTGTCCCTATTCAGTCTGCCGATCGACGTTCGACGTCGGTCTCTTCTGAGGATTTGGGTTATTCTACCAGAAGGGTCCATTGGGAGGACACTCCGTCGGGCGATACTGCTGCGACGGATTCTCAGAGTGACCTGCGCCAGGCCGTTTTGGCGCTCACCCGGTTACTTTCTGGCAACCCTCAAGTTGGCCTCCCTGTGCCTCCTGAGGCACAACCTCCTTTGGTCGGTCGCCGAGATATCTCGCCTGGCCCCTTGGATACTGCACAGTATTCACAGGAGGTTTCTGCTGGTCAGCCCGAGTTGGGATACGTCTCCTCTGCTACGGAGGATGACGAGTATCTTGAAGGTGATGGGCCCCCTCGTCAGTCTTGGGGCAGGCTTTGGATTTCGTCTTTGGCTTATTGCCGGACGTTCAACTTCCGACCAGCCTTCTGTGACCGTCCGGCCGCGGTCCACTGTGGAGCGCCGTAACCCTGTTGAGCCTTCTAGCTCCGGGGCTTTACGTCCTCTGCAATCGGCTCAGGTTGTTGAGTCCTTCCAGGGCTTAGACGCCAAAATGCGTTCTAAGGCCCTCAAGAGTTCCTTCTTTTCTAGAGCTGATGCCTTTCTGCCTCCATCGCGGTTTCGTGTTTACGATTCCGTCTCTCCACCACTGATCCAAGGGATGACTACTGTGGATGAGGATTCTTCTTCCCTCGGGTTGACTAAGCCTAAGTCGGCAGTTCTCCCGATGTCGGTAGTTGAGTCTATGGAGGGCCTGTCCCGAGAGATGCTGGGTATGTTATCTCTCGCGGACCATGTCGTCGCTGCTCTGGCTGAATATTTTCCACCAGGGGAGTTTGATGACGCTCAGGCGCCTTTTCGCGTTTTGTCACAGGCTCTTATGAACTTGACACACGCTCACGCCTGTAACACGGCTAATTTGGAGCTGGCACGCCGGGATGCGGTGTTGGATTCTTTACTATCCCTTCCTTCTGAGCAACGTGCTGTTCTGAGGTCTGCCTCTTTGGTGGGACCTCAGTTGTTCCATGGTTCCGTGGAAGCTGTTCGTGGCGAAGTTCTTCGTCATTCGAAGGACCAGCTTTTGCTGCGACAGCTTGACCAACCTGCTGCTGCGGGTGGGGGTCGTTCCAGGCCCGCCAAGCGTGCTGCTGCGTCTGCCTCGTCGGCGACGTCGGCTACGCCTTCGACTCCGTCTGCTCCTGCTCATAAGAAGCGCTGACGTGGCCAGGCTCGCTGGCAGCCTCAGGCTGGAAAGTCTCAGGACTCTGTCACTTCCCGAAGTGGTTTCTCCTCTCGGGGGCCTCGTCGAGGCCGCAAGTGAAGGTTCTCACCTCGATTCGCCTCCAGTCGGGGGAAGGCTGTCGCTGTTTTACGACCGTTGGACAGAGATAACGTCGGACTCCTGGGTCCTCGACGTCATTCAATCCGGTCTGCGACTGTCCTTCCATCGGCACCCCAGTTTATCTCGGGTGCCCCTTCCGACTCAGGTCCCTTCCGATTCTCTGCGTCGGGACCTTCTGGTGCAGGAACACCCTTTCACCGGGGTTTTACTCGAGACTTTTCTTGGTGCCGAAGAAAAACAGCCAATATCGTCCTGTCAACGATCTGAGTACCCTGAACGAGTATATAATAGCTCCTCGTTTCAGTATGGAGACTTTCCGGTCGGTTCGACGTTCAGTTCATCAGGGCGATTTGCGGCCAGTATCGACCTGAAGGATGCCTACTTCCATGTACCCATTCATCTGGCGTCACGGAAATACCTTCGGTTCTCGTTTCGGGATCGAGTTTTTCAATTCAAAGCTCTCCCGTTCGGTTTGAACCTGGCTCCTTGGGCCTTCACCCGACTGATGTCACATGTGCTTGCTTTCCACCGCACTCAGTCGGCAGCGACTTCGTCAGCCTACCTAGACGACATCCTCCAACGGCACCACGATGCTGCTGTTCTGGAGTTCGATGTCCGGCAGTTTCTTTGCCTGCTAGAGTCGCTGGGTTTCAGAGTCAATCGCGAGAAGTCGGATCTTCTTCCTTCCTTCACAATGTAGTGTCGGTCCCCCAGGCTCGGGCGTCGATTTTTTTCCGCCTTGACTCGGGACCTGCTTCAATCTTCCTCGGTCTCGGCCAGGATTTTCCTTCGGATGCTGGGCCTTTGCGGTTCGGTGACTGATCTCATTCCGCTCGGTCGCTTGTTTGTCCGACCTCTCCAACACTTCCTGTTGGATCATTGTCGTCCGAATGTAGATCCGCTGGACCTGGAACTCACTATTCCTCGGTCTCTGCTTTGTCACCTCCGCCCTTGGGCAGATATTCCCTGGCTGACACAGGATGTTCCGTTGGATCTTCCTTTGGCCGATCGCATCCTTACTGCAGATGCCAGCGATCGGGGCTGGGGTGCGACGTTGGATCCTCTCGGTCTGTCTACTCACGGAGAGTGGGACAGCGAGCAGGTGGGCCTTCATATCAACCAGAAGGAGCTCCTTGCTCTTCTGTTGAGTTTTCGGCTTTGGATCCCTCATCTGTCGGACCATATTGTCCTACTTCTTGCGGACAATTCGACAGTAGTGGCCTACATACGGAATCAAGGAGGCACACATTCGATTCCCATGTATCGGCTGTCTCGGGATCTTCTTCTGTAGGCGCGGGATGTGAACGCTCGGGTGTCCATTCGACACATTCCCGGGCGTCTCAACGTCCTAGCAGACTCCCTGTCCCGACGCGACAGTGTCCTTCCAACCGAATGGATGCTTCATCGGTCGGTGTTTCAGGCGATTTGCGAGCAGTGGGGCCGTCCTCAGGTCGACCTTTTTGCTACTCGCTGAAATCATCAGGTAGAGACCTTTGTCTCCCCTTGTCCAGATCCTCTGGCATTTGCAGTAGACGCTCTGTCTCTGGACTGAACAGGTTGGATCGGCTATGCCTTTCCTCATGCACCGATTCTTCCTCAAGTATTAGCGAAGATTCGTGCTTGCAGTTGCAGGATCATTCTGATCACAGCCCTGTCTCCACAGAGGGTGTGGATCAATCTGCTGCGGCCTCTATTGGCCGATCGACCGATTCGTCTACCTCTACGTCGCGATCTTCTTTCACAGGGTCGTCCCAGGAAGTATCACAACAACCTGGCGAGCCTGTCCCTTCACGCCTGTCTTTTATCAGGTCCAGTCTCCGACGTAGAGGTTTTTCGAGACGATCAGTGGAGTGCATTTCTGCATCGCGGCGACATTCCACTGGCATGACTTATGCCGCCAAGTGGAAGGTTTTCTGCCGCTGGTGTGCAGAACACAATGTGAATTACCGTGATCCGTCAATCGCTCAAATTGCGGATTTTCTGGTTTTTCTTTTTGACTCCAAGGGCCTCCAGCCTATTACGATTAAGGGCTATCGGTCTATGCTGTCTGATACTTTCTCTTATGTGGGAAAGCGGTGCATCGGTCGTAATCCTTTTCTCTCCAAACTTATTCGGCACTTTTCTTTGAAGAGGCCTCGAGTTTTGCGTCTTACACCCAAGTGGAACTTGGCATGGGTGTTGCACTGTTTGGAGGGGGCGCCATTCGAGCCTTTATCTGAGACCGACATGCGTTTTCTCACCTATCAGTGAGCTTCATGCGCTATCTGTTGATTCTGCCTTCTTCCGAAATGAGGCTAACAGTGTCACCTTCACTACTGATTGCTTTTTTCTGGCTAAGAATCAACTTCCTGATTCGGTACCTCCTCCCATCTATATTTATTGGTGTTTAAGGTCACATATTTATGCACATTGGCTAATCATGACCGCAACCTCCTCCCATCTGCATTCGGGCTCTCCCTGCTGTAGATGGCCGGAGGCCTCTTCTTTGTCCTGTTCGTGCGATCAAGACTTACATTACTCGCACTCAGTTCATTAGGAGGGGTCGGAAGAGATTCTTTCTGTCTCTCATTCCTAAGAGGCAGTCTATCTCTTCCCATTCTATTTCCAGGTGGATCTGTCTTGCAATCAAGCTGGCTTATTCTCGCTTGTCTGCGTCGGATCTTGTTTCGAACCGGCTTAATGCTCATGAGGTTCGTGCCATTTCTACATCCTGGGCGTTCTCCAATTCTGTTTCGCTCCGGGATATTATGAATGCGGCTTACTGGGGGAATGCTTCTACCTTCTCCTCCTTTTATCTCCGCCACCTTCAGCAGCAATCTGAGGACCTTTATTCTTTAGGCCCTCTCGTTGCTGCTCAGGCTGTTGTGCATCCTCGTTAAAATTGTTTTTGTCGAGGTTGTGTTTCGCTCAGCCTTGTTCTTTTCAGGTGCCTTCTCTCTATCTTCATTACGGGTTTTCGTTATTGTTCTCTGCCACCCTGCTTTCGTTCTAGCTACTCTTGTTGGTTTTGGTTATGTGATTCACCTCCTCCTATTGTTCATTCAGCCAATTGTAAACAATTGTGAGTAGGTTGAAAAGAAATTAAAATTTTTTAGTAAATTTTGTTTCTTAACATACCTACCACAATTGTTTACCGGAGGCCCACCCTCTTTGGGGATATCTTTGATATCGATGCCTTCCCGCTAAATCACAAACTTCTCGTTGGCGGAAATACGGAATTGACGTCACGGTTGTTGCGCATGCGCTCGGTAAACGCAAGAGGTGTGCAGAGAGAGTGCCTGTAATTTCGAGCGCTGGTCTCGCTCGACCCTTTTTTCGATCTTTTTCGTGCTTTTGCACTCTAGTACTTTTCCAACTCGTTTGGAAAAGATTCTAAAAGCTTGAGTTAGTTCCGAAGTAGGGCTTGCACTTATGTTACAGCCAATTGTAAACAATTGTGGTAGGTATGTTAAGAAACAAAATTTACTAAAAAATTTTAATTTCAATATGCCATATGTGTCCGTTAATTCCACTTTCAAAGTTGATCTTGAGTATGGCATTGACCCTTTACCCAACGTAACTGCAGAACCATAGAGTGCTATTCACAAACTTCGCCATTCAATTTTTATTATTATTTTCAGTGTTTGTAACAAAATCATAGCTTATGACTCCTCATTGAGCTCTTTCGCATGAGGGATCATCAGCTATTTATTTTTTTTAATGTTTTTTTCATTTTTGACACAAAAGTTTATTTATAAGTGTCATCTGTTAGGTAGAGTGTTAACTGACATTTTACACCCCACATCATCTCACTATAAACATTGCTGATGGCTAATATTGATCTATGTGGGATAAAACAAGTGTTTGTGCAACTCACTGTTCCACTGGTGGTACATAAGTAGTATAGCTCGCTCGATTCAGGGCCCAGTTACGGACCACAGTAGTCATGTCACGTGACCCAGTGAAGCTATGTTGTGTTGTCATGGTAACCCGGCCATCTTGTGACGTCGTCCCATAGTGATATGTGGTGATAGTGTGCATGCGCAGCACATGTTGTTATGGTGATACACGTTTTCATCGACCATTTTTTTATACTGGAGGCCGCCATCTTGGTTTCTATGGTAGCACGTGGTTGCTATGTTACCCAAAAGTCTACAATAGGACAGGCGTATGTTCGGAGGGTATGTTCGTGATTGAATAGGAGTAAATCTAATTACCACACGCAACCTGACAATTCCTCCAAATAACCAAAATCCACTTTTATTTACTACGGATTCTTCAAGAATCGTTTATAGGACCGCCATACCGTAGATTTTAATAATAGAACTTAGTGCTATAGTACCGGGGGGGGGGGGGGTATGTTCGATTGAACTAGAGTAGTTTTTCTGGCTCAGATTCCCCTATTCTGGTAGTCTTACCTCGAGTGACTCCACATACTATTTGAACGACTCGAATCCCATCGAGCAAATGAGCTATCCAGCAATTGCTTTATCGAGTGACTGCAGGATACCTTGGACCCGGCTCCTATTACTTATTTGGCCCAGCCTTCTAGGCCGCCATAGGACATACCTATCCCAAATTCCCCTTATAAGCTATCGAGCTGTTACTGAAAAATCACTGCTCGAACGACTCAAAGCCCATCGAGCAAAATGAGCTCTAGAGCAATTGCTCGATCGAGCGACTCCACATACTGCTCGAACGACTTGAATCCCACCGAGCAAATGAGCTACAGAGCAATTGCCCGATCGAGTGACTCGCACATACGACTCTTAGCCTCATTTCAGTATTTAAGGATACTTATGACCTGGTTCCGAAATGGCTCCTAGCTCCTATATGGCCCCTATACAACTCGTATACGGCTCCTATACAGGTAGTCACACCTCGCGTGACTTCACATACTGCTCGAACGACTGGAATCCCATCGAGCAAATGAGCTATCGAGCAACTGAAGAATCCGTAGTAAATAAAAATGGATTTTGGTGATTGGAGGGGGCTGTCAGGTTGTTTGTAGTAATTAGATTTACTCCTATTCAATCGAACATACACTCCGAACATACTCCTGTCCTATTGTAGGCCTTTGGATAAAATACCAACCGCGTGCTACAATAGAAACCAAGGTGGCGGCCTCCAGTATACAAAATGGATGACGGAAACATGTATCACCATAACAACACACGCTGCGCTTGTGCACTAACACCACATATCACTATGGGGATGACGTTGCAAGCTGGCCGCTCACGCGGGTTACCATAACAACACAACATGTCGTCACTGGGTCACTTGACATGACGTCACTTCCGGGGTCCCCCTATGGAAGTTCCCCCAACTGGGCCCTGAAACGTGCGAGCTATACAGCTCACATGGTGTTTTTCTGATTTACTTCATTAGGCGGCGTTTGTCGTGCCGTACATACAGACTATTTATCCGGTGGCATCATGGGGTGTTAGAGGTTGTGTGTCCCCTCCCCCAGTAATTTTGAAGAAATCATGAAGAGTCGGAAGAGCATTTGCTGATTGAAGTGATTGGTCGCATTGCCTTTTAACGTTCTATACAGGTAGAGGAAATTAGTTTACTTTACTTTGAACTTCCCAAGTCTGATATTTCATAAACAAAATTAAATGTGCACGAGTTAAGCATCAAAATAAAGGCTGTGATGTACAGAACATGACACAAAGTATGCATTCAACTCACAGAGTTGACGCCAGGCATCAATGGTTTCTTAAAGTCAGCTACCGGTACTGCATTCGTACCGAAACTGAAAATCACAGAAGATTTCACGAGGAATGGCTGAAGTTTGAAGTGATAAAATATTCCATCTACATTATCAACACGGGCCTTCGTTGGGATTATAGTTGGAAACCTCAAGACTTCTTGGAAATTTATTTGTGTGAGAGTCGTGAAGTTAATTGTTATTCAATTATCACGTACTGTTACTGACGTAGTCCACCTCATGCCCGGTGCACACAAGACCATCACCAAAGAACGTCAATGTTGTCTGTTTGCTGAACATGGCCCCACGACCACCCAAGCTCTTTCATGTCCTTCTCTACTGCTCTTCGCCAAGTTTCTTTCGGCATGTCTCGCTTCCGTCTGCTGCTGGCTCCACCTCATTGCAACTCTTGGGGTTGATTTAGGGTCCTTTTTGCTTGTGTCCAATCCAACGCCATCGTTTACGCTTGATTTCAGTGGGGAGTGGCTTGGTGTTTGTTCTCTGATAGAGTTCCTTATTCGTGATGGTGGTTGGCCAGAAGAGCCACACTATCCTCCTCAAGCATCTGGGTTGGAACATTTCCAGCTTGTGACTGATGTACTTTGCCACTTTCTCTGTCCCCACTCCATACAAACGGACTCCAAGTACATTGCTGTTGAAAATTTTCAGTTTAGTGTTGGTGCTGATCTTGGGAGATTTCCAAATGTCCTTTAATGCAGCAAAGGCCCCCCTGACTTTGGTTAGGAAGTTACATACACCAGACTCTGAATCTTCATCAGTGATGATCTTGCTTCCGAAGTATCGGAATTCCAGAACTTCCTCGATGTTTTTTTTTTCTCCGATGGTAACTGGTTGTTGTAATTGGGTGTTGACCTTCTTGAACTTTGTCTTATCGGTATTGATGTTTAAGCCAATCTGTTTGTCCGTTGATGCCAGCTTCTGTGTTTTTCCTTTAATGTCTCGGTGGCAATGTGAGAGAAGGGCAAGGTCATCTGCAAAATCAAGGTCTTCTAGTTTTTCAGTAAGGTCCATGCAAGTCAGCTCTTGCTATTCTTTGTTGTTTCCTTCACCAACCAGCCTATATATATATACATATCTTTATTCTGCAGTATACTAGTACATTAACAACAACATAACATTACAATCTACAAGAACATAACCTAGTATACAGCATGGAAATGGCATAGCCTGAAAGGCTGTCTTCCTGCCATTCCCATAAAAAATATATTAACTCGGTTTGGCATCAGTGTAATGACAATTCTTTTCAAAGTCAGGAATATTTGATTATTTGTCTATGAATCATGCGCCTAGATGGGATCAATAGGTCAAATGCTGGGAGGAGGATGAGATACCAAAGGGTTTTGATGGCTAATACAATCGGGACAGGCTGTGTTGTCGCACTTGAAGTTTGGGCTGGAATAAGTACTTAAAACTTTATGCGTTAATGATTTTTTGAACTTAGGTCTACTATATTGCTATATTAGCTGGTCTATACTATTCCAAATTCTTGGGAAGGAATGGAACGGCAATTCTGTGGAAAATTGAGTTCTTGGTTAGTGTGTTTCTATTTTACCAGTTTACCTTGTATTCATCCCTGAAGGGTTTCTGTAGACCTGAGGTGTTATCGAATGACATAGGACGTTTTTTGTTCATCCAGTCATGCATAAAGAGGGAGACGTGAAGGCTGTAGAGATCTTTAAATTTCAGAATGCCACAATTTCTGAAAAGAGGGTCTGTGTGCGAGTTATATGCTTTCCTAGTTATAATTCGGACGACTCTTTTTTGCAGCTTGAAAATTCTGCAGGTGCAGGTCGAATGACCCCAAAACCTGAATGTTTAAATTTCATATTTTCGTCTATATGCACACCGAGGAACTTTAGAGCGGCTCGATTTTGTTCGTTCCCAATGGCCTCAATATTTGTATTATTCAGAGATAATTTAACGTTTTTTGCCCTATACAAATCATTTTGTGGGTGAAGAAGCATATATTTAGTTTTAATGGGGTTGAGGGCTAATTTGTTGGCAGAACACCAGTGATTTATTTTGTCTAATTCGGAATTTATACAAAATGTAAGTGTATCAGGGTTGTTGCCTGATCTATATGCCGTTGAATCATCGGCAAAGGAAAGTAGATTGAGCACAGTGGAGTTGCTAATATCGTTAATGTACAACAAGAATAGAATAGGACCAGGAATAGACCCTTGAGGTACACCGGTGTTTATGGTTAAGGTTTCTGAGACAATATTCGAGAACGAGATAAATTGGCTTCGGTCGGTTAAATAATTTTGAAACCACTGGTGGGTTATACCTCTAATACCATAGTATTCAAGTTTCTGGGGTAAGATTGAGTGGTCAATGCTGTCGAATGCTTTCGACAAGTCTAAGAATATAGAAAGGGTGCAGTTCTTTGTTGGTTTATCATTTTCAATTACCACGCTATTCAGTAAGTGCAATATGGGGTGGACAGTCGAATACTTTGTTCTAAAGCCAAACTGGTACTTGTATAAGATGTTACTTTTATCAATAAACTCCACTAGTTTTGTACATTAATTTCTCAAGTACTTTTGAAAACGTGGGTAGGATACTGATAGGGCGATAGTTGTTAAAAATTTGAGGATCACCAGACTTGACGATTGGTTTGGCTATTTTCATTTTGAATGGCACGTAACCAGATGAGAATGAAGTATTAATGATGTGTGTTAATGGACTGGCAACTTCATAAGCGGCTGCTTTCCGGAGTTTAGTGGACAGTTCGCCCTGATCCCTTGTTGGTTTCGAGGACAACTTAGAAATGTTATGACTAACTTCCTGGGTGTTTGTTGGAGTCAGAAATAATGAGTTTCCGTTACTTTGCTTCATGTAGTGTGAAAAATGGATATTCGTATCGGGCACTTGTTCACCAACTGATTTTCTAATGTTTGCGAAGAATGTATTGAATTTATCTACAATGATTTTGGAATCCGTTACAGGGGTCTTACCATCAAAAAAAGTATCGGGCGATTCAATTTTTCGGTCTGATTTATTAATTGCTTTACATAGGATTTCCCACGACTTTTTAAGGTTCTATTTATTTTCCAGTAAAATATTATGATAATAATCTGATTTGCTTGCCCTTTTGATCCGATTGAAGATTTGACAGTACTGTTTGTAGGTTGTATTATTTTGAGCTGTTGAAGATTTTAGATTTTTGGAGTACAATTTTTGTTTCTGTAGAGAAGATTGTAATAGTCCAGCTGTCATCCAGGGCGAGCGTTTAATATATTTCGAGGGAACTGATGCTGCTTTTAATGGGAAAGCTTCATTGAATGCTTTATAGAATAATAAATAAATAATTCCAAAAACATTGCTCGGAGGAATCGTTACAAAAGATATGGTCTATAAGAGTTGCTGAAGTATCGGTAACTCTCGTTGGTTTTGTGACAAGGGGCATGAAACCTGAGCTGAACAAAGAGTCGATAAAAAGTTCAGTTTTATTATGATTTGTGAAGCTGAGCAGGTCAAGGTTGAAGTCGCCCATAAGGTAGGCTCTTCTGTTTTCGATGTTGATTTTATTCAATAGATCGGACATTGTGGGCAGAAAAAGGTCAAGATCAGCCTTTGGTGCAGTGTTGGGCCTGTTGATAATCCCGATTATGCATTTCTTTTTAGAGGTAGTTTCAATGAAATGGGATTCAAATACGTGTGGTATAAAGATTGACAGATCACTATATGGGTCAATTGGTAGAAGGAACAACAGTCAACTCAATTTTGAGTGTTGGGTCGGAAATGGGAAGTCTTGTATTCACTTTTACTGTTTCGACAGAGCACTTTGGTTTCTGTCACCAGTTACGTTTGGAATTGACTGGGTTTATCTGAATTAACAATGTGATAAATTGGCTTGGGTGAGATACGAGATAATTAATTGGATATTAGGAAACAAGTGAATAGTGTTCCAAAATCAGGCGAGTATTGAATTGTTTATGAGTGTCCGATGAGTTTGTGGGTGAGCAAACCAATCGAGTGTTAGGAGGACGGGGGTGGGGGCTTGTCGACTAGCTTGATAAATCTACTTGATAAATGCTCACGTTGAATACATATGGAGGATAAGCCTGAGGTCCATTGCAATGTGTTTGCTATTCAAGTCAATCGTAGTGAAGAACGAACTCGGGGTGTGGGGGGGGGGGGGGCACAAGAGGTACAACCGATAGGACGCTAAGCCGGTTGTTTGGGGAGCTCACTTTGTAATTTTTATCTAATTTACAAATGCTCAGAAGGAATACCATAAATAAATATTACATATTATACATTCGAAGGGAGTGTACAATACGAATACGTAATGATATGGATACGTTTAATTAAAAACTGGTTGACAATAATTAATCCAAAAATAACATTGCTACGAGGTCACAAACAAAAACATACAAACATATTCACACATTCGGGCATAAGTGCATACAGTCTCGTTATGAACCGACCCACAAGGATATGTGCTTGACCAATATATAGGATTCAAACGAGCGACATGTTATGTGCGTAGTAGCACGTTCCGGGGTAGTCGGAAATTAGGATGGGGCAGATTCTAATTCCTTTTTGAGTAAAATACCTAGACTGTCCGACGTTTGTGTGTTGTCCTATATGTTCGGTTTTAGCATGATTGGGGCTGCGTGTGAATCACGGAAAGTGGGAGTACGGGGCGGGGGGGGGGGGGGGAGGTACTTGAATGAATTCACACACATGCAAACACACCAGTGAAGTGCATTCATGGGAATACATAATTGTAGCTGTGCGGTAATAATAATCGTTTGCTTGCACATGCCCGAGGTTGTTTAATAAGATTGGGTTGGTGATGCTTAGGAATCACTGGTGCCTAACGGCGCATATATTTGAGTACACACACGTGCCTGTGCGTCCTGGAACACACTCGCACGTAAATGCATTCACATTGATGCAAGCTTATGCTGTATAAATACTGTGTTGCCACACATGTCTGTGCCTCTGTATTAAGGGTTAGTGTTGGGTTTGGGGCGGGGCGGGGTGGCTATAGTTTTGTTAGCGTGCTATAATATGTACACGTGAGCATTCAAAAGTGTCCACGAAAGATCAGCCAAGGGTATCGAATAAATTCAAGTGTCTCTTTTAAATTGATAAAATGATCATCAATTGACCCCTTGAAGATTTTTGTAGTGAACCTGGAGTCGATCGTATATGGTAATATCGTCTTGATACCGATTCACATTTTAAGGAAATACATTCTTTCCAAATTATGTGGGTCCAGTATGCACGTACTGCAAGCGACTCGCAGTGTGACCGTATAAACACAGTCACACTGCGAATCGATTGCAATGCGTGCAAGACTCTCTCTATATTTATAAGTGGGAAATCTGGATCAGGTGATGAACGGAAGCAAACATTTTCGCGTCTGGTTAGAACGGGATACATTTGTGCAGACTCCGCACATGAACAAAAGGTGTATTTGTTGGGGATGCTTCCTGAAATAAAGGGGTATGATCTGAATATGTTTTAAAATGTACAAGATGAGCTCTATATTTATAAGCGGTTGATAGTGGAAAATCTGGATCAGGCGAGAAACGGAAGCAGACAAAGATTTTCGCGTCCGGTCACAACGGGTTGCATATACACAGACCCATACACAAATATATGTACATAATCATACCAATACCCGATCCTAACTGGTGACATGTAATGTATGTTCTAAATCCTCTCTAAGCATGCAAATATGTTTACGTCCGGATAGAAGTATGTATAGGCCAGATATTTACACACCGCAATAGAATATCTGACGTAACCATGCCGCTACATGATCCTGGTTGGTGACATGTGAAGTTTATACTAAACGACCTCTAGGGCGTTTGAACTGATTGGGGTTGGGGTCGGGTGGAGGCGAGGGGGGCTGTCAGATGTTTTCCTATGCACATAGAGAATAGAAAAGGCGACAACAGGCGTCCTTGTTTCACATCTGTGCGTAAGGAGAGCTCCTCTGACAGGCTGGCTCCACATATGACTTTTACATTGACGGCGGTGCACAACATCTTTATGGTGGATATCAGCTTTTCTGGGAATGGTGCATAATTCTTCATAGGGCAGGTCGGTTGATGCTGTCAAATGCTTTGGCAAAGCCAATGAGGTTGGCGAAGACTGTTCAATTCCATTCAATGCTTTGCGCCATGATTTGTCTAAGTGCAAAGATGTGGTCAGCACAAGATCTCCCCTTCCGGAATCCGGTTTATTCCTTCCTAAGTAGAGGATCGACAGTTACTGCCAGGCGGTTGAGGATGACAAGGCTCAGGACTTTGAAGCCTTTTGATAACAACATAATCACTCTCCGGTTGTTGCAGTTGGTGAGGCCACCTTTCTTGAGAAGCCTCACAATCAAACCGATATTCTAGGGTTGGCGTGCCTCTCCTGACTCCCAAATGAATTGTTGTATCTCTGTGAGTACCGTTGATGTTAACACTTCTTTGGCTTTCAGCATCTCAGCGTGCATTCTGTTAGTTCCTGGCGCCTTCCTATTCTCGAGGGACTTTATGTCTTTCCTGGCTTTCTCTGTATTTGGCGGATCGGTGTTGATATCCACTGCAAATGGTTCTGGAGTAATTGTGGATTCTACTTCCGGATCGTCTTTCTCAAAGTGTTCCTTCCTGAATGAATGGATATCCTTTTCTTTAGAAATGGAGTTACCTTGATGGTTTTTAACTGGTAAGTCCATTGATTGGAATTTGTTTGTGAGTGTCTTGGTGATCCTATATAATGCTCCAATATCCTGCTTTGGGGCTATTGTTTTTGCTTCTTCTGCCATTCTCTAGATGAAGCCTTCTTGTCTCTTCTAGAACCTCTTTTAACTTCCTTGTCAAGTGTTGCATACATTAATTTCAGCTGTGTCTTGATTCTTTCCGATTTTGCAGCAAGCAGTTTCTTTATCTTTCTTTCGTCGATCTTCTTCCATGTATCCCGTGACATCCACTCATCAATCATTCTCCATTTTGCCCCACGGACTTTATACCAAACCTCCAATATGGCTTCGTTGAAATGATGTAAGACTAATTCCTGTTGGTCTTGCAGTGATGCAAATCTGTTCCCGATGTCTTGAGTTGGGATCTTTCAGTTCACCAACATCCAGCGCTGGTTCTCTTTAATCTTCTTTTTACTTCTTAGTTTGAGCTTCAATTTCGCTGTGATAGGTCTGTGGTCACTGCCTACATCTACCCCTCGTTTCGCCGCTACATCCTGTGGACTTCCCCTCCATCTCTTGTTGATGACGATATGGTCGATTTGGTTCTGGGTTTAACCATCAGGAGAAGTCCATGTCAACTTGTGTATGTCCTTGCGCTTGAGGGCGTCGTGTGATGGTGTCTTTTCCACTGCTACTGAAGTTGATCGTAGAAGGCATCTTTCTCTCCTCGATGGTATTCTCTGTTGGTGAATAGCACGCAATCACCGTGAGCTTTCCCAGGGCTTAGTTGAACCTTGCTTTGATGACCTTCTCCTTGAGGGGTTTTCACTCTATTAAGCTTCTATGGACGGCTTTGGTTGTGAGAATTGCAACTCCTCTACTGTGATGATCGTCCGCTCTTCGCGAGTAGAGTATGTGATGTCAGATGCTAGTTGCCTTGATCCATTTCCAACCCATCTTGTTTCAGTCACTGCAAGTAGCTCAGTGTTATAACCTTCCATTTCTTTTCCAACTTGAGCGAGTTCCTCTGTCTGGTAGAAGATCCGAACATTCCAACAGCCCACTCTACGGGCTGGTTGTTTTGGTCTGAGGATGTCCACTCTCGGGATGTCAGCGCCCGGTTGGGTTTTGCAACCATCCGCCCAAGGTCCAGTTTCCAGGATTGCTTCTATCCTACCAGCATCTTGTTCTTTGTTTAAGGTTTCTGTAGCAATGCCGTTTTTTACGTAGCTGTGGTGCTGGCCCAGTGCACAACCCTCCTCCTGTGACATCCTGGGCTTGGGACCAGGCAATGGTGGAGTTATCACGAATCATAAGTCCTCTAAATAGGCAACATGGGTTTAAACGATTAGCTGGATTTGACTATGTATCCATGTTGCGGTCACCATTGGCTATTGTACAGAAATATGTGACCTTAAGCGGTAACAAATAAATAAATGAGCCCCACCCACAGCTCAAGTTGGGTAGATCTTCGTTGTACGACTGACTACCTTTGTGACATAAGTCCAAATATAAAATCTAGTCCTTTTAGAAAGTATATTATTACTGTCAGGAGAAAATCAATATTTTAGAGTCCAGTCTGGACAAATTTGTCCTGAATGAAAAAAATTCTTAAAAGGTGTTATCCCCAAAACCCATTTTAATGACTCCCCTGGGTAAATTATAACAAGTAAATACAAAAAAAACTGTGTTTCTACATGCGTCTACATTGCACATAGACAATTCGGGGCACTGTTAATTGATCTTGGAAGGGGTTGATGATGTCCACGTCTTGATTTTTCAATTACCACTCCCCACCCCACTCTGGCAAAAAATTCCAACTAACAGTTCATAATTTCCAACAAGTGGGAAATTTCATTAGCACACCTCTCCCTCCCTGAGTCAAAAGTTTCCAACTATAGGTTCTAAGTTGTCGAATTCATGTTATACACTTCCCTTGACGGTAAATTATCCAAGTGAGGTTCTTGGTAGTCACAAATTCCAACTACAGTTCAATATTTAGGGGAATTTTTACAACTTTTTTGAAAAAATGTCTTAAGCTCCCTGTCTGAAATTTCCAACTTTTTTCTAATTTAGGGCTTCGAATTTCCAACTGTTGTAAATTTGACGCACCCCGCACCGCCCCACCGCCCCCCCCCCCGCCCGGATGTGGAATTAGAAGCTGAAATAGAAAACTCTCCATAAATTCAAAAACCTAGTTTTAACGACTTTGTTTCTTCGAGTTTGTATCTCGGGTCCTACAAGTGGAAACTAGAATACTTGTATCTGTCAGTGGAGACTGCAATTCAAGTTTCTGTCCGTGGAATCTCAAATTCTTCAAAACCCCAGTTTTTGCCACGACATATACACGTGCATGTGAAGTTGTGAATATGTTATTGTATAAGATATAAATTGAGTTTGCTCTATGAACATTTTTTTTTATAATTTGCAGCTCGAACACAAACCTGGTTTGATTGATGCAACAACAGCCGAAGAAGTGAAAGCTAGAACAATGAAAGATTTCGACGATAAGAAGAAATCTGTGGATTTTGTGCTCGCACTTATTACTCATCTGTTGACTTTCACTTTTATTTTGGTTATCTGGAGGTAAAGACTTCTCAACTGTAGTTTGGCACTAAATGTACACGG
Source organism: Pictodentalium vernedei (assembly GCA_031216915.1). NCBI lineage: Eukaryota > Metazoa > Mollusca > Scaphopoda > Dentaliida > Dentaliidae > Pictodentalium > Pictodentalium vernedei. The sequence goes on along the minus strand of CM062290.1, from coordinate 232,388,443 downwards.
ATAACACAACTGACGTTTGGTACTAAATGTACGCTGATGACACATTTTAGCAACCATTAATCCCAACACAACCGATTTCTAGGCCATCTTATTTAATAATTTGGAAAAGATTATAACTGATGAAAACTAAACACACAGCTTTGCACATCTATCTGATGGTGTGATAGAAAACGGAAACGCGTTGTCGAGTGAGGCTATCGACGGAATAGCCGATCGCCTCTGTTAAAATAATGTGCTTATTTTTGCAAAAGGTTTGCCGACACACTATTGACATCAAGTTAGCAAAGCGGACGAGTAAAACTTTATAGGATAAATTTTCACTGATCTTCTATTTGAAATGAAGGTACTACACACCAAGTCGAATATTGAAATGTTTAGTTCCTGTGTTTTTAGTTGAATTCCAGTCTATGTTTATTACTTAAAAAGGGTTATCATAACTCGTTTTAAGTAATAAACATAGATTGTGTGTGTGTGGGGAGGGGGGGGGGCTGTTTATTAACCTTTATTAACCTTCTTCACATTGATGTTGAAATATTAAAATTATCAACCTGTTATGAGCTCTGTCAAACAAGAATGAAGTGGCTGAATTTCCCGTTTCCTTATGGAGAAAAATGCTGCTTGAAATGTTGGTGTTTGAAATAAGGGTGAGTAGTAGGAGAGAGATGGGTCCGTCCAATTTTGTACGACCCGAGGGATCCCCATGTCCCAGTGACATGTCCCAGTGATGTCATATGGGGTTTGTCTTGGCAACCTAAGTGAGCGGCCATTCTGAAACGTCATCCCCATAATATTACGTGGTGTCAGAGAGCATGCGCAGCGCACATTGTTAGGGTGACTTTTCTTTCCGTTGTCCATTTTGTTTACTCTGGACCACCATGTTGGTTTCTGTGGTGGTACGCGACTGCTATGTAACTGAAAGTCCTCCAATAGGACAGGGTACGTTCTGCGGGTATGTTCAGAATAGAATCAGTAGTAGGTAGAACAGATCCAGGGTATGGCAGAAAAACAAGGATTCTGTAGATATCTGATCCAGTGAAGATACTCTTATACAATCGAACGCACCCTTTAGAAGCCTTCAGATATATTGAAGACCTCTTGCCCATTAGTAACAACTGTCATCAAAGATGGAGGCGGCATCGCCGATTCCGTTTCGGTGGTATTAGTTTGTTTTTCGTTGTTGGGTTTTTCTTTCTGGTGATTCTCGGTAATTGTCAGTGCCATATATCATTTCAATGATTTGTCGACGTTTTGGGTGATATTTGGGTAATCAGATTTACTCCAGACCAATGCCGCAAATAAAACAAAGTCGCTGAATACAATTTTTGCGAAACAATTTGTTTATTATATGACAATGAAGCTTCAGTACAAATGAGTGCGACAAATTCAGCCAACCAGAATTGAGCAGCGAACTGAAGCAGAATTAAGGAGTTATTTGTTGTGGTCATATAATTAATTATTAATTAATTATTTTCCGACCATAGACCAGCCACCCTACCCTTGCAATTTTTTCAACTATCAAATGGAGGCCCACTCCTTAAAATCCCCAAAGTTGGCTCTTGTCTACACATAAATGGGCTTAAACAGTGCAAATAGAAGCCAGTGATAATGTACTTTGTCAAACATCGCAATACAATATGCGCCCCTGTAAACTATTTGATATCTTATGGACTTTGCATAATTTTCGCGTTAGACCCTGTGGGTGCCACATGATAGGCTAACTGGCGAGTTTAATATTTTAAACAATGGACTCTTCCGGTTTTTAGACGACTTGATATACAATGAAGCATTTGCCTTCATTTCTTTCATTCAAATCAATTAAGATTTCTCGTATTAATTGGTCTGCAGCTTGAATTTCTCAAGGTTCAAACCAGATTTCAAACCAAAAATATTTCAACTTTTTTTTGTAGCTAATTTTAATAAAAGTAATAAGGGAGCAAACACTAAGGTAGCTACATGTTTTAACTCCTTACTCGGCATATCAAAATCATCAACGGGTTGAGAATCATCTGAGGTCCTTGGTCAAAGACAAAAAGATATCCAGGTCTAGCTGTTTGGTAACAGGCTAAGTAAAGTTCCTTCTTTGTCAGTTGAAAGCAGTCAAGACTCGTTTTCCCTGTGATATTTGGTGAAATTGAGTTGATATTTGTTGAAAACAAACAATTTGAAAAACACAGCAGGACATGTATTTTCCACTTCTCATCCACCTACCCACCCCGGCATTGTTCCCGAAATTTTTCAGGAGACACCCCTCTCTCCCCTCCTCTCCGACTACACAACAACAAGTTTTGAAAACATCGCGGGAGCAAGCAGGGTCGTAACTGTCTCCAAATATTTGTCAAACCATCACACGAATTTGACAAATGAATTTGCCATACCATTTTTATGTTCACGTGTGTTCCAGTGAGTTTTTCAGACAAAGACAATTTCAGACACTAATCACAGAGGTCTGCTACGATAATCGGCAGTGTCGTTTGCCATTGGTAATTTCTAAGGCTGGTCCAACTCATACATACACACCTGGAACTTAATTAGGCGCCCCTGATCTTTTTTTCATAGTGGTGTTAATAGAAACTGTCATTACTTTCATGCTCTCTTTAAAATGGCCAAAAGTGATTGTTTGCTGACAGAATGGTCTATTGGCAAATGAAGGACAAAACAATGATGGAAATATGCAGTATTTTAATGGCGCTAATTACCCACGTCTGTCACTGATGGTTGTTGATGGAAACATGTTTTTTCGACAAGTATGGAACGGTCCATGACGAAACAATGTCGGTAATTACTGACAAAAACAAATATAACTTGTGATCTCCTGAATACAATAGCAGTGTCTGGCGTCAGTAGCGAGTGTATCGACCACATGCCTGGATGACAGCCCGAACCCTCCTCCTGGTGCTACCGTGAGCCTTCTGATACGGTCCAGGGGCAACAGGTGCCACTCCTCGTGCATTGCACCTTCCAAATCGGACACATTCTGCACAGGCGGATCCCTTGCTTGCACGTGACGCCCAAGTAAGAACCAGATGTGTTCTGAGGGATTCAGATCCTGGCTATTGCAGGCCAAGGTGGTGTTGTAATAACGTTGTTCTGAAGGAATGCTCTCACAGCATGGGAACGATGTGGCCTTGCATTGTCGTCAATGAATACAGGGTGAGTAGCCAACTAGTTTTTGTCAAAATCAGGCACGACAACCGGATTGAAGATGTCTCGGATGTACTGATGACCATTGAGATTTCCACGCACATACATCATATCAAGTTTACAATCATGAGAGAGGCATCCCCAGGTCATTACTGATCCTCTACCAAAAGGAACAATGGGTTTAATGTTCCTGGGCACATAAGCAGCATTTCTATGCCGCTTCACTCTCATGCAACGACCATCTGTGACGAGAAGCAGGAACCTTCTCTCGTCTGACCAATGGACTCTCCGCCATGTCTAGAGATTCCAATGTTGTTGAGCCATCCATACACCACTCCAAACGTCGTCTTTGATGCTGATAAGACAGAACTGGACGCATGTTGACCCTTCTGGACCCCATACCAAGTTCTTTGAGACGGTTTCGGGCAGTCCTGTTGCACAAACACTTGTTGGGGATCCACAGTCGTTTCAAAACCCCACTTGAAGCAAGGGGTTCACGCCTATCGAGGCGTGCCAGACTCCGATCTTCCAGAGGAAAGGTTTTTCGGAGTTGTCCAGGCCTTGCTGATGTTTTCGGACATGTCTGCTGGTAACATAATGACTATAGCCAAGTTGCTTTGAATGTCATGCCTGTTGCATGCAAGCCAACGATTGCCAAAGTAGTGCCTTTGACAGTCTCCTCCTTATCATGTCAAAATTTACTGATAAAAGAAGTGGCCAAGTGTTTTGTTTTGTACCCAGAAATTGCATTGTGTTTTTGTGACGTTCGTGGATAGCATGCTTCACGTGGACGAGGGGATGTGTTCGGGTACGTTATCAACTAGAAACATCATGTTTCACTAGATGAAATGTACTGCAAGACATTGCAATCTTTAAAACATAATAATCAGTAACAGCAACTTCACTGTCATGAAACATTTCAGGGGGTGCTTAATTAAGTTTCAGGTGTATATATCACCAGACTAACAACGACCTTGGAGTGTTTTATGTGGAGGTCTTTGACATTCCATCTATTTGACAATAGTACACTACTCGCCTACTACCTCCTAGAATTTGGAGGCGGTGACCCTATCGCCCCGTCAGAATTTACGGCCACAGCAGCAAGATTATGTTAGTGCCGTTAGTTTTGGTGTGTTTTCAGGGGCGGCGCCGCCGTGTATGTGCTAGTCCCTAACCCTCATCGGGGAAACTTCCTTCTTTATTGTATGCTTGTCGGGGGTAACAACATAGCACCACCTCCCCACCCCCACACCGTCGGGAAAATTCTGGCGCCATCACTATATGTATTTAAATTCAAGAAATTGCAATTCCATTCAAAAATATTTCATTCTGAAATGCTTTGTAATTTTTTTTTTTTCAAATTCAGTGTTCTGCATATTTTGATACTCTTTGCATAACTACGTATTTTCATTTTTCAGTGTTCATATTTTTATTCCAGAGTTTTACTGTAAATTTAGATACTCATCATATAATTACGTATTTTTATTTTCCAGTGTTCACTTTTTTATTCCATTGTTTTACTCTTAATTTTGATACTCATTGCATCATTACGTTTATTTAATTTTTAGTGTTCACGTTTTTTCAGTGTTTTACTCGTAGTATAGTAGCGATGATTCGACCCTGATTACCCGAAGCTTCCCTGATACACCTGGTGTTAAATTTCCATAGGAATCAGGGCTTTGCTGATGCCATCTTTTCCGGTGCAAAATTTCGGAATATAAAGTATGCTATCGTATGTGTAGTGATATATGTTACTCAGGACACTGGGCATATAGAGTGGGTATGTGATGGAAAATTGACGGGGAAGTAGGGTTTTCTTAAAAGTGTTCCTCGCGAAACAGTTGACATTGCTATTGACGTCAGGATGCGCACGCGACATCATAGAACCGTTGACCATTGTTGTTGTCTACGGTACATTTCAACATTACGTTATTCGGGTCAGGGTGTTTCGGGCTTCTCGTACTGGACTGACATGGCAGTAGAGTACGGGCGGTATATTCCCTTGTTAGTCCTCAGTACGACAAATCGACCTGATGCTTAAAAAAACCTTTGGCTCGTGTAGGCAGTGTGTAATGCTAGGCCAACCGGAATTATGATGGGGATATTGCCTGGTAGTTTAGAACGGTTATATAGTAAGAGCGGTATATACCACTGTAGGTCCCATCTTAACCCTTGAAACTATTAACCTACCGATTGCTTTGTATAACTATAACCGTGGGGAACGACCGTCGATATCTGCTGTCCAGCAATGGTGTTCAACTGATGACTCGGAGACAAATTAAAGATGATAACAATTTAATATTGAATTTGGTATTCCAAATGTCTAATAGCGACAAACATTTAAGAACTGGTCTTGTTGGATATCCGAACAATATCACCGTAATAATAGCTCGTGGGATTTCCCAGTAAAATGAAGCAGAGTTATAGTTTGGATTTTTTTGTGTGGTTCCGGTGAGCCGTCATTTGGACGACAGGATTCCCGATCTGATGATTTGCATCGAGGGGAGATGCCGAAGAAGAACCGATGAGTATATGTAGTATTTAGTTTATAGTATTTAGTTGTGATAACATGTAGTTACATAGTCATTAGTTAACAATTTTAAGTGTATTAGTGAACCTGTGCTATTAGATGAACAGTTCTTATTATTGCGAGTTAGAAGCACCATTAGCAGAAATTGTAGATGACAAAGTATTCTAAAGGGTGAAATTTAGTATTAAAAGTAATTCCCCATAATGTGGTAGGCGCAACAGGATAAATACGCGCATGAGCGGTTGAGTAAAAGATTTCGTGAATTCTTATCAGTAGTCGTAGCTTCGACCTTTCTCTACGAATATAAATTTGGGAAACAATTTAATTTTAGATGATATTTTAGTACTTGTTGTCGGTGGGATTCAGTGACTAGTCACAAAACTCATTTCAATAGTGTTGAGATTATTTATTTAGGATTTGTTGGCTATTTGTAAATAAGAGTATAGAAGATTTATAAAAATAAATTGTTGGATTGTTGACAGTCTTTATCTTATCAATGAAGAAGCCCTGAGTACCCAAGAGTTGATGAAACCTCAGCCCCCGCCAAGAAATTAGCCTGTGTTATTTCATTACCGTTGAAAGCAATTGATTGAAGTGCGGCGCTATTCTGTGGCTTGTGAATAAGCAATTGCGATCTACAAGAATGAGCTAGTGAAAATCCCTCGTCCCCGATGAAAGAGTATCTTAGGTCCCCAGCAAAGTTGATCAATCCCAGCCTTGGCCCTCTGCTGACGAGCGCCCTCTGACAAATAAATATTCACTCTCTCCGAGACGTTGCCACGGCGGCGTTCCAGGGGATAGTAATCTCTATTTATCAGAAAGTGCTAACACCTGTATAGACACCTGATTGAGCGATTCACCGGTGGAAGTAACACGTGGTTCCTCTTAGCAGGCGGACCCTTTGGTCATATTACCCTGTGACTGATATTCGTAGTACGTAATGCTAGGTCAATCGGTATTGTGGTGTGGGTAATGATGCATGGTTGTCTAGTGCGGTAGTATGGTGTGTATGGTTTGTACCCTTGTAGGTGCCTGCAAACCCTTGGAAATATCGATACAGTTGCGGCGTTACACAGTCCTGTAATTGGAATAGGTAGTACCTAATGCTAGGCCAGGTGGTGATGTTGGCTGGGTGGGGGATGGGGGGCAATGCTTGATTGTCTTGTGTGGTGGTATAGTTTGGGCAGAATATACAGAGTTGTTTTAATGTTGGCTCTTAGTATTACTAATGCATCTAATGCTTTATATTGGATAAAGGATGTACGGTCTATACTCCTGGTGGTTCAATATTAGCCCTTCATACTATCAATCCATCTAAGGCGTTATACCGTGCTACAATTGCTACGGGTAGAGCGTAATGCTAGGCCATGCAGTGTTATGCTTGGTTGTCTGGTACAGTAGTATAAGATGTGCAGTCTGTACCCCTGTTGGTCTTCCGTTAGCCCTAATTAGCACTTCCAAGAGAACACATCTTCTTCAATTTTCTCTCATATACCCTTACTATATACCCAGGACCCTCAGCACAGATATATAACTATACATACGAATGAATTTTATAATATGCAGTACGTGCACCACAAGCCGGATGCTGTCTAAATGGTACCGAAATTCTGCACCATAAAAAGTTGCACCCGCAAAGCTCTGGTTCCGATGAGAATTTAACACTAGCTGCACTGGCAAAGCTCCGGATAATTAAGGTCGAGTCATCGCTACTATACTACTTTACTGTATTTTTTATATTTTTCAGTGTTCATTCATATCACAAAAAGTATGTGTTAGATATTCGACACGATAATCACTACGTTACACCTTACTTTGAGAGAATTGATGAGAGGAGAAAACAACAGGTAAGTTTTTGTGACACGCACAACTCTAATGGTATGCCCGCAACATGGGCATACCATCCCGTGGAGGACGTCGGGGTCTAAGTTCGATAACCAGAGATCGTTCACTATTGTCAAAAGAGACCAAGATGGGGGTTGGCACTTCATTTGGGATGTTTGTTGGTCTTCTGTGAGAAAATATGTGGCTTTGTTACATGTCTTACCTCTTTGGAAAACTCTTTGGAACACTATCTACTTCACCTGCGCCCCAAGTTTCTGAAAATTGTTAGTTCCCCTGTAAATAAGTCAAAGTGTCTATAGTGATTTTGTAGAAGGGTGCAGGGCTCCCATTCAGAATATCATTACTTCACCATGCTGATGTGCACATTCCAAAGTTTAATTGAGGTATAACATTTCCGCAGGGCCTCTTAAGGAACTGACAAACAAGTTCATTCTATAAATACTCTTCAATCGGAAAGCCCAGGGTGGGTGGGGAGGGGGGGGGGGGGGGTATGGCATCATCTTATTTGAGACATGGACATATCCAGATGTTTCACGATGTCCACACATGAAAAGCACAAACTTCTAAGATACACTGGCTATAAACGGTCGTTCTGTTCAGAATTTGACGAATGAGGTCTGACGCACACTCACCTGTTAATCCCTAATAGGAAGCTACACGACGTACACATTCTTTACATTTTCGTATGTCAAGAATCAATATCGCGTTGATAGTAGGTTTTAGTGGCTATCATCATATTTCAGCATAAATCTTCAATGGAAAGTGCGAACTTGCAAGTTGAAATCTACGTTATTTATTATCCCCGCATTTTCAATGCTAATGTGTTCAGGTAGCAACTCTAGATGTGCATGAAGGTTTCGGAATTTTGATTTGGCCCCAGGTGGTTCCAGTTGAACCACTTTTATCGTTAGAAAATCAGTTTTTATCGAAAGCTCTTAGGGTATTTAATTCGAAACGCTTAAACTATGCTAATGTGTTCAGGTAACATCTCTAGATGTGCATGAAGGTTTCGAAATTTTGATTTGGCCCCAGGTGGTTCCAGTGGAACCACTTTTATTGTTAGAAAATCAATTTTCATCGAAAGGCTCCTAGGGTATTTGATTCGAAGCGTTTAAACTATGCTAATGTGTTGAGGTAGCAACTCTAGATGTGCATGAAGATTTCGGAATTTTGATTTGGCCCTAGGTGGTTCCAGTGGAACCACTTTTATTGTTAGAAAATCAGTTTTCATCGAAAGGCTCCTAGGGTATTCAATTCGAAACGTTTAAACTATGCTAATGTGTTCAGGTAACATCTCCAGATGTGCATGAAGGTTTCGGAATTTTGATTTGGCCCCAAGTGGTTCCAGTGGAACCACTTTTATCATTAGAAAATCAGTTTTCATTGAAAGGCTCCTTGGGTATTTAATTCGAAATGTTTAAACTATGCTAATGTGTTTAGGTAACATCTCTAGATGTGCATGAAGGTTTAAAAAATTTTATTTGGCCCCAGGTGGTTCCAGTGGAACCACTTGTATGGTTAGAAAATCAGTTTTCATCGAAAGGCTCTTAGGGTATTTAATTCGAAACGTTTAAACTATGCTAATGTGTTCAGTTAACATCCCTAGATGTCCATGAAAGTTCCGGAATTTTGATTTGGCCCCATGTGGTTCCAGTGGAACTACTTTTATCGTTAGAAAATCAGTTTTCATCAAAAGGCTCCTAGGGTATTTAATTCGAAACGTTTAAACTATGCTAATGTGTTCAGGTAACATCTCTAGATGTGCATGAAGGTTTCGGAATTTTGATTTGGCCGCAGGTGGTTCCAGTGGAACCACTTTTATCATTAGAAAATCAGTTTTCATTGAAAGGCTCCTTGGGTATTTAATTCGAAATGTTTAAACTATGCTAATGTGTTTAGGTAACATCTCTAGATGTGCATGAAGGTTTAAAAAATTTTATTTGGCCCCAGGTGGTTCCAGTGGAACCACTTGTATGGTTAGAAAATCAGTTTTCATCGAAAGGCTCTTAGGGTATTTAATTCGAAACGTTTAAACTATGCTAATGTGTTCAGTTAACATCCCTAGATGTCCATGAAAGTTCCGGAATTTTGATTTGGCCCCATGTGGTTCCAGTGGAACTACTTTTATCGTTAGAAAATCAGTTTTCATCAAAAGGCTCCTAGGGTATTTAATTCGAAACGTTTAAACTATGCTAATGTGTTCAGGTAACATCTCTAGATGTGCATGAAGGTTTCGGAATTTTGATTTGGCCGCAGGTGGTTCCAGTGGAACCACTTTTATCGTTGGAAAATCAGTTTTCATCGAAAGGCTTCTAGGGTATTTAATTCGAAACGTTTAAACTATGCTAATGTGTTCAGGTAACATCTCTAGATGTGCATGAAGGTTTCGGAATTTTGATTTTGCCCCAGTGGTTCCAGTGGAACCACTTTTATCGTTACAAAATCAGTTTTCATCGAAAGGCTCCTAGGGTATTTAATTCGAAATGCTTAAACTATGCTAATGTGTTCAGGTAACATCTCTAGATGTGCATGAAGGTTTCAGAATTTTGATTTGGCCCCAGGTGGTTTCAGTGGAACCACTTTTATTGTTGGAAAATCAGTTTTCATTGAAAGGCTCCTAGGGTATTTAATTCGAAACGTTTAAACTATGCTAATGTGTTCAGGTAACATCTCTAGATTTGCATGAAGGTTTCGGAATTTTGATTTGGCCCCAGGTGGTTCCAGTGGAACCACTTTTATCTTTAGAAAATCAGTTTTCATCGAAAGGCTCCTAGGGTATTTAATTCGAAATGCTTAAACTATGCTAATGTGTTCAGGTAGCAACTCTAGATGTGCATGAAGGTTTCGGAATTTTGATTTGGCCCCAGGTGGTTCCTGTGGAACCACTTTTATCATTAGAAAATCAGTTTTCATCGACAGGCTCCTAGGGTATTTAATTCGAAATGCTTAAACTATGCTAATGTGTTCAGGTAACATCTCTAGATGTGCAGGAAGGTTTCGAAATTTTGATTTGTATCATTGAAATATCAGTTTTCATCGAAAGGCTCCTAGGGTATTTAATTCGAAATGTTTAAACTATGCTAATGTGTTCAGGTAGAAACTCTAGATGTGCATGAAGGTTTTAGAATTTTGATTTGGCCCCAGGTGGTTCCAGTGGAACCACTTTTATCGTTAGAAAATCAGTTTTCATCGAAAGGCTCCTAGGGTATTTAATTCAAAATGCGTAAACACATCGTTAGAAAATCAGTTTTCATCGAAAGGCTCCTAGGGTATTTAATTCAAAACGCTTAAACAATGCTAATGTGTTCAGGTAACTTCTCTAGATGTGCATGAAGGTTTCGGAATTTCGATTTGGCCCCATGTGGTTCCAGTGGAACCACTTTTATCTTTAGAAAATCAGTTTTCATCGAAAGGCTCCTTGGGTATTAATTCGAAACGTTAAAACGTTAAAACTAAGGTGTTGCTAAGAAAATGCGGGGATACACCATTGTGTGCTTTGCACACAAATAACTCGATCTAGTTAAAATGGGAATTTGGCTTGAAACATATTCTAGCCCAGCTTAAAATACATGCTGTCTTTCGTTCTGAGTTGGTATTCGAGGAGAGATCGGCTAAGGTTAATCCAATGGGAAGTATTTAGAAATTGAAAACAAAATTTAATAAATCTCCGAGATCATCTGTTCCAGCTCATTTCGAGGTCTGGGACTTTTTTTCCCCATAAAAATTTCCCAGTAGATTTTGTAAAGTGCGAACGACGGCGTGAAATCGCTTGCCATAAATATTTGTGAAAATGAATATTTCCTCGTCATCGCCTTTTTGCTCAAGTGTTATTCCAATGAGAAATGTTTTGAGAATTATAGAAACAGTGGGTTTTCCTGCTTTCATCTTACTCCGTTCGCTCTTTCGACATCCCTCAGATTACCAATTATCGCCTTTTTGCTCAGTGTTAATCCGATTGGAAAATTTTGAATAATTTTAAAGACGGTGTGTTTTTTTTATCTTGTATTTCGTCGAGTCGAAAAATATTCAAGACACAGCGAGGCTGAGTGAAAAAGAAGCGTGGTCGTTGCAAGGTAGAGGATATGCGATTTTGAACTCGTAGAGAGAGAGAGGAAAAATACGATTACGTATACTTACGATAGCAGAATGGATATCCTTTTCATAATAATACACGCTAAACATTGAGAAGCGGGGACTTGTTACCTGCGTCGCCATCGGCAGAGCAGGTCTAGTAACCGCTCGACTCCGTCCGTCAGTCCGTCCGTCCGTCAGTCAGTCCGTCCGTCCGTCGTCCGTCAGTCCGTCCGTCAGTCCGTCCGTCCGTCCGTCCGTCCGTCCGTCCGAAACACTTTTTCCGTCAAAGTTTTCTTGGCTTCTGTGAAAGGGAATGATTTTATATTTGGTCTGCTGCTTCATAATGATGAGTTGTATCGTGTAAGCAATTTTCAGATCTACCGTGCAGCCACTTCCTGTTTGCCGATACTTTGAAATTTTACTGTACCCACTGAACATTGAAATTTTCCGTCAAGGTTTTCTCGGCTTCTATGCAATGGATAGATTTTGTATTTGGTCTGCTGCTTCATAATGATGAGTTGTATCGTGTAAGTAATTTTCAGATCTGCCGTGCAGCCACTTCCTGTTTGCCGATACTTTGAAATTTTACTGTACCCACTGAACATTGAATTTTTCGTCAAACTTTTCTCGGCTTCTATGCAAGAGATTGATTTTATATTTGGTCTGCTGCTTCATAATGATAAGTTGTATCGTGTAAGCAATTTTCAGATCTGCCGTGCAGCCACTTCCTGTTTGCCGGTACTTTGAAATTTTACTGTACCCACTGAACATTGAAATTTTTCGTCAAACTTTTCTCGGCTTCTATGCAAGGGATTGATTTTATATTTCATCTGGAGCCCGATAATGATCAGTTGTATCGTGTATGCAATTTTCAGATCTGCCGTGCAGCCACGTCCTGTTTGCCGATTCAATTGCATGCAGCGACGCGGGTCCAGACCCGGTATTGGTCTTGGCTTGTTACAATTTAGGAGTAGTCGGCGTTAAAATACCTCATGTAAATTCAATGACACGTTTTAGACTTAATTGGTTAGAATTTTGTCGATTGAATATTTAGGACGAGTGAAGCATCAGAAATTAACCGATATTGTGACTGCAGGCAGTAAGCTTCAAAGTCAAGAATTTCATTAGAGCATACAGATTTACATTCAAACTTTATTTTTTGAACTTCGAATTTATCGAAAATAAAAAACTTCTCTACACTTAGATTACTTTTTGTAAATTGTTTTTTAAAAAATGTTAAATGTTTTTTTTTAGTTTATTTATGTTTCTTATGGCTTTTTATGTTTTTTGAACGATTTTTTTTTACGTTTTTCTCATCTTTTTTGAAATTTTTTTCAACAAAAATAATCAAATATTACTTTCATATGATTGAAACATTAACACGCTGTCGGATTTGACAACTGCAACATTTTCGGTTCGCCTGTGTACATTCTTCTCTAACTGCATCTTGGTCATATGTCAAGAATGGTGTTCTTGAGTTTCTCGCTCTGTTTGCTGACGTCGAAATCGAACATGGGATAAAGCTTCCAGTATTCGGCGGGTGTTCGATTGCTCACCAATTCGTTCAGTATTCGGATTGCTCATCAATTCATTCAGTATTCGGATTGCTCATCAATTCATCTGCGTGAAGATACATCGATCTGAAGCCTACGGCATCGCCGTACATCCTAGAAAAGTTATTCTTCTGAAACAAGGCATTGTAATCTATGGCCGAATATTTCGTGGAGTTGAGGAACACCTGCATGTTTCTCAAGCTGCAATGATGGAATAGAGGTGGATTTTTTTCTTGAGTTCTGATTCTGTTGGTCTGAAATCCCACTATGATGAAAAGTGGTCGTTCCGAAGATTTCACAGATAATCTCTAATGAAATCAAAAAATGTTCTTCCAAGGTATCCTGAACAAAAACGTTCTTCTAGGCATCGACGCTTGAACGAAGTGTTTAAATCTCGAAGCTGCACCCACGTTGTCGTCACTCACTTCAGAGCTGGTGTCTTTCACACACAGTTGATTGAGGCCTCTAGATTTTGAAAAATGGTCGGGATATTTCAAAGTTCCTAACATCGTGGTAGCTTGACCAGGATCAGACACGCTTTCTATCTCTTGACCTGAGAGTTTATACGATATACTGTTGGAGAGATGCATGATGACTTTATGCGCTGGAGTGACAACGTCACCTTTGGCGTAGTCGCCACCATCCTATTTCATCAAGCATCCTATCTGGAGTTAACTTTCACTGGGATGAAGAAAGCTCTTGCGTTTCAATATCGAGTCTTATCTGCCCCTCATTATTGAGTCTAGTTCCCACCACAGGTAAATAATTGTGTGCTTCATACACTTGTATACTTTCCTCCCTCATAATACCTTTTGTTATGTCTAATATGTTCCTTTTTTATTTCACTCTATTTTCTATTTTAATTATTTTTATTTTCTTATTTTAATTATATAGGTGTGTGGAGGAAACAAAAGTGTTCTCCTCTATTGCCTTTAAGACGTGTTTTTTTGCAATTCCAGTTGATAAAACTTTCCTGTGAACTCTTTGCCATCTGCTGCTTCTATCTTGTGAGTGATGGGAACGGTGTAGAACACTAGAACCACAATTAACATTTCTTCTTGGTCAGTAACCTTTTCCAAAATGTTTTTTTCTGCTTGTAAATCCTCACTCGATCATCCATGGCACATTTTGATTATTTCATTGTTGTTGTCATCTTCAACAGATAAAGATTCACGTAGACTTTGCTTTTGTGTCGCAGATTGCTTGTCTAAACAGGTGTCATATTGATGAAACTGTCATTCGTGTTGTTATAGTCATCGTCTAAAGCATCTAAGACATCTACGGATTTCTTAGTTGAGTTGGCCATGAAATAATTGCATTTTTCCTTCATAGCTCTATCCCATCGTTTGACCACACTCACCTTCTTTTCGTTTTCAGTAGAATATATGTCAACGTGCCGATGGACGTGAATGTGGTAAAATTATCGACCTTTGGCCACTCACAATTTTCTGGATTTTCGAGAAGGGGAAGTGAAGATGTTTTACAAAGGTGCAGTCACACTCATTCCTATTTTTTTTTCAATCCTCTCATCTATCCATATTTTGCAAACACGTCTATGACCATCAGTAGATATTCATGCATCTGTTGTGCCTTGACAAAAAATGCACGTCCACCAAATCGGCCGCCAACACCTGATCCAATCCTTTTACGAACACTCTTCTTTTTTGGAATATGTGCACTGTTGGCTTGTGCAGTACGTTTGCTAATGCATTAGAGAACTATTTGGTTTTTTTTTTTATTTTCCATCCCGAATTGAAGTTTCGTACCGTTTAGCTTCTGACTAACGAATGTTCGAATTTCTCTCTCAGCGAGGAATGTACTAGAATTTTTATGAATATATTCTAGTCACACTCGTCTTCTCAAGTCTTTGTGTCGGGATGCTTCGTGCAACAGAAGTCATGACCACAAGATATTCGATCCACTCTACTGATGGGTTTGCTCCATAATTTTGGCATCAGATCTTTTTTCAGTCTCTTGTTCAGTGCCGGATCTTGTGAACCGATCAGATGCATTTCAAAGAAACGATTATTGGCGAGTCTGTTGACTCCTCCTCTGCTCCCTTTAACGAATTGAGTTTTCATCGAACCAAACGTTTTACGCAATACATTTTTTTTTTGTTAATTTTATACTTTTTCATTATTTTTTTTATATATTTTATATCATTATTTTGTTTTAAATCTGTCACTGTTTCTGGATCTTTTTCCCCCCTAGAGTTTACGAAAAGATTTCATGTCTTCTGACCTACCTTTTCCTATCAGGTTATTTTTCATCTCCTTTTTATGAATCTTTGTTGAGAATGTAGCGATACTTTGATCGAAAATCCTTCCGACTCTCAGTGAAGCCCATATTGTGTTGCATAAGAAATTGATTTTCTCGTCAACCAACACGTTGATCTTTTCGTGTTTCTGGGCCTTCAGTGATAATTTTTACCCAGGAATTCTTCGATCGTGCTTAAGAATCCGAGAGTGACGCCTTCTATCACTGGCATGGCTAGAATGGTACTTATGGTCGACAGGAGGCCCATTCCAGCACCACCCAATCCCATAGATACGGTGATGAGAGACAGATCTAGTCCGCCAACCAATTAAGCCATTTGCACATACTTTTTCTTGCGGGAAAGATGTCTATCTCTTTTCATCGTCACAAATAATATTGAATTTTATTGATCTGATTGATGCGAAATGTGTTGCCTCTGTCCTTCAAAGGGGGTGCTATCGGTAGTAAAGTAGACGATAAGTTAGGATATAGATTATTTCTCATCTTAATTTTTTTTCTATTTATTTTAAAAATATATATTGCACACGAGTTATTTCTCTCTCCTTTTTTAAAAAAGTATTATAATAACATACTGAGAATGGGTACGTTTTTAAAAGACGAATTCGAACCTAATAACATACCTCAACCATCACTCAAGTTCCTTCCTCTCCTCAGATAGAGACGGTCTCTGTAGGGTAGGAATGCACTGCTACCCTTCGTTGGTCCTAGATAAAATACTTTACCATCCATTTCGATTCCATACACCGGTCCTCCTCTCTCCAAAAGCAGTGTGTTTCCATTATTTTCTGTGCACTCGAACTGAACAGTCCCAACAGAGCTCCTATACCCAAAGCCAGCAACGCGGTCTTAGCTGGCCAGTTCCACCAACAATCCTCAGAAACCACCTTTCCTTTTCAAATTCTATCTCATTTAAGCGGGGCTCAGTCTCATGGTCAATCTTCTTTGATTATTGCACTTTCTCTTTCCTGATGATTTGCATTTTGGTCCACGTGATTTTGTTGCAAACATTGCTCAGGTCTTGATGGCTTAATTTCAATTTCACTGCTCCACCTCAATTTTCTAATGCTCTGCGAAAGTTTATCTTTCTGTTTTTCAGATGTTTATGTTTTGTATTATACATCTCGTCATATTTGTTTAATTTCATTTTAATATTTAGTTTTATATATTTTTTTTTAACTTCCTATTATATATAAAAAATAAATTTATAAACATAAAAATTGTTCTTACAAAAAGACCAAAAAACGTCTATTAAAGGAAAAAATTTAGTTTTCACAAAATAATAAGAAGATTGGGAGAATGAATTGTTTAGGGGGAGGAAATGCTGGCTACGTTAAAAAGATGCGAGGAGATAATGCTAAATTTTGTACAGGATACAAAACAAAACCAAAGATTATGTATTTTTTTTTTTAATAAAATAAATATATACATCGGGGGGGGGGGGGGGCACCAAAAATTTGCAAGACGTGACGTGGGGATGGGTCGGTCTCTTGAGTGCTCCAAAAATGTGCATTTCCAACTTGTGCAATTGTTTTAATTTTTTAAAAATATATCAATATATCAGCTAATATATACCATCATTTGTGTTTCAAACCTTAAAGATGATGTTGTACATCACACTCTTAACATAAATACAACATCAGGAGGGTTTATATGTGAGAATATTGGGCTTAATCTGGGAAAATGCCACACGTTAGTAGGGAGTGGGTGTCTTGTTCGAATTGTAGAAAATGTGCAGACAATATTTTGGGAACAATTCAAATGAAAATTTTTTCCCGTATATGTACACCTGCTCTGGCCAAGCCTGATAATGAACAGCTTGTCATTTGTAGATTGGGGCCCACAGCAGCCCACAGAGGTTTAAATTGGTGGTACCAGTTTAAGAACATTATGAAAACCCCCTAAAGACAACTGTGCTTACTAAGTTTATAAGTTTATTTTGGATTTTAATGGGAGAGTGGGGGTGGGTGTCTGAGAACGGTAGTAGAAAATTTTCACGTAGTGGGTGGGTGGGTGTAAAAAGGAGCCGAATAAAAAATAGGACGTAACGTCTTGAAAATTTTTAGTGCCGCCCCCCCCCCCCCCCTCTCCCCTGTATACATAACAATTTTTTTAATTTCTCTTATTTGAAATCATATCATCACATGTTCACCCCGAAGATGTAACAACTCGCCATTTTGATCTGTCAATTTAGTGGTGATGCTGTACAAGGTTTAATGGTCATATAGAGTAGATTTTGTGGTCACTGTATGATCTTGTAGCCCGGAGAGACGTCCAGAAAGTAAGAGTAGATCTGTGTTCAACAGTTTACATAACTTCCCGAGATCACATCCATGTTTACTAAGATGGTATTGAAAGAAAGAATGTCTACCGCATTTTCAGATGCTGCGTGTCTCTCATACATCTTTCGATCGAATCTCAACATTTTCCCAAATGTGACGTCTCCCCTGAAATCCACTCGATAAATGTCTCTCATGACCAGCATTGTTTGCAGTGTTGACAGTGGTAGTTGGGAGGACGACAGCCACCCCGTGACAGTCGATCTTCATTCTAGTCTGGATGCATTCGTTCAGATCGATTATGTCAAAATTGCATTTGGGAATGCAAATCATGAACCAATTCTTTCCATCGGAATGCCTGTACCTATTATTTTTCTGTGATGTTGGGATAGTACGTCTCATTACCAGTGCCACCTGGTATCTCTTACCCCTCTTCAATGGGATCAAGTCTTGGCATCACTCACCATGATTGAAAAAGAATCTTGTAGTTGTGTTATTTGTTGTTCTTTCTGTGTTCTCGGCTATCCTTTCTGATAAATCTACTTATTATTTTTTAATATTTTTTTACTTCTATTTAATATTTTTTTCTGTTCATTATTAATCGCATTGCATGAAATATAAAAATTGTTGAATCCGTTCTTATATTTTCTGTAGTAATTTTTACACATCAGATCGATCGCCATGAAATTATATGCTCCACGTTCCCACACCATCTTACACAAACTTGTGAATTCCCCTTTGCTCATGTTGCTGGCCAAGTGATCGTCGTAGATGTGATTGAGATTCTTGAGATCTTGATGAAACAGACACAGACAACTCCAGTACTCTGTTATGGTGTGGCTGGGCAATCTGAAATAATTTTGCGACAGATAGAAACAATCCGTGTTGCTGTGATGCCCTCGAATGTAATAAGATTCGCATCAGTTCTGTTTTTCTAAAAGCAGTTCGTCGAAGATCATGAGATTTTTGTGCTCCGAATTCAAGTAACGAGGACAAGGCACATCATCCGCCTTTTGAAAAATTGACATTTCACGTTCAATGTTTTATTATTATTTCTAAGTTCTTTCGAAGTCTCTTGCAAGACCGGTGCGGGCAATGCATTGCATTTTGTAACTCAGCCTGGTGATCGAAGGCTCATTATCACGTCCTTCAGTAAGTTTGCACTCAGGGCTTTTCGCAATAATTAGTATTCAGTTTGAAAGAGACTCTTGCCGAATATGAACAATCTGCCGTAATCTCGAGTTGCAACAACAGATTTATCAACAAATTCGTCTTCAATTCGACTTCTCCGCTATCATTCCTCTTATGCTTCTGTCAAAGAGATTGTGATTCGATCTCTATGTCTTTATTTTATTTCACGATAGCTCTTTGATTTCCTCCTCATCTCGTTTAATGGGTTTTATAATTGTTTTTTAAAGTTTTTTCATGTTTTTTTTTTACTATTTTTTTATTTCCTATGCATAATAAAAAAAAATCAGTTTTCCTTGAAACCATTTTTCAATCCTGATCTGCTGTTCAACATCTAAGTGAGTTCCTTATCGGCATAACGCCAGAATCCTTGGAGTTTCCTTCTTTCATATCCGATAGAATCTCTTCTGATTTTGATGACAATTTCGCCGTTCAGCCGGTAGTCTTATCAACTTCTGAATTACAATGACACCCATCTTGTCGGCTTCTGAAGCGATTCCACTACTCGCTTGCATCTCGGCTTTCTTATCCACGTCCATCGCTGTCTTCTTTGTGACCTTCACGGCAGTGAAAGCGATCTGTTTCGCTATATCGTCTGTGAAGGCACGTAAAAGAATTCCCATCATCAAATCCAACAATCTCGATCCGCCGAACACGTAAGATCTGGTAAAACATCTGTTCTTTATCACTAACAAATCTTTCTTATTGATTTTTTAAATGATAATTTAAAAACAATTTTTTTTATTTACTATCATTGTTTTTTTTCAACGTGTTAATGAACGATTTGTACGTATCTCTATCCAGAACCTTCTTTCTCAACAATTCGTCGCAATTGCTCGCCAAATCGTTTTCACTCCCATATCACTGGCTTCTCGACTCGCCTCTCGACTTTATGTACACTTACAGTGAGATGGATCAGTCGAATATCAATATACATGGAGGATAAAATAATAAATGCAATCTGCAGCCGTCCGGCTGCCGACTTCAGTTATTATTTTATCATCAATGCCCCGTGTATAAACCTCTTATAATAAGTCAAAAATAAGATATTATGCCTTGCTTCGGAAAACCAGCCTCGCGAGTTCAAAGGGTTAATGTATGAGTGGAAACACCATTCCACGAGTGTTTTATAATAATCCTCTCTCCACATACATTGTGATATACGATTTATGGCGTGTGTTTTAGCTTTTAAGTGAGACAAAAAAAAACAAAATTCGCTATCAATTGTTAGTTCTAACATTATTTTTTGTCTTTAATATTTAGAATAAAGGAATATTGCTTCCACCAAAGAATATTGAACAGAAATTCCTGATATACCCGAAGAAACTTGGTATGATGAAAGCTGAAATAAAGAAACTGGTAAGCGTCTGCTCTGGTACACGAAACTAAATTCTTGGGGAGTGGATAACTAAATTTAATAATTTGCATGGTCTCGGTCAACTCTTTACACAAGGAACGTTCATAGTAGATATAATTTGTTGATATCTACCGCTTCTTATTGAACTCACTACTGACCGCGGAAGTGATGTCATGTCGCCGTGCATTGTGGATGTTACGTGATTTGTGATGGTAGTCCGCGTGAGCGGCCATATTATGGCGTCAGGGGAGAGTGGGTAGATGTCATTAAGCGATACTTTTCTGTTCAAATCCGGCCAAACTAATTCACAAAGATCGTCATTCAAGTTGTACTATTTTTGTCAGGTTTGGCCTCCTCAACATAGCTTATGGCGCTTCGTCCTATTCAAGGGGCCATAATCTATGTTATTGAGGCAAAAAACAATATAACACTGGTCAGTTATTCAAGAAATTTTATCCATTATCGTCGGTGACTTATTATGTTAAAAGGTTACCTTCTGCTCTCTGATTTCAAAGTAACAAGTTTCGACAAGACTTTTTTTCCGTAACGCCTCGGGGTATTATTCCAGCCATACTTAACTTGACACGGCTTATTAAAATGTGATAAACAAGATAGACATGGAGACATGGTTCAGTTCTGTGTTTCACAATTGTCTCATCGTAGAGAATATCTAATGCAAAGCACTAGCGGAGTAAAAGAAATTTTTTCTCCGCATGACAGGTATAACCGAATAGCATGTATGTAAGAATTCCCCGTTGCCATCCCATGGAGTGGATCATTGATTTTTTGGGCAGACAACATCTCAGTTAGAAATAACGGACCCGGTATCAAAAGCCTGGGCTGATGGTTATCTAAAGTGTATTACGTAATTGTGAACAATGGATGACACTTATTTTTATTGTGTTTTACATTTTTAGTTATAAATATTTGAACCTAGAAATACATTTTTGTCATGTGAACATATTTGTACGGGGTATATTTAATTTGTACCATGTATATCTCACACCACCCTATGATGTTGTGCAAGTTCGTTTAAACCAGGTACAAGTTCCAACTCAGCGCGCATGTAAACAGACCCCGTGTATTTTCATGTAATGTTTTGTCTGTTTGTTTGTGTCACACTATTGACTACCTGATTCAGAGGCCATCCAGTTTATACAAAAGCTACTTGCTTTTCTACAGATATTGATTCACGCACTAACTTTTCAGCGACTTGAATGTATGGTCTCAGTTCCTCGTAAATTTTCGGGAATGAAGATCTCTGCATCTCGAAGTTTTCCAACCAGTGGTCTTCTCGAAATGTGGTCAGAACAATATTTTCATAGCAGTCTCCGGAATGGGGAAGCAGCTTCCAAGTCGTCCGGGTTCTCATGGTACCCATGATTGCACCAGGCGATAGAGCACAGGGGAGAGAGCACCTCCTTAGGCGACTAACTCGATCTATGTTTGAAGTTGAAATTACTATTTATGCACCAAATTATCCTAGTATCTAATGAAAGTGTCAACGACACTGTAGCTCAACTTGACACACTTGAGTTTGATATATTACAAGTGAAAAGCAAAAATTGATGTCCATTGGTTCCAATGTTATTTGGTGAAACTTCAACATAATAGCATTGTGTGTGCACAACATCAGAGCAATCTATGCATTTTTAAATGTAAACTTTAAGAATGGCCAAACGAAGAAGGTTAGTAAACAAATGCTGGAAATTCAGAGGTCATTGTAAACAATCCTACGATAAAATTGCCCTGTAGACCATGTCAAAGAACAATGTCGATGCACAAATGCAATAAATTTAAAGGTTGTTGCTAACAGCTACAGTTTTTGATGGAAATGGAAAGAAAATCGACAGCTCCTATCTTGGTCATCCTGAAAAAGCATATCAAGTTTCAAAACAACTCGATAATGAATGCGCCCTCTGAGGCGTGCCAAAGGAAGATGTTGATACACTAAGTTTGAAGGTCATTGCTGGTGGCAATTGTTTTTCTTTTCTTTTTCTAGAAATCCATACATATGCCCTGTAGAGAGTGCAATAGGGATAAGGGATAACAACAATATTTTTTATGGAAATGAAAGAAAGTCAACAGCCCCTATCTAGAGCTCACCCCGAACACGCATACCAAGTTCCAAAGCGATCCGAACATAAATGCGCATTGTAGGATGTACCAGAGGAATATATTGATGCCCGACTGAATTAAATTCGAAGTTGGTTGCCATTGGCAACTTTTTTTGACGGGAATGATCATCTAGAGGTTACCCTCAACAAGCATACCAAGTTTCAAAGCAATTCGATCATAAATGTGCCCTGTAGGGTGTGACAAAGAGAAATATTGATGCTTAACTAAACTAAGTCAAAGGTCGTTGCCAAGGGCAACTTTTTTTAGGGAAATGAAAGAAAATTGATAGCCCCAATCTAAAGGTCACCAAATCAAGCATACCAAGTTTCAAAGCGATCCGAGCTTAAATGTGCCCTGTAAGTAGGGGATACTGGCGGGTTCCCGACCACTTTGAAACCTCTGGTCCAGAAAATGATGGTCCAGAAAAAAATTGAGGTATTTTTGACAAAATTGGGCTATTTTTAGCTCACCGAAGGGGGCTTAACTTATCACTTGCCGTCCGTCGTCCGTCGTCGTCCGTCGTCGTCCGTCGTGAACTTTACATTATCGACTACTCCTCACAAACTACTGGATCAAATTGAACCAAATTTGGTGTGCATGTTTCCCATAATATGTCAATTCAAACTTGTAGAAATAAACTTGCCGCACCCACAGGGAGCACCACAAGGGGCATAACTCTGATAGCACCCATGAATTTCTTTCCAAAATTCAAAAAAATCTTCTTCTTCAGATCCAACAGGCAGAATTCTTTCCTATTTGGTATACATCATCTGTAGGGAGGGCAGATTCAAGTTTGTTCAAATCGGCCCTATGGATTCATATTTGGGCTCACCATAGAAGCCCGAATTTGAACTTGGTGCATTTCAGGCAAATTTCTTAAAAAATCTTCTTCTCCAGATCCAGCAGGCAGAATCTTTTGATATTTGGTATACAACATTGTGGGGTGGATCTGATTCAAATTTGTACAAATCGGCCCCCTGGGTTTATATTTGGGCTCACTATAGAAGCCCAAATTTGAACTTAGTGCATTTCAGGCAAATTTCTTAAAAAATCTTCTTCTACAGATCCAGCAGGCAGAATCTTTTGATATTTGGTATGCAACATTGTGGGGTGGATCTGATTCAAGTTTGTTCAAATCGGCGCCCTGGATTCATATTTGGGCTCACTAGAGAAGCTTGAATTCGAACTCAGTGCATTTCAGGCAAATTTCTTAAAAAATCTTCTCCTCCAGATCCAGCAGGCCGAATCTTTTGATATTTGGTATGCAACATTGTGGGGTGGATCTGATTCAAGTTTGTTCCAATCGGCCCCCTGGATTCATATTTGGGCTCACTATAGAAGCTCGAATTCGAATTTAGTGCATTTCAGGCAAATTTCTTAAAAAATCTTCTTCTCCAGGTCCAGCGGGCAGAATCTTTTGATATTTGGTATGCAACATTGTGCGGTATATTGGATTCAAGTTTGTTCAAATCGGCCCGCTGCGTTCATATTTGGGCTCAGTATAAGAGCCCAAATTTGAACTTAGTGCATTTCAGCCAAATTTCTTTAAAAATCTTCTTCTCGAGATCCAGCAGGCAGAATCTTTTGATATTGGGTATGCAGCATGCTTAGGGGGGTGAGATTCAAGTTTGTTCAAGCCAAGTCCCCGTGTTCATATTTATGCTCACTGTGGTAGCCCGAATTATAACTTAGTTCAAAATGAGGAATTTTCTTGAAAAATCTTCTTCTTCAGATCCAGCAGTTGGAATGTTTTGATATTTGGTATGCAGCATCCTTAGGGGGTGAAATTCAAGTTTGTTCAAGCCATGTCCCTAGGTCCATATTTGGACTCACTGTGGGAGCTCGAATGATAACTTAGTTCAAAATGAGGAATTTTCTTTAAAAATCTTCTTCAGATCTAGCAGTCAGAATGTTTTGATATTTGGTATGCAGCATCCTTAGGGGGGGGGGGGGGGTGAGATTCAAGTTTGTTCAAGCCATGTCCCTAGGTTCTTATTTGGGCTCACTGTGGGAGCTCGAATGATAACTTAGTTCAAAATGAGGAATTTTCTTTGAAAATCTTTTTCTTCAGATCTAGCAGTCAGAATGTTTTAATATTTGGTATGCAGCATCCTTAGGGGAGTGAGATTCAAGTTTCTTCAAGCCATGTCCCTGGGTCCATATTTGGGCTCACTGTGGGAGCTTGAATTGTAACTTAGTTCCAAATGAGGAATTTTCTTTAAAAATCTTCTTCTTCAGATCCAGCAGTCGGAATGTTTTGATATGTGGTGTGTAGCATCCTTGGGGGTGAGATTCAAATTTGTTAAAGCCAAGTCCCTGAGTCCATATTTGGGCTCCCTGTGGGAGCCCGAATTATAACTTAGACAATATGAGGAATTTTTCTTTAAAAATCTTCTTCAGATTTAGCAGTCGAAATGTTTTAATATTTGGCATACAGCATCCTTAGGGGGTGAGATTCAAGTTTGTTCAAGCCAAGTCCCTGGGTTCATATTTGGGCTCACTGTGGAAGCCCGAATGATAACTTAGTTCAAAATTAGGAATTTTCTTTAAAAATCTTCTTCAGATCCAGCTGATGAATGTTTTTGATATTTGGTTTGCAGCATCCTTAGGGGGGTAAGATTCAAGTTTGCTCAAGCCATGTCCCTAGTTCCATAAAATTTGTCTCTCGTGATTTCATTCCTTTGTAGTGTTGATGAACCATGTCTAACTGAATGTGATCCCAAATACTTCTTTGAACCACTTTGGCCGGTGAGCGATTAAGGCTCTTTGGGGCCTCTTGTTAGAAACAAAATCAAATTTTTTCGGAAAATTTTTGGTTTTTCCGGAAAATTTAGGGGGTTTTCCAAAAACAATTCAACTTTTCCAGGAAAATCCCGGATTTTTTGTGGAAAATGTTCGAATTTGAGCTTTCTTGACCACGGAGCTTATAACAAAATGGGTTTTTGATCCAGCCTTTTTTTGAGAGATTAACACTGATTTTCCCATATGGGTGGATTTTTTATTTAAAAAAAAATCACGAAAAGGCCCAAAAAGGCAGTGTCATTTCTTGAAAGGACCCTTGATCAGGAACTGGAATTTTCTTGGAGGAAATACCGCGATGCATCGGACTGGGTAAATTTTTGTCGCCGTCGACTGGTCCAGAAAAAACCCCGCTACGCCACGGGGTTTTTTTTTAGTTTTTTTCCGTCGGATCCAGAAAAAAACCTGATATGACAGAGGTTTTGATTTTTTTTTTGCCGTCGTTTGACTCGATGGGGAAGAAGGGAGAAAAATCTTATTGGGGAGGAAAATGGACAAGGAGGAGGATTGCGATTGCTTTGAGCACTGTTAGCGGCATCAGATTTGACGATGGTAGTGAAATTCTGAAAGATCCGATGTATGGATTTTGCGACGATGGTGATAAAAATTTTCATGGGTGACACGGAAGTGTCTGAAGATGGTGGTTATTTGATCGTCGGTTTAAACAGGTACAAATTGACTCACGGATTGCACACTCTGCTCACTCGCCAGAGACCCAAAGATTACACCGAGGAGGATTACAAAAATTACAGAGACATTCTGGTTCAGACTCACGCCATGAAGAAGAACGATGATCCCAAAGAGACGAGACCAAAGGATAGGAGAGGTCACAAGGGGAAGCACGTGGTGGAACCCATATGGAAGGTGAATGAGTATTTCATGAAATCGATGACCAGGAAGGGAATGACCAAAACGATATTTCTTCCGTGCGATCCTGATGCCTTGTGGGGGAGATTGAATTTGTTGATGGCAAGCAGAGAGGCGGGTAACACCAGAGTTTATAACGATATAGTGAGCGCATGCGACAAATTGTTAAGGCAGAAGGTCTTGACTAAGAAGGATTATCAAAAGTTGATGAATCATTTGAAATAATAAAATAGTAAGAGAAAAGAAAAAAAACAAAAAAATATTAAGTGAATAAAAAAATATATATATTAATAATAATAAATAATAATAGTTAAAAAAAATGTTAGTGATTAATAACAGAGGATATGCTAGATCTTACATCTATGGCGGATCGGGCATCGTCGATTCTATGATGCGATTTATAACTTGTAAATTCACCGGCGATGCCGCAAAACAGCTTGCATCGAGCGCTCTCAGAATCGGAAAGAAAATGGCGATTGATACGGGTAAGAAAGCTGCGACCCAAGCGAGCAGCAGAATAGCTTCAGAAGCTGGTAAGAGAGGTTCCGACACTTTGATTAATAAATTGATAACTCCACAACCTGCCAAACGATCGAGAATCGAACCAAAAAGTTGGAGAGATTTCTATGATGATGCCGTACCGACACAAGACTTGGCTAAAATGACTAAAGGATCAGGATTGAAAGTGATTCAAAAATAATAGAAAAAAAACCTTATATATATATAAAAATAGAAATTAAAATAGTAAAAAATTAGGAAAAAACATAATTCAAAACATGGTAAAAAAAAAACTAGAAAAAAAAATGCATATCAAAGACATGTCTTGGAATGACGTGATGACCAAAAGGTTGAACGACGAGTTCTTTCCTAAGAGCATAAGAGGTCTGATAGTAGGAAAATAGAATTGCAGAAAGACCAATCTCTTGATGAATCTATTGTTGCAAACTGGTTGATTGGATTACGACAGATTATTCGTCTTTGGCAAGAGTCCCTTTCAACCACAATATAGATTGCTTCGAGAGTGCATGATGCATAAATTACCCAAGGATGTTATGTTGAGAATCTTTGACAATCAAGACGAATTCGAAGGACACGAGACTTTGAATATATTCGAACGAACTGCGAGAGAACTGACCAAGAGAAATTTGGAGTGTTCGAATGTGGAATGTCAGTTTTACAAGAATGCCGATGACGTTCCTGATCCTAGACAGTTAAAGTCAGAGAATAAGAATCTCATGATCTTCGATGATCTACTGTTGGGGAGACAGAATTGATGCAAATCGTATTAAGTTCGAGGGTGTCACAACAACATGGATTGTTTCTATTTGTCTCAGAATTATTTTCGACTGCCCAGACAGACGATAAGGGAGAATGCTAATTTTCTGTTCTCTTTTATCAGGATCTCAAGAATCTCAATCACATCTATGGAGATCACGTGGCCAATGACATGAGTAGGGAAGAATTCATGAGATTTTGTAAGAAGGTGTGGGACAAAGGACTTCACAATTTCGTGGTGATTGATTTGACTAGCGAATTTATCAACGGAAAATAACGAAGTAGATTCGACGATTTTTTTATATTCCTAATAATAATAGAGAAGAAAATAAAAAAATAATATCGATAAAATATAAAAAATATATATAAAGAATAATAATAATAAATGTCAGAATATTATCTATTAGAACAGATAGTTCAGCATACGGCTGCAAAACAATCCTTTCAAATCATAGTGAGTGAAGACACGACTCGATTCACGACTAAATTCGAACCTTCCATCAAATTGAAGAAGGAAAAGAGATACGAGATGGCGTTGGTTAATCTCGAGACTTACTATTCATTTCCCAACGTCACCGAAAAGAATAATGCATTCAAGTATTCCGACGGAGTGGATTGGTTCGAGATACGAATTCCCAAAGGAAGTTATGACATAGACGATCTGAACCATCACATCCAGACGAGACTGAAGACTGACGGTCACGGAGGCAATATGATAAGAATTGCTCCCAATACGAGTACCCTACAGACGATATTAGACTTGGGAGATAATTTTGGAGTAGATTTTAATGCAGAAGATTCGATCGGTAAGATGTTGGGATTCGATCAAAAGATATATCAAAGTCACGCAGCATCCAAAAATATGGTCGACATTCTCACAGTCAATAGCATTTTAGTGAATGTCAGTGTGATCTCGGGAAGTTACATCAATGGTAGTGCTCAACCTACGATCTACTCATTTTTTCTGGACATTTCTCCAGGTTACAAGATCGTGGAGTGACCTCGAAATCGTGTCTATCTATCCATGATCCTGAACATGTTGTATAGCATCGAAACCACGTTGATGGATCAGAATGGAGATCTGTTAGGTCTTCATAGAGAGAGAGTGACTATACGATTTCACATCAGAGAGATATCAAGAAAAAAAAGTAAAAAAAAAAATTTAAAATAAATATAATTTGAAAATTTAAAAAAAGAATTTTTTTTTTCATTTTTTTATATATTTATATAAGAAATAAAAAAAAAATAAAAAACTTATAATATTTATAATAATTAAAAAAAAAATCACTAACTTGTAATATTTCTAATTAAAAAAAAAAATTATAATCCAGTGAAAAAAAAAAACACAAATATGAGTAGCAGTTGATACATCATTAAAAATGTGAACATATCCGAAGGACAGAAAGCTAAACTTTGTAGAGCATTGAGCCATCGAGGCGAGGACATTAGATTTAAATTCAGTTACGAAAATCTGATGAGTGGCGGTAGTGATCGAATCGTCTGGTCTAAAACTCAATTCAAAAGGATGGAGAAAGTGATTTGTAATCGATCGGGAATGGCGGTAAGATTGAGTCCCGCTCAATTGAGATACAATCTGAAAATGAAAGGCTGTTTCTTAACACTATTGGCGGGATTCACTTCCAAAGCATTACCCATTCTTACGAAGACGGTGTTGCCAGCTCTGGGTGTGGGAGCTCTCTCGGGATTTGCTAGTTCGAGAGTCGACAAAATAATGGGAAACAGACTATTTTTGAAGAAGGGAGGAGCTGTGTGTTGTGTAGATGCTGAAGGTGAAGGATTGTATCTAGGACCCATGAGAAAAGGTGGCAATGCTTTCCATGGAGGTGGTCTCTATCTGAAGACCAGAAAGAATGTGGAACTGATTGGTAAAGGTTTATTGTTTGGTCAGAATTTGCCGTTTAAGAATATACCCATTCTGGGTATGTTATTATAAAAAGAAAAATAATAACGATTAAAAAAACAAAAAATATAAAAAAAATGGAACAAACGGAGAGAAATTGATATTCCTGTATGATTCTAACGACAGAAAAAATAATGTTTTTATCAAAATACGAGAGGCATAAACTCCAACTTTCGAAAAAAATCTCTTTCCAATAACCACGATCGTAGTAGATGAGAAGTATTCATTCATTCGTTTGATGATGAGATGAATAGATATGTTGTTATTAAAAAAAAAACGGTATATATAAGAGAAAAAAAATAATACTAAAAACAAATAATAGAAAAAAAATAAATAAGTATAGAAAAAAAATTTTATATAAAAATTATGACAAACGATTCCATGGAATCGAGAGCTTGGTTTCTTTGAAGAGCACTGTGCAGAGCTTACACGATCTGCGTGAATGAACAACTTCCTCGTGTCTTGAACGAAAGATGCCTCGGTTGTCAAGAGGAAAAAGAATTTAATCACATTGATCATTCATGCCTTCTCAGGAATGGGAAGACACCATCACCATGTATTTCATGCCTGCATTGGAATATGCCCTATGTGACTACATGATGAACTGTTGGAGAGAATTTGTGTCTTGTGTTGGAGAATCCGAGCCTACAAAATCAGAAGAATTGAAGTTAGTGCATCAAAGTATCATCACCAAAGACAGGGAATCCGTTTTGGAATATTTGTTGGAAAGGGGGAGATCGCTAAAATTTAATGAAAAAATGGGGTTTTTTTTTTATATATATAAGAAACTAAAAAGACTTATAATATTCCTAATAATAAAAAAACAACTTATAATAAGAATAGAGAATTTTTTTTTTATATTTATTTTTTTTTTAATTATGATGAAGAATTCAATGAAATCAAGAGCTTGGTTTCTTCTTAAGTTGTTAAAAATCATTATGTGTTATTTCCCATATCTGCCTGACGACGCTGATGATGATGATGTGTGTTATTCCCCGTATCTTTCTAACGATAATGATCGCCACCACCACTAAAAAAAAAAAAAATTTTGTTAAATAATATAGAGAGAAAAAAAAATACATAAAAAAATATATAGTAACAGATATAAAACAAAAATTGAAATAAAAATGGAACTTTGAAGTAAAAACATCTATCCATCGTTAGACAAGATGGAACCCACGGCACCTCTTTTACCACCAGAATATAGCGATGATGAGGTGCAGAGGTATCGAATCGAACAAATCAATAGAATTCAATTGTATCTAATGCAAGAGAGAGATTCTCATTGTTCGCTCAATAAGAAATATTCAAGATTAGAGAAATTCGTGAGTGGTGTGGATTTGACTCTAATCACGATCTCTATGGGTTTTAACATTGCCGGAATCAGTCTATTGTCGACTGCCCTCGTTGCTTCTCTGGTCATGTTGGCCTTAGAAGGACTGGCTTTGACTGTTGGATTCGTCAGTACGATCGGAAAAATTCTCTCTAAGAAATTATCCGTGAAGGCCAAGAAACATGAAAACATCAGCATTTTGGCTGATGCAAAGATCGATTCCATGTCGGATAAGATCTCTTTGGCATTGAAAGATGGGAGAATTTCGGACGGTGAATTCGTCGACATATTGAATGAAAAACAAAAATATGAAGTCATGAAAGTGAAGATAAGAGTCAAGAGTCATCAGATTCTCAAGGAAGAAGTGAGACAATCGTTTCGTAAATTATTGGATCCCAAAAAGATTCCAGAAGCAATCAATTGAAAAACAAATTGTATATATAAAAGAAGAAGAAAAAAGTTATATTTAAATTTAAAAAAATAAATAATTAAAATATATATATACGAAGAAAAAAAATGTATTGCGTCAAATGCAAGAGAGTTACCGATACGGTTAATGTTAAAAAAGTACTGATAAAAAATAAAAGTTCCATGCTTCACAGAACGTGTAAAATGTGCGGTTCGACAAAAATGCAATTCGTCAAATATGGTGCCAGTCTGTCAAATAAATTGATTAATAATCTACCCATTGAAATGTATCTGCCAGGACATCAATTCACGGGACCTGGCATAAAATTAAATAATAGATTGAATCGAGATCTGACACCTGAATCTTGGAGCAAACCCATCAATAGGGTGGATTCGCTAAATATCCTGATGTCGAGAATCTTAATCGAATCTGCGATAAAAACATGCTGACAATGTTGAAAAATATACAAAATCCCACTAGTAGAGAGAGACTCAAACGTTAGTTGGTTGGGAAAGTGATCGGTACCAAATGTCGATTCGGATGAGGTCATACAAAAA
Source organism: Pictodentalium vernedei (assembly GCA_031216915.1). Lineage (NCBI taxonomy): Eukaryota > Metazoa > Mollusca > Scaphopoda > Dentaliida > Dentaliidae > Pictodentalium > Pictodentalium vernedei. The sequence goes on along the minus strand of CM062290.1, from coordinate 232,356,923 downwards.
AAATATTCAGAAAACATTATTAACAAATGCATTGGCGAACGAACTACACAAGCCTGTCACATGTAAATTTCAAAGGAGAAGGGTATTCATAAAGGGTCAGATCTGGTCGGCCGATCTAGTCGACATGAAATCGCATTCGAAATGGAACAAGGGCATTAAGTACATATTGACAGTCATCGACGTGTTTTCGAAATACGGATGGATGAGACCTCTGAAGAGTAAATCGGGAGCTTGCATGGCTGAGGCTCTGAAGAGCATATTTGCATAGTTTTCTCGAAAACCAGATAAATTGTGAGTGGACAAAGGAAAGGAATTTTACAACAGTCATGTTCATCCATTGGTCGACCTCTATTCCGTCGAAAATGAAGGGAAAGCTAACACGATCGAACGTTGGAATAGAACCATGAAGGAAAAAATGTACAAGTATTTCACAGCTAATAAGTCAAAGAAATACATCGATGTTCTAGACGAACTGGTCGAAGAATACATGACACAGATCGATCAAGATGACTCCCATGGAAGTTAGCGATCATTGAAATGAAAAATGCATCTTCACTAATCTCTATCCCAAAAGGATCAAGATCAAGAAGGAGTCCAAATCACCGAAATTTGCACTCGGTGATCGAGTGAGAATCACTTCTTATAAGTCACTCTTCGCAAAAGGTTACACTCCTCAATGGACTGAAGAAATCTTTAAGATCGTTAAAATATTTTACACGGATCCGGTGACTTACAAAATAGAAGCGTTAGACTTAGAGGATAATGAAGATGACAGCAGAGGAATCATCAGAACATTTTATGAACAAGAATTGCAGAAGACGACATTTTGAAGAACCAATCCTTCACTTTTATTTTTTTTGCACATGTATAGTTAAAAGGAGAAAAAAAAATAATAAATAAAAATTAATAATTAAAAGAAAACAATTAATAATTAAAAGAAGTGAATTAACATTACACAGACAACAAAAACAAAAATAAACATGACGAATATATTAGATATAACTGAAAGTATATTGAGAGACGAAAGCATTCAAGAATATGAAGTTCATGAGTACGAGAGCCAGTGACTGGAACCAGTCTAAACAATGCGTGTGAAATAAGAATCAATGTCAAAACTGAAGATCTATTCGTTCATCCCAGCGAAAGTTACATAGTGATACAGGGGTGTCTCACCAAGGAAGACGGAAGCAATTATGCCGATGAGGACGTGGTCACTCTAGCCAATAATGGTATGATGCATCTGTTCAGTAATATAAAATACATGCTCTCGGGATACGAGATAGAATCTGTGTTTCATCCCGGACAAGCCACCATGATGTATGGATTCTTGACGTATCTGGACGATTTTTCGAAATCTAAAGGACTCAATCAATTGTGGGTGAAAGATACCATTGCCGACATGAGTGCAGCCAACACTGGTCCCACCTTGAGATTTAATTACGTCAAGACATTGAGACCTAAAGGAACGTTTTCCTTAAGGATACCTCTGAAACACATATTCGGATTTGCAGAAGATTACTATAAGATTCTCTATAGATTCGAAAAGGAAACAATGAAGCCATTATGAGACTCGCTGCGACCGATGCAGGTAAGATATATCTGAACAAGATATCTTGGTTCATTCCACACGTATTGCCTTCAGTCACAGAGAAAGTATGTCTCTACAAGATCATAGATTCGAAGAGTAAATTACCGGTGGGATTTAGAATGAGACAGTGTGACACGGCTTGTATTCCACAGTCTAGCAATCATTTCAATTGGAGACTGACTGTGAAATTTGCTAAGGAAAGACTGCGATTCATCATAGTGGCATTTCAAACCGAAAGGGATGGGTCTCAAGAGAAAAATCCTTCCCTATTCGATCATTGTAACTTGAGAAACATGCAGGTATTTCTAAATGCCACGAGATATCTGGTCATCGATTACAATGCCTCTTTCGATAAGAATGATTTCTGCAGACTATACGTCGACGCTGCAGATTTCAGAAAGAAATATCATCGACTCGACGAATTGATGGGCAATCCTAACATCACTCCCACCGAATATCAATCGATGTATCCCCTGTTCGTATTCGAAGTTAGTAAACAGAGCAAGCGACTCAAGAGTAGCGTCTTAGACATTCAGATGAAGATGCAATTCGATAAGAATGTGCCGAGGAGAACTGAGGCTTTTGCTCTAGTCCTATATGATAGAGTTAGAATTCGAATTGGACGGCAAAAAATGTCTATCGTTCGATGATATAATATAAAAAAATGGAAATTAAAAATACCTCTCCCAAAAAATATCGATAAAATATAAAAAAAAAAATAAATAATAAAAAAAAAACCTAAAAAATGAATAATCAAGATAGAGAATGTTTGAGACAAAATCAAACGCAGTTGGTAGGTAACAAAAATGAGAGCAATTTATTAAATATATTAGATCGATTGGAAATGACAACACCCGTAATATTGACTTCAGAAGTGGTGGACCGAATTAAAAAAACAGGGAACAACCACAAAAGATTGCATGAGACATTTACTAGATATGTTAACGTGTAGAGGAAAAACGGCTTTTGAAGAATTTATTATTGCTATGTTGAATCTTGATTTAGATATGGACGAGTGTTTTAAGAATGTTAAACCAAAACAAATAACAATTTTTATGCAAGTTCGGAATGTCAAAACAAAATAAAAAGTAATAAAAAAAAAAATATATAATTGGATTTTGAGAATAAAATCAATGTCTCAAATCCAATTATATTTTTTTTTGGAGTTGTCTCCCCTACATCACAAAAAGTGATTATTTTTTTTTTTTTTTGTACTCACTATTTGTTTAGAGGGTCCAGTTCGATCAACAGAGAAACCACTGAAGTGGCAGCTTGAGGATTTTTGGTTTTCGTCTTGAAATTGATCCTATCCCCCATCTGCACCTTGAGAGGCATACTGAAGATGCTAGTGTTCAAATGTTGCTTCTTCATCTTTTTGACAATGTAACTCTTCTCACATTCCACACCATTCACCACGAGATTGACGATTGCTTTTTCGCTCAAGTCCATAGAAGTTAGACTCATTCAAATGATATGGCCTCCTATAGGCATGGGATATCCTATCAGACCATGCAATGGTCTGCTACCCCCATTTCTGAAAGACCATTCAGCTTTTCCCTCATCTAACACACCGCACTGCTCAGCCCAGATGGTAATCAATTGTCTGGCGTATTTTATCTTTTCCATGACAGAGATCAGATTGCAAGCATCCGACATATAAGTGGGATTCGGCAGATTCTTGAGTGCGTTCCCTCCCATGTCCAGGTTACCTTCCATCATATCACCTTTTTCCCAAACCGTATTTCTTCCAAGAACTTTCTACTGACTGCACTGGAATCACATTCTGGATCATCATCCAGACCGAATAGTTCATAACCATTCATGCTGATGCCGGCCTCCATTTTTCCTCCAGATTTTTTGTTCAGATATAAGTCGTCGACTTGAGATTCCAGATGGGATTGAGAATCCTGTATGGCAGAATCCACGTCGCCTTTGTTGACTACCGTTGAGTCTTCATCCATATCATCGATCGCGGTCAGATTCAATATCTTATTGAATCCCGCATCCAGATCCAATTTCATTTCTAGCTTGTCGTCGACATTATTCTTTCTCAGTTCCAAGTCTATGTATTGTTTGGGTACCGCATCTTTGGGATTCATGGGATTGGATACGTTAATTATCTTGTTAAAATTCGCGTGCAATTCAGACTGTATCACTTTAGGAACGTAGTGATCTCTCAGATGTTTACTAAATCTCGCATGAGAGTCGTACGCATATCTTTTAGTGGTGACCTCAGTCGAATCTCTAGGATCTGCTTCATTCACCACTCATTTAGATTTCAAGTCGAGATCATCGGTCATGGCTTTATTCATGTAATTATCTCTCATCATCTGTCTAAAATTTTCGTCTCCTCTATCGACATATTTTTTAGTCGCGGCATCTGACTGATTGATCGGTTTGGAAAGATTGTAGATTTTCTTATTGTTTAAATTTAAAGGTTCTTGTTGAGGTTCGTATCTTTGAACATATCATTCGTCCAAGTTGGCATTGTTACCAACAATTTCGACGACCAAATTTATCGACTGTCATGTTTTTGTTTTGTTTTGTTTTTTATTATTTAAAATTATATAATTTTTTTTTATTATTTTTAATTAATGCAACCAAAATTTTTTTATTATATCTCTCTCTATATATATATCCCCCCCCCCCCCCCACAGAAAATTTTCTTTAATGTAAATTGTTGAGAATATCTTGAAAGTGATCTCCTTTCGACCATCTCTAGAGAATGTAGAGGCATAGATGACCGCAAAACACTCGATCTGGTGCTTGCACTCGTTCTGTATTTTAAATAACTGACATTAAATAGTTCCTTATTTCTATCAGCGGTGAGATTCCATAGCTATTGAAATAATAATTTTTATTCTGATTCAAAAACCATGTGACTCAATGCGTGCCCTCACCTCCGATATCGTCCAGATTTAAAATTCCACATTCCAAATCGTAGTCTTTTTTTCTTGGCAAGGCATCTCTAGAAAACACACCTCGAAAATGTTTAATTTTTAAATCTTTTGCCGCTTGCGATAGACCAATGTTGGATAGGGGTTTGTTGGGCAAGATGACACCTTCTACAGATATGTGTTTTATTTTCTTATTATTCATAATATGTTTTGGGGGTTTTTTTATTTTTTTTTTTATTTATTATTTTTTTTTCTTTCTATTCTTTTTCTTTAATTTATAAACTCGTGAGTGTTTTTTTTAAACTTATGACATTTTGACGTCTTCAGTCTCTCGATTTTGTTGAAATGTCACGGAATAATGTCTGAGTGCAAAAGTGTGTATTTTATCCGGGCATGTAATTCTCTTATCGTCATTGGCAGTCAATGCAATTTTATTGATTTCTTTGGTGTAAATCTTATGCTTTTCACTTTGAATCGCAGTCATCTTTTTATACACCATCAAACTTTCGAAAAGATACTCTTTATACTCATCGAAAGTGATGCTTTTATTCGTCACACATTCTTGAACACCTTTACATTTCTTGATCTCTTCCCAATCGAGGAGATAAGCGTACAATTTAGGTCTCAAACCTACGAATTCGTTGATCTGTCTTCCACAACTCACGTCTTTAAATTTACCCAACACCTTTTTATTGACTCCAGTTGGAATCTCAGACAGATGATCATTGGGATAATTACTCGTGTCGAACCATTCTTTCACATCTGGTGCTATATCCTCGTAGATGTCACTAGTCTCTATCTCGTAAGCCAGATGGTCTGTGTTGGTGAACAATAGTTTGGCTTTCGAACTGAATTTTGCTTTGACTTGATCATAGTGAAACTGGTACATCAATTACTTGCTGATGTCTAAGATGATCGCACTGGGATAATATGGTTTATCAACTTCAGAGGCATCTTTTGCATGTGCACAGCCACTAGATTCTCATCGAATATAATTCTATGTCGATAATTGGGTTTCGCGATTAATTTTCTAGACCTCTCTTTGGACGTGACGAGTCGAAAGCCGGTTCTATTCCTAATGTTTTCCAGAGATTTCCCGTACACGCAATACTTCATGAGTTTGAAGACATCTTTTTCAAAGTCACTCTCGGCCTGCATTCTTAAATTCGTGTTGAGATCGATGTATTTTTTCATCCAAGGCTCCTCGTCGAATTGAATGATTTGATACACATTGATCAATCTCATTCCGCGATCGATGTAACATTTCAAATTTTCGCAATAGACCACATATTTGCATTTGTTATTTAAATTGGGAATGAGTTTTTCAATGCCATTCACTTCTATTCGTTCAGGAGCCAGCGGATAATCATTGTGTGAATCATGTAACGTTTCTGGATAAACGAAATCGACCTCTAAAATACAAGGATAGTGTCTCCATTTTTGTTTTTCTTCTGACGTTTTGACCCATTTGAAATTTCCAGTCGGTAAAGGATGTCTCATAGCCCAACCGTACAAATTATTAGCATCCCAATACTGTATGTATTTACTCGGTTCTCCCGAATCGAAATCTTTTCCCATGTGATGATTATTAGCTTTGCCATATCTGGTGGAAATCATAGAGACGCCACCTCTCACGGCCTTTTCAAACATGAGCAACATGTCTACATCAGTTAATAATTCCAATCGAACCTCGGTCGTTTTCAAGAGAGCATCCCAAGCGAGTCTGGGTGCAGTGAAATACCAAGCCGGATCTAATTCGTAATGTCGACAACACACCGATCAAAAATTTTCAAATATGCCGGACAAGAGAAGGACGTCATTTTTCAAATAGAGGTCGTGATATTCTCTATTGGATTTCATCTCGAAAAATCTTCACACTTCTTGCGCGTGTTCGTAATCATCATCAGAAATGTGAGATTGGTATAATTTCGAATAAAAACATTCTTTAGGAGGTAGAGCTACGTCGCCGAATTTCACGAGATGACTCATGTAATCGTAAGGGTAGATGCCTTTCCTCAACATGACGTCAACCAATTCTCGTCGATCCTTCAAATGTTTACTCGCGATTTTAAATTTCTCCCTATTCAAACTGTTTACTAATTTTTCCAGACCGGTCGACATGAATTTATAACTGTCGATGAAACATATCGCTCTACAGATGGGAATCGATTCATCATCGACCTTCTTTCTATCAACGACTTTCCATTTGGTGAATGAAATGTATTTTTCATCGTTTTCCACAATGCAGCTCAACTCTCCCTCGCTAACACACAGATTTTTCACGAACAGGTGTCTATCGTAGTCCAAGAGATTGTGAAATATCACCGGATAGAATTCAGCATCTCGAAATCCCAAATTACATTTGTTGTGAGCAGTGCCACGAAACAGACCGGTGTAGTGATCATGATCCTTAACTTTTTTATTATTTTCACAATCATTATCGAATGGTTGTCTCGGTGGTTTCCTCATATTCTTTCCGTTGCCCTGGCATGATGATCCTGTCTTTAGATTTTTAAAATTTGTCATATAATCCTTGTATTTTCGATTCTAACTCTTCCACAAATTTTTTAGCCACGTCGTCGTCATCCAAACTTTTAGAGTAGACGAATGGACCTAACGATTCTCTATCGTCGAAAGAACATTTCACGTAATAACAATAGCCTGAAGGTACGTGCTTATGAAGTTTTTTGACGTAACTCCCACTCTCATCGGGCTGGTAAGAATTTATTTTCGTGGTGAAACATTCGAAATCGGCGTAGATGACGAATGGAGGCATCAATCTTTTTCTTTTGTAGTTGTAAAAATTCATTAGACTGTTAACTTTAGGCATTTTGATGGTAACGTTCAACTTTTTGTTGCAATATTCCTGATGATGCATCAATGATTCTTGACATCGGAACGAACTCATGCAGTTGAGACAGAAAAATCTCTTGCCCTTATGTTTAGAAGTCTGATTCGATAACAATCTACTCATATCCTTAATCCAGCAATAATGTTGATTGTCGCCCTTTGAAATCAACAACAAATTAACAATATTTTCTCTCTCTTTGTGCAAAGTCAGCCTGAGAGGATAGACTATTCCTTTTTTATAGTATCCATCATATCCTAATACGTTCACAGCCATGGAGAGATTTAACTTTTCGAAACGCTTGAAGTTTTTCAATCCCATTGGAAAAGGCACTCCCGTCCAATCGAGATTTTCACAAGTCTCAGCATACAAGGCCGATGTGATCGCCCATTTGAAACATTCACCATCTGCTTTATTTTTCGCATTAATCAAAGCTTTTTATTAAAAAGAAAACGAGGCAATTCTATATAGGAAGACATTCTCAAAGGATCATGTCTGTCCACGTGAATCTCGAGATTCAGTATCTTCTCAAACGTCCAACCACTTCCCCTCTTATGATAACTGGACATAGATTCTAACATTTTGTCTTTCATCACTTCTTGAACATTGAATAGTTCATCGTCTTCAAACACAGTTTCCATTTTGGATTGGAAATAACTATCATGTAGCACGCTCTCATCCGTTTTCGCGTCGACCTTTTTCATCAGACAATGCAAGATCATCTCTATTTTTAAACCTCTATCTAGTTCTCTTCATCACATATCCAACACTCCATCGTCTGTTCCATGAATGATTCGGGATCGAGATTCGCGAAACCGGAAATCACGTCAAAAGTTTTCAAATATCCTTTCATTGCTTCTTCATGTTCAATCGGAACCAACAATTTTTTCACTGCCTTGCTCGCGATCGCTCTTATCACTTCAACTCCTTCGTCCTTCCCCAATGCTTCCAAAATTTCCTTGATCGTTTTCGAATCATCATCTTGAACCGCGTTGGTTTTCATTTTTTTACTTCCAGTCCCTTCCCGCAATTCAACTTTTTGTTTGACAGTCTCCTTCTTCTTAATTTCCATGCATTGAGGTTGTTTCGTCTCATCATCATCATTTCTCGCCACGATTCAAGTTTTCGCCTCCGTCACAGGCCTTTCGTCCACCCGCTTCCTACAGAGTAAATGATCGATGCATTCTTCTCTCTTCATGCATTTGACACCTTTCAAATTCAAATACGACCAATGCAGTCTGGCTCATAAATTAACTAGAGTTTGGTCATAAGTTTCAGCATGCAAAAGGTTAATCAATTCTTTTTTAGTCTTCTTTTTTATACCACCATCGAGATTTTTAATTCCTAAATTTCTACATTACCATTTTAACTGGGGTACGGTAGAGAAATATAATGTTTCCACGTCAGACGTTTTTGTTGTTTTTGGCATTTTGAATGTTAAATAATTTCTTATTTTTTTTTTAGAATATATATATTATTATTTCTAGTTTTGTGAATTTTTTTTTGTTTAAATATACATGGATATAATTTTATTTTTATTTTTTGGGGAGAAAAAATCAATTTTTTTCTCAGAATGCGAATTTTGTTTTGTTTGTTTTTTTTCTATCCAAACGTCATGTGTTTTCTAGTCAGAAATATCTTGTTTTGAAATCATCAGGATTCAGTCACCATTCATTCCCACTAACAATAATTGCAAACTAAAAATTATTCATTAACTTTTCAAGTTCACTGAAGAATAACGGACGGCACATACCGATCATAATTATACCTAATGGTTTATTATAAAGAGTTCATTCATGAAATTATAACGGTCATTTCAGTAGAATAGAAAACAAATAAATTTGTGTTTACCTTCAGTCTAGTCAATTATTGAATTCATAATTCCCCATTCACATCACGATCTACCTCATTATCAATTCACGTTACAATTTACCTCACTATAGACAGTTACTTCTAGTACACTTTTCACACACTAAAATACAACTTTCAATAATGTTAATACAGTACTTTTAATTGTCAAAAAAAATGAAATACCTGTGCTTGCAATTATTTTGACTCGTGGGTTTGAAAAAAAACCCCAAAATTTCTGAGAAAAAAAATTGATTTTTTCTCAAAAAATAAATTATATCCATTTACACTTAAATATTAATGCTTAAAAAATCTACTACGGATTTTCACACAACGTCGCATCCATGATGTAAATATTGATTTTGAAATTGTTTCCCTTTTGATAGACCCATCGAAACACCACGTCCACATTCTCGAACATCAGTCGCTGTTGTTTTCCAATGATCAGATTCAATTTGCGAACCAATGCCTTGGAAACTCCGGGAAAAATCTTCCTTCCATAGAACATAGTGGAGATGCGGTCTGGATCAAACCCTTCAACATCCGCTGAGAAAAGGTTTAATAAATCATCTTGGGATTCGTACATCAAATCCAGATCGGCCTCGCTCAACTTCAAAAGCAGGACGCATTTATTGAATTCATTTGTCAAACCATCACATTCCACATCCGTCAATCAAATGGGATTGTGAGATTCTAACTTATAAATTTTACTACCAAACTTCGGGTATCTTTCAACCCTCTTCAATTCAAATGAGGATTTCTTCTTTTTTTCAGGTGCCACTCTCGGTTTCATGATTATTTTTATTTTATTGTGAATATCTAAATTTTATGTTTTTTTGTTTTTTGTTTTTTTTTAAATGATAATAATTATTAATTGTAAAAAATGTTTTTGTTTCTGCTTCTTATATATATATATAGAAAAAAAATAAACAACTTTTACAGTTTTTTTTTTCTTTAATGATAAAAAAATCTCACTTCTTCAATTCAAATGAGGGTTTTTTTAATTTTTTTCAGGTTTTTTTATTTTATTGTGAAAATATCTAAATTTTGTGGTGTTTTTATTTTGGTGGGGGGGGGGGGGGGTAGGGTGGTTTAAATGATAATAAATATTAATTGTAAAAAAAATATTTTTGTTTCTTTTATATTTTTGTAGAAAAAAAATTAAAACAATTTTTACAGTTTTTTTTTCTTTAATGACAAAAACAATCTCATCCATCATTCGTCTAACAACACATAAATTATATCAGATCATCAGTTTTTTCTCCCTTCTTCCCCATCGAGTCGAACGACGGAAAAAAAAACGTGGCATATCAGGGTTTTTTTTCTGGACCAGTCGATGGCGACAAAAATTTACCCAGTCTGATGCGTTGCGGTATTTCCAGCGAGAAAATCCCAGTTCCTGATCAAGGGTCCTTTCAAGACATGACTCTGCCTTTTTGGGCCTTTTTGTGATTCTTTCCGAAATAAAAAATCCACCCCATGGGAAAATCAGTGTTAATCTCTCAAAAAAAGGCTGGACCGAAAACCCATTTTGTTATAAGGTCCGTAGTCCAGAAAGCTCAAATTCGACGAATATTTTCCGCGAAAAATCGGGATTTTCCTGGAAAAGTTGAATAATTTTTTGAAAAACACAAAAATTTTCCAGAAAAAACAAAAATTTTCCGAAAAAATTTGATTTTGTTTCTAAAAATAGCTCAATTTTGTCAAAAATACCTCAATTTTTTCTGGACCAGAGGTTTCAAAGTGGTCGGGAAACCGCCAGTATCCCCTACTCCTGTAAGTTGTGCGAAAGGAAAATATCGATGCCTAAGTAAACTAAGTTCAAAGATCGTTGCCAAGAGCAAGCTTTTTTGATTGAAAAGGACGAAAATTGATAGCTCCCATCTAGAAGTCACCCCAAACAAGCATAAGAAGTTTCAAAATGATGCTATCATAAATTTGCTCTGTAGGGTGTGCCAAAGGGAAGTATTGATGTATAACTGCACTAAGTTCATCGAAGGTAGTTGCCAGCGGCAACATTTTTTGACGGAAATGGAAGAAAATCGATAGCCCCATTAAGTTTATATGAAGCAAATATTGGTTGCGTAAAAGGGAACTTGTTGTTCTGACTCAAGAGAAGTAAACCTTGTGTTTTTGTTATGGCATCTGCATTGCAGGATAGCTTTTTGGGTTTTTTTTTTTTAATTCGGACTTTCTTGTTTTTTTCAAATAAAAGTTAATATTTTCGTTTTTTCATTTTGAAAAAACAATCCCACTTATCTATTATGACTAATTATACAGTATTATATACACTCTGCTTCATTTTAAAGAATATTCCACGAGAAAAGCCTCGAATATAAATGAATTATGTTGTGAATGGATTTTTGTCGACTTTGGGAGAAAATTTTCTGACAATTATTTTTTCTTTTTTGTTCAATATCGGACGCCCACCCCCATCCTCAAGACAGACAAAGGATGCCATAATAGTGAAAAAGAAATTACATTATCTGTTTACACACACTTTTTTGGCACTTGACCACCCACCCACTGCACCTCACCTATGTTCACACATTTTTGTTCCGCCTCCCCCCTCCTCTTCCTGCACATGGAACACAAAATTATTCCATTACAATCATGAACAGTAATTCCATGTAAATTCGAAGAAAGAAGCTTGAAGGAAGAAAGCTGTAAAACATCGCTTTTCAACCTGACACTTACCCATCGCACAATATCCATTTTCTTGCAGACACTCCCACTCCGCCCCTACAATCACCTTTTTTATCCTCTGTCACGTAGTAGTATAGGGATACAGGAATAATTCCGTCCGTCGTTCCGCAGGGCCGTCCGTTCTATTCCATTTTTTGTCCCCATGTATATTTTAAAGAATACCGTTCCAAATATTTTATATCACGGTGGGGATTACGTCCCAGCTGTGTGCAAGTATTCCTTTGTGAGTTATTGACCTTGGATTTGCGTGGTTGGGGATTGGCCATACCATGGCGTTGCACTTGTGTTGCGGAATTTTAGGAAAATGTTTATCGATCTGTGGTCGTAAATTTTGATTTCCACGTTGTGATTACTAGCAGTTCTGTGAGGTCCCACCAGCCCGTGACAGTTTGTGATTCCTTATCAGACGATATCAGACACGGGCTCAGATTCTGGGTTCTGCAACTTCACGAACTTGTCGTGTACAGCACAACGAATACCAGTTTCAAATTCTCAACCATTTTAATAACTCAAACTTATTCACATTACGACTAACCGTCGTTGTCTCTGGCTGGCATAAACTCTAGTATTTTAAATGACAAAGTTCATACCTCAAAGTACTGGTGGCGGCATCCAGGTTTCTTCTTTTAGATCGGTCCGTAGTTATCAGGATCCCAGGGACAATTGTCTAAGCAGTCAGAAATTGGTTCTTATATACACCAAATTTCTGATGCAATACTTGGGGCACGTGACGACCGTCAGCGTTTTCTCCCTGAACTCAGGGAAATTTAGGGAAAGTTCCTTGACGTGGCGGTCGCCATTTTGTAGACTCTTTTACTGCCATGCAGACTGTCGATCAGTCTGCATGCAGCCCATGGAATCTTGGCCATCAAATACTATTCCACCGGGCGTCAGTTAACCGGCGGAATGTTCTGGTGACTGGTGCAATTGTGCAACTCAGCATCCCCAGTTCAACGGGGAGTTTCACCAGGTACATGTTATGATTTGTTAGACAGTTCGAACGCCAACATACCAGTAATACTGCCGAATGTTATTGTTCCATCTGTCAACAAATCCTAAAATGTTACCGCTTGTTGACAATATTGGCTTGCAAAGGTATGCCTGATATTGCCAACAGAATATCTGGCGTGTACCCACAGAGTACGCCTGTACTCTGATCGCCAGTTTAATACCATTCCATGCAATTTATTTGTCATGTTCGAATTCTATTCAAAAACTGTTAAACAAATGAAATAAACTTGAGTCCACTGAATTCCCAAATATAACCCCAAGAGCTCGAGCTCTTACCCGAGCTTACGAGAGTAATTAACCCCTTATGGACTCACTTCGCAACAGTTGTTCAAACTGGAAATTCAGCATGCAATCAGTCTTTTCTCATATTTTGCCTCCAGTGCTCAAGTATTAATGCCAAACGTATGTAATGCATTAATGTTAAGCACATCAAAGACTGCGAATGGTACGCAGCAAGTGCACAGACTGAATTGAACCAACGCATCCCTGAAATATATCTCATGAAAATCGACCTTCGACTACCTTCGATAAAGCTACCTCTCTTGAACAAGACGCGCGGAAGGTCTAATTTTGAGGTAAATATTTGTTGAGAAAACCCCTATGACATGAGTAGTCAATAAAGTCAAGTTTCATTTTGTTACTTGTAATATACGAAAACAACGGGATGGAGAAAAAATTATTTATGCTCACTGGTGACTCCTCCTAATCAATAACTAATGGGACAGAAGCGCGGCTATGTTTGGGTGAATAACTAAAACAAATCCGGAATTTTGTGGAAAAGACTGTACATACATTTATTCTTATGAAATTTGGAACTAAATTCAATTTATAACAATGTAATCTTACCTAACAATAAATGTATATATAGCCATATACACCAAAGCTGGCGAAATGTAACGTCATGGATGTGCCAGCTTTCCGTAAAATGCATTCTAGAATTTTATCAAAGCTTCGAGCCCCACTGGAATACCAGGGCGTGGTAACCAACTCTTGTGTTAGAAGTCCTCTGAAGTTGGCAGTATAGATAAAAATGACTGGCTGAAGTTGAATTTATGCTTAGGTTGCGATCGTGATATAGCCGTAGATGCTGCAAATATCTGCGGCAAATATCTTCAAGCACCAATGAATAAATAAATGTTGTTATCAAATAATACTGAAATTACCAAACCGCTGTCAAAAAATGTTTATCATTACAAATTAATGAATGGGAAAACAATTCCAACGAATCCCTGGGAAATGCAGCAGTGCTTGTTTACTTTGCTCAACAATTTGTGTTTTGCTGGTAAAATGGGACCCACAATGCAGTACCTGGCGTGTGTCTCTGTACGGTGGACGGCATAAGTGTAGATGATTCGTTAACCCTTTACCCAACGTAACGGCAAAACCGGCCAGCGCTATTCTCAAAAATCACCAATTAATTTTCATTATTTTTTCATTTTTTTTTTGTCTCAAAAACATAGGTTCTGACCCCTCGTTGAAACGAGCTCGTTCCAACGAGGGATCATAACCTATGTTTTGAGACAAAAAATGAAAAAAAATAGCTATTCAAGAATTTTTTTTGCAAGTGCCGTCTGCTTTTCGTGTTAGGTAAAGGGTTAAACGTAACTTTCATTATATTGGTGTTGGAACTGATAGCAACTGGTAGAATGCTAGATATCTTTTGGAAGTCAGCCTTTATGTTATAGATTTATTTTGTTACAATTTATCGGAGAATGCCCATGGGAGCTCCCTAATAAGTTCTTACCAATGAAAGTTGACAGAAAAAAATAGTTTTCCATTCTAAATGAATATGAACTTATCCACAGAACATGAAACATTTTAAGTGTGGCACTTGCACCTTTCAGCGTGGCCGTATTACTGGCTTCTCGTACTCATCCAGTTAAACACAAATAAAAAAAGGAAAACAATAGCTTCAGTTGTGTGGAATTGGATCAGTGTGGTGGTGTAATAAGTAATCAGCTTTATTTTCCCATTGTTTTCTACGCTGAATATTAAATCATTTTATTTCAGTGTTCGGGTACTTTCAGAGTGTTGTTGAAGATTGCTTCCGCGGCAATTATTGTTACTTTTGACTGGCTCCTATATTGGGTGCTGGATTTAATCTCCAGATACAGTCGTATAGATTACAGACAAACAGGTATTTGATAACAGCTATGAAAATGAGTTTTGTTTTCGTCATGTTGTATTCCATGAATCAAAAAATGGATTGGTAATATCTCTATATTACAGAGCAAACGTCAGAACAAATGTCATTGTAACGGAGACGCGAAGTCGAATTGTGAGGTCATCAGGAGTAACTGGATGACTATCGTGGATCCATTAGAAATGTTTATGGCAAAAACTGACGGTAGCTGCAGTGGCAAACTTTTTAGTGTTTTTTTTTATTTGTTTCAAGTACCCAACGCATACCCAGCCTTAGTCTCCTTATCGGAAAGAGGCTTCCTTCTGAATGGAATGGGGCGGGGGTAGCACATTCGCATTGTTCTGTGCTTGCGCAGTCTGCCCGGGCGTCAGCGTGAGGTAATGTTGAGTGAGCTTCAAGTCGTGCGCCCACCCGCCAGTATCTGCAAACATCCCACTGGTTGTTGTGTCTCGACAAGAGTTTATAGTGTTTGCAAGTGGCTGCACCCTCTAAATCCAAATCGAACAAACTCAGTAAATTTAGTGGGTAATGTCTGGGCTGAAACAGCGGCAGGAACCTCTTTTCTCTTGTATACTCCACAAGAGAGCTGCAGTGTGTAATGTGTATAGTTCGTTCTTTGTTCTTAGGTCAACGAAGTCGGATATATCTTCAAGATCGGCTAGCTCATTCACCTCATTTGTACCTTGTCCTCCACTATCTGTTATTGTCTCAAATATGCACCATCACTGATATGTAGAATTTTCTAGTTGATGTCCGCCTTTGTCTAAAACACTTACTGTGAGCTGGTTGATGGGGTCCGATACGTGATTTTTCTACTGAACACCCGAGAATGTCCCGAGTCCCGAGTCACCGAAGCCACATCTTTCATTCTCAATCGGCACAACCGTGTCCGTATCTCTATGCCAATGTCCTCGTGGACACGAAAATTAAAAACTTGTTGACACTCAATTATTGTTACCTACCACTGTGATATGAGTAGCTGAAGATTATTCTTGTTGAAATTTCAATCTCTCTGAGGTCAGTTTTCATGATAATAGCTGAATTGTTGCTTCTCTCGTGATAAGAAATCATAAAAAACCAACAAATATGTTCAAGCACAGGTGAAAAGCGGTTTAGTGAAAAACTGCATGATGCGAAATTTTTTGGGGGTACGTGGCCGTGAAAACACATTTTGGGGAGATTGTGCAAACTTTTATTATTTTATTTTTTTAAATCGAATTCATCCTCTTTGTTGTTTTTTTTTGATTGCCCGTGCATTCACTATTATGATAGCCTGTGTGTTAATTTTTCAAGAAAAATTGGTTTCAATGAGTCTTTTTATGGGGTAGGTACAAATATAGGAGAAGTTTTTTGTAGGCATTTTTGAAAATTGTTTTCATGTTTCGGGTCAGACTTTGCAGGATGTTGCAGAAATTTGCATTGGTTTAGTCCAAGAGAACATTTTTAATTGTTTAAATGGTCTAAGCTAACTTGAAAAATGTCAGATTCAAGTATTAAGATCAAACAATTAAGACTATTATCTCACTTTGAGCATAAGGGCGAAAGCAGAGGCTTGTGTATATTTTTAAATATAACTATTAAATCCAATCAATAATGTTTTATAATATAAATTGAAAACAAAAACAGACGAAATCCCATAAATCAGTAAAAATTAACAAAAACACAACAATATGATGGTTCAAACTCTTCTTAACAATATCTTATCTCTGATCTGGCTATCACAATCAAATGTGGACTTTAATAGTTAACACAAAGGCACTCAACAGCACACCTGACATAAATGCTCGTGTTACATGAATATATCAATAATGGGTCATAACCTGTTCTGATTGATAATTATCAATCATGATATGGTGGGAATTGAACTAAGTTGACAACCAAACGGTACAGCACTATTTGGTTTTGAAATTAAAATAAGCTGGGCCACCAGGAGGCCACCATTAAGCTGGAAATAGTTTAGGTTTTTTCCACATATCCCACTACACACCTATACCTATACACCCTCTGTTTGAAGTTTACAAAAATAACGACGAAAATTCTGTGACAGTCAGCAGGCACGTTGACATTTGTATTGAGTAATTTAATTTGGTCTTAAAAAATAGGTATCATCAATGTGTGTTAGCAGGACTCACGCAGTCCAGTTGTTTTTGAGATGTCAGAAAACCGTATCAGAGCAAAAAATTCCGCAAATCAAATTTTTTGGGTGGTGGGTGGCCAAAACTCGGTGGAAAAATGCAAAAAAAGGTGGGTGGTAAAAATGGCGATGCAAAAAAACTTCATCCTAACGTCTCGGAAAAAATGCGGCTTCCCTCTGCATTAAAAAAAATATGCGTCATCGGATTTTCGGTCGCATCCTCCCCCTCCCCCCTCTTCACCCTCCTCACAAAAACACGCGCACACAGTGTCTTGCAAACCCGCTTCTGCCGAGGAGGAAGGAGGTTTATATCTTTCTCTCTATGCACGTGCATCTGATTTTAACCCTGAATTCTTTCTTATTCCCTCTAATTAGGTAAGCATGAAACTTAGCAACTGAAATTAATGTTTTTACTTTCTTTTCACAGGTGAACACCATATTAAAATGGAAGTATATGGTACTGGTTTTATGAGTGATATTGTTCGACTGTTTCTAAAGAATTTTGACAAGGAGCACAAGATAGATTACATCTCTACCAACTTTGGTAATTGATTTGCATTATCTATGTATAGGGTTAAGTAACATTCTGAGGCGGTAGATTTACCTAGCATTTCGTACTTATATTATTTAACGAATTTGACATCCATTTTTCACAATTTTCTCATTCAAGGGTGCATCCTATCTTGATCAAATCGACGATAATTTGCAATTTGCGGTAGAAAGTAGTGATATGAAGCATCACAGCGTGTCCCCATTTGCAGGTGATAATGCGCAACTTCAATAGTTTCTGTTGGAAACTTGAGGCCTCGTCCCCGTATATAATAAACTAATTACACCTCGGAGGTGAGGGAGAGGGTGTTAAACAAATTCTGCAACAGACTGGCAGGTATACCCCTTTGTCATTTGTCCTTTCAATGTTTTAATGAATTTATTTATTTTATTTATGGCATACCTGTATTGATCAAATACAGTTTACACTATCTGGTATTTGTATCAATGTGTGTGTATGTGACTTCCAGTAGTAATATCAATTAGCCTTCATCCTTTCATTGGTATTGGGACTGTCAGCTGCCATCTTGTTTTTCTGCTCTCGTAAATTGCACAACTACATATAACATTTGTGTGTTGATGTCGATAATATTTATTTATCAGCATAAAGGTATAATACGTCATTAATTCCTATTATTCTTCGTTCAATGTTATTTATTAACCCCTTTACCGAATACGACTCGAAGACGATACTTGCAAAAATGTCTTTAGTAACTTGATACATTCAATTTTGTTTTACCTTTTCGAGTTAGTCCCAGTGAGCGATCATTTCAAGCTACGTAATGAAAAATATATTCAACTTAGAATGGCGATTTGTGCGAATAACGCAGGTCGGAGATGGCCGTTCTGTGAGGTTAATCGTTAACTAACAACGCTGAAAATCTCAATAAGTTTTCACTAAAATACTTTTTATTTCACGTTTTTAACTTTTACTGTACATTATTGCTTGGTTACTCTAAAATGGCTTAAATCATAAATCATCCGTACAAATATAATTTCAGAGTGTTTACCTAGACCAAACAAGTTGCCAGCTAATGAAATCTGGCCAGTGTTCGTCATTTATGTTGTTACCTGGATTTGCATCATATTCGAAGCTTATTTTCTGAGACTGAGAAGAGTAATAGCCGGCTTCTTCTACATAAAGGTATATAAAATTTGTCACGACTGAATATTATTTTAAGTTCAGATCGATAATACCGGTACTGCTCGTTTTCGGCTTTTGTGTGTTTTAGTGGCAATTAAAACATCTCAACGTTTATAATAACAATATCCTCTACTGTTGAGTTGGTTCCAGAATTATCGGATAAGTGACTGGGGGAAACCTCGTCGAAACTTGTGTTTCCTTTCAGAACTCTTGAGATAATTCTGAATGAGTAATTTTAACGTTACTTGTTTTACAAGGATTGGCGAACAGGTTGTGCAACTTATATTAACGCCTCTCTCTGACCTAATGGCGTAGGTGTGTGGGATGACCTTCGTAGCGGCAACTTTTCGTGGCCTTGCTCTTCGCAAATACTACGAAAGGGATCTTCAGCCTGCACAGAGTGTGTCTCTCTCCGCACAGAGGACAGCCATTTTATGTTCTCATTCGATAGGACGGTACGCTGTGACTGCATCAACCCCACAGTTGATGCTGACATACAGTGTTCGGACACCTCAAGAACTTCCCTGACCACCACTTTTCAAAGAGTCATTGTTCCTCTTACTACTAAAAACAAAACTATGTGTATGTGGACGAGTCATAGTTCTGGTTCCTACTAAAAACAAAACTATGCGCATTCTCTATGTATGTTATCAACTCTCAATGATAGTCCAAAATCGAGGTTTGCAGGTGTGTGTGTGTGTGTTGGAGAAGGGGTCCCTTTTTGGCAAGCCATCTGGGTGATAGCGAGTGGTTCATTTCTAATGCATTTTTCCTAATGACCGGCTAATTTTCCGAAAATCAAACTTGTGTGTTATATCATGCGCCGAAAACGGGAATAACAGTGAAATTCTATTTTATATATATATATAATAAATATCATACATACATTTTCTCTGGGTTGAGTGGGTAATAATGATTATACATGAAAAAAACGTAGTGATGTTTCCAGTTTTTGGTCTGGGTGTTGTGCTTATTCCATAATGATGACAGTCGAATTTTTGTGTTTCTGAAATTATTCACACAGTAATACGAAAACAGTAAACAAAATGCTATAATCATAATACTGGCCGATTATGACAGAATTTCGTTTCACTTACATATACCTTGTGGCACGGTAGGAATGTTTTACATATATAGTCGTCATGATACCAGAATCAAATTACCAGTTCCTGTAATATGATAAAACTAGATTGAGAGATCGCAGCTCTTTGTTGGATGTCCGGCCTATATATTTCCGGACATCCTAGCTGTGCTTGCCACCGTCCCCTTCTCCCAAGAAAGCCCCGATGCATCAGTCTAAGTTAGCCGGGATCTTTTGAAGCAAGCTGTAGAGTGCAGCACAGTTCAATGATACTTCACCATCGCTCGCTTCTCCCGGAGAGCCTCGATGCATTCTGAGTCACTTGGGCGTTTTTGAAGTACGCCATGGGGTGTAGCACAGTTCAAGGATACTTCACCATCGCTCGCTTCAGTGTAGCACAGTTCAAGGATACTTCACCACCGCTCGCTTTTCCTGTAGAGATCCCCGATGCATTCCGAGTCACTTGTCGTTTTTCAAGGATAAAACCCTGGCTCACCTGCCATCAGTAATAAAGTTATAGGCCAATACGTACGTTTTAACTGGTTGAGTACTAGATGGCTCTATTGAAAAGACAGCGTTGAAAGTTACTTTATCGTCGTTTTACTGTATGCAGAAGCTTGTTTTCACAGCTGTAGAAAAAAAAATTAAAATTGATTCGCTACAATTTTGTAAGTTTTCGCTACACCAAGACTCATCTGTTTGGCAGCATGATAACTTTTTTTAAAAAATACTCGTCTAACAAATCACCTTTCAAAAATAACTTAGAACTTTGCCCGTTAACAAGAAATGGTCAATTGCAAAGACTTCACTGCGCCGTTGAGTAAAAAGATCCTTTTCTTTAAAAAGGGAAACAGTTTTCATACGCACACTTTTCAGATCACTTCAAAGATGATGTATCATCCCTCGAGTGCAACATAGCATCATCTGCAGTGAAAAACATGCATCGCGCATGGCGCCTTGTTGCACTCAAGTGACGATGTACTCGCTATCATATCTGTTCGGATTGTGTTCGGTGGTAGCTCGTCCTGGTCCAGGGTGGCGGAAAGTCAGGGCCCCGCCCCTAGGGACCGCCTTGGGAATTGTTTGCGTTCTCAGTTATCCCTCCGTCCGCTAGTTAACCGCCCGTTTGCCAGTAAGTATACAGGCAACTGATGCAACGCCAGTTATCGAAAGGAAAATATGTGGCGTTTGGTTCAGTCTTATACACCTCTCGTTAGACTTCTAGAGTGAAGGATTTTGCTTCTTGGTTACCAAATTACAAAATTTCTCACACCTGGCTGGCCCGGTGTGTTAAGTGCCCCCAGCGACGTGCAATTTCTGGCCAAGCCCAAGCCATCCTCCAGCCGCCACTGATTGTGTTTAGCCTTTTCCGTTTTGTATTTTGAAATGGACGGATCTGTCCAGGAGGTAAATAAATATAATATTACCCTATTTAGGCTGCTGAATACAACATTTCTATCATCTAAACTGAAACATGTACTGCTATATTTAATATGCAAGAACCGTTTGTTAATACAGACTATATTGGCAAGTACAAGGGCTTGAGGTGTTACATGTGTCCCAAATCTCCCATTACTCTTGCCTTTAAAAAAAGTAGGGGATATTTGATAAAAGTGAGGTACATGAAGAAATGTATTTTATTTTCATCAAAAAGAAAGTTGAGGAATAGCACTGTGACATCTGGTGAATGATTTCAACGGTAGTTGGGTGTCTGTCAAGCACACATTCCACGCACTGACAAGTAGAAGACATGGACGGTCAGTCAAATAATTTACCACATTCAGTCCAAGACCTCAATACCTTGTAAATCCTCCTTGGTTCGCGAGACAAGCGCTGATCCGATGTGGCATACTCCTCACCAAATGTCCTCTATCAGCTTCACTGGTGTTATTCCGTTCTTCCTGCAGAGCAGCGGCGAGTTCCTGGACATTTGTAGGGGGCTGTTGATGTTGTCGTTGGCGCCTACCAAGCATATCCCAGACGTGCTTAATTTGTGAAAGGTCTGGAAGTAGTGCTGACCAAGGCAGTGTAGTTATGCTCTGCTCCTTGAGGAACTCTGTAGCGACACGGGCCTTGTGTGGCATTGCATTGTTATCCTGAAAAATGAATCGACGGCCATGACGTCGCACAAATCGTCGCCTGAGTGCTAGAATGTTCTATGTGCCCTAAGGGGGACGAAATGGTTACGTCATTGTATCTTTCGTTTATTCACCCGTTTATCCATTCGTGGTTGGATTGATAGTTCACGGCCATCGTATTTCAACTACGAACATTCGGTTATCAGCTTACGAGGTTCTTGTGTTAGTTCGTTTTTCCATCTGTTTGTGATCAAAAGCTCAGAAAGGTCACGCACATGCATTTAATTTCCTCTTGTTATATTCACCAAATTGTTTTTCTCCTTTTCTATTTCTCTTCAGCTACTACCTCCAGTGACATAATTACCATGCTTACCGTATTTTGCGCGTTTACAATAATGCTCACGATAGACAATGTTCATATTTTTGCACAAAGGGGAACAAGTCAAACAACTGAATATGTATATTTATTTACGAAACCTAAATACCTTCAGCTAATGACGTTTTGCTTTCATTCGCAAGTGGGTGGTGAGTGGGTGGGTTGGTGGGGTAAATCCTGAGGCGGGAGGGGAATCACACACTCCTAACATTCTCGTCGGGCAGAGAATTATTGTATATTGGTAGCTCATCTCAGTTTGAATAGTTGGACAGAGAACAGAATTTACAACACACGGTTAAGATTGCCATATTGAAAACCCAAATACCCTGGGTAAGAACAGTCGGGCCATCTCTTAAAAGCAGTCGACAGTGACATGGTAAAAGCCATGAACGTCTGCCACGCCGCCTTATATCCATGCCTCACTTATATCGTCATGTAAATCGTCTTCGGATAAAGTTAGTCTCCCTTGAAATTATTAGACGCGCTGTGAAGAAGTTTCCTTTTGTTATTATACCCCCGCTTCGAAGAAGTGGGGGCTATATAGGAATCGCCCTGTACGTCCGTACGTCCCTCCGTACGTCTGCCTGTCCGTCCGTCCGTCCGTCCGTACGTCTTTCCGTCCGAACAAATTCTTGTGTGCGCAACTCCTCCTACATTAAAGAACCGATTTTGAAGAAACCTTTCAAACATCATCACTACTAAGTGAACATGCGCATATTCCAAAATTTTTCATCTGCGACAATTTTAACCAGGTTATCTCTCTTGAACTTTGATTTAATATGGGTTTCTACATGAAATTCTTGTGTGCGCAACTCCCCCTACATTTATCAATCAATTTGGACAAAACTTTTCAGACATCATCACTACTAAGTGAACATGCGCATATTCCAAGATTTTTGATCTGCGACAATTTTAACCAGGTTATCTCCCTTTGACTTAGATTTATTATGCCTTTCCGTCCGGACAAATTCTTGTGTGCGCAACTCCTCCTACATTAATGAACCGATTTTGATGAAACCTTTCAAACATCATCTCTACTAAGTGAACATGTGCATATTCCAAACTTTTTGATCTGCGACAATTTTAATCAGGTTATCTCTCTTGAACTTTGATTTAATATCAGAAGTGCATTCCTCTAAAAACCCAAAGTGGGGGTATTAATCACCTTCAGTGATAGTTCTAGTTTTCAATAACCGAAAGCAACAGGCAGCTGCGGAAGCTGTCTGTCGTTTTCGTTTATTAAAAGTAAACTTAAAAGGAAACTTATCATTTTATGGAAAGCTAATTCACAGATATTTCTCCATTAAGAATATCTTTCAGTATCACACCGCCCAGAACAAACGTCCACTTTGGCTCTTTTTTAGTGAATGCGTTTTGACAAGGAAAAATAGCAAATCTCACGACTAGACTTTATATTAATGAAAAAGGACGGTGTCTGTATGTCACGGTGCGCACGCTGTTGATATAATGATGAGAAAAAAAATTATAGAATATCAAATGATGGTGAAAATGCCGTTTTCTTATTTTCAAAAATGGTTTTCAAGAGGGCAATAGTTAAACGTTCAAATTCAGTGGGTAAAAATGTAAAAAGCCATTTTTGGGTATTTTTATACAACTTACTGTACTAAAATGTCTGGTGTTTGTGAAATGATGTGCACATCGATGAAATAAATGCGCTAACATTTCGAAATTCGAATCTTTCTATGAAATTCCCATACTCTTAGTGTTAAATGTCCTGATAGTTTTAGGAAATTAAAGGAAGTTAACTTTTCGCTATTGTTGAATCCGAAAAAAAACACAGTTGCATGACACTGCATGTACGTACGAAAGGTTTGACAACTTCGTGTTGCAAATACGGGTCACACCTCTTCAGCATTTGAAGACAACTTTCGGAATCGACAATTCACTAATCATACTTAAATATTATGATTGAAAATCGCCTGTATCTTTATCACCATCAATTATTTCAGCGTGAAAAGAGGAGAGTTCTGTATTTATATAATGAAATGTTGAGAAAACGGAAAGGCTTCTTGAGGCGTATGAGACACAACGTTAGAAAACAATTGAGAAGAAGGAAACTGGAGGTAAATTTATTTTAAACGAAACAAAAAACAAAGAATTATTTCCAATCATAAATCAAGCGGTATATTATCGATTGTACTGCTACCTAATACTCTACATTGTACCAAGTCCTCAATAATGGTATTGGCTGTGTATATATGCTTTTTTAAAATATATAGCTGACATCTTGGTTGGAATTGAATGTGAAACCTTTCAAACATCATCTCTACTAAGTGAACATGTGCATATTCCAAACTTTTTGATCTGCGACAATTTTAATCAGGTTGACAACACCTTGCTATCAATAATTGTAGAAGAACCAAATGGGGCTGCAAGTCTGATCTCATCCGATATGAAAAAATGAGAAATGGTCTTAGCAATGGCTAGTCAGTTTTAATGCATCTAAAACGTTAGGACCTACAGGTATCGAGGCGACCAAGCCATTGCAGCCCCCGCCCCACCCCTCCTTTCGGAATGTTTCGGTGAAACTATTGGAAATATTTCTTCTCGTAAATATATCGGCCTAACATTTAATAGCCGTGGTACATGGAGCGACCAGACAGACGTAATTGTCAAAAGGATGGAATTGTCTAAATATGCCTCGTAGGTTCTTTCTTGGCAGGAAGACAACAAATTTACTTTTCCTTTGTGAGACCAGTCTTAGAATATGTGTCTTCCGTTTGGGATAATTACACTACCACGGAATCTGATGAGCTGGAAAATCAAGACTTGTTACTGAGGCCACTAAGAGTATGAGTAAAGACAAATTATACATTGAAACTGGGTGGAGTTATTATATCAGAGACGTCAAAAACACAAACTTATCCAGTTCCATAAATGTACCACAAACATTTGTCAAACTATCTTTCCAATTTGATACCACGATATGTATATCAAACACAGAATTACAACTTAAGGAATATTTAACCTGACCATTCCACATTCACGAACTACACTGAGACAAAAATCATTTATTCCTCCAACAGTAAAACTTTGGAATGAATTGCCACCTGTAACGCACGAACCAATATCCCCACAACCTTTGAAAACTCTAATAAATAAAAATAACAAACTATCTAAATTCTATTATCGCTTCTTCTCTTATAAGTATATAAATTTTCCATTGCAGAATGCGACTAAATTGTGGTAACTTGAATGGGGACCCCTTTAATAACTACTTATCTGATAGTCCATTTTGCAGTTGTGGTCAAATGAAATCAACAAAACACTTTTTATCAGAATGCCCATTGCACGATAGAGCTTGCCAACTAACAATTAACCAGCTACCGAATCAGGCAATATGAAGTGACGAGAAAGGTCCGTCACATGATTTGCACTGCATTTGGCCATATGGCATGTAAACTAGGACACAGTCTCTAAACAAATGTAGGATTTATGCTGCCAATTCATCCTCTCCGACTTTTCAACAAACAAGAGTAGGTGATAATTGCAGATTCTAGGACAGGATTTACAAAAACTGTACATGTACACGTACATGTACGTGTACCGCCATAGGGATTCAGTGTTAAATCGTGTACAGAGTGTAAAAAATGTCGTTTTTTCATGGTGTCCCAGAATCCGCAATTGTTTTTGAGGCTCTCAGATCGCACTTTTGACGTTCAAACATCCGTTGGTGAATGAGTGAAATTCGAAACATCGCTCGGAAGGGAAAAAATGTATGAAATTTGAAGAAAATGTAAATTTAAAAATTTTTCTCACCGTTCCCATCGCGGATCAGACCTTCGATCTATCGTTGGTGAACGCAAGCAAAAAACGTTTTGCGGCTTCTAGGACAGCATCAAAAAAGCGGTTTGCGGATTCTGGGACACCGACGTTCGCCAACGGCTGTTTGAATGGTCGAGGGTGCGATCCGATCAGTGAAACCCATTTGCGGATTCTAGGACAGGGAAAATCGATCTCAAAACGTTTTTTCGACGTTCGCCAACGGTGAAAAGTGAGTGTAAAGTGAAGTTACTCATCGAGGATTTTTTAATTTTTTTTAAAACCGCTTTTGGCCTACATCGAAAAAATGCGGTTTGCTGGTTCTGGGACACCAATCGCGTTTTGGACGGTCCAGGGTGCGATCCGATTGGTGAAAACGATTTGCCGATTCACCTCAGTCTTGAGGTGAATCGTAATATAATCGGTTTTGAGGAGATTTCAATTTTTGTACTCAATGTAAATAAAATAGCTTTTTTCATTCAATAGAGTCGACTATAAAATTGAGTTCCACTTAAGATGGGTTTTAAGTGAGAAAATTTGTGTTTAACCAACATTATGAATCTTTGTTTGCAAATCCTTTCATTTTTTTGTCCTTGTATAATGAAAGGTTTTCGTTCAATGGATGACATTGAAAAACTCGAGTTTGGAAATTAGAACCGATGGAAATCGTCCGTTCACATTTTCTCATAGCGAGTTTTGTGAGGTGAATCGTGATAGAATCGGTTTTGAGAAGTTTTCAATTTTGTACTTAGTGTAAATAAAATAGCTTTTTTCATTCAATAGAGTCGACTATAAAATTGAGTCCCACTTTAGATGGGTTTTAAGCGAGAAAATTTGTGTTTAACTAACATTATGAAATCTTTGCAAATCCTTTCATTTTTTGTCCTTGTATAAATGAAAGGTTTTCGTTCAATGGATGACATTGAAAAACTCGAGTTTGGAAAATTAGAACCGATGGAAATCGTCCGTTCACGTTTTGTCATAGCGAGTTTTGTGAGGTGAATCATGATAGAATCGGTTTTGAGAAGTTTTCAATTTTGTACTTAGTGTAAATAAAATAGCTTTTTTCATTCAATAGAGTCGACTATAAAATTGAGTTCCACTTTAGATGGGTTTTAAGAAAGAAAATTTGTGTTTAACTAACATTATGAAATCTTTGCAAATCCTTTCATTTTTTTGTCCTTGTATAAATGAAAGGTTTTCGTTCAATGGATGACATTGAAAAACTCGAGTTTGGAAAATTAGAACCGATGGAAATCGTCCATCCACGTTTGTCATAGCGAGATTTGAAGGTAAATCATAATAAAACAGTTTGTAGAGTTTTTTTTCATTCAAATAAAATTCCACTATAAAGCGTTTTCACTTAGATGGGTTTTAAGAGATAAAAATTGTGTTATAAATTGACACTCATGTTTTGTTCTGGTGTGAATGAAAGGTATTTTCGTTTTAATAATGGACAATAAAATCGCGTTTTCCACTCAGTCGGGTTTTAAGAGGTAAATTGAATTTTAATCGACTTGTGATAATGTTTTGGAGATATGAATGAACACTTTTAATGAATATAATTATTCTCAAATGCGTTAAATCAGAAACCGGTTTCTTATGCACTAAACTTTCAAACTTTTTCAAAGTCCTTATGTTCGTCACGGAGTGAATAATCGGTGATGTGATCTTTAATGTTCGAGGGCAAAACGCATTTATAGAGGTTTTATTTTGTAAAATATTTTTCCTTAACTGGTTTTAGTTATTATATATTAAAGACAGAAGATTTTTATTTACTTAAAACATAAAACATAAAATAATTATACATTTAATTTGAGAATAATAAAATAACTCACGTTAGCATACTCTTAAGGAAATATTAATAATTTTAAAAACGAAAAAATGTTTTTACACATGACAGATTCCAAGCGGAGAGATCAACTTCTCAACGAATATGAACGTGCTAAGAAGAGTATTCAATCAGCTGACAGAAGCAGGCGATTGGGAGAAATGGAATTAAAACGTGAAACCACAAATTTATTTAAACCCGTGACGGAGGTTCAGGAACGAAGTAAAAAGGAGATCGTTGACAAATCGAGGCCCTTAAAAGAAAGTTCTTTGAGAATGGGTTCATTGCCCGGCAGTTTTACGAGGGGGTTTTCCTTTCAAAGATCATCACCAGATTACGTTACCATGAGGATTGAAACCGACGTGAGCAAAAGCGAAGATGCGGCTTCGACTATCACCACTGATAGCATCGCGTCGTCCGAGGATTGGTGGTAAGAGAGATCTGTTGTATGGAATTTATAAGGGTTCTGACGGTAGAACTTTTATAGGCAACACCAAAGTGCAAGAGGATGATGATAATTTAATCGTCAGTTCGAATAGGTACGAATTAACTCCTGGACTGCGCAAAGTGCTCCTTTTGGACAAGCCTGGAGATTACACAGATCGGGATTTCGACAATTACGGCGACATTCTGGTTCAGACCCACGCCATGAAGAGAAATAACGATGTTAGAGAAACAATACTCAAAGCCAATAGAGGTTACAAGTGGACGAAGGTGGTGAAACCCATATGGGATATGAATAAGAAGTTCGTCGAATCGGTTACTGGGAAAGGAGTGAGAACCACTTTTCTTCCGAGCGATTCTGACGCTCTGTCTCAGGGATTGAGAAACAAAATATATATTATAAAATAAAAATGTTGGTGATAAAGAACAGGGAATACATTAGAACTTACGTTCAAGGCGGTTCTGGCATCGTCGATTCTATAATGTGAGCGTTCACGAGTGATGCAGGTAGAAAACTCACATCGACGGCGTTTGAGGTCGGTAAGAAGACGGCTTTGGATGCTGGTAAGAAAACCGTTTCCGAAGCTAGTGGTAGGATAGCTTCTGTGGTTGGCAAGAGGGCAGCCAACGCATTGATTGACAAGTTGATCAGTCCGCCGGTGAAGGGAGCTACGTTAGAGCGATCGCCAAAAAGTTAGAAAGATTTTAAGGATGCTGTGGTACCCATACAAGATTTAGCCAAAATGACGAGTGGATCTGAATTGAAGAGAACTCGCGACAGTGTAATATAAATAAATAATAATATTTATAAAAACTGAGTTTGAAAAAACATAAAATTGTGTTTGAAAAAATCTAAAAATAACAAAAATAAACAAAGATGAACATTAAAGATATGTCTTGGAACGACGCCGCAACCAAAAGGTCGAATAACGAGTTCTTTCCCTAGAGCATAAGAGGCTTGATAGTGGGAAAATCGAATTGTGGAAAGACCAATCTGTTGATGAATCTGTTGTCACAACCCGACTGGTTGGATTACAACAGATTATTCGTGTTTGGCAAGAGCTTGTTTCAACCCGAATGCAGATTGCTTCGAGAGTGCATGGATCATCGATTGCCCAAGGACGTCATAGCTAGAATCTTTGACAGTAGGGAGGAATTCAACAAAAGTGAAGCTTCTCTTTCGACCATTTTGGACGGTGCGGCGATGGAATTGATGAAGAGAAATGCGTCTTCAAACGTCGAGTGTCGATTTTATGAGAACGCTAGCGATGTTCCGGATCCTACAGAATTGAAATCGGAAGATAAGAATCTCATCATTTTCCATGATCTGCTTTTGGAGAGACAGAACCGATGCGAATCGTATTACGTTAGGGGTCATCACAGCAACGTGGACTGTTTCTACCCGTCACAGAACTATTTTCGATTGCCCAGACAGACGATAAGGGAGAACTCTAATTTACTGTGTCTCTTTCGCCAGGATCTCAAGAATCTCAATCACATCTATGGTGATCACGTCGCAAAAGACAAGAGGGTTTGGGATGGAGGACTTTACAATTTCGTCATGATCGATTTGACTAGCAAATTTAATCGTGGAAAATATCGGTGCGGATTCGACAAGTTTTATGTTTCTGATGATAATAAGATAGAGAGTGAAAACAAAAATTAGAAAATAATAAATCATCAAATAATTTAGTTTTGAAAGAATGAAAAATAAAAATTAAAAATATAATGTTCGAACAAGGAGAATTGTTAGAATGGATAGCTGAGAATACGGTTGCAAAACAATCCATTCAAATCGTGGTGAGTGGCGATTCGACTCGATTCGCGACGAAATTCGAACCTTCCATCGAATTGAATAGAGAGAAAAGGTACGAGATGGCATTGGTGAATCGGGAGACTTATTATTCCTTTCACAACGCCACCGAAAAGAATAACTTGTTCAAGTATTCCGACGGAGTGGATTGGTTGGAGATTCGAATTCCCAAAGGAAGTTACGACATAGATGATTTGAACAATTACATTCAGATGCGAATGAAGATGGATGGAAAGGGAAGCAACAAGATAGACTCTCTCCCAACCCTAATACCCTACAGACGATGTTGGATTTGGAAGATAATTTTCGAGTGGATTTCAACACAGATGATTCTATAGGCAAGATGCTGGGATTCGATCGAAAGATGTATTGAGGCCACACGGCATCTGAAAATACGGTTGACATTTTCGCAGTCAATAGCATTCTGGTGAACGTGGACATGATTGCTGGAAGCTACGTGAATGGTAGCACTCAACCGACAATCTATTCCTTCTTTCCAAATGTGTCACAGGGTTATAAGATCGTGGAACAACCTCGAAATTTAGTTTATCTACCAGTGATTTTAGACACGTTGTATAGACTCAAAACCATGTTGAAGGATCAAAATGGTGAACTGTTAGATCTTCATGGAGAGAAGGTGATGATACGATTTCACACAAGAGAAATATAAAAAGCAAAAAAAAAATATATTGTGTATATATATAAATAAGAAAATAAAATAAACACAATATTAATTTACAAAAATTATTTAATATATATAATTATCATTAAAACAAAAAAGACAATTGAACAAAATATATTTAAAAAAAAGAATTATGACACAATACGTGGTTAAAAACATGAAAATATCCACAGGACAGAGGAAGAAACTTAAGAGAGCATTAACAACTTGCGGCGAGGCGGTGAGATTCAAATTCACTCACGAAGATCTGGAGAGTGGCGGTGAGGATTTGATCGCCTGGACCAGAAGTCAAATCAAAAGGTTGGAGAAAGTGATTCATGATGGAAGAGGGTTGACGGTGAGATTGAATCCTGCTCAATTGAAATACAATTTGAGAATGAAAGGCGGTTTCCTACCGCTATTGGCAGGAATCACCACAAAAGCATTACCCTTTGCCGCAAAAGCATTACTCTTTCTCGGAAAGTCTCTCGGTGTGGGAGCTCTCTCGGGACTCGTGAGTTCGGCAGTTGAGAAATTAATGGGTGGCAGCAGACTGTTTTTGAAGAAGGGAAGAGCCGTGTGTCGCATCCACATAGACGGCAGCAGTGAAGGATTGTATCTAGAACCCGTTAGAGGTGGCAACTCTTTGAGTGGAAACGATCTCTATCTGAAGAGTGGACGGAATGTTGAGCGACTCGTTAAGGGTTTGTTGTTTGGTGAGAATTCGCCATTTAAGAATATACCGATTTTGAGTATGTTATTATAATGTAAAAAATTATATAATTATATAAAATATAAAAATATAAATCATAGAAAGTCTAAAAAAAATTTAAAAAATGGATAAAAAGGTGGAAAAACAATTAGATGATAATGATGAATATCACGAGATAGAGTGCAAAAAAGATGTGGAAAAACGATTAGACGCTAATGATGAATATTGCGGGATAGTGTGGGAAAAAGATGTGGAAAAACAATTAGACGCTAATGATGGATATCTTAGGAAAGAACTGAAAAAAGAGCAGGATAGATGGTTGAAATTTAAAAGAATGAGACATTTTCCACCGTCACCACTACCTTCTGAAGAAAGTGGTAATGATGTGAGTGTTACCAAGAGATGCACCACATTTGTTCATAATTATGATACAGATAAACAAATGTGTTCTTATAAAAACGTAATATATCACCAAAAAATGAAAAGAAGAATCGACGTCGAAATTTGAGAAAAAAGGAAACATTATTATAATATATATGGGCGAAGAAGAAGAAGAAGAAGAAGAAGAAGAAGAAGAAGAAGAAGAAGAAAAACAAAAAAGAAAAAAAAAGTAATGAGATCTAGAGATGTTCAACCTCTCTAGATCTCATTACTTTTTTTTTCCTTCTTCTTTGCTAAAAATCAGTCTCTCTATTGTTTATATTTCTAAGTCCGTTATTAGCATGTTGATGGTCATGTCTTCTCCTTTTTCGAAAATGTGTCTCACCACCCGATTTGTTCACAAGTTCAAGAGAGTTTTTTGGATATATGTAACTTCCGTAGGGCAACGACAAATCGTCCTTGTTGAATTCTCTATCTTTGGTGATGACGATTTTCTGTAGATCGCTTTGGTACTCATAAAACAAATCGAGCGTGGCTTCATCCAATTTCAAAGGCATGCTATGTTTGTCGTGTTTAAAATTTAGAAGGAATTAAAAAACATATATAAAAACTATTTTAAAACTTTTTAACAAATTATTATTTAAATACAAAATTCAAACAAAAAAATTCTTACAAATGAAGCAAACAAATAAAAAAATGGAAGATTTAAATGAGAAAACCATACCTCAGTTAAACGAGATGTGTAGAGAATTAAACATTCCACATTTCAGAAATCATAGAACCAAATCAAAAAAAATTGAAGTCATACAGGAATATTGTTTGCGAAATGATGGAAAGAAAAAATCGAAAGATCGGAAGTGAACAAACTTAAACAGACTCGAATTGCAAAAAAAAATAAGCCGATGACAGTAACGCCTGACGATAGAAAATGAAAAGTGGAGCATGATGAAATTAGAAAGATCATGCGTGAGGAGATACGTAGTTTGCTCAATGAAAAGGCAAACGAAATGTTGATAGCAATGACATCAAAAAATGCTTCGGTTGTGAAAAATGAGAAGAAGAAAAAGATAGTAAAAGGAATCGAAATGCCGACGTCGAAAAAAAAATGTTCCGGTTGAGAAAAATAAGACGATCAAATGAAAAGCCATCAAAGAACTGCAAGTTTCAAAAGAAAATAAAAAAAAAACGAAAACGAGTGATGCGGTTCAGAATCTAGACAAAAGATATATATCGAACGAAATTCGACTAGCAATTGACGAAGGGAAAGGAGAAGAATATGTAGCATGACTCGTCATGGAAGCATTCCAATCTAATCCTGTAGAACGGGAGAGTGCGATCAAGGGCATTTTTAAAACTCATGAACAACTGCGTGTACGGTAAATCGATGGAAAACATCAGGAAGAGAACCGACGTTCGACTCGTCACGTCTGAGAAAAAAGCTAAAAAATTAGTAGCAAAACCCAATTACAGACACCAAACCATATTCGACGAAAATCTAGTGGTCATTCACATGCAAAAGACGCACCTGCAGTTCGACAAACCCTATTATCTCGGACCGATCATCTTAGATATCAGCAAGTGATTGATGTACAAGTTTCACTATGATTACCTCAAATGGAAATTTGGTGATAAAGCCAAACTACTGTTCACCGACACGGACAGTTTAGTTTATGAGATAGAGACAAAAGACATCTACCGAGATATATCTCTGGATGTTACCGCGTGGTTCGACATAAGCAATTATCCCGTTGATCACCCATCCAACATTCAATCGAACGACAACAAGAAGGTGTTGGGTAAATTTAAGGACAAGAGCGGCGGTAAACATATCGTCAAATTCGTAGGTTTGAGACCAAAACTGTATGCTTATCGTCTAGAAGATGAAGAGATCAAGAAGTGCAAAGGGGTTAAAGCGTGCATGGTGAAGAAAAACATCTCTTTCCAAGGGTATAAAGATTGTCTGTTAGAAAGTGGTCCAGTGTATAAGGCTATGAAATTGATTCGAAGCAAAAATCACGACTTGTATACCGAAATAGTCAACAAGATTTCACTGATGGCCGACGACGATAAGAGATTCACGTTAGACAATAAAATAAGCACTTTGGCACTTGGACATTGGACTTTGGATATGATTATGGACGATAGGATTCCAGATATGATTAAGGGCAATAGGATTCCAGAAAATCAAGAGGAATTAGATGGATTCAAGATTATGGAAATTGATAGAGATATCGAGAGAGTTAGTTTAAAAAAGAAAAAGAAAAAAATATAAAAAATAACGTCATTTTAGTGAATTATAATAAAATAAATAAATTTTTAAAAAATATACACATTTATGAATAAGAAAATAGAGATATCCATAGAAGGTGTCGTCTTACCTAACGAACCCCTATCCAACATCGATCTGTCGAATGCGGTGAAGGATTTGAAAATCAAAGATGCCTCGGCAATCGGAATGTGGAATTTTAAATCTAGACGATTTATCGGGTGAAGGCACTCACTGGGTGGCATGGTTCAAGAACGGGAAGAAGAAGAATTATTATTTCGACAGCTACGGAATCTTGCCGCCATAAGAGATAAAGAACTATTTCAACGAATTGATGGTTCGTTACAACACGGAACAAGTGCAATCACCAGATCAAGTGTTTTGCGGTCACTTGTGTCTCTACGTTCTCAAGAGATGATCTAAAGGAGATCAGTTTCAAGACATTCTCAGTGATTTACATTAGAGAGAGATTTTTTTTTATAGTATATATAAAGGTAAAAAAATTATTTAAAAAAATTTAATCGAATAAAAACGAAAAATAAAAAATAAGTGAAATAATTCATTTTTAATAAACTGCGTTTGAAATATATTTTTAAAACAAAAAAACCTCAAAACAACATGCCAGTCGATAAATTTGGTAGAAGTGACGATGAAAGTCGACCCAAAAAGAAGAGGAAGAAGCTCGAAGTCGGTGATGGTTACGGCGTTGCCAACTTGGACGAACATTATGTTCGGAGATACAAACCTCGAGAGGAACCTTTGAACATGAATGATAAGAAGCTCTACAATCTTCATGAGCTGATAGATCTTGCAAATACGGCGACTAAAAAAATACGTCGACAGGGGGAACACGGATTTCGAACAAATCATGCTAGATAATTATGTGGATAAAGCCATGACCGACGATCTCAATCTGAAATCCAAACGTTTGGTGAACGTCGGGAATCCCATAGATTCCACTGATGCTGCGACCAAGAAATACACGGATGACTCTCACGTGCAATTCAGCGAACATCTAAGAAGTAGATACGTTCAGAAAACGATGCACCAATTCTAACAAGATAACGAACGTGGCCACTCCCGCAAATCCCAAGGACGTGGTGACCAAACACTATGTAGATCTGGAACAGAGAAAGTCTGACAGACAAGAAATGAAATCGGATCTGAATGTGGGATTCAACAAGATATTGAATCTGTCGAAGGTCAACGACGCGGATGCAGACTCCACCATGGTCAACAAGGGCTACGTGGATTCTGCCATGATATGATCTCAAGAATACGTAGAATCGCAAGTGGAAGATCTCTACCTGAACAAACAATCTGGCGGAACCATGGAGGGTGGCATCAACATGAACGGTCACAATTTATTCGGTCTCGACCACGATCCCGAATTCGATTCCAGCGCAGTCAGTGGGAAGTACGTGGATGACAACTCAGTCTGGAGAAAGGGTGACATCATGGAAGGTAAACTAGACATGGGCGGACACACGCTCACGAATTTACCAGATCGCGTGCACATGTCGGATGCCTGCACCCTAATTTCGGTGGTGTAGAAAGTCAAATACGCTAGGCAATTGATCACCGTGTGGGCCCAGGAGGCCGGCACATTAGAGGAGGGAAAAGCCGAGTGGTCTTTCGGAAACGGAGGTAGTGGATCACAACAGGTCTTTCGGAAACGGAGGTAGCGGATCACAACATGGTCAGGTGGGATATCCCATGCCTTTGGGAGGTGAAATCATATGAATGGGTCTGGCTTCCATGGATTTGAATAACAGAGCAGTCGTCAATCTCACGGTGAACGGAGTAGAGAGCAATAAGAGATACAGCGTTGAAAAGCCTGAGAATCAACACGTGAATGTTAGCACGTTCGGCACGCCTCTCAAAGTGAATGCCGGAGACAGGATTAATTTCGTTACAAAAACCGATAATCCCGAAGCCGCCACTTCCGTGGTGAGCCTACTGATCAAACTAGATCCTTTGAACAAACAGTGAACGCATGGAAATAAATAATTAAAAAAAATATAATGAGTGATTATTGAAAACAAAAAAAAAGTAATGAGATTTAGAAAGATTTTCAATCAGTCTTTTATTTTTTTTTTGTTTTTTGTTTTTAATAATTACTCATTACTTTTTATTTTTTTTCACACACACATCTCTCTTCGAATGATTGACATCTTATTTCCATCCGATTCGAATTGTAATTCTCTGTCTGACAGGACCAGGGCAAAGGCTTCGGTTTTTCTCAGCACGTTCCTATCGAATTGCATCTTGATCTGAATGTCTAAGACGCTACTCTTGAGTCGTTCGCTCTGTTTACTGACGTTGAATACGCACATGGGATACATCGACTTGTATTCACCGGGAGATATATTAGGGTTGCTCATAAATTCGTCTAGACCATGCTACTTCTTTCTAAAATCTGTGGCGTCGCCGTACAGTCTGCAGAAATCGTTCTTGTTGAACAACGCATTGTAATCGATTGCTGGATATCTCGTGGCGTTCAGAAACCCTTGCATGTTTCTCAAATTGCAGTGATCGAATAGCGACACATTCTTTTCCTGAGACCCATCCCTATCAGTCTGAAATGAGACCACGATGAAACGCAGTCTCTTGGAAGTAGATTTCATGGTCAATCTCCAATCGAAGTGATTTATGGAGAGTGGAATGCTAGCCGTGTCGCACTGTCTCATTCTAAATCCCACGGGTAATTTACTCTTGGATTCTATGATCATGTAGAGACGTGTTTTTTTCCATGATCGAAGGCTGCACATACGGAATGAACCATGATATCTTGTGTAGTTATCTTACCCGCATCGGTCGTGGAGAGTCTCACTATTGCGTCATCGTTTCCTTTTCGAATCAATGTCAGATTGTGTTTGAATCCATACATGATCTTGTTGTAATTGTCTGCGAATTCGAAGATGTGTTTCAAATGTGTCCTGAACGAAAACGTTCCTTTAGGTCTGGACGTCTTGACGACGTAGTCGAATATCGCGGAGGCGCCGGCGCTAGCAGGGCCGATGGTGACTTTCATCCACAACTGATTAAGTCATCTGGATTTCGAAAAATTATCCGGATACGTCAAGAGTCCAAACATTGTGGTGGCCTGACTGGGATGAAGCACAGATTCTATCTCTTGTCCTGATAGCAAGTATTTCATATTACTGAATAGATGCATGATGCCATTATTGGCTAGAGTAACCATGTTGTCGTCGGCGTATTTGGTCCCATCTTCCTTGGTGAGACGTCCCCGCACCACTATGTAACTCTCGCTAGGATGAACGAATAGATCTTGGCGTTGATTCTTATCTCTCCCGCATTGTTCAAACTCGTTCCAGTTATCTGTTCATATTCGTGAACCTCATATTCTTGAATACTTTAATCTTTCACTATGCTTTGTGCGATATCTAGTATATTTGCCATTTTTGAAGGGTTTTTTTGTTTTTTTTGTTTATTAATTAGCTTGCTTTTTTATCTAATAATAATTTTAATTATTTTTTATTATTATTATTTTTTCTCTCCTTTATATATATGTAAAAAAGAAAATGTTAAAGAGAGTAAATAAAAAAAAAATTTGTTTTCTTTATTAAAACTTCGTCTTCTGCAATTGTTGTTCGTAAAACTTTCCGATGATCTCTTCTCCATCCAAAGCTTCTATTTCATAAGTCACCGGATTGGTGTGAAATATTTTGATTATCATGAAGATTTGAGGAGTGTAACCCTATTCGAAGTGCTTCTTATAAGCGTAGATTCTCACTCGATCGCCTACTGCAAATTTCGGCGTTCTAGACTTCTTCCTGATCTTAGATCTCTCAGGATATAGATTCGCTTTTTTTTCATTTCGAGGATCGCTAGCTTCCATGGGAGTCATCTTGATTGATCTATGTCGTGTGTTGTTGTAATCTTTGACCAGACCATTCAGAGCGTATATGTATTTCTTAGTCGAATTTGTCGTGAAGTATCTGTACATCTTTTCCTTCATCGTTCAATTCCATCGTTCCCCGACGCTGGCTTTCTCTTCGTTTTTGATCGAGTAGAGGTTGACTAATCGATGAATGTGCTTGTTGTAGAATTCCTTCCCCTTATCCACACACAATTTATTCGGTTTGCGAGAAGACGAGTTGAACACGCTTTTCAGAGCCTCGGCGATGCAAGGTCCCAATTTATTCTTCAAAGCTCTGATCCAACCATATTTGGAAAACACATCGATGACCATCAATAGATATTCGACACCCTCATTCCACCTCGAAAACGATCTCATGTCGACCAAGTCGGCAGACCAAATGTCATCCAAACCCTTCACGAACACCCTTTTCTTTCGAAATTTATGCACGATG
Source organism: Pictodentalium vernedei (assembly GCA_031216915.1). NCBI lineage: Eukaryota > Metazoa > Mollusca > Scaphopoda > Dentaliida > Dentaliidae > Pictodentalium > Pictodentalium vernedei. Next base: position 232,318,292 of record CM062290.1, on the reverse strand, counting down.
GGTTTGTGTAACTCCTCGGCCAATTCGCTTGTCAATAATCGTTTCTTCTTTTCCGATGCGCCTTTTTTTTTTTAATGCCCCATCCGAATCGACATTTCGCACCGATCAGATTGCCGACCAGTGAACATTCTATCTTCTCTCTCCTAGTTGGATTCGATATGCCTCTCAATTTCGCCAACATGTTTTTATCGCAGACATTGTTGTGAGTCTTGGTGTCGGGATGTCTGGCGTAGCACAGATCGTGATCATATGCGTCCGTGTCTACCCTATTCACGGGTTTGCTCCACGATTTGAGTCAGAGCAGCATTGAGTCTCTTGTTCAATTTCGTTCCGGGTCCCATGAAACTGTGACCTGGCAGATGCATTTCAAAAGGTAGATTATTGATCATTTTATTCACGATGCCTTTACCTTTGCTCGTGTTTTTTTTTTTTTGACGAATCGAGTCTTGATTGAACCACACACATCGCAAATTCCGCGAAGCGTCTGTCATTTTTAGTTCGTACTTCTCGAGAATTACCCCTCTCGGTAACTCTCTTACACTTTACGCAATACATTTTTTGAGAGTTATTTAAATTAATTTCGTATTTATTTTTATTTTATATATAAATTTAATATTTTCTTTTTTTTTAAATTCTGTTCTTATTATATATATTTTTTTTTCAATTGCTGCTCTTGAGTTCTATGAACTTACCGAATTCCTCCCTTGCCTCTTTCCTCCCTCTTTCCACGAGAGAATCCTTCATCTCTTCCTTGATGATCTGACGAGTCTTGATTCTTTCATGGCATCGTATTTCGTTTTCTCGCCCAATATCGTGAAGTATTCTCCATCCGATATCATACCATCTTTCAATGCCATCAAGATCATTTCGGATATCGTGTCAACAACAATCCGATGCCGGCCATGTGTAAACACATGGAAATCGTGATGAGTGTCGTGTCGACCGCATTGATGAATTTCACGAGGTGCGAATACTTCTTCTTGAGAGAATGATGAGAGTCTCTCTCTCGAGTCAGATACAATTGGATTCTACTGATTTGATCGATGCAATACCTCTCTCCTCTTTGTTTTTCTTCTGGCGACGCTGCCGTTGGTAAAACGCCATTCGGCTTCTCATCCTCATCATCATCTAACGTCAGATACAATTTATTTCTGGTTCTCATTTTTATGTTTTTTCTTTCTAATATTAGATAAAAAATTTATGTGTGTATTTATTTTTATTTTCTATTCTCCCTTATTTATATCAACGAGAAAACTTAGATGTATGCTTCCTCCAGCAATAATTTCATGACGCATCCCTTGTCTTCTAAAGTCAGACTTCTACACGCCAATTTCATTTCTTCCAAATTGGTGAGCTTATCTCACCCGCTACAGAAGACAAATCTCTTCCAAAACTTGATCACGTCATCGATTTGAATGCATTCGAATGCCGGTTCGAAATACTTGAGGACCATATCTTCCCTTTCCATCATCAGACATGAATGATCCTCGTGATTGAAGTCTAGATGATCCCAACACCCGACGCATCATTCTAATAAGAGGCGACCTAGTTGTTCATTCACCCAGAATGCGTAGGCTCTCATCAGCATTTTTAAAAGAAACCTTGCACTCAAAATTTGGGAATTGTTCATGATTTACATATATTTTATTATCTATTTCGATTTGATATTATTTTTTTTAAATAACTATTTATTTATATTTTTTTTCTCTCCTATATATATATCAATCACTTTTTTATTTCCTCTCGACAAAACCGATTCTATCACAATTCACCTCACAAAACTCACGAGGTGAATCGGCAAATCATTTTTGCCAATCGGATCGCACCCTAGACCGTCCAGAACACCATCGCGAACGTGGTGGTGTCTCAGAACCGGCAAACCACATTTTTTCGATGTACCGGAGGCCAAAATCGGTTTTAAAAATTTTTTTTTAAAAATCCTCGATGAGTAACTTCACTTTACACTCACTTTTCACCATTGGCGAACGTCGAAAAAACGTTTTGAGATCGATTTTCCCTGTCCTAGAATCCGCAAATGGGTTTCACCAATCGGATCGCACCCTCGACCTTTAAAACAGCCGTTGGCGAACGTCTGTGTCCCAGAATCTGCAAACCGCTTTTTTGATGCTGTCCTAGAAGCTGCAAAACGTTTTTTTGCTTGCGTTCACCAACGATAGATCGAAGGTCTGATCCGCGATGGGAACGGTGAGAAAAAATTTTAAATTTACATTTTCTTCAAATTTCATACATTTTTTCCCTTCCGAGCGATGTTTCGAATTTCACTCGTTCGCCAACGGATGTTTGAACGTCAAAAGTGCTATCTGAGAGCCTCAAAAACAATTGCGGATTCTGGGACACCATGAAAAGACGACATTTTTTACACTCTGTACATGATTTAACACTGAATCCCTATGGCGGTACACGTACATGTACGTGTACGTGTACAGTTTTCGTAAATCCTGTCCTAGAATCCGCAATTATCACCTACCAACAATCAATACACGAATGACGTGAGCTATGTAAATTAACATTATGCACACTGACATCAAAATAAATGAATTTCATATAACAATTTTTTCCCTTAATGCAACTACAAATTTAACCATTCCAGTCTAGCTGGATGGAGCTCGGTCAAAAAAAGATTAAAATGGTTAAATATTTAGATGCACTGTGGAGAAAAAAATGCATCTGAAATTTTGGTGAGATTTGTAAGATTTATTCAAGCAATTAACACCTAGGGAGGCAGATTTCGAAAACAAAACAATAACAACGACAGAATGAAACACTGAAAAGAAAAAGAAAAAAAATGTTAAAAGTAGACATATATAAACATAAAGAACAATTATTTTATTTTTGTGAGCTCAGCTCCCTTATGTTGAAAGAAGCTCCGAATCATGTTACAGATGGAATTACATAGCTGGGGATATTGTTTCGCATTATCAGGTTACATTTTCCTTTTATATCCATATATTGAAAGTTTAGGTGCAGGCTGCAAGCCGAGAGGTCTTCGGTTCAAATCCCACGTGCGGCAACCGCGTTGTGTCCAAGACACTTCACCCCCATTGCCCATGTGGGGGCACGGTGATGCTGTGCACTAAGGCGTACTGTACATCGATGGTGCACCTGTCTTCAACCAATGCTAACCCTGCTTGTGTGGAGTTAGTATGTTGGGGAGCTGACGGTTGCTCACCGTTGCTTGGTGGTTCTATCCGGGTACTCCGGCTTCCTCCACCTGTAAAACTGTCGTGGTCATGATTAGACATTGTGCAGAAGTATAAATAAATAAATAAATTGAAAGTTTTCAGTCTCCTTATTTATTTTTTTTAGATTTTTTCTCATTTTTTCATACGCAATACTTTCCATAACGAAGTGAAACTCGTCCTCAATCACCCCGAATCACAAACCTTACAAAGTCTCTCTTTAACCGGGATAGGCGGCTGTTAATGCTCCCCCCCCCCCCCCCACTCCCTTCTCGATTTATAGACTGTGGTTACTGATTCGGAGTTGAGTGAAGACGTTTCTAGCTTCCTGAGAAGTGGCATGTATCAGGTATGGCTCCATAATGTAGTCGTCTTTAAATGTTCTGTATGTCCATAATTTGTTTTTACTTCCGTTTCTATCGTCGTCATCGTGAATGCCTGAGAGGAAATTAGTTTCGTGTCTACTCCGAAGCTCTTCCAGCATGTGTCTGTTCTGATGTTCATGATTGATGTTCACATTATGGGTGTTTAGTTGTGTAAGATTCTACAATTTCATTTCGAGGGATTTTAAGAGTTCGTAGTTATTCACATCCGTGTATGCATCGCTGAGTCTGTTATGGTATGTTGACGTCAGTGTGCAGAAGGTTAATATCAGACGTTTCAAGATATCTAGATCGGTCAGCTGGGATGTCTTGTGAGGTCCACACACACCATTATATCCAGATAAATGCAACATGACATGAGACATAATCAATCCATCTCCTACTGTCCTGTGACAAATGCATCCCCAACTGCATTGTGTGAGAGTCATCGTCGGTTCCAAATATCCTTTCCTTCATTTGGTTTACGTAAAATTCGTGGGCAGGCAGGGAAGAACAGCCAAAGGCACTTGTAGCACAAAATTCTGACCGGCTAACGTCGGAGTGTAGCAACAGACAGAATAAACACAACGAGATTAGAAGAGACTGGGTGAAATAAAACAGTTCTGACAGAAAAATTGAGATCCTCGGAAGGGGAGATCATTGACGGACGTGATAACCGTTGCGTATTCCTTGTTCCTTATTCGACATTCATTATCAACCGATAAAACCTGTTGATAACGAATGTCGAATAAGTGAATTGGGAATAAGTAACGGTTGTCACATCCCCAGATCCTTAATATAAGTTTCATGAGAATTCAGGTCGACAAGTCGAATGTGTAAATTTTGTATATATTGAATGGCCAGAGGCGTCCATAACTTATCGACGGTGACGGCGGTGAAGCGAAATCCCACAATTTTCTGATAGATCCAGACAGATCAGTAACATTTTTCAACAGATTATACAACCAAGTTTCTACCCTTTTTGTTACTCAAAACAAGGTTGTCGAAAATTCAGTCAAAATATTAATTTTCTTTCTATTTTACAAATTTGTATCAACAGAAAGCCTCAAATTTTTTCTGGTAACCTGAAATTGTTTGACAAAAATTGGGAGCCGTCGCCCCCTGTTAGTTGTCAAACACAGTAAACATGGAATAATAATTCATCCGGAACCTTATTCTGTTGCTGCTGTCACGAAAAGGCGACGTTTGTTGTGGTGATAGTGTACTGCGTGTACTCCGAAAAAGGGCCAGTGAATATATTTGTGTGTTGGGATATCTAGGACAGATTCAGGGTGCCTATGAGACCGTTATTTTAAATCCCGTACTATAGGTTAATGACTCCCCTCTCCTCCAGCCAGGCCAGATGCCGCATTGTTGGGGCGTTTCGCCCCGTTACCCTGTCTGTCGGGAAAACTGATCGTCGCTCGAACGCCAACATTTTCCGCCGGTAATTTGAAAACAAAAGTTCATTTGATGAAACCACAGTTTTGATTATGCAAAAAATGGCCTTGTGTTTCAAATAACCTTTGTTTGAAGCGCTTGTTATATGTCAAGTAGTTGACTGCCGAGTAGTCATATATACATGTACATATTTCGTGCATTATCATTGTTATTTTAAAGAATTACTTCCGTTAAACTTAATTGACTGGAAAAACTTGAATCTCAGGCCGAAATTAGAAATAGGATCTCTCTGTTTCCCAAAAATAGTCGTCTATTTGTTAGTCTGTGCATAAGCCAGTGGGGTGGGCAGTTCGGCTACTAATATAATAATAAGGTAAAGTTTCGGACCTTTTACTCTTATTTTTGTTTTTTAACCCTTTACCCAACGCGAAAGGCAGACGACACTTTCAAACAAAATTTTTGAATAACTAATTATTTTCATTTTTGTGTCAAAAAATAGCTTATAGCCACCCATGGGAACGAGCTCAATGAGCTCGTTCCAATGAGGGGTCATAAGCTATGTTTTTGTGAAAAAAATGAAAAAATAATGAATATCGAATGGTGATATTTGTTTGTGAATAGCGCTGGCAGGTTTTTGGCAGTTGGCAATTGGTGATAATTCTCAATGGAACGACGCCGGCCAGCTTATTTCAAATGCGTTAATGGAATGTAGTTTTGGTTTGGGTTTTTCTGTTTTCTTTTTAAGTAGAAAACAAAACAACTAGAATTGTCGTTGACAGTGTTTTATATATACATTTGGTTTATGCAAAAATGGTTTCGTATTTCAAATATCTTCTGCATGAATTGCTTGTTATTAGTATATGATCGAGTAGTCATATACACACGTACTGCATATATATATATATATGTAGTTCTAATTGATCGATTCACACATGGTCTAGGCCTCTTTTACTGTTGCTCTGCCTTGCGGGGGTTATTTTATTAACGTTCCATTTGTTAACCCTATGAACCCTGGTGGTATCTTACATGTCTCTTCACTAATATCAATTGGAAGAGTCCATTTTCATCATTTGGGGGTAGACCAATTAATATTTTCAACGTGCAGCCATCGGGCTGCACGTTGGAAATATTGATTGTCTACGTCACACATTCACTAATCAGCTATCCAACTTCATGAAATTATGACGTATCATGTTCCTGGGCCGGAAAAGTGGCCGCTCGGATTCAAATGATTAAAAACATTTGACTTTGTAGAGTGTTGTTCTTCAAAACAATATTATCGCCAAGCTTTGTTTATTTTTATTTTCAATAGTAATTTAAACAAAGCTGTACAATTCACTTTTGGGGTGTTATTTTACATTTTCAGTCTGATGCTACCGTACTCAGTTCTTTCAGGGACATTTTAGAAAAACATTGTTGCCTTAAAAAGCAGCTAAAATGTTTAATTTGTGACGAAGTTGTTGGTCCAGATCTTTACACGGTCTGTGATACTCCAGGATGTGGCTATGGTTACTGCAGAGAATGCTGGATTGATTCCAAGGTTTGTTTATTTTAAGATAAATAATTGTATATCTGTTGGTAAGGATTGTTTATTGTAAGATAAATGACAGTATATTTATTGATTCCAAGGATTGTTTATTGTAAGATAAATGACAGTATATTTATTGATTCCAAAGTTTGTTCATTGTAAGATAAATGACAGCGCATTTATTGATTCCAAGGTTTGTTTATTGTAAGATAACTGACAGGATATTTATTGATTCCAAACTTTGCTTATTGTAAGATAAATGACAGTATATTTATAAAGTTTGTTTATGACAATATATTTATTGATTCCAAGGATTGTTTATTGTAAGATAAATGACAATATATTTATTGATTCCAAAGTTTGTTTAGTGTAAGATAAATGACAATATATTTATTGATTCCAAGGATTGTTTATTGTATGATAAATGACAGGATATTTATTGATTCCAAAGTTTGTTTATTGTAAGATAAATGACAGTATATTTATTGATTCCAAGGTTTGTTTATTGTAAGATAAATAACAGTATATTTATTGATTCCAAGGTTTGTTTATTGTAAGATAAATGACAGTATATTTATTGTTTCCAAAGTTTGTTTATTGTAAGATAAATGGCAGTATATTTACTGATTCCAAGGTTTGTTTATTGTAAGATAAATGCTAGTATATTTATTGATTCCAAAGTTTGTTTATTGTAAGATAAATGGCAGTATATTTATGGATAAGGTTTGTTTCTTTTAAGATAAATGGTTGTATATATATTTACTCTAAGGAGTGTTTATATTAAGATAAATGGTAGTAGATTTATTGATTCCAAGATTTGTTTAATTTAAAATAAACGATAGTATATTTAAAGTACATACACAACGGTTAACTCTTTACCTAACACGATGTGAAAGAGCTATGAATAGATGAAAATTACAGTGGAACAAATTTGACAAACTTGTTCCAACAAGGTGTCATATAGCTTTTCTTGGCGGTGAAAGCTGAAAAAAAAAATTTAATTGCGATTTATATGAACAGCGCTTACCGGATATGGCCATTTCCTTATGTGAAAGGTTAACCCTTTACCCAATGCTGACGATATCAAAATATTATTTATAATATTATTTTTTTTCAACAAATTGGAATAAAATTATTTCATGTCACCCCCATTGGAACGAGCTCGTTCCACTGAGAGATCACATGATATGGTTTTGTTCAAATTTTTGGAATTCTTTTTTTTTTCAACTGCGGAATTTGCATTTTATGCGGTTGTATTTGACTGATTTGTTAGGCACAGGGTTAACACTGAAACAGACATGGATTTAAATCTTTACCCAGTCGTTGTAAGTACCTTAGTTGGGCAAAGGTTAACAAAACGAACTTCAAAAAGATCCGAACCCTACATGTTGAGGTTATTTATTATTTAGATGGGAACGCGGTTTCCCATTGGTTATGGCATTGGACTTCAAGCCCAAACGCTCACGGTCCGATCACCACCAGGGATAACTGTGTTGCATCCTTGGACAAGTCACTTAATCCCGATTGCCCACATGGGGACACTGTAGCGCTGTGCACTAAGACATACTGCACGTCGATGATGCACTTGTCTTCAACCAGTGGTAACCCTGCATGTGTGAAGTTTGTACGCTGGGGAGTCAGACAGTTGTTTGTCACTGCTCGGTGGTTCTCTCTGGATACTCCGGCTTTCTTCACCGAATAACTGTTCGACATGAAGTGACCCTGGCTGTTGAAAGTGTCCGTTAAAGTCCAATAAAAAAAATTAAATCAGCCCTCACACAGATTTTACAAATTCAAGTGACCCTTACCCAGAAAGAGATAATGTAGAGAGTGGAATTTCTTCGCCTTCCTCATACTAGAACTGTGCCCAACTGGGATAGCTAGCTGAAAAAATATGAATTTTATCGACAAAAACATTGTGGACCGAAACAACTTTAATACCTTGAACAATGTTTGTAAAAACAAATACACGCGCCGAAGTGGTTTCTCGTTCTTGAACACTGCACCGAAAGGTAACCTAGTTCTAACAATTTTTCATACCATCTGCAATTTTGTAAGGAAACACATATTGAAAATTCGTTTTGTTATCACATGATTTCGCTTCCATACCTTCGATTTGTTGTTGAATCTTAGCATCCCCGGCAGCGGAATTCTGGATACATATTTTCGGTACTGCGATACTTTTTTCATTGCTGATTCTGAATATAATATTATTGGGTTTTTTTTTTTAATTGAAAAAGTGAAATTTTGGGGAAAAAATATTTGTTTCATGATTCAACTTCATGTGGCACACTGGAAGGACAGAAATAAACGAGAAATGCTAGTTCATGTATAGGACAGAAAGACTCGTTGTCAATAACCCTCAGGCCCGAGCCCGATGCCAATATCTGTGTGGGTTCGCAAATTCGATAGGGAAGAGGACGAACTAATACTAACATTTCCTTTGTTTCTCGTCAGTGTTAATTGTTTATACTTAAATATATCTGAAGAGAGAATATCGGTACGTTCTATTATTCTTCTTCGATAGTACACCAGGGACTAAAACTAAGACCAAACAACTGTTTACTATCTTAGAAAGGTGCAAATTGTGAAAAAAATACCTAAACTGATTTTATACGCCCGTTTAAAAAACGGTCGTATTATGTTATCGGTCTGTCCGTCTGTCTGTCTGTCCATCTGTCCGTCTGTAAACAATTTGGTTTCCGTTCATTTAAAGTCGAACGCCTTGACGGATCGATATCAAACTTTCAGAAGTTGTTTTTAGCATTAAAATACAGGTCAAGTTCGATATTGGTGTTTCTCAGTCCATCTGCTGCAGAGATATGGCCCTTTGAAAACACAATTTTTCTAAAAAAAATTGATTTCCGTTCATTTAAAGTCGAACGCCTTGACGGATCGACATCAAGCTTTCAGAAGTTGTTTTTAGCAATAAAATATAGGTCAAGTTCGATATTGGTGTTTCTCAGTCAATCCGCTGCAGAATTATGGCCCTTTGAAAACACAATTTTTCTAAAAAAAATTGGTTTCTGTTCATTTAAAGTCGAACGCCTTGACGGATCGACATCAAACTATCAGATGTTGTTTGTAGCAATCAAATACAGGTCAAGTTCGATATTGGTCTTTCTCAGTCCATCCGCTGCAGAGTTATGGCCCTTTGAAACCACAATTTTTGCAAAAAAATTGGTTTCCGTTCATTTAAAGCCTAACGCCTTGACGGATTGACACCAAATTTTCCAGATGTTGATTTTATACACCCGTTTGAAAAACGGGACGTATTATGTTAATGGTCTCTCCACCCGTCTGTCTGTCTGTCTGTCCGTCCATGTACACATTTCGTTTCCGGATGATAACTTTAGTTGTAATGTATTGAGCTGAGTTAAATTTGGCATGTGGATTTAGTATGACAAAATACAGGATGGGTTCGATTTCCGTTTCTAGCGGCCCATTTGCAGTAGAGTTATGGCCCTTTATTTATGGGAATTTAGCCCAACTTTTCGTTTCCGGACGATAACTTTAGTTTGCCTTGACCGATTTATTTCAATTTTTCAGTTTTTTGTTTTTGACTACAAAATACAGCTCAAGTTCATTTTTTACCATAATCGCATATACCTTTCCAGAGTTATTCCCCTTGAATGATTGCAAATTTGTGGATTTTGTGGTTTCTGGATGATAACTTTAGTTTGCCTTGACCGATGTTTTTCAAATTCTCAGATTTTGTTTTTGACCACAAAGCACAGCTCAAGTTCACCTTTGGCCATAATCGCATGTACCGTTCCATAGTTATTCCCCTTGAATGATTGCAAATTTGTGAATTATGTGGTTTCCGGATGATAACTTTAGTTTGCCTTGACCAATTTGTTTCAAATTCTCAGATTTTGTTTATGACCACAAAGCACAGCTCAGGTTCACTTTCGGCCAAAATCGCATGTACCTTTCCAGAGTTATTCCTCTTGAATTTGTGCATTTTGTGTTTTCCGGATTATAACTTTAGTATGGCCTAACTGTTGGACATAGAATGCATCAAATATTTGGTTTCCGGATGATAACTTTTATTATTTGTTTTCCGATTGGTTCCAAACATGGTATATTGTTTAATCACAACAAAATACAGGTCAAGTTCGAATATGGGGTTGGTCCAAACAATTTTACCCTCACCCTCATCCTTACCCCAACCCTTCACAAATACAAAACGGACGTATATTGTCCCGCTACACGGTGCTCTTGTTCGATTCTGTGAGAATCTTACGTCGATTTTTATATCGTCTTGAATATATCAGATATCAGTTAGTCGGAAAAGCGAACCAGAGGATCGCCTTTCCGACCAACTGAAATATTCCAGACTAGTGAATATAAACATGGCTAATGGGTTAATTAAGGCTTAGACTGATTCTACGACATACCAACGTCGAATTCCTCACAGAATTAGATTGGTGGCTTGAAAGCCGGGTACTAAACCCTGAATTTGAACGAATGGGAAGTATTGGATCTTGCAAGGGATGATAAACTATGGTTTTGAAAAGCAAATGAAAAAATAAATTTGTATACAGGAGCGGGAGAGAACAAATCACCCGTACACTGATATATATCATTGGTGGTCTGTGTCCTTAATGATATGGTGCAGGAGTACAATACACAAGGCTTTATATTTGGGACTAATGCACTTCTATATAGAGAAAAATTCACATTGTTTGACGCCATATGTAACAGATTTCCTGTTTCGGCCCGGTGGGGAAATCTGTAAAATATGAAACCAAAGATGTACATTGTTCTCGACTTTAAACACCGTTGAAGAGACAAACCATACGAGTCGCATCTTGAGAGAAGAGAGTGTGCGCACCTCCTAGTAGGCTCCTACCTACTGATTCCCAACAATATTTCAATGACGGGAATCGAAAGAGAAATAAAATACAAGTTTCAGGTGACTGCATTTAATTCTCTCTCTCTCTCTCTCTCTATCTCTCTCTCTCTCTCTCTCTGTGTGTGTGTGTGAGCGCGTTCCCACCACACCCCCCCCCCCCCCCCGACCCGGTTCCTACGTCCCTATGTGAATAGTGATCATTTGTGTTGAATGTTGGACGAATTTAACAGATTGGGTAAAAGGTTAATAAATGTACAAACTCCGTTCAGTGTGAGATGAATGTTGACACGGTTTTGCCTTACGGCATATGTTATTCCGCCACTAAATTCAAAGTTAAATATTTATTCAATAGTCACATTTACTTATCTTTCGTCTTGAATTCAAGGAGCTGTGTTATGTTTGTCTGCCCAAGGAAGAACATGAAAAGCTGAGTGAACTTACTTCTGAAGAATTCGGGAGCTGAGAGAAACATTTCCACAATGCAGTTCATTTCTCGAAGGCCTTTCTAATTTTAAAAATCAACAGATACCAAAAGAGACACGGATAGACAAGTCCGACAAGCAATTAAGTGTTTCGTGTTTACATGAAAACTGAAGACATTACTGGTTTAAAATTTTCTTCTGGGCTCGAACGGATGACTGAGGTCAACATCAGCCGCTACCGAATAAAGCACTGAATAGAAGGGAGGCTTTTGCGATTATCATCATACAGCAGTGCGTGTAGTTTTCGATTTTTGTGTATCTTCTCATCTAACAAAATTGCGAAAACCCTTCTTCGCCCCATTTAAATGATATTTGGTCCTTTTTGTGGAAAACCTAACTGTCCTAATTTGACACGAGTCCACAAAGTTTAACTCGGAAATAAATGGCTAAACTTATTGGGACAGAAAAATGCTGGCATAAACTCGATAGTCGCTCTTACGGAAGCGTGCATGTAAAAGTATTAGGGAACGGGGCGCTGGGAAGGTGACCGATTGTTAAACCTTATTTGTTCCTACTGTGGTGGTTCAAATCCCCACTGATCAAATTTTCCGACTACATCACCAGGTCTCAGTGCCGATGAATTCTAGTAGCAAAAGTAGCATATGCTACAGACCTCGCACTTTCAAGGGCTCCGTGCTAAATGCTTTTTACGCTATCAACATTGGTAGGCCATTCACAAATTCTGTGTTGAGAAAAATGAAAATGAGTTGTTCTACAAGTTATTAAATTGTAATTACAAGTTAGCTTACTTGAAATTACCAGATAGCTAAATTGAAGTTACTAGATAATGACTTACTAAATTACTAGATAATGAGCGTAAGTGTATTGTAATTACAATTTAGTATCTTCTTGTAATTACAAGTTAGTATCTTGTAAATGCAAGTTAGTATCTTGGAATTACAAGATACTAAGCGATTGTCAGTGGCGGCTCTACGCTACTGTTCACCGATAATTCCAATAAAAAGAAGTTTGCAAGTAAACCTGACTCCAATCAAGGTGCTATAACTCCGTAATTATATGAGTCTTAATCGTAATTGATGCATCAAAATGTCGGGAATTTTCTGTACTCCAATTTGAAATACAAAGCTCAGTTAAGATCCATTAAACTGTTTTTCAGTGAACAAAAACGAACTTTGCAATTCGAATTTTTCCCTCGAAAATTGGAGGGGCATGTTATAATTCAATGGTAATTTATTCTTCCTGTTTTGGACAGGCATTCGCATCTATTGAGGAGATCATCATTTGCCACGTTGGGTCACATGAGAGGCGGGACGCATACGTCATATTCGATTTCAAAACAAATACACGTAATTTATTTTTCTGGTTTTGGACAGGCATTCGCGACTATAGAGGCGATCAGCATTTGCCACGTTGGGTCACATGAGAGGAGGGGACGCATACATCATCTTTGTTTCCAGAACAAATACACGTGGATTAATTAACAGACACAATGCTGGTCATAGCATGTCGGACGTGAATTCAATTCAGCTTCAAATTAATTGATATTTGTCAATGTCGCTCTTGATCGTTTGTGTTAAAATTAGTTTTTATGTGTACCCATACTATGTATGGTACACATAATGCCGGCATCCGGGGTGGCCATCCGTCGTTCTTCCATCCTTTGTCTGTCCGTCTGTCCGTCCGTCCGTCCGTCCGTATCCATTCCTTTAGCATTCGATAACTTGAAAAATATTGCTTGGATTGTCAAGTTACTTTATATTTGTGTTCAGGTTACTGATGTGCCGAGCTGTATAATTTTTGGCGTTAATCTGTTATTTTGATCCTGAGATATTAACCCTTTATCGTTCAAATTGAAAATTCCTCCAATCCCTTTGGCATTCGATAACTTGAAAAATATTGCTTGGATTGTCAAGTTACTTTATATTTGTGTTCAGGTTGCTGATGTGCCGAGCTGTATAGTTTTTGGTGTAAATCTGATAATTTGATCTTGTGATATTAACCCTTTATCCTTCAAATTGAGAACTCCTCCAATCCATTTCTTCGGCATGCGATAACTCAACAAATATTAATCCGATTATCAGGTTACTTTATATATGTATTCAGGTTACTGATGTGCTGTATAGTTTTTCATGTAAATCTAATAATTTGATCCGGAGATATTAACCTTTATTCATCAAATTAGGCACTCCTCCAATCCATTTCTTTATGTACCCATACCGTATATGGTGTACATAATGTCGGCATCCGGGGTGGCCCTCCGTCATACAGCTTTCTACTAGTTGCGCGTATGGGTACACATCTGACGATATCATCGGCCTATTTTTATATTAAGTATTAATTGTAATATTAATAATATGGCAAATCTGAGTCGAAAACAAAACTTTGGATTAACAGCACATTGAAATGTACTGCGTATAGTAGGAATCGAGTTGCGTGTCTTCGTTGCTTTGCAAAACTAAACTGAGCTACCATTTCGAAAGTTTAGCATTCGAAATGCGTCGATATAAATCAAGTATTGTCAATATCTGTGCCCTAGATGTTTGTATAGTTGAGTTATACGAAAGGAAATGGGTGACATGTGAAGCGATTAATGGTAACAGCCATCGCACACCCCACATCGCTCCACGCGTGCTTATTGTTTTGAAAAAGAATGTGACGTGTGCCCACCTCCACGTAACCAAAAATGAGAAATGCTGATAAAGTATATTGGGTTATAAGAGTTGTTTGTTGTATTAAGAATATGATTGGGTCATTGTTTTCTTATATATTTATTATTTGCAATTAACATCTTTTGAAGTTAACATACCGAAGGTAAGACAAAGAGTTGGCAATAACCGACATGCTGTGTTATCAATGCAGTTTGCGCGTAGTACACACCGTATCACACACGTGTACACACCATCCATGGTCCTTTCAACAATTGGAGGCACATATTACATTGGGAAATGGAAACTGGTACTTATGTTGTTATCTGGTTTTTCTTAGGTTGGTTGCCCCTTAATGCCAGTTATTTGGGTATACTGAATGGAAGTTTGGGGCGCGGAAATTGCAGAGTGAAATAATATATCAATACAGCAACATCGGGGATTGGTATAACACAAGATGTTCAAAGGAAGTGATAAATCGAATAGCAAAATTGATATTGTTGGCTGGGGTACGTGTCTACTTTATGATCCCTCGAAGCTTTAGGTCTAGCCAGACGTCGAGGCTTGAAAACTTTGGCATATGTGTCGTTGAACCCCAATAAGCAACCAAACATTGGTTCTTTCATCCAAATTTCGGGCCAGCTCAATAACAATAGCGAGACATATGACACATTTTAAAGTTATTTTTAGTTTTAGCTATACATGCGTGCCATGGCTACGTTGGTATCGACACTTCGTGATATCTGTCACGAGAAAATTAAGGTGCAAACCCATTACTTCGAATACTACAGTCAGTTCATTTTATTACATGACAAGCAGAAATAGCTTCTCAGTACCGCCGTAGTTTGTACATCAATTCTGGCTCACCGGAAAACGAAAGTCTCAAGTTTTCCAAATCCATATCACGTATGTCTCAAACGAGGCTTACATGACTTCGACGACACGCGCAGATTATTGATAATTTTACAAAAGCGAAGCGCCTTTACATTGAACTCTGCGGCCAACATTCCATAATTTCAGGTGCCGTATTCAATTGTTAAATGGCCACTGTCAAAAAATGAACAAATTATACAACAATTGATCTGGGTTGTCATATTCCTCCTTGTTTGTTCTGGTCTCCTCAACCCGAAGGAATATGACAATCCCAATCAAATGGCTGTTTTAATATTATTTATAGATCGTATGGCTTCTGTCAATATTTTAACCCTCCATCTGCCCGCACGCTGTTTTTTTTCCTCCGGCGAGTCTCTGACAATCCTCGTCGAGTTACGCGCCCTAAAAGCTGTTGTACCACATTGAACAAGATGTGAGCGCCGCAGTGAACTAATAATTAACTTTTCATTTTAACATGTCAGTTCGTAATTTCGACACAGAGTGAAGCTTCTAAAGATTAGATAGACCGAAGATATATTGTGTGATCATGTTATATTCTTCTCAGATTGGAATTTCGACACAATGTGATGTAAGGCCTTGTGAATCACATATATTCGATTCGTGTCTTGTTATTCGAAATCGAATCGAACTGACTGGAGTGCATCAGACATTATAGAATAGAACGATGTTTATCAAATCATGTTAGCTGTTTAACGCTATTGGATGCGCTGGTAACTTCTAGTAATTTAAATTTCGCGGTCAGATTTTATGACCATGTTCAAAGGCAAAAAGTAAAGTGGAAATGTTATCTGAAGTTATCTGAAGTTAACTTCCAACGGGGGGGGGGGGGGGGGGGGTGGGGGTGGGGAGGATTATATCGGTCCTGCATTCAATTCGTCATAAGAGTGGAGTTTTACCTTACTCAGTTACGTGCCAGGACTTTATTCCGCATTTTTCCCCCATGAACGAATTGCCACTTGCAGGGGTAATGCAACAGAGAACTTAGGCATTACCAATCTAAGAGTAATATCTCTAAACAATGGACGGGAATGTGATCTGAGAGTGAATCCCATCAACAAGCTCACTCTGCTTCATCGGAAACCAAAAGGATTGAGTGCGTGAACAACTGGTACTTGTCATCGTACCAAGAAAGCCGCTCGTAAAATCTCATCATCGGCATTGTTTGGAAACTTTAAATTTGCTCTTGCTTGTATGTATTCGATGCTGAAAGGTGACTGCAGGGGTTGATGAACAGCAAGCAAAGTGAAGAATCTTATATGACATGTTGTAATAAAAGAATTTTATATCTTCTCGTGCTGACATTGTGTGCAGCAGTGCGCTAAAGCATTGCAGTTGTGCCTTGTTTCACACAAAGGGAGAATTATATTGTATCACGTATGCCTTCCCTCGTAACTGAGCAGGCGTCTCCTATCTGGAACAACTTGGATCTTAGGATGTTGAGGGAAGCGTATTCTCAAATCTCCTTTTTATTTCACAGGTTAAGTTTAGTTTAAACATATTTTATTGCCATAAATGCAAAAGGGTCGGAGAACAAGTTATACAACTTAAACAAACTCCTTTCCCGTACAAAGAATAACTTATTATAATGCGGCAAGAACATAGAATAAACTGATTACACAAAATGCGAACTACAAACGAAATTTGAACTGATAATTTAGCGAAAGGAGGAAGTGAAAAGAAGGTGAGAGGTAAAAGGTGAAAGGTAAAAGGTGAACAGGCTATCGTCAAGTAGCATACCTTGATGGCAGAGGGGGTGCATAGTTTTCTCGAAAAGACTGTTGAATGTGATTCGCCGTATCGTAATATGATACTGATCAAGCAAAACGCCTGCTAGTGATTATGAAAGATTGTACTTTTTGAAATAATAAAACATTCTGCGATACCGACAAATTTGTAATTCCATAGAGCAAATCATTAACACAAGTTATATTGCAGAAAGTTATGGCATTTATCATTACGAGACGCTGAGTATGATACTTAGGACAATTAAAAAAGAAATGGCTGGCATTTTCGGATTCGTGACCACATTCACAATGTGAGTCTGCACAGATGTAGTTGAGGAATTTATCCTGGTTTAGATCGCTGCAACCATTGCGTAATCTACAATGCAGAATATTTGCTTTTCTATTTCCAGCCAGGAAATAAATTGGAGGTTTGGGTACAGGGTCGCTGGATGAAAAGTGCTGCTTAAATTCACTTAGGGTAGATGCATCTTTGGCGGTTCTGGGAAGACGGTTCCACAATTCTAATGTTGAAGGAAAAAATGACTTTTTGAAGTGTTCCGTCCTACACAAGAATGAATTATAATCAGAAGCGTTCCGAAGATTATAGGACGCACTGTCACCAATACGCGTTGGAAGATGTTCAAATAGGAACTCGGGTGATTCGTGATTAATAATCTTATACATATTACAGAGTCTGTGGAACCTTCTTCGGTCACCCAATGTTTTCCAACCAAGTTCAAGTAAAACTGAATCGGACGAAGTTGAACGGGTTAACCCTGTTATTATTCTGGCAGCGTCGAAGTGGGGACTATCGATTCTTTTTAATAAGTAGTCGGGGGCGCAATCCCATACAATATCTCCATAATCCAAAAGTGGAAGTATAAACACTAAATAAATTTGCTCTAAACTTTTCCTTGGGAGCATAAATTTTAATTTCCGGAGTTGTGAGAGTCTTGCGTTTACTTTTTTACAAATGCCCGCTATATGTTTGTCCCAGCCTAGGTTGGTTTGTAAGTGTAGTCCGAGATGTTTGTGACAATCAGTAAGGATAACGGGGCAATTATTGAAACGTAACAATGGCTCAAATGTGGCCGAGCGATTATATGTAAAGAAAACAGCTTCAGTTTTGTCGGGGTTAAATGTTACAAGCCATTTCTGTGACCAAACATGAATAGTATCGAGATCTTTATTTAGGACGGATGCAACCTCATGTTGACTTGTATTGTTGTTGTTAAGGCATGTATCATCTGCAAAGAGCCCCGCAAGTGAATCAAGTGATTCGGCAATGTCGTTGATATAAATTAGAAATAAAAAAGGTCCTAAAACAGATCCTTGAGGAACACCAGCAGTTATCGTGGAGTATGGGGAGTAAGTGTTGTTTACTAGGACTCTCTGTTTCCTGTGTGTTAAATAATTTTGAAACCATTCTAATAAATTACCAGTAATCCCATACTGCTGAAGTTTAAAGATAAGTCCCCTATGCCACACCCTCTCGAAGGCTTTGGATATATCACAGAATATTGCACAGGTAACAAGACGCTTGTCTAATGATAGACATAACGAGTGATATAGTTCTAGGAGTTGATATATTGTGCTGTGGCCAGGAAGAAATCCTGACTGGTATTTGCATATCAGATTATTATCGAAGAAGTGTGCGAAAACATGTTTTAGGACCACTTTCTCAAAAACTTTATCTAATATTGGAAGTAAGGATATTGGTCTATAGTTTTTACATGCAGATGGATCTTTATGTTTGAAAAGTGGAATGACGTTTGCTTTTTTCCAATCGTCTGGAAAGACGCCTTTGTCTATGCTTTGTTGGAATAATATTTTTAATGGGACTGCTACAGTTTCCGAGGTACCCTTTAACATTCTTACACTGATATCGTCATGACCATGGGCCTTGTTAGACATAAGTGATCTGATTGCCCAGACAATGTCACTTTCTTCGACGTTAACAGTTGTTAATTTCACGTTACACCGACAGTTAAATTGTGGGAGACTATAATTGCTATCGTCAATTGTACTGTTTTTAAGGAACGTTGCATTTAGGATTTCTGACTTCTCAAAGCTATCAGTAATTAAGTTATTTGGGTCGTTGGTATCGCCATTGTACAGTGGGGGAATTGATTTCATCTTGGTTTTGTTTAAGAGGTCTTTGATGACATGCCAGAAGTATTTTGGTGATGGGGAGTTAGAGAGGGTCTGTTCCAGATTATCTAAATATTGCTGCTTGGCATGTTTTTTCATATTGTTCACTTTGTTACGTGTAGCCCTGTATGCATTCCAGTCAGTAATTTTCTTAGTTGTTAAAGCTTTTTTCCGTAATCGATCTCGTCGCCGAATGTGTTGACGGAGATCAGAATTAAACCAATGTTTATCTCGAGGGCGGACAAGTACTTTTGACTGTGGGACAGATTCGTCTATTATGTGCAAGTGTCGTTTTGTGAATCGCAATTGTGCTTCATTGATGTCACCAGCACTGTCTGTACCAGAGATTAAACTCTGCCAATCGGTGGCAGCAATAAGATCGTTGGCTTTATCAAAGTTGGCATTTCTGTAATTGCGAATAGTTCTGTGGTATGCGGAAACAGGGGGTGAGTCAAAAGCTAGTTGAGCATATACAGCTAAGTGGTCAGATAATTCGAGATCGATTGTATCAGATTCGAGAGTAGTGACAGTGTCACTCGTAAGTATTGGATCCAATAAGGTAGAAGTGCGTTGGGTAATCCTTGTTGGATTATTGGCAACATTACGCAAGTTATAATGATCTATGATTTCATGGATTTTGGAACTGTTATTTAGGAGATCGGAATTCAATTCTCATTCAAATCAAGGGCCTGTTCAATAGAATGATCCAGTAACGTCCAGCATCCCGGGCTTGCAAACTGCTGAGATCTGTATGTTAAGGCAAATGAGATATCGTTTCGCGTTAGATACAATTTCAATCCAAATGATTGAGTCGTCGAATTCCAATTCATACTTGCGCTGAAAGTAGAGTCGGTTGGAGATATAAACAGCCATTCCACCACCGGAGTGGTCTCTATCTTTGCGGATTGGGCTAGAAAAGTCAGGTAACAATATATATTTTTATACTGTACCAATGACCCAGACATAGCTGGTGCTAACTCTTAAAATATAGGGCCAAACACAAATTTTGCCCCCCAATCCCCAAAATTTGCATCTAAAACCAAAGAAAACATGTCCTGAAAGGCCCTCCACCCTTCACCTCTACTGCGCATGCGCAGTGTCAAGGACGTTCCGAAATTGGCGCCATTAATCATTCTAAGTTTGGCCCTTCATCAGTTAACATCTGACTGATCTTTGTGCTTGTAAATCTCAGTTTAAATGATGCCAGACACATAAATATTAGTGAAATGGTGATTCTAAGGAGGATAGAGAAGGAGGAGAGGAAAAATGTGTGACAGAATATTATCAGGGCTGTAAGTTAAAATTTTTTAATGAAATTATGTTAAGTTACCTATTTTCGAGGCAGCAGCCATTTTGTTGTCATTCTGATTATGTAGTTACACTGATTTTTATGTGTTTTCCTCTCTCCCTGTCCTTTAAGTCCCCCCTTGCTATTCTCCCATGCTTTTGGCATAGTTTTTGTAATTATTATTACTAAATTTTCTTGGGAGTTTTAGCTGAACAACAGAATGAATTCTGTTCTTTTCCCCATGTTTACGTCTTCACCTACGGGTGGTTCGGCGTTGTGTTCTGCATCTACCATCTGATGTTCTGTAGTTTCTTCCCTGGAAGTCTCTGTTTTGCATCAGATAGTGTATTTTTGGTAACTGATTCCGGGCCTGGGTGCCTGGAGTCTTATTTTAGTGTTTTTACATCCATTGTTTACATTTACAACAGCCCTCTGTGTGAGGGGGGGGGGATTTCTGGAAAATAATATCTTGATGTTATTTTAATCATAACTAGATACATTATTATTGTTCGTAAGTGTTGAATAAATTGTTTAAAATATTTTTAAAATTTTTGTCCACACTTAGGCTTGGGATCCATTGGGGCTCAACGTTACTTTTCAGAAACTTGGGCTATTCTGAAAAAATATTTTTTCAAAATATTTTGATTTCAATTATTTTTTCTATATTAATGGATCATATTATTATTATGTATTTTGATTACCAGGGGTTAGTGCGAGTACCAGGACTTGTTTTCTTTTCACATTGAAAAGATATTGATCAATTGTAATAAGAGGAAGTCTTCCTCTGACTTTTATAATCATTCTATATGTGGTCAGTGTACTCGCATTAACTCCTGTTCAGTATCGTATGATTTCGATGACAATATGGGAAGCGTATGTCACGGTATGTTATTGGGGAATTGGACACTCCGGTCCTTTCCCCGCAGGGTCACTCTACTTTATCAATTTCTATTTCAGACGATCAAGATTAGGGTGATGTATCTGTGATGTCTTCCAACAGTGTGCTTCCGTCGTCACAATTAATGAAGGGCTAGCGGAAAAGTGCTCATGTAAATACGCCAATTGCCTAAGAGGACCCTAGTAGGTTCGATGGCCTTTGACGTCCGCTAGCTCGCCCGGCGTAGCGTCCATTCACCGAATGGTTCGGCAGCCGGGTTCGTCCGTTGCGGTCTAGAAGGAATTTTGGGGTGATGCGAGCACTATAAATCAACCAATGCACACCCAGTGACGGCGGATCGGAGGGAGAACGGAGGAAGCCTTTTAGTCCGGTTCATAGCTCGTTCTGGTCCATCCGGACGGCGAGCGAGAGAGGCCCCTCTCTCGTACAACAACATCCGGCCCCAGATGTTGTGGTACAAAATGTTTCGCATTCGGAGCATACGTCCGTCGCTCGGGACGCTCCGACATATAGTCAGTCCGGAGTAGACTGTCAATAAGGCTTCCTCATTCTCATGGTAGCGCACACGACCGCTCTTGGCTACGTGACCACGGATATCCAGTCAGCTTCGCCAGTCAGTGAATCATCGGCGACCAGGTCACACCATCCGGTAGCCAGGGACACGAGGCCTGCAGACTCCGGACGTTCGCATAGGAAGTGTGCGGGAGTCAACGTACACGGAGCTTCCGGCGGCAATGCATCGTAAGACCGCTACTGCACAGGCCTCGGGAACGGACGTGCTTTCCTAAATAGCACAGTTTATCGCAGCATCCCAGCATCAACTGAATCTGTCGCATATTTTTTATCCGACGATGCTGGGTCGGGACGCTCCGCTGAAGCGGGTACGGACGTCCGAAAATTTCATCCGGTCCGACGGGATACCGAAAGGGATTTGGAGGATTTCGAGCTTTCCCTTTCGGAACAACATATGCTGTTGTGTATGTCATCTGACTTGGTCTTCTACAGCTTCTTTCGTCGGACCAGATTGCTGCGATGCCGGATAAGAAACTGATAGCGTCGGTGGACTTAGAAATTTTTGGTTCGGTTCAGGGACATCGTCCCTCAGTTCCGACATAGTCCAATAATGTCACACAACTTTCGAATTATTGAACGACGCTATATATATTATTATTATATGCTTGCTATAACCAAGCATTTCTGGTTTCTTGTTCGCAAAGTTACGGAGATGTCTTTCAAAAGTGTGCCTCTGTCGTCATAGTTAACGAAGAGCTAGCGGCAATAAGTGCTCATGGAATATGTCTATCGCCTACGGAGCGACAATCGCTAGCTCACCCGGTATAGCGTGCATTCATCGAATGGTTCGGCTACCGGGTTCGTCCGTTGCGGTCTAGGAAGGAGATTTGGGTGATGCGAGCACTTTAATTACTTTAGTACTCACCCAGTGACGGCAGATTGAGGACAGATCGGAGGAAGCCTGTTAGTCCGGTTCCTGGCTTGTCCAGGTCCGTCCGGGCTGTGAGCGAGAGAGGTCCCTCTCTCTCGTCCAACAACATAGGGGACCGCATGTTGTGGTTCTGATATTTTACATTCGGAGCATATGTCTGTCAGTCGGGACGCTCCGTTATATTGACAGTCCGAGAGACTGTCCATAATGCTTCCTCATCCTCACAGCAGGGCACACGACCGCACATTGGCTACGTGACCTCGAGTATCCGATCAGTTTCGTCATTTAGTGATTCCACGGCGAATAGGTCGCGCCATCCGGTAGCCAAGGGACACGAGGCCTATATACTCCGTTCGCTCGCATATTGGTAGTATGCACGGGTTAACGATCACGGAGCTTCCAGCGGCAATGCATTGTAGGACCGCTTCTCCTTATGCCTCAGTGACGGACGTGCTATCCGAGTTGTTTCGCAGCATCCCAGCAATTGACAGTTTCTTGGTCGAATCAGGAATTATCCGACGGCGCTGGGTCGGTGCGGTCCGCGGTTGCATCAGGTACGGACGACCGAACGCTTTATAGGGTCCGACAGGATGGCGAAAGGGATTCGAAAGATTTCGAGCTTTCCCTTTTGTAGTATCGGAAGCTGCCATTCATATCTTCTGGCATTATCTTCCAGTGATTGTTATTTCGGACTACATTGCTGCGATGTTGGATAAGAGACTTATAGCGTCATTGGACTCGGAATTTTCGATCGGTTCGGGGACATTGTTCCTGACTTACCGACGCAGTCCAATAATTTCATTACAACATGTGTTTTATTTTTCGACGCTATATGCATACAAGCCTGCTACCAAGCATGATAGTTTAGTTTCTTGTCCGCGTTGCTCATTTCTGCCGTTTTTTCATTTATACGAATAGTTTATTTTGGCACTGCAGGGCATACCGAGAGTTCATATGCGTCTAGACGGTGTGGTTAAAGACTGGAAATATTATTTTTCGCCGTCTATGTCTTTTCCAACTGCAATGTTGGAAACGACAATGATGTCTGGTAGACTTAACTTAGACGCTTTATCATACGTGAGGCGTTATCATTACGTCTTCAAGAAAAGATTTACGGGATATTATTCTCAATGTAATTTCTTTTGAGGGCAGTAGTTTGTTCACGTATAACTCCGCCCTTCAGTGGCTGATTGGAGTTGGTTAGACGTGACGCAGCCCTAGCTACATCCACGCGCGTGGATAGTAAGGTTAAGAACTCTCTCAGAGTCGCTTCGTTCTCGGAGAAGCTTCTCTTCGACGGCAACTTTTCGGCAATCCATGAATTGCTCGATTTACACGCTCTCTTGTCTATCTAGTGTTACAAGAGATTCAGACTGGGGCAAACATTCGGTGGTTGACTCGGAGAGTGCCACTGCAGTTGCCGGACCCGAGTGTTGCTGTTATGGCGGTTGCCAGTCAAACAGATTGGGATATAATACTGACCCCAACGGATTCGAAGTGCCAGGGTCTTTAGGTTCCGCAGTCTCTTAGCAACCAATTATCTTTCGCGGAATAATGTTTTTTAGGCTTGCTTTATGTCATTGCATGAACATTATTCAGAAACGCATGCCCAAATCCTGTCCGTTAATTCGACAGTAGTGGCGTATCTCCGGAACCAGGGAGGCACTCTTTCGTTTCAGTTATTCAATTTAATGGAAAGAATCCGTCTGTTGATTATAGTACACCAAGTTCTGTTTTGGTCCGTCATATTCCGGGTCGTCTGATTGTTTTACCGGATTCCCGTTCACTTAGGGGTCGCTTGTTGCTGTCAGAATGGACTCTCAACAAACAAGTATTCAATCAGATTTGCTATCTATGGGAGCGCCCAATGATGATTTATTTACGACACAGCTTGCTAATCAATTACAGACGTATGTGTTGGCTTGTCCAGATCTCTGAGCTAATGTTGTTTACGCTCTATTGATCTATAGGACGGAATGATAGGATACGCGTATCCTCCGGCGCTGTTGTTTCAGCAGGTATTGCTAAGATAAACAACCACAATACATTTCTGTTGATAGCATCTCTATCTTCACAGAGACCATGGGTAATTTACTCTGTTGTCTACTGTGGGACTTACGTGAAATCTTCCTCAATGTGAGGATCTTTTTTCACTGGGTAAATCGTGTCATCTTTATCACAACCCGCAAGGTCGCAACCTTCATGTATTCCGTTGTGTGGTCCGTATTGCATTGTAAGCATTGTACTGGACGAGCTTTGGACGCGATTTCTTACTATAGGAGATCCTCTTCTTCGCTATTCTATGCGGCTAAAGTGGAGGCTCTTCCGTCGTTCGTGTAGGGATCATTATGTTCATATTGTTGATCCCTCCATACTACTCATTGCAATTTTTTAGTATACTTGTTTCACAAGATCTACCGCAGCCTGTTATTATTAAGGTTATTGGTTTATGTTACGTCATACCTATGCACTCTTGGATAGTTTACAATTGAGTCTTATGTCTCTTTATCTAAGTCAGTTAGTAACTTTTTGATAAATAGACTTAGAATCTTTAGATTAAATTCCTATATGGAATTTAACTTCGGTTCTTATTTAGCTAAGTAATCATTTGAGCCTCTGGAAACAGTAGTTTTCAAATTCTGACCTTTTATACAGTAATTCTGTTGGTTTCTCTTTTACTGAAGAGTCAGTGAGTTTCATGCACTATCGATGGATGATTTTCACTTTCGTAGTTTCGGAATCACTACTTCCTTTACTATTTAGGTTGGATTTTTGCATAAGACTTAGGCTCCTAATATCCGGAACCTATTGTTATTAAGGTCCTTCCGTCTTCGTACGGGCATAGGCCTTTACTCTTTCCGGTTAGAGTTAATGTATTTATAAACAGATATCTGTTTATTACTACAGGCGTAAGCTTCTTCTGTCTTTGATGCCTAGTAGAAGGACGTTACGCTCCATTCTATTGTTAATGGATTCTATTAACTATCGGTACTGCTTATGGTTTATCATTGACTCAGCAGTTGTGCTTAAGATTTCGGCTCATGAAGTAAGAGTTCTTCTACATCTTGGGCTTACATTAATAGTGTCGCTATTATAGATTTTTGAAGGCTGCTCATTGCGCTCAGCCATCCACATTCATGAATTTTTATCTCAGAAATATCGAGTCCATTTCTGGAGGCCTCTATTGTTAGGTCTATTATCTACTGCTCAGAATGTCATTCACTTAACAGTTGCTACTATAGCTAGGTAAGCTGTCTGTTTCGGCAGTGTCTCCGTTCTGCTGCCCTCTTCGCTCTGGGCTATTTGACCCAGGGCAAGAAAAAGGGGGGGGGGTGTTCCCTTGGGTCACCTGTTTTTACTATGAAAACAAGGGAATACCTCCTCCGGAGTTAGTAATTCGGAGCTGTTATTGGGATGGTTGTTTAGTGAGAAGTTTATGTTTTAAAAATTCATTCAAGTCTTAGTTTTTAAAGTATAGCTTTTGAATATTGCATATGTCAACAGACATGATTATGCAATCCTCAGACACTTTTTAGGAGTATAAGAGTCTCTATTCTCTAGACTTACTTATTTATTGGCTTACTTTAAAAAATATTAGTATAAGGATTATATTGGATATTAATAGAGTACATGGATGTATGAAGCTCAATTTTGGAAGGTGTTGTATCTTTCTAATTTATCATAAATAAGAAAGATACATGTAAGGCCTATTACTTCTTTTTCCCTACAGGGGATGACTCTATTTTATATTATTGAGCGTATTCCATTTTGCTCTATGTCCTTGGCCCTCCAGCCTTTTTACTATTCAGCTATGTCTGGGTCATTGGTACAGTATAAAAATGTTAAAAAATTTATAGTAATTTCTATATTTTTTATACTTACCAATGACCCAGTCGGGGATGGCCCTCCCAGGAGTTGGGAACTCTTGCCTCCCCGCTGAGTACATAGCGCTTACCAGGCACTGGTTATTAGAATGATTAATGGCGCCAATTTCGGAATGTCCTTGACACTGCGCATGCGCAGTGGAGGTGAAGGGTGGAGGGCCTTTCAGGACATGTTTTCTTTGGTTTTAGATGCAAATTTTGGGAATTGGGGGGCAAAATTTGTGTTTGGCCCTATATTTTAAGAGT
Source organism: Pictodentalium vernedei (assembly GCA_031216915.1). Lineage (NCBI taxonomy): Eukaryota > Metazoa > Mollusca > Scaphopoda > Dentaliida > Dentaliidae > Pictodentalium > Pictodentalium vernedei. The sequence continues at coordinate 232,291,326 of CM062290.1, read as the reverse complement.
TAGCACCAGCTATGTCTGGGTCATTGGTAAGTATAAAAAATATAGAAATTACTATAAATTTTTTAACTTTCAGAGTCAAAAGATGCTTGCAAATGGGTCTCCGAAAAGCAAACCACTTCGAAATCCCCTACAATCTCCTCAATCTGGGAAAGTTTCGATCGTATATTCCTAATGTTATAATGGAAAATTGAAAGAGATTTATCAACTCCATTGGTACTGTTTCCTGCTGGCCCAGGATTTATTTCTACATCGTTACAGCAAAGCATTATCATCAGCAGGATCAAAAAAATTGATAGAGTCTTAATTCTCACAGAAAGATTTAAATTGGCTAGTCGTAAGCGAATAATTGGGCGAAGGTGGTCGGCCATAATTCCATTGAAAGCTCCTATCGATACTGAACTATGGATATAGCCATTGAGAAAATGTAAATATTAAACCGGTAAGTGCTATGATCGGATAGGAGCTTTCAGTGGACATATTTATGCGGGGGTTACATGGCCACGTCTGGTGGCTATTTCCTGGAATCAGGAGGAAAAAAGCTAACGAGGTTAAGTTGGAAGGTAAAATAAAAAAAATGGGACTTGTGTCCCGAAATAACTATAATTTGGCACATTACAAGCCCCCACCGGCCCAGTCCAGTTTGTTGGTGCACCGGTACAGTAAGAGTGATCCGATCCGAACCACGATTCAGCCCTGGACTGGCACCGGCACGATATAATACGACCCGTGGTTGCCTGGGAGGCTTCTTAAAGAACAGGGATGTGCTCAGAGGGTGCGTTCCATTGAATAAGAGTAAATCTAATTACTCAGAATCCACAGTTGCTTCGTAGAATTTCCATAAACAACCCAACAACTGTTTGTTTGGCTCGGTTTTCCCACTAAATCCTGTTTCTACCTGTATATTTCAGGTAGGATTCCCGCAGAATATTACCTTTTTCCAATAATAGGTGCGTTCTTTTGTCATAAGAGTAAACTCATTGGTTCGGATTCCTACAGAATCCTCTTTTTCTGTCTATCCTGATCGATTCTGTGACTTATTCTTCCATTCCCTAACCTGTTCTGCCTGTTACTGAACCTATTTCCACTATCCTAGCAGTCTATTTAGTCTTAGCTGCCTTTGTTTCTGACCTCTACCCTCGTCCACGTCTTATAAGCAATAGTCAGATTGCTTCATTTTCCGTAATCTGTACCTACACATACAGAGTTATCTCCTCTGTGTAAACCCGAAAGACTATCGAGTAGGAACATGAGTTGCTCGAACGACTCGAATCTTATCTAGCAAATAAGACATCGAATAATTACTCGAACAGGTGATTAATTGTACCACTCTTATGCTCATCCGGGTATTGGAGGATACCTATGACATGGTGATGCAGTACTGGGTGATACCTATTGTAGGATATTTATCTGAAGATAGTTATGCCCCCTAGCGTCTGTTCAGTTCCTTGCATCTGGACCACTACTGCCGATTTGTCCATTGTCACCATCGTCTGCCCTACGATTAGCTTCCATCCTTTTCTGCCACTACTCCTGATCTGTAAAGCCACTATTGGCTACTACTGGGACTGGGTGACCTGTGCTAGAATCTCTAACACTTACTACTGACTGCTATGGCTTTCCGTACCTGTATCGCTATACGATAATATCCATCATACTTGGCTTCCACTATATTTACCCAATACGATAGTCTGTTTGCTCTAACGACTCGAATCTTATCGAGAAGATAAGCTGTCGAGTAGTGACTTGGACAGGTGGTGCTCGAACGACTAGAATCCCATTGAGAAAATAATACATCGAGCAAATAAGCCCGAACGAGTGATTCCACATACGACTCCTATGCTCATCTCGGAAAAAGCGGATTCCATAACCACAGACGTTTTTCCAAAAAGGAAATCTCATAGTGGGATTCCGTGAGAAGGATATCTATTAGAGGATATCTTTTGGAGGATAGTTGTAGAACTTGTGGCTTTTACATCAGGGTACTTCGGTTGTTGAATAGTTGAAAACAAACAAGATATAACATTCACGTCATTTTTAATTTTGTCACAATCACAGTATAAGTTTATTAAGTTCATAGTCAATTGCTATAGGTATCTTCGTATACAAGCACTTTGTTGAAATGATAGTAATTTGCTCAAGATGTCTTCATCTCTGATTGGAATGTAATTATTCCGTCTTCTTCCTGGGGTAGACAAACATCCGATCAAAGACTTCTTCTGTAACGGACCTTCTTCCCGTTGTTTGACTCTGGTTGGGTTCTTCGTGTTGTGTGTTCGCTTGCTGGACACTGCCAACTTGACTTACTTGTGTGATTTGTTTTCTGGTGTGTTGTTGGCAGGTAGGTCCATCACTTCGTGCTTTGGAGCTCCTTCCTTTGGTTGGTCCAGCATTGAATCTTCAGTTTTTTTTTGTATATTGCTCATGATTTGATCTGCAGGTTTTGTAGATACTTCAATTTTCCGAACATTGGTCTTGTTTTGGTCTGCAAGCTGGCCCATCCTTGAATCTTCATTCTTCTGAGTGCCAACACCATTCTTTTGAATGGTAACTTCATTGTTGTTTTTGTGATAACTTCATTCTTCTTCAGTTCGTTCTTTATGGGAGGTGGCTTTAAAGCCTTTTTCATTCCCATGATTTTAGTTTTGCGTGGCAACTTCGTTCTTCTTCGTTGACTCTTCATTCTTCAGCACCCTTTTAGTTAATAAGTGGCCTACAACATACCGTGTCTCCACATATTTCAGATTCTTTCCCACAACCCCTGTGTGCTGCTTTAGGTTTTTTGTGCTTGACGCGGTCTACCATACGATTCACTTGGGCCAATTCCTGGCGGTCAGAACACAAATGAATTTATTTTCATACGAACGATCCTTTTATACATTTTTTGTAACGGCGGGTCCATTTTCTCCTTGGCTCATAATAATCTTCTTTACCATCATCACTACCTTCCATTTGAATGAATATTCTGCCAAGAAGTCGTCAACCAAAAATTTTCTCTTTTCCAACGCGTATTTCTGGAACTCTACAAAGTCATATTCCTCTTCTTCGCGTAGATGTTTAGCAGTCTCTTGAATTTTCTTGAGCATTATCTTCCTACAAAAATCCGTAATGTGTACTAGGGTATTAATGTAGTTTACGCCAATGACTTCTCTGGCACTGCTTTCAAGTGATGTGATTGCTTCTTTAACTGTATCTTCCTTATCCAGTCCATCTGTGATATACCTATTCACAAGGTTTTCAAATTCTTCTATGTAATCATTGTAGACACTTCTTACGATAATTCCCATTGAATCGTCCACTGGGTCCTCTTCTTGAGATTGTTCGACTCTTCCATTGGTGAATAGTTTCTTGATGAACAATGACGACAGGATTGCACTGCGTCCGCTCTCTTCGAAGGTAAGATCACAAATGACAATTGTGTTACGCACAAGCTCTTTTATAGGCCGAGGATATCTGACAATACATTGACGACGGGTTTTAGCATTAAAAATCCCCCTTTCTGAATGATTCGCCTTATTTTCCATAAGATAGTTTTCTCTTTGGTAAGGCTATCATCCTAATCTGGTGCTTATATGAAATCGGCTGCGCGCTTTTGGATTTAGGCAATGGCACATTATAAATCAATAGATTCCTGACACAGTCACATATACATTCTATCAAGTCATCAATAGCTGTTTTGATCACAGCCTTGGCTTCATGTCGGTCAGCATGAGATAGAAACCGCAGTGTATCTGAATTTCTGTTCAGCCGCTCAGTGTTCTTTGGTTTTTCCGGTGGCCGCATGCGGCAGTAATCATTTCCGTGTCTCCCCATGTTAAACTTTCGAGAATAGGTTTTCCCACAGTACTTATCTGTAGCAATGGACTTTCATGTCTTCACTCGACGACGGTCAGGGAACAAATGAGCATTCGGCGTTGTGAACATCTTTTTTACACACTCTCTCCAGAGCTTCTGCAAGAACTGGTGTGATGAGTGATGAGAGAAAATCACATTTCCGTAACAGATTTCTTTTTATATCGGTAGAAATTCGATTATATGGCAGCAGCTCTCAATACACTGTTGGTTTTTCTGAGTGGAATATATTCTGTTGCATTCAGTGGTATCCCGTCGTCGAGGATGTTGACTGCACATCTGCATAACCACGTAACCCAATCTTCACAGGCTGCTTGTAGAACGGCACCTGTCCCTTCTTCGTTCGTATCACACAAAACATCTAGGGCTTCTGTTTCCCCCCTTGTCAATGGGAACAGATCTGCAGCATCTCTCTATGAATGTTACTCTTCTGTTTTCGATCTATTTTGGTAACTCTTCCGGGACAGTGGCTCTTCCTATTGTCTGGTCGGGTAAACAACTGGGCACAATATCTACAGAGTCGATAATTCTGCATGTGTTCACTCGACGACGGTCAGGGCACAAATGAATTGAAAACCGAACTCGGATCCCTTTAATACTGTTCCCATTGAAGTACCCGGATGTAGCGTGAAGTACCCGGATGTAGAAGTCACAGGTTTCTTCGACAATTATTCCGTATTCCTCCAGACACTTCGTTTAAACTGGAGGGTTATGCCCGATTATAAAATGTATGAGACCCGATGATGATGATGGCCGGGGAGGAGTTGGGCTATACATCAAAGAAGGGATAACATATAAAGTCAGAAGAGACATCTCAGTCTTCATTCCTCATGTTTTCGAATCCCTATTTATAGAAATAAAAGATAAACATAACTCCAAAATTATTGGCACCATACATCGACCTAACACTCCACCTAAAGCGGACGTCAACCTGTTATCAAAATTAACTAAAATAACGGATGTTTTGAATTCTGAAAATAAAAAAGTGTATATTATGGGAGGCCTGAACCTTCACCTTTTAAAGGCATCCACACACTCCAAGACGGACGAATTTATTGATCTCATGTTTAGCCAGGGATTTTTTACTCTACATTACTAAGCCGGCGAGAGTTTCTAGACATTCTGCTAGTCTGATAGAACTCTACCAGGAATAATTTTATCGGATGTATCCGACCATTTTGGCGTTTATTACATTGAAGTTACCCTCAAAACATGTAATAAACCACGTCTTACTCTGAAATAAATTATAAGAGCGGGAAGTATCGCCGAATTCAACACACTTCTCTCCGAGTGATCTTAACCCGATAATGGAGTCGAATTGTCCGAATGAGTCATACGAAACCTTTCTTAGCATCTATATGAAAGCCCGATAAAGCTTTTCCATACAAACGTGTTCGTCAGAATAATAAATTTATTAAGAAGCAGCCTTGGATGACAAGGGAACTTATCATATCCGCTATCAATAAAGAAACATTCTACAACAAAAAACTTAAGGCCCCCCCCAACGAACAGAACGCACTACATTACAAAAACTATCGTAGAATCTTCAACAAGGTCAAAAAGCAGAGCAAAACCATTTATTATAGAGACATCTTAAACGAAAATAGAAACAATATGCGAAGAACATGGCAAATCTTAAACGAAGCTATAAGTAAGGGAAATCGCGAAAGATGATAGCCATCGTTTTTTTATGCAGGATGATATAGAAATAAAAGAAGTCAATAACATAGCAAACGAATTCAACAATCAACAACAGAAACAAAACAAGTCCTATTTAGGCTACATGAACACCAATATCTCCAACAACTTTTATCTGTTACCCACAGATCCCACAGAAGTCAGCCGAATAGTAAATAAAATGAAGCCCGAATCGTCAAAAGACTGCGATGGTATAACTAGCAGTCTTCTTAAACAAACAATAAACGAATAATGAAGGATGAAGATCGCAAAGGTGATACCTATATTCACAATCGGCGACGAGCATACATGTAGATTTACTAATTACAGACCTGTTAGTATACTTCCCACGTTTTCAAAAGTACTGGAAAAGCTAATGGAAACGAGACTTACAAATTTTCTAAATAGATTCAATATTTTATACCCCAACCAGTTCGGATGTAGAAAACGCCAGAGCACCATTCACCCAATCCTCCAGCTTCTGAAAAGCACCGCAATAGAAAACAAAAGACGGGGGAAAAACAGCACTTTAGCACTATTCTTGGATTTGTCAAAGGCCTTCGACACGATAAATCACGAAATTCTATTAGGTAAACTCGAAAGGTATGGTATCCGAGGCCTTGCAAATAATTGGTTCAGACTTTACCTGTCTGACAGGCTTCAGTATGTTATGTACGAAGAACACAAGTCGGACTCAGCGAAACAAAGCTGTGGTGTCACACAAGGCTCAATTCTGGGCTCTGTACTCTTTCTTTCATACATCAATGATATTAGTAACTCAACATCATTCAATTTATTATCGTTTGGGGGTGATACCACGGTACACTGCTCCGGTTCAGACAGGAAAGCCACAACACACTATTTCAACAACGAAGTTCAAAAAATATTTGAATTACGCTCGGCCAACCAACTGCTGTTGAATGGTAAAAAACCTCTTATATTATATTCAGCCCAAATAAAAGTAACAATAATAAATTCTGTCAAGAGATAAAAATAAATAATCAAAAGATAAGCAAAGTCGGGGGAAGTGAGACAGAAAAAGCTCTAAAATTTCTGGGAATAAGCATTGATGAACACTTAACCTACAAAGCTCATATATCTAGGCTATGTTCGAAAATAGCTCACGCAAATTATAGCCTCAACAAAGTAAAACATATTCTCCCACGTAAAGTCCTGAAAACATTGTACTACGCCCTGGTCCATAGCCAATTGGTATACGGGATTTTAGCATGGGTCAATTCTAGAGCTATTAATAAACTAGTTATCATGCAAAAGCGCTCATTACGAATAAAAAATAACAAAAAATACATTTCCCGTACAGACCCCTTATTTAAGGAAAATAAAATACTCAAAGTATTTGTTCAAACTGCATGCATTACTGCCCGCGCTTGACTGGCAAAATGGCAGATTACCGGCTTCTTTTAACGATACATTCAAGGTTACTGACAATCCACTTGGTAGGACAACCTGGAAGTCGGGACACCTATACATAGAAAAAAACACGTACACGAACCCTAGATAAATTTCATCTCTACGCCATCCCGAAACTATGGAACGCTTTAGACGACACAGTTCGAACAGGGCTACATTTAAGAAAACATTGACCTCAACATTCAGTTCGACAAATTCGACTTATGTCCGTTGCGATAATCCCCACTGCCCAGACTGTACTAAGTAAATATTGATCATAGTGGACGATTAGCAAATTAAACAAATCCGCAATAGAAACATACTAGTCGTGCGATATGTCCTAATCTTGCAGCCGCGTCCAATGCAACCTGCTGCGTTTTCTCTTTAGTTGCCCCACTAACCTCTTGTAGAGCCACACACAGTTATGAAGCTGTAAACAATACTCTTGAGGAAAAGATTTGCGTTCGGGAACACGTATTTAAGCAAGTGCTTGGTCAAGTCGGTCAGCTAATCATGGGGAGTCACATGCGGTGGACTGGCCCACACCTAAATGATGTCGGCTAGTTTACGGAATTCGCCCCCATTGTGCACCCACCGATATAGACCCCTCGTCCAGTTATAAAGATCAAGATCTTCTCAAGCTGGAACGATATTAACCACTCGATTTGTCTTATTGTGGCTCTTGAACTTTACGCGGAGCAATGATGGTAATTTGGCAAGCAGGTTGCTCTTTGCCTAAACAGCTACACCACCCTCCTGCTGGCTCTTTACCCTGTCTTTTTACACTAGAACATAGTTTCAACCCAAGGAACGGAAAAAACGGCATCATTATCATAGATAAGATGGAACGCTCCATGTTTACCCATCTAGTCACAGTCTGTTCGCGCGTTCTCTCTCCTTCAGGGTGTGGCAGGTAGACAGTCAATCTGGCTATGCCACTTACCACGGTATGCTATTTGTTACTCTTGTATATTGTTTATTTTTGTTAACATCTTACATCTATGTATACGGTGAATAAAGAATCTGAATCAGAATCTGAATCCCCCGAAAGGTATCCTCCAATCGATATCCAAATAACGGAATCCAACTATGAGAATCCGTTTTGGAAAACGCCTGAGGTTATGGAATCACTTTTTTCCGAGATGAGCTTCAAAGCAAGCAGACTATATTATTGGGTAAATATAGTGGAAGCCAAGTATGATAGTGATTATCGTATAGCGATATAGGTACTGAAAGCCATAGTGGTCAGTAGTAAGTGAGGAAAATTCTATCACAGGGCGCCCAGTGGTAGCCAATAGTAGCCCGTACAGACCAGTAGTAGTGGCAGAACAGGGGGGGGGGGGGGGGGGCTAATCATAGAGCAGACGACGGTGACAGTGGACAATTCGGCAGAAGTGGTCTTGGAGTTATGAAAGCCATGGGGTGGTCTACATGCAAGGAACTTAACAGACGCTATGAGCCATAACTATCTTCACATAGGTATCCTCCAATACCCAGATAGGCATAATAGTCTTAAAAGGAGTCACTCGTTCGAGTAATTACTTAATGGCCTATTTGCTCGATAAGATTCGAGTTGTTCAGGCAGTGTCTGTTCCTGCTCGATTGTCTTTCTGGTTTACACGGGGAGATAATTTGGTATGGGTAGGTACAGACTAGGGAAAATGAAGCAATCCGACTAGTGATTATAAGACTTGGACGAGGACAGAGGTCGGAAAGAGAGACAAATAAGACTAGATAGACTGCTAGGAAAGTCAGACTAGGGTCAGTAACAGTCAAACAGGTCAGGGAATAGAAGAATAGGCTACAGAATAGGTCGGAGTGGACAGAAAAATGAGAATTCTGTGGAAATTTGAACCAATAAAGTTACTCTTTTTCAGAAGAAAGTGCCTGTTATTGGAAAAAGTAGAATTCTGGAGAATCCTGCCCGAAATAAACAGGTAGAAACTGAGGATTTAGTGGGAAATCTGAGCCGAATAAACAGTTGTTGGGCTATTTGTGGTAATTCTACGAAGTAACTGAGGATTCTGGGAAGCTAGATTTACTTTTATTCAATTGAACGCATCCTCCAAGTACATCTCCGTTATTTAAGACGCCTTCCAGCCTCAAAGCAACCACGTGCTACCATACGACCTCCATTATACAAAATGGACCGCAGAAACACGTATTACCCCAACATGCGCACTAAGAAGAGCACGTATCACTATGGGGATGACGTCACAGGATGACTACTAACGAGAGCTATCATGACAACCAAACATGACCTAACTAGGTTACATGACTATGACGTCCACCCCCCCCCCCCCTTCCGGCTCTCCATGAGGCCAATGTGGGTCGATTCATCACTCTCCTACTAATAATGTATAACTCTGCAATGAACACAGATAAGATATCTCTAAAATTACTATCAGACTTAGTGAATTAATTGTGTCGAAAAACCTTCAAAAACATGGCATTGCGAATATTGATTTTGGGTTTGACAACATTGACACGTGTGTATGAAACCCTCTACTTGAAGATTTTGTGAGGATGAGATAAACAGTTAAATGTTGATACAATTTATTGATCAATGACCCTATTATGGAAAAAACAGCAGCCCAGAGAAGCGACAATCGTGATCTTTGTGTGCTTCCAATTTTCCCAAAATTGAGACATTTCCCTGCCACGTTTCTGATCAGTGTTTCCAGCCTCTTCTCCTCTACTGTTGTATCCATCGTCTTTACTGGTGTCTACGGTGTGGATATGGAAAAAGTAACCAATGCACAAGGCTGTAAATAACAAAGATTAATTAGAGGGTGTGGGGGTTATAGGACGTCGGTGCCCGATGTCTCGGTCATATCGCCCAAATTTTTGAACATACCTAATTGCTTTTATCAGACACTTATACGCCACAAATATACTTTCCATTGATAAAATTCTATATTTTAAACATACAACAATTACACACCAGCTAACAGAGGGTCCCGACTATATCTGGGTGCTTTTAACAGGTCATGGACATAAAAGTAATTTGTTATGAGCTGCTCTCCCCCTGGATTTGGAATTCTACGGATATACTGAGATGAGCATTTATTGCACTTTCTGATCTGTGTATATTTTTGTCGGCCAAGCAAGAGATATTGCCTCGGGAACCCCGGGAAGTAAATCAGTGCTTGTTTACTGTGGTAAACAAGCTCGGTTTTTCTGGTAAAATAGGACCCAGTCACCAATGCTTGGGGTGGAAGTCTTCTAAAATAGGTATAAAATATGGACTAAGCTAGAATTTATCTCCATGTTGCGGTCACGATTAGCCATTGTGCAGAAATATGTGACCTTAAACACCAACAAATAAACTAGAAAATTGTAATTTGTTGACCAAATTACGGGCTATCCCAACTTGTTAATGAGAAAAAGAAGGCGGTTTTGTGTACACATGAAACTATCAGCCGATATTAATTATTTAACGAGCTTTTTATGTACATTAATGATGAATCGTCATGGTTTTACTTTGTGTGTACACGTCTGTAAAGTGTTTGAAATTAATTCTTTCTAAAATGATAGAAAAAGCAACCAAAGATGGCTAATTTTGGCATTTTCAAACGGTACTCTTATTCTCGCCCTCATTGTGCTTGAGGGTTAAATCTGAGATTAAAAAGTAAACAGTAACTATCTTCCACAATCATTGTTGCATCTACCCATACCAAAATAATTGTTACAACTACCTTGTAATTACAGAAATTTGCCCTTGAAGTTGGTCAATTTTGAAGAAAAAAGCTGTATTAATGTCATTTTTGGCCAATGGGGGTTAATATTGGAAGATTTGAGTGTTGATTGTGGTGTATCATATTATGCTCTAAATGTGTGGAAAATTTGAGCTAAATAACTGTAAACAGTTTTGAGACTTTCGAAAAATGTTAAAATTTAAAAGTTTTGGCAGAATTGAAAATACGCGTTTTCACAGAGTCACAGAAATGGTAAATGGGATTTTGCGAGTTCCCATGGTGCTACATAAGTGTGCCAAATTTGGTTGAAATCGTTCTGCTAGTTTTCGAGCTATGCCACAGACTAAATTAAAAAGTAAACAGTAACTTTCTTCTACAATCATTGTTGCATCTATCCATACCAAAATAATTGCTACAACAACCTTGCAATCAGAGGAAATGAGTACAGATGTTTGCAAAATTCACTGAAAATCAATTTTTTTTTTCTGACAGTACTATTCTTTACATGGCCAATGCTTATGTTGTGCCCCAAAGAATAACTTACAGCAGAGGATTTGTTCATTAGGCATCTCTACCTATAGCAAAACAAAGTGTTTAGAATTAACCCTTTCAAAAATGGCAGGAAGATGCAACCACAGTTAGCTAATTTTGGCATTTTCGGATGGTACTCTTACCCTCATTTGCTTGAGGATTAAAGATGAGATTAAAAACTAAACAGTAATATTCTTCTGCAAGCATTGTTGCATCTATGCATACAAAAATAATTGTTACACCAACCTCGCAATTATGAGAAATTTGCTCTTGAAGTTAGTAAATCTTGAAGATAAAATGATATATTTATATCATTTGTGGCCAATAGGGGTTAATTTTGAAATATTTGTGTGGTGATTTTAGCGTATCATATTATTCTCTAAATGTGTGAACATAATGACCGACTGGGTGTCTGAAAAGAGACATGGACTGATCTTGAATTTTGGTATTTGAATGAACATGTACAAGTTGAGGGTACTCCAATTCAAGGCCCGACAGCTGGGTGGGGGTTAAGACTTGAAATAAAACATATACATCAGAATTGTTCTTGTATGAATGCCCTATCTTCTCATGTGAAAGGTTTTGAGATAATATGGCTCTAGTGCTGAAAAATTGCATGTAAAAGTTGGCGAAAATAACAATTATTCCGACAGTACCCTTATGGGAAGTCTCAAATCTGCCAAGGGTTAAACTTTTAATAATAACATATAGAACAAAATTTGTCATACATTGACTGCTGCATGCAGCTATAGAAAACATTCAGAGCTCAATCAATTAAAAATGGAGTAAATTGTAACCTAAACTTAACAAATTCTGAAAAAATTTGACTTTTGTGGATGGTACCTACTTTTATGCAACCAGAATGGGATATGGTTAAACTTTACAACAAAACTTACAACAGCATCTGAGATTAAAAAGTAACCAGTAAATTTCTTGCACAATCATTGTTGCATCTATCCATAACAAAATAATTGTTACTACAACCTTGTAATTAGAGAAATTTGAAAAGTTGGTCAATTTTGAAGAAAAAATCTATATTCATGTCAGTTTTGGCCAATGGGGGTTTAAGTTGAAAGATTTGAGTGGTGTTCGTGGTGTAGTATATTATGCTCTAAATGTGTGGAAAATTTGAGCTAAATAACTGTAAACAATTTTGAGACATTTGAAAAATGGCGAAATTTTGACGGTTTTGGCAAAATATTTTGAAAATACGAATTTTCACAGACATAACGATACCGCATTTCAATTGATTTTATGACATTACATAAGTATGCCAAATTTGGTCAAAATCGTTCAGCTTGTTTTTGAGCAGTTCAACAGACAAAATTCAAGGAGGAAAAAAAAAGAAAAAAAAAAAAAAATAGAGAAGAAAAATTTTGAAAAAGAAGAATAAGGAGAGTCTTTCCCAAACTGGGTTTGGGAAAGCCTAATAAATACTCCAAAGTGTGTGTGTATTTTCGTCAGGCAATTAAGGACATCTGCCCAACTTGGTATTTCATAATTTTTTCACCAACCTCTGCCCGACGAAACCCATGATCGGGAGATTTGGGGCGGGGGTGTCATACACATACCTCCAACCCACCCACCCACCCAGAATTTACGCCCCTGTCAATGAGCCATTGAAACTGATAATAATGACATGATCCAATCGATCTGATATTCCATATTCTTTGTCTCACTAAAAACAGTTCACAAGAGAACATAATTATGATGGTGTGAAAACCGATGGTTTTATAGGCTACAATTTCCTCTGATACCTTCTAGTGGCATGCAATGTACCCCTAAAACTCTTGTTAGGTGAAGAAGGAGGTGGCGTTATGTGTCACGTGATCTATTGTGTCATATTTATTATCTTGGTAACGCACGTGTGTGACGTCACATGTGATGTCAGAAATGTCTCCACGAATGATGTCATCAATGGTGGCTTTCGCGACATCATTGAAAAGAGATCGTAACGTCATCGCCGCATTGAATGGCGTATAACTGTTGACCGTATACTGGGTGTTAATATAGTGTGGACAGTATGTAACTATTTGTAACTATATTTAGGCTTCCCAGTCACAAGACTATCCTAAAGTCCAATTTGATGGTGCTGAGAGATGCACTCGGTTGCCTGATGTTCATAGTTCGGATTTCCTGCACCCTTTTGGTTGATCTTTACTTTCTCGAGTCTTACTACAGTCTAAAATCAATTAGGTTAAAAATCAACCCAAATCAACTGGGTGAATATCTGGAGGGGCGGGGGTCATACGAACATATGACCCAATTGGGTTCATATTCACTCAACCTCAGAGTGTAAATTATTTAATGCTTCATGCTATGGTTGCTTTGGATGTGTAATGAGGTACACAATGTTAAGCTGCGTCATGTTAGAGGGGTCAATCGATTGTATGATGTGGTAGTATAGTCCGGACAGTATGAATCATTGGCTTTTTCGACCAATTGTCTTACTTGAAGCCTTTAAAGCCTTCTTTTTAAGCTCTATGGGTGTTATCGTGTGTAACGATTTACTTTGGGTTATCCTCGGTTGAAGCCGATTTCCTTGTCACTATAGTGTGGATAATCTGTACCCATTTTCGTCTATCTTTTCGGTCTATTTTGGCTGTTTCCATTTCATCTTAATTTGTATCTACCTATACACACAACTGTCTTTCTTATGGGTGGATACTAGCCCATAGAAAGCCTATATCTTTTCTACATCCTAGATTCTAGGCGACCGCTGCTGGATCCTCTTTCCTACAGAGGCTACAGCCTCCGTGAATTCCAACTACTAGGCAACTAATGCATCTTAGCTCCTACACAACCGATGGATCCTATATAGTCTATAGCCTTCGCGGTTTCTTTTGCAGGGCCGCCGCTACTGGCTTCTACTATTACCTCTACTATTGCCTATCAACCTACAGATAGTTATCGCCCTTGCCCAAGTGAAGCTTGTACTAGGGTACATTATACGTACGAGATACTATTGGTCGTATATATCATGATTTGTAAAAGTGATAGTTATTGTAAAAATAACATATGTAGCACATAGGTACATACCAGAAAGGTCGTGATATACTTATGCGACAATTCACATTGTGCGGATACAGGCCTGTAAGTATCCCTTAATATTGAGTTGGTGGATTGGGGTGGTAGTCTGACCAATGTTACTACGTCAGCCCAACCGTGAGATGAATTTGCCCGATTGGTCTTATGTACACACCATTTTGCTTCTCTGCAAGCTATTCAGATAAAGGACCTGCATCCGCTGTGAATATCTACACTATTGGCAGTGCCCTTGTAAAAGTTGTGGAAAATATCATGGCTTTTGCTGCGTAATTGCCATGTTTTTTTTGTATCGTTCAATTTACCAAACTTGCAGCCACCTGTGACAGTTCTACGCCTATATGGAGATCTCTGAACAGGCTATTTATCGTTCTATATAGTTCTCTGTTTTCTTCCTTCTGACAAGACAAATAATTTTGGGATGTGATACTCCTAAACCCCAACCCCCATGATTTACGTCTCTGTATCAACACATACAACCCAAACGCATATGCGTCATTCTCAACACCAGCGTTCTTCGAACCTATTCCTGGCCTTTGTGAACCCTATCTTCCGAGATGCTAATGTGACAGTTCATAATGTGTGGATACCACAAACAGCACACTTGCACAAATTTATTAATTAAATACTGTTTCCGGAGAACTCGCGGCCAACTGTGCTTCAGATACCTAAGAACAAAGGTAGGCATTCAAAACACTTTACGATGCTGCGACAGGACTGTATTTGGGGAAAGGACAACACTGTCTGCCTTTTTTATTGACGATGGGTTACATGTCTGACGGACATGCGCATATCACGCGATACCACGAATTGTCATCGGAAAAACGATCGCACCATTCTGAGAAATTCAAGCAGGTATTATGATACCTTGCAAATAATATGGCAACGGTGCAGTATCCATATAATAATTGTGTGTAGTATTAAGGCGATCTTTCTCATTATTTGATTTTAGACGCCATTGGATATCAATGCCTTTTCGGCCCCGATGACCATAATCGAAATGTAAACAGACACACAACGAAAACAAAGCCGAGAGGTTTGGATATCTGAAGCACATTTGGCCACGAGTTGTTCCCCTGAAAAATTATTTTTAATATCAGATCGCATACGAATACGGTAGCAGACATCTAGGAACCACTGGTGCCCATCACAACCTTTATTTTGATGTATAATGTGTGTATATTTAATTTCAGTTATGGAATATTGTTGTAAAATGATATCCAAAGTATTCACTGATGTTTAATTACACTAGCGGTGCATTAAGCTAATCCATAAGAGATATCTTGTCAGTGCTAGAGCGCTGTGGCCTAGTAGGTAGAAATGCAGGCTGCAAGCCGAGAGGCCCTCAGTTTGAATCCCACCTGCGTGTCCTTGGGCAAGACACTTAATCCCAATTGCCCAAGTAGGGGGCACGGTGGCGTTGTGTACTAAGGCGTACGTCGATGGTGCACTTGTTTTCTAATGATAACCCTGCTTGTATGGAGTTAGTACGTTGGGGAGTCGTCGGACAGTTGCTCGACGTTGCTCGGTGGTTCTCTTTGGGTACTTCGGCTTCCCCCACCCGTAAAACTGTCCGTTGCGAGGTGACCCTGGTTGTCGAAAGTGTCGTTAAACACCAATAAATAAATAAATAAGTCCTAGTTCATATCAATGAATAACTACAAAGGGGGATTGTCTACCAATGAGCATATCAATGGAGATAATGTGTTCCAGCTGTACCTTAATCCAACAGATGCCTGTCTACATATTTGAGGATGACCTCTGGTACTACAATATCAGAGGTGGGTTTACAAAGTAAATAAATTCGCTTACTAATATAGTACCTTAATCGTACCGGTTTGAAAAGGGCTTAATATAAACATTTAGACGACATCAGAGCACTGACTAACTAAAAAGATTGGGTATCCCTTTCTGCATTGCGATCTCACGCCATATATCACCTCATTCTCGAACGACATAACATTGCGGCTAACATTGTTCACTAAGATAACCATTTATGTACACGGCCAAAACATCACTTCAGGGCAAAGATAAGCTAACCCGCTGACGGAAGATCTTTGTCTATAGAACTCTTTTCTCTGTATGTCTGCGTGTGATGAGCTGATGCGCGGAAATTGTGACCTGTGCAAATTGTGCGCGGAAATTTTGAGATGACATTGACACGTTGTAGGTATATACATATAGGAACAATACATTCTTGTAGTGGGAGAGGTCGTATGTGCGTACGCTGTTTTTGATATCCACACATTGAGAGCTTTACACATAACCACGTCTCGGAAAATCGGGTTGACATATGTCCGGTAGAGGTAAAGGATAGAACAATAGCCGCGAGGTAGGCTGTATGTGCAGTAATTATTAGTTCTGGTACGAATATGGTAGCAGACTTCCAGGAAACATTGTTGCCTGCTGTCAACTCTGTGATATATTTTTCGTGTTCTTTTCATTACCATAACCTTCATTCTGACGTATAATTTGTGTATCTTTTGTTTGAATTTATGGAATATCAGAGGTGGAAATTTCAAAGTAAACAAATTTCCGTTACTTGTACTGTTGTACAGCACCGTAAACCTTCAGCCCGTTATGCAGACATTTGTGCGTAGAGATACAGTTCTCCGTGCATTGACCAGGCAATAAAGTAAATACCAGGTTGGGAAGGAGGGTCAGTAATAATTCAATCCTACAGTCCTATAATACAAAATAGATGCGGGCATTTCTCCGCCGACAGTAGTTCATAGACGATACCATTCGGCACGTCCGGGTTGAACGAGTTGAAATACCTTAATCTAAAATATTTACACGTCCAAAGGACAAATACTTGATTATGCAGGAAATACGTACAGAAATACATCGATGTGATAAACTTAGGAAAAGAGCCAAGAGAACCGGGAGTGATATTGATTGGATACTAAACACTGTCGTAACAAAGTCAATAACATGAAAAGGCATGCCAAAGCCCAGTTCATAGAAAAATTGCAAGATAAAATAACGGATTGTTCATTCCCCCAAGCAATTCTGGCACATCGCCAAACATGTCCTCGGCAATCATACATCCAAGTCAATCCCACCACTTACCCGCTATCCCAACTCCACTGCTAACATGGCCTTCACCGACGCAGAAAAAGCTAACTTAATGAATGAAACCTTTATAAGCAATGGATTTGTCGATGATCAAAATCATACCCTTCCCGAATTCATTCCTAAATGCTCTCGCAATCTCTCAAACATAGTTTTTCCAGAAGATGACATTAATTCAGTAATCAAGTCCACGACGGAATTAGTGCCATAATTCTTACGGGAACTGCGAATTCAGTTGCACTCCTACTGAGGATCCTCTTTCGCAAATCTCTAGATTTACATAAATTTCCATCTGAATGGAAGAAAGCAGATGTTATTCCAATATTCAAGAAAGATAACCCAACCGAAGTGACGAACTATAGGCATATTTCATTATTACCGACTCTGGCAAACATTTTTGAAAAACTAGTTCTAAAGTATCTGTTTCTTTATTTCCAAGAAAACAATTTACTGTATGAATTCCAATCAGGCTTTCTTCCAGGCCACTGCACAACTTTCCAGTTATTAGAACTCTAACATTCAATTTGTCTCTCTCTTGATAAACTACTTCAGACCTGCGCAATTTTTTGCGACATTTCAAAAGCGTTTGAGAGAGTTTGGCATAAAAGGCCTTGTTTTCAAACTTTGCCAATATGGCTTGACTGGAACCCTGATTTAATGGTCCAGGATAACCTGCACGAAAGAAAGCAAAGGTTTATCGTCCAAACCACCTTTTCCGACTCTAGACTCATTCATACTGGACTATCCCAAGGCTTCATTCTCGGTCCGCCGCTTCTCTTCCTAATCAAAATCAATGACATTGCTGAGATCATCGATGCCTTTGCTAGACTGTATGCCGATGATACTTGTGTAACTGATAACAACAATACTGAAAATCTTACCGTTTCCCTCAATCGAAACCTTGGAAACATTAACACTTGGTCTCGGCAATGGCTCATTCAGCCCTACTAAGACAAAAGCAGTTCTATTCCACTAAGGCAGTAAAGACGAAACAGACTATCTCACCTTAATCTTTGATAGTAATCCAGTCTCATTCACTGAAGATCACGAGCACCTGGGATTAATTCTCCAATCTAATCTAAACTTCAGACTCCCAGATAACTGAAATATGCAAGAAAGTCAACACCCGTCTATCTTTCCTTCGCAAATTGAAATTCATTTTGAATAGAAAAACCTTGGAACAAAGCCATCTTACCTTTATTCAACCACTACTAGATTACGGCAAAGTAGTGTGGGACTGTGCACCCGAATATTTGACTCAAAATGTTGAAAAACTGCAGCTTGACCCTGCGTGTATCATTACTGGCTTAACGCGATCTGTCTCTGCAGATCAACTTCTGTCTGATTCAAATACAGTATTCTTTTCAAAATTATCAACAACGAAACTCCAGATTAGAACGCACGATCTCTCAATGTATAATCTTTGCAACCCCAACAGATTCAGGTATTATCCGGCAAAAATCCTTTTTCCCGTCAACGCCAAATGTGATCGCCAGAAATGAATAAATGTGGATCCGAGATTAGTAATTGATAAAGGTATACGGTTAATGTTTGAATCTGCCCTCCATAGACAGTGGGACCTCGAATTATTTCTAATAAATCGGATAATTGTCGCTCGTAACCCACTTTCCACTGTACTATCTTGTCCGACTAAATGTTTTTCGGCCTTTTCTGCGACTTCTCCCAGTTATCATGAACAACCCATGCAAGGACACCCTACGGTCGTGTGATACACCATTGTAAAGCTTATTCATTCCCCTTTCCACTGACACTGGGTACTGCTGGATACGTTATGTGAATTAAATTTGATGGGGTATAACGAAGATGAGAGCTATCGTTTTCGAAAAGCGAGTTGTGTACCCTGTTAATATTTATATACCATTATGGGGGCACGTGAGCATCGATTCAAAAATGCTTTCAAATATCATCAGGCTTAAGACTCTTGTTATTTTCTTTTTCAAAATTTTTCTTCTCTGTTTTTTTTTTAATTATTTTTATGCGGTATCGTCATATCTGTGAAAACGCGTATTTTCAAAATATTCTGCCAAAACCTTCAAAATTTCACCATTTTTCAAATGTCTCAAATTGTTTACAGTTATTTAGCTCAAATTTTCCACACATTTAGAGCATAATATGATACACCACAATCACAACTCAAATCTTTCAACATTCCCCCCCCCCCTCCCCCTCCCACTGGCCAAAATTGACATGAATATAGATTTTTTCTTCAAAATTGACCAACTTCAAGGGCAAATGTCTCTAATAACAAAGTTGTTGTAACAATTATTTTGGTTTGGATAGATGCAACAATGATTGCGGAAGAAGGTTAATGTTTACTTTTTAATCTCAGATTTAACCTGGTAAGCTTGGTAAGTTTAGGTGGCGATTTACTCCTTTTTTAATTGCTTGAGCTCTGAAAGTTTTTTGTAGCTGCTTGCAGTAGTCAAAGTATGACAAATTTTGTTCTATATGTTATTATTAAAAGTTTAACCCTTGGCAGATTTGAGACTTCCCATAAGGGTACTGTCGGAATAATTATTATTTTCGCCAACTTCAAGGGCAAATTTCTCTAATTACAAGGTAGTTGTAACAATTATTTTGGTTTGGATACATGCAACAATGATTGCGGGAGAAAGTTACTGTTTACATTTCAATCTCAGATTTAACCCTCAAGCACAATGAGGGCGAGGATAAGAGTACCGTTTGAAAATGCCAAAATTAGCCAACGTTGGTTGCTTTTTCTATCATTTTCGAAGGGGTTAATTTCAAAAACTTTTCACGTACGTATTCACAATTGACTACCGAGCATATTTGCTGTTGTAAGTTTAGTTGTAAAATTTAACCCTATCCCATTCTGGTTGCATAAAAGTAGGTACCGTCCAAAAAAAATTCCAGTTTTTCAGAATTTGGTAAGTTTAGGTGGCGATTTACTCCATTTTTAATTGCTTGAGCTCTGAATGTCTTCTATAGCTGCTTGCAGCAGTCAAAGTATGACAAATTTTGTTCTATATGTTGTTATTAAAAGTTTAACCCTTAGCAGATTTGAGACTTCCCATAAGGGTACTGTCGGAATAATTGTTATTTTCGCCAACGTTTACATGCATTTTCTCAGCACTGGAGCCATATTGTCTCAAAACCTTTTCTATGAGAGGACTGGGCCTTCATCCAAGAACAATTTTGCTGTCATATATTTTATTCAAAGTTTTAACCTTCACCCAGTTTTCGGGCCTTCAATTTGAGTGCCCTAAAATTCTTCATAAAATTGGCTAATTTGGAGCTCACTTTTCTTCCATTTTCGAAAGGAATATCGAAAAATGATTTACATGTTCGTATTTACAATTGCCTACCGAGCATATTTGTTGTTGTAAGTTTGGTTGTAACGTTTAACCCTATGCTCGTTCTGTTTGCATAAAGATAGGTGCAGTCCAAAAAAACTATCGTTTTTCAGAATTTGGTAAGTTTAAGTGACGATTTACTCCATTCCTAATTGTCTGAGCGCTGAACGTTTTCTATGGCTGCATGCAGCAGTCACAGTATGACAACTTTTGTTTTATATGTCATTATTAAAAGTTTAACCGTTGGCAGATTCGAGACTGTCCATGTGGGTACGGTCGGAATAATTGATATTTTCATAAAATCACTGAATATTTTTTATAAGCGTGCAGTGGTAGTTTGGAATAGAATAGTGGTATGTCATGTACCCGGACAGGGGTTATTTGGATGACCCCGGTGGATGACCCCTGAAGTGACGTCATGTCACGTGTCCTAGTGGCGTCATGTTGTGTTGTCATGGTAACCCGCGCGAGCGGCCATGTTGTGGCGCCATCCCCATAGTGATCCGTGGTGTTAGTACGCATGCGCAGCGCGTGTTGTTAGGGTGATACGTGTTTCCGTCGTCCATTTTGTATACTGGAGGCCGCCATCTTGGTTTCTATGGTAGCACGTGATTGCTATGTTACCTAAACACTTCTTATAGGACAGGGGTATGTTCGGATGGTATGTTCGATTGAATCGGAGTAAACCAAATTACCACAAACAACCCGACAATCCCTCCAAATCACCAAAATCCACCCTCAAATCACCGAAATTTCCCATGTTATTGGTTTTATTGACTTAGCACGTAGTGCTATAGTACTAAGGGGTATAAGAGGGAGCGTTCGATTGAACAGGAGTAATGTTCTGGCTCAGAATTCTCCCAGAATCCCTTTTTGGATCCCTATCCCATGATGTTTCTCCCATTAAAAGATACATTCCTTTGGTCTTTACCCAGAATTCTCTGCTTCTATCTATATATGCAGTAGTTTTCGTCACCTATGGCCTGGTATTGTATTATTTGAGGATAATTTCTGGAGAATCCCTTTTTTGTCATATGTGCTTATGTGAAAAGGCACAATGTGACACAATGTGCCTTGGCACATACGACAAAAAAGGGATTTCATAGCCACAGATGTTTTCAGGTTGTTTGTGGTAATTTGATTTACTCCGATTCAATCGAACATACCCTCCGAACATACCCCTGTCCTATAAGAAGGGTTTAGGTAACATAGCAATCACGTGCTACCATAGAAACCAAGATGGCGGCCTCCAGTATACAAAATGGACGACGGAAACACGTATCACCCTAACAACACGCGTTGCGCATGCGCACTAACACCATGGATCACTATGGGGATGACGCCACAACATGGCCGCTCGCGCGGGTTACCATGACAACACAACATGGCGCCACTAGGACACGTGACATGACGTCACTTCCGGGGTCATCCAAATAACCCCTGTCCGGGTATATGACATACTACTTAGAATATCCGAAAATGCTTTCGAAATTCGGATTCACAGTTCAGTTCCAAGGATATTTTCTGTTATAAGGTTGCTGTAAAGTTTAACGCCATCCCTGTCTCAGATGCATAAAGATTGGTGCCGTCGAAAAGAACTCTCAGTTTTTCAGAATTCCGTAGGTTTAAGTGACAATTTACTCTATTCCTAATTCATTGAGCGCTGAATGTTTTCTATGCCTGCATGCAGCAAGCGTAGCATGACAGCTTCTGTTTTATACGTTATTATCAAAAGTTTAACCCTTGGCATATTTAGGAGTTCTCATGTGGGTATGGTCGGAATAATTGTTATTTTCGTAAAATCATTCCCTGAATATATTGGTAACCGTGCAGTGGCCTTTCGGTGGTGCTACATGAAGCCGCAAACAGTTAAGGTTGAAAAGTTCATCAAATAGACAGATATAATGCCTAACTCAGCCGGTGACAGGTAAATAATGAACGGAAAAGTCGTTGAATTGAGAATAAAGTAGGGACGAATCATGCCCTCGGTTTCCACCTGATCCACGGTATTTCCACGCGGTCTCGGCACTTGACAAAGATACTAAACTGTCGGGCAGGGACAGTTGAAA
Source organism: Pictodentalium vernedei (assembly GCA_031216915.1). NCBI lineage: Eukaryota > Metazoa > Mollusca > Scaphopoda > Dentaliida > Dentaliidae > Pictodentalium > Pictodentalium vernedei. The sequence continues at coordinate 232,268,637 of CM062290.1, read as the reverse complement.
ACATTCTGAGAATATCAAGTTGCTGTCTTGCATGGTCGGGACATAATTGGCGTATATCCGACATTGTATCTGTTCAATTTGAATGTCAAATTAGCCAGATGACGGCTTTTTCTCCACCGGATCGAATTTTCAGTTTGTGCCGGGACGGTCTAAAATAAGCAGTTTAACTCAAAACTTTCTGTCCCATATGAATGTGCGAATATTTAAAGCCGAACAGTTCATCAAATCGACAGTGATAATGCCAAGCTCGACCGATGATAGGTAAATAGTGAGTGGAAACGGCATTGCATTGGGAATAGGGTAGGGACGAATCGTCCCCGCAGTTTCCACGTGATCCACGTTGTTCCCACGCGGTCACGCCACTCGACAAAGATACTGCCCTGTCGAGCAGGGATATTAGAACAACTTCTGAAGATTTCGTGTACATGTATCTGTCTTCACTGGTCTGGACGCAGTGGGCGTATGAGCGACACTGCTGTCTGTTCAATTTTAATGTCAAATTAGCCAAATTACCGACTTTTCGCCATTAACCCATGCGCGATTTCTGCCCACTTCCCATTTTTGACAAGTATCTAACTGTTATCCAAGAACTATTTTGCTGTTGTATGTTTTATTCCAAGTTTTAACCCTCACCCAGTTGTCGTGCCTTGACTTGGAGTACCCTCAACTTGTACATGCTCATTGAAATACCAAGATTCAAGATTCCGCCACGTCTCTTATCAGACACTCAGTCTGTGGTTGATCTTCACATATTTAGAGCATAATATGATACACTAAAATCACCATACAAATATTTTGAAATTAACCCCTGTTGGCCACAAATGATAGTAATATAGCATTTTATCTTTGAGATTGACTAACTTCAAGCGCTAATTTCTCTAATCGCAATGTTGTTGTAACAATTATTTCTGTTTGCATAGATGCAACAATGATTGCAGAAGAAAGTTACTGTTTAGTTTTTAATCTCATCTTTAACCCTCAAGCAAATGAGGGTAAGAGTACCATTCGAAAATGCCAAAATTAGCTAACTGTGGTTGCATCTTCCTGTCATTTTGGAAAGGGTTAATTCTAAACACTTTGTTTTGCTATAGCTAAAGATGCCTAATGAACAAATCCACTGCTGTAATTTATACTTTGGAGCTTAACACAACATAAGCTTTGGCCATGTAAAGAATAGTACTGTCAGAAAAAAAATTGATTTTTCAATGAATTTTTGCAAACATCTGTACTCATTTCCTCTAACTGCAAGGTTGTTATAGCAATTATTTTGATATGGATAGATGCAACAATGATTGTAGAAGAAAGTTACTGTTTACTTTTTAATCTCAAGATTTAACCCCCAAGCAAAATGAGGGCGTGAATAAGAGAACCGTGAGAGAAAACCAAAATTAGCCAACTTTGGATGCTTTATGGATATCATTTTGGAAATGGTTAATTTCAAACACTTTGCTTTGCTATATGTAGTCTGCATTTTCACATTGGAAAGTTGGGAAAGCCCGTAATTTGTCCAACAAATTACAATTCTCTAGTTTTTTCTTTCGATTTCACAGCATGTGCCGAGTACCTGTGTGCCCAAATGAACTGTATCCCCAAACCACCTCTTTACTTCCGTGTGGGTAAAAGAAAGGTCAACATTTTACACTCAAAATTGCGTAATAACTGCAGTGACCTAAACAATGACAAGTTCTAAAACTATGTTTTTGGCCACACCAAAGTGTATGTGTGGTAATCCCTGTAAAAATGCTCATCACTACCTCCTGGTATGCCCTCGATACACTGACTCCTGGAATACACTGCTCGATTCTCTTCGAGATTTTGATATATCAACCGAAGCCGACCTCCTGTACGGTAAACCCACACTGACAACAAAACAAAACGAATATATCTTTCTGAAAACCCAAGCGTTCCTCCTAGCGAGTGGCCGCTTCAATTGAGTCATTATATTCTCGGACCAGCCTCTCTCTTGCACTAGATAAAACATTTTATAAACGTCATATCCATCACCCTTGAACTTGCCAATCAAGAGCTTTTGTAAAGAGAGTCAACAGTATCCATCCCTATGTATTCCTTGAGCCGTTGGTTGCCTGTCTCAACAACATTCATTTCAATTGTAAATAGTGTAAATCCCTATTCTTTTCTGAACCAACCTATATATCTTATAGCCGCATCTATATATTGATTTTCTGTTGTATTTATGGAGAGGAGTTAACATAACTTGTATAACTTGGACTCCAATCTTTTTTGCAAAATTTATGGCAAATAAAATATGGTTAAACCAAAGAGTTGAAAGAGTTTTACGTGAAACAAAATTCGGTAACGAGCGTGCAGCAACTCAATAAATTACAAATAGTTAAGAGGATTTGTCATATTTTAATTCGACAGTGTGTAAGATTGAATTATTTTATTTCTGGCCACACAAAAGCAAAGTTGAATTGCCATTTGCTGATGCCAGAATCGTCTTTAACTGTCTAATTCGGGAACGCGTTGTTGAGAGGCCAAAACTGGGCTGAATAATTTCTGATGATAAGCGTTTGCATTCTTTGTGAAAGTAGTTGTGGAACCCGTTGGGCAGAATTTTGGACATAGTATGAACAATATTAAAAAGTTGAGAAATTTGTACATGGTTTAAACAACATCCAAACGTGTAATTTAAATGTTTTTCCTTCAACAGATGTGTCGCGAAGGTTACCGATTGTGTGGTGTAGACCTGATTTGCTCTGAATGCACGACGATAAAAACTGGGGTGCACGGGCACAGATTTTAAAGCACGTCTCTATACGTCTTCATTAATTCCACTCGTCTTCATTAATTCCATTCGTCCGAAAATTCCTTTTCCATAATCATTAAATATTGAGTCTGGGTGGCGGGTAGTAGAAGCAGTTTGAAAGTGTGTGTTGGCTGTGGCCTGGAACTTTAGAGGGTGGAGAGGAGTGCTAGTTTTGGGGGTTGGCGGGTAATTTGTGTGTACAGCTGCGTTTGTAATTCGCATTACCCCTGCATATAAATGCCGAGAATCAAACGGGCCGACCCTTTTTAATGCATCTGTGGAGACAACTTCATGCACTTTGGTGCCCAAAATTCAACTACTACTGGATAGGGATTATCAAGTCGAAATGGATATCGAACCGAACGAGACCACCATATTTTTAGCCACTTTTAATCTCTATGTTTAGACACTATTGGCACCACCCTCCCACTTGCTTTTGTGGGTAAACCCCAAAATAATTCAAGTTCTGCACAACCATGGGCTGTAACTACTGCCTTACTCGCATAAAAAACTGGAGATCAAACTAGGTCTTCCTGTTGTAACGACAAGCAAAAATAAAAATGAAGATCATTGTGTCAAGAAACTCCAAAAGGTACCCTAAAATGACAAAGGTTTTAGCACAAACAAGGGTCTTAACTGCCATTTACTTGAAAGAAAAGGTGAAAGTAGAACTGACCTTCCTTTTGTGTTATGACCTGTGGGAATCTACCCGCGCGGTGGGGTGCTTGGCAAGATCGGGATCAGACCAGCTCTTTCCTGCTCATGGAACACGGAGTAATGTTCGGAGAGAAATGTCTATTAATGGGAGAGAGCTGACCTGCAGGGGGTTATGGATACATTAACGTTGACGGCACGATTGGGGTCCCACAATGTCGGTAATCCTGATTAGAACGTATCACCCCTCAGCTGGTATACGCTTTAGATCTTACCTACAGGCCATTGTGTGGGTCACTCAGGGCTTATACACTAACGATAAGATTATGATTCATATATATATTTACAACTCAATATTTCTATAAATTATCCCAATATTACAATTCACCTCAAACCATATGACTAGTCACACCCCGTAAAGAATACAAATATACATTAATAACTATGGTAAGTTTATATTTCCCAAATTCGTATTCGTGAGAAGATATCGGGGCCGGAATTAAGTAGGGTCCGTTTATGAATATCCGCGGGTTATTGTTTCATTTAATTATTAACCATGGTCCATCCGCGTCTTAATATACTTGTGTAACGCGACTTCAGTAAAATTTAATATTACGAACTTCGACTGATATACAATACCTATATGACGCTGCTCGGTGAAAAGTGTCGTTAAATCTCAATAACAAGCAATTATAATATTCCCTCATAAAACATATTCCAAATTATAAAATACTTAAATTAAATCTGCCGGTCTTCTACTCATGCGGTTCCTAAAACCATATACATGCAGCCCAGAATGGCAAGCCCACTGGAGTAGCATGTGATGTGGTTTTGAGGCCCTATTTGGGGGATCTCATCGGGGGATCTCACGTGACGTCATAGTCACGTGACGTAGTGGCGCCATGTTGTGTTGTCATGGTAGCCCGCGTGAGCGGCCATGTTGTGACGTCATCCCATAGTGATACGTGGCGCGTGTTGTTAGGGTGATACGTGTTTCCGTCGTGCATTTTGTATACTGGAGGCCGCCATCTTGGTTTCTATGGTAGCACGTGATTGCTATGCTACCCAATTTTTCTGCAATAAGACGGGGTATGTTCGGAGGGTATGTTCGATTGTAGAAGAGTAAATCTAATTACCACAAACAACCCGACAATCTCCCCAAATCACCAAAATCTATCCCAACTTTTACTCTTTCGAATTCTTACAGAATTCTCTGCTTCTATCTATATATGCAACAGTTTTCGTCTATCTGGTCATGTTCCTTTGATCTGGAGTATACTCCAGTAGCGTAGAAGAGCATATTAGTTGGAACAGTTTACCTTATTATTACTATATTTAGCAGTTTCTGGTCTATTCTTGTTAGTTCTAACCCTATTCCAAATACTCTTGTTGTTTCATTTATATAGATCATTTATATAGATTATAACTAACCAATCGGCTTGCTTGATTTCCCATAATCTGTATACAGAGTTATCTCCCTTCTGTATAATAAAAGACTATATCCAATGGCCATGTCCCATGGAATCCCATTTTCGCAAAACACCTGTGGCTATGGAGTCCCTCAATGAGGTATAATTTACTACGACTCTTAGCCTCATTTCAGTATTTAACAGGTATATCCTATGGAATCCCATTTTGGAAAACGCCTGTGACTGTGGAATCCCTTTTTTGTCGTATGAGGCCATGAGGGCTATGTAAAAGCCCTCAATGAGTCCTCATTTATTTTCCATAGTAGCCTCATTGAATTTTGAGTTTATGAGGACCATTAAAAATCCCTCAGTGAGGCATAATTTACTACGACTCTTAGCCTCATCTCGGTATTTGAGGATACCTATCGAGGATACCTATCGAGGATACGTTTTATAGGATACTTATCTGAGGTTACTATATAGGCTGTATATATCTCTATAGGTCTCTTGCTGGCCCTTAGTACTATTAATCCACCTGATGCTTCATGTTATCCTATGACTGGTATAGGTAGTATGCAATGCTAGGCATAGGGGTATTGTGGGTAGGAGTACTGCCTGGTAGTTTAGAACGGTACTATAGTATGACGGTATATACACCTATAGGCCCCTGTTAGTACTTGGTACTATTAACCAACCGATTGCTTTGTTTTATTATATGGCTGGTATATGTAGTACGTTATGGTAGACCTAGTAATGTTGTGGGGTAATGCTTGGTAGTTTACAACGGTAGAAAAACATTGGCTGCACATATCCCTGTAGGTCTCTTGCTGGCCCTTAGTACTACTGATCCACCAGGTGCTTCATATTATTGAGCGGTATTCTGGGGTGGGGTCAATGCCTGGTAATACAGAACGGCAGCAGAGTATGGTTGGTATATTCCCCCATAGATCCCATCCTAACCGTTGATAGTATTAATCTACCAAATGCTTTGTATCATCCTGTTACTGGTAAGGTGGTACGTAATACCAGTAGATCATACCTTATTCCGAGTACTCTTGTTGTTTCAATTATCTAGATCATTTATATAAATTATAATTAACCAATTAGATTGCTTGATTTCCCATGGCCTGGTACTTAATCGTACAGAGTTATCTCCCTTCTGTATAATGAAAACCTATATCAATGGCCATATTCACAGGCACCCCAATTTCGGCACCCCTTTTTAGGAATCCCATTTGTGGAATCCCTTTTTTGTCAAATGAGGATAAGAGTCGTATTAAAAATCCCTCAATGAAGATAAGAGTCGTAGTAAATTAGACCTCATTGAGGGATTTTTAATACGACTCTTATCCTCATTTCAGAAAAAAGGGATTCTCCAGAAGGCACCCCAATTTCGGCACCCCTTTTTCGGAATCCCATTTGTGGAATCCCTTTTTTCTGAAATGAGGATAAGACAGGGAACACAAACCCTGCTGTGAGAGATGCCTTCTTAGTTACTTCAGTCGGTACATCGGACAAACAGCTGTCGTGGTTGTGGTGCGAAGACTGGGTGAAATAAGCTTCCTTTCCAGAGATGACACAAACAGATCCCAGCCCCAACATCATCTAGGCCCTCACAACCACGATTACTGGCCCACTCCCTAGACCTGAAGCAGAGTACCCCCCCCCCCTCCCCACAAAAAAAATCAGCAGCATGAAGCCTGCGGCTTCGGCTGTGTTGTGGTCCACTGCGATAATCGCACAGGCGCCGATGGTTTATCGAGCACCAAATGCGGCAGAAAGGTTTCTGAATGCTCTGTACGAGGGAGAGCACCGTTGTGAAGAATCAAGGCAGTGCTGGCCAATCTGAAGGCCATGGTGATGATCCCTGACGACCAGCGCACCAACAACACTCGCACCAACTGCCACGTGTATGGAAAGCCCCTCTGTTGAGACTCTGCCCATGACCATTGGCACATCACTGGCAAGTAAATAGAGGAAGCTCACAACGCATGCCACCTGATGCTTCGGTTAAACCCCATGACGACAACTATCCTCGTGATCTTCCACGACGTGCGGGGCCTACGACAGCCACCTTCTTATGCATGCTATCAGCAAAGTGAAGCGCAAAATCTGCTGTATCCCGAACACAACAGAGAAGTAAATCTCTCTCGGCCAGCTGAGTTCCATCCTTGGACAAGCTTGCATCGCCTAACCGATCAAATATTCGCAGAACCACTCCCACAGCGAGATGCCCTCTACAGCAAGTTCAACGACGAGCATATCAGCGAGTATGACTATCTACAGGTACAAAAAAGTCTGGACTGCATTCTGATGAGAAAAATGGGATCTTACCGCGATCTGTATCTCCGTACTGATATGCTCTTGCTGACCGATGTCTTCGAGACCTTCCGGAAGACCTGTCTGTGGCAATACGACCTCGACGCGGTACACTACTATATTAGCCCAGGTATGAGCTGGGACGCCCTCCACAAGATAACATGGGTCGCGCTTGTGCTGCTGACTGACTATGACCAGCACCTCTTCATTGAGAAGGGGCTGTGTGGTGGAATCTGCATGATCTCTACCCGATATGCCAAGGCTCACAATCCACAGTTCGAACTCAGCACTCACATCCTCTGCCTTGACTCCAACAACCTGTATGCATTGGCAATGAGCCAGCCGCTGCTAACATGGGCTTTCGAGTGGATAGACGACTTTGGGTGGGTTGCGGGGAGTATAGCAGACTACCCAGTTAACAGTCGAAAGGGCAGCATCCTGGAGATGGACTTTGAGTATCCAGAGAGGCTTAACGCTATCCACTGGCACCAGGGCACACAGTGGTCCAGAAGGAGTGGATGTCACATTATCAGCATTATCTTCTGTAAAACCTTTCACCTTGAGACACCATCTCCTAGGTGTACTGGTGCCCAAACACCCGCTCTGTCGGGTGCGGTTAAACATTCTACGACCCCCCCCTTCCCACACCCCCGTTCCTTCCGCGTCGTCGAACTGAGATACCATGCTTGATAAGCAGCCGGGACAGCCAGCCCATGAACTCTCGCTCATGAGCCTCATGGAAGTATTTTGGCCATCGTAGGGGTCGCAGTGATGCGCGACTGTAGATGCGTGAGAAAGCACTAGCTATCTCGGTGGAATCCTTCGAGTTCAGAGGCTACGTCCATTGTTGCGGCTGGCCACATCGACCGCGGTTAGGGCATACAGTAAAACCTTTGTACCCTGAGGTACGCGATCGTGAGTCAGAAAAAAGGAGGTGAACTTAGTGCGACCTATCTTGCCACAGAGACGTCAAACTTCGGCCTAGGTATGCACCACGGGGCTGGCAGGTAGATCTGCCTAATGGTTTGCTTTTTTAACCACACTCCGGTTGCCTCTTCAGAGACGTCACCTTGGTAGCTGCGGTGTGCTTCGTGGCGGCTGCAATGTCTTTCTAATAGCCACTGGGCTGTAGTATATGCGCGGTAGTCTGATTGCGTCCTTAGTTGAAGCCTTCTTCGTCTGGGGATACTATGTATTCCATTAGAGTAATGAGCCTCTAACAGGTTTCGCGCATCATATCTAACTGTCCAACCGGAATTCTAAGGTCGGTTGGCCCTGATAAGACCCCACAAGCGTATCGTCGCATTGCTCCAGGGTCTTCACGAGACAACCCCAATCAACCGTATGGCGTGTCTATCATGGTCTGAGAAAGATGTCCGGGTGGAGGGTGGGGGTGGGGTGGTATTTCGTTTAGCGCAGTGACCCACTTCCAGCATCGCAAAATTTAGTCCGCTGGTAAAGACATACTGTTTATAGATGGCCAACAGATCTCTCGTGGGTGTACAGTCAGCAATCGTAGTATCGGCCATCCCGAGAATAATGAAGGTCAGTTCGCGGTTCTTCTGCCTGAATGGCCTATACAAATCTGAAAGTTGAGGCTCACTAGTTTCGAACCTCGTGTCAGTGAGTGTGATCATAACATCGTGTATTACAGCACTTTTGTGCATGCAAAATCCACTCTTGACACACCCATTCGGCGACTCTTCGACCTCTTTCGCGTTTGTTGAAAATTAGCCAGGCGGCAGACGTAACACATCTTCATTCAAAGCGCTCTAAAAAAAACTCAAAGCGGATTTTGGATATGATGTCCGGGACACATTTCTCGTCAATTGGTATCAAAATCAGCTTGTACATGTAGCTTCCTTTTTCCGGGTACGACAATAATTAGGCGAGGGATTCAACGCCCGGACCAGCTGAAGAGATTGGCAAAGTGAAAAATGTTATCTTATGCCAAATTTACTGTTGATAATAATATATTCAAGTAAGATTTGGCCCTTGGTTTAATGCAAATTTTAAGCATCCATTTTCTTGACCCACCCCACACACACCCCCATAATAGATTGATATAAGTGTCTGCCACCAGCTGCAAAGCAGCACATTTGCTGTTTGGGTTTGTTACGAAATGATGATTTCGCGCGCCGAAGGCGCGCAGGGACGGTATAGAGGGCAGGCCCCTTTCGACCCTCTGTAACTGTATAGGATGGCTCTCACATGTCAAGGCGTGTTGAAGAAGGAAAAGGATCCGGTACTCGGCAGGTGTCTCCAGTAGTGTCCAGTTGTGGATGGGTAGTATCATTGGCATATGTCGGTTGAACCCTCGAGTGAGGACCAGTGTGGGAGGTTGGGTCCTCTCACAAAGGTACTACCTCTCCCCGAGGGTGCAGTCGATCTGGATTTTCGGGCAAGTATAGTCTGCCGCTTCGAGGATGATAATGAGTGATGGCCATCACTGGCAAGTATAATCTGCCTCAGGCTGTCTCTGTTATAGTTGGACTCTTTGGAGGAGAACAACAACGACCCTTTTCGGGGACCACCAAGAAGAAGACCCGACCTTCCCTGGTTCGGGGGCAGGCCTGCATTGTAATCCTATTGGGTTGGGACAAAAGATGCGCATTGCGCTTACAAGAAGGGGCAGAGGCGGGACGCAGGACCAACGCTCGCCTCCCTTAAAGTGGTTGACCACTTTTAGGGATGGAGCGGAGGATGTTCTGGAACCATGGGGGTGACTGTTTCCATAACGGTTAGACTGTCTGTAGCGGTTATTGGGGTGCTGGTCCAAAAAACATCTTCTGTGTACCTGCTTAAAAGAAGAAGGTAGAATTAGTTTTCATTAGAATATGTAAACTGTAAAGATAAAGATAAAAGTAGCACCTCTTTAGTTGCGTGTCCTTGTGGTATCTGCTGTGTGTGTGTGTAGAGTATGGAATGCACGAATCTTTACATTCGTAAGAGCAGTAACATACTCTCGTGTAGTATTGTGCTGTGTGTGTGCTTGTCGCTATGGGGGAGAGTATGAAATGCACGAATCTTTACATTCGTAAGAGCAGTAACATACTCTCGTGCTTGGGACCCCAATCGTTCCCTATTTATTATTTAGTTTTAAGGTGCAGGGGATCGAGAGCGTTTTAAGTGGGCTGAACTTCCTAGTTTGCAGCGGGATGGTAACAGGTCTAGCACACTAGACCACACCCGAGGGTGTTTCTTTCCTGTTGTGTCCTTCGCTGGAAGTGGCCTTATTTAGGTTAGTTTAAGTTTATTTGAAGTTGAGGGTGCCGGGGATCGCGATCGTTTAATGCGGGTTGAGCTTCCGAGGCTGTCAGCGGGAGGGCAACAGGTCTAGCACACTAGACCACACCCGAGGGTGCTTCTTTCATGTTGTACCCTTCGCTGGTTACGGACTTATTTATTTTAGTTTAGTTTAGGGGTATTTGGGGGCGTCGGGGATCGCAGTTCACCTTGTCATTCCCTAGTTTATATTCGAGCGGTCTTAGTTTTGATAGCAATTTTGGGGCTTTTGTCGGCTTTCGCAAATTACTCCAAGTTCGGAGATTAGTTCGCTGTCGGTTAACCGGTCATGATTTTTCGCGGCCAGGGTGGCTAGGCGGTCTTTAATGGTGGGGATATCGGCCCTGTCGTGGAGTGTTTTTATGGGTGTGTCCCATGGGGCGCGGATGGCAACTCTAAGCGCGTGATTTTGGACCTTCTGGAGTTTTCCCATATTAGTTTGGTTGAGGTCAGTTAGTATTATTGCACCGTATTCGAGTACTGGGCGCACAAAGGATTTGTATAGTTTGAGTAGGGTGGACTGGTTGGCCCCCCATGAAGTTCCCTTGAGCATTTTCAGTAAGTTAATTCGTTTAGTAGCTTTTTCGCCATGTCGTCGGTATGTTTGTTGAAGGACAGTTTCTGATCAATGGTGATGCCCAGGAATTTCGCTTCTCTGCATTCTGGGAGGGTGTTATCCATAAGTTTTAGGTCAAAATCCCGTTTAGTTTTCTTGCGAGTAAAGGTGATTCGTTGGGTTTTATTGGCATTTAGCTTAATTCTCCATTTGGCACACCATTCTTCAAGCTCGTCGAGAGCGCGTTGCAGGGGTTTTTGGAGCAGATTGGCCGTATTGTTAGAGTCCCAGAGGCCCTTATCATCCGCGAATTGGGAAACTTGAACGCGATCCTCGGAGAAGCTAAGGTCATTTACGAAAAAGATATATAGGAGGGGGCTTAGGACGGATCCTTGGGGTGCCTGCTTCGAAGGGGACACTGTCAGACACTTCATTGTTCACTCTGACTTTAATGTCGCGATCATTTAAGAAAGAGGATAGTAATCTAATCAGTTTCACGGGGAGTCTCATTTTTGATAATTTGTAGCGCATTCCATTATGCCAAACAGAGTCGAATGTTTTTTCGACGTCTAACAGGACTGCCGCGCCTATTTCCTGATTGTTGATAGCGGTTTTCATTTGGGTGACTAGTCGGTAGACATGTTCGATGCCTTCTTTACGGTTTCTGTAGGCTCTTTGCCATTTATTGAAGAAGTCGATGTCTTCAAGGTGCCCCTTGAACCGATTGGTAAGGATTCTTTCGAAAGTCTTACCAATGCAGCTGAGCAGGCTGATTGGGCGGTAGCTGGCAGGATCGGAGGGGTCCTTATCGGGTTTTGGTATCATGACACCGATGGCTTTTTTTCCAGAATCTGGGAAAGTAGCCATGGGCGAGGCACGAGTTGAATAGTTTGTTTAGTTTTTCGATTAGGGAGTTTGGGCTTTGTTTTAGAATTTTGTAGCTAACTTCGTCTTCGCCGGGTGAGGAGGAGTTTTTGCATTTTTTTATGACATTAATGATTTCGTCATTGGTGATGGGGTGACAAGGTAATCATCGTCCCCTTCTTCTGGCTCGTTATCGAAGTTGGGGTCCCGGTAGATATCGGGGTGTTCATTGATGAAGTCGTCAATCGCGTTGATGACGGCGTCATCATTGCCCGTGCCTTGGTACGGGCGATGCGTTTTTCTTAGGAGGTCGGCAAAGGTGTCGGCCTTCTCTTTGTCGGTGCGAGTAAAAGAGCCGTCTTCCTTCGTAAGAGGTTTTGCTGCGGCTTTGCCGCCTTTGTTTTTTTGCCCAGTGAGAATTTTGAAAGAGTCCCAGAATTTTTTAGCATCTTGGGTCCCGTTTAGGTTGGCTGTTGCCTTTTCCCAGCTGGCTTGTTTTTCAGCTTTGAGGGCTTCTTTGATTTCGCCATGAAGGCGGTTGTATGTTTTGTTTAGCTCGGATTTCCTGCTGGGGTCAGTTTCTTTTTTTAGAGCGCGGAGAGCTTTCCGTTTAGATTTGATGAGTAACAAAGTCTCGCCCGAGATAGTGTTTCTCCAGGGGCGTACTTCCTCTTTTGGGCATATTTCGTTTAAGGTTGAGTTAATGATTTTCTCAATGCTCTCGCATTGGGTTTCAAGTTCCGCTGCATTGGATGGGAGGGGGGGGGGGGGTCGGGAGTTTGACATCAATGATGTCGCGGTAGAGGTTCCAATTCATTTTCCTGAAGTTTCTACGGAGAGTAGGGGGTACCTGAGTGGGCCATTTCCAAGCTGCAAAGAGGCATGGACCGGGAGGTGGTCACTGCTCAAGTCATCATCGCCGACCCAGTGGTCGTCGATATGGTTTATCAGGGAGTCACTAGCGATAATTAGATCGAGGATTTCGGATGAGAATAATGGGTTATTACTGATATAGGTTGCTGAGCTGTCATTCATAACCACATGAAGGTTATGTTTTTTTGTGATTTCAAGGAGGGCTTCACCGTTTGGGGTAGTTTTGTTGCAGCCAAAGTACAGGTGTTTGGCATTGAAGTCGTCGAGGAAAATGCAGTGTTTGCCGGTATTTCCTCGTAAAGAATTCAAAGACAGTGTCAGAAACAATTTTGCTTGGGTCATTATAATAACAAACAATCGCGATGTTTTTATTATCAACAGTGATTTTAGTAGCAATCACCTCTGCGTCGAGGTGATTAGTTCTTATAGTTTTGGTTTTGATGTTCTGCTTTATTAGCAGAGCGACGCCGCCACCAGTGGTGGTTAATCGATGGGTTTGTTAATGAAATCTGAGTGATTTTATTAATGAAAGCTAAATATAGAAATCGAGAACGACTTGAGTCAACGACGTCGCTCACACTACGGAAGCCTGTTAGTGGTACTTGTAAATCTTTTTTATATATCGTGCATGCAATTACAACATAGATTGGCGAAATCACGACATAGCATGTCGTAATTACGACTTAATATGTCGTAATTACGACCTAGTATGTCGTAATTACCACATTCAGTATCTCGTAATTACCTCATAGTTTGTTATAATTACGACTGATTATGTCGTAATAGCGAAACATCTAACTCGTAATTTCGACTTCTTGTGATAACTCGCATACATAGTATGTCGTAATTACTAATTATGTCGTAATTACGACATAGCTAACTCGCAATTAGAACATAGCTATCTCGTTATTACGGCATAGAATGTCGTAATAGCGACTTATTATGTCGTAATTACGAGATAGCTGTGTCGTAATTACGACACACAAAGTCGTTATTACGACATACTATGTCGTAATTACGAGTTAACAATGTCGTAATTACGACATAACAAGTCGTAATTACGGCAGTCCATTTCGTAATTATGACATAATATGTGGTAATTACGATTTAGAAACCGTAAAGAAGACAAACTAAGCCGTAATTACGAGATAAACTGTGTCCTAATTACGACATACTACATGTAAGTCTCAATTTCGGCATACTTACTCGTAATTTCGATGCTGAAAGCTAAATAAAGTAATTTCAACCTAAAAATTGATTTACAAGTGGCACTAACCGGCTTCCGTTATTTGGTCCACTCAGCTGTTATCAGGTGTGCATTACCCCGATCCCCCAGCCCCCCCCCCCCCCCAACCCCCCGATGTTTATATTACGTTCAAATGCATGATTTTATTCATGGATCCTGTCCCGCGCCACCTCTACTTGGAAATCGCCCGAGTTGCGGCGAGCACCTGGCTACTACGGGGCTATCCGGTTTTCTGACGAGATGAATTCCGACTTCAATCGGACCGCCGCTCGGGTACGTGGCAATGCTTACATCACGTGATCAAAGTATTAGACGCACTTTTTGAAGTTTGAGGAAGCAGCTTTTAATTTAAATATGTTATTGTTTTTTCGGGAAAATGAATCTACTTTGGAAGCTTACATTCATGGAACTCTGATTTTCTAGGAACCATGCAATATTTAGGATATTGTAAAAATGACGAACCAATCAGGTGCATATTGGTAACACCGAAACAGGAGAATGTTTCAACTTTCCAATAGTCCTTGTAACTTTGTGCTGTCTAATTACCACAATTACCCCAGTATTTTTATCCATGTTCTTTTGACAACGTCTTGCTTCATGTTCATTTGTATTTAATTTAGTGATGTTGAAAACTGACGATCCTCACGATGTATGGAAGGCTTACCACTACACAACTATCAAGAACATTCGAATCGGTTATCATAAAACTTTTATCGATGGGTTTGTTAATGAAAACTTTTATTAAAAGTTTGTTTATTTTGAAAATTCTCACCTCTGATATTCCTTCAATTCAATTTAAAATTTAAATATACGTAAAATGTACATGTACATCAAAATGAAGGTTGGGATGTATAGAACACAAAACACATGTGTAATCAACTCATAGAGTCGTCTGTAGGCACCACTGGTTCCTGGAAGTCTGCTGCCGTATTCGCACCAGAGGCAGAACTGATAATTTAATGGTTACGGGTCGTTTTGTACCTTTTCCCTTTTGTACTGAGTCGTTTCGTACCTAAAAAGGAAAGAAACGACTCAGGTAATTTTCACTTCTATTTTTCTAAATTTTCATTCGAAAGTTTTAGGCATAGTTTTTAATTTTAACTTTAAAAAAATCAACATAACATATAGTCAAACAAATTGAAAACAATGCAGTCTTGCCGTGGACATCGATGCATTGTTTTAATTCAATCAATCTGTTTTTAGGATTATTAGGGGTGTTAACAACACATGGAATGTGAATAATATAAATGCAGAGCGTAACTGACACTTCTCTTATATGGGTTACAATAGAGCTTTCAAAGTAGCGCTTTTGTAAAAATTATGCCCTTTTGTTTCTTATTTTATTATATTTCTTTGAAAACTAAAGATGCGAAAGATGTAAAAAAATATGATACAGTATCAGCAGGAATGAGTTGTAGGATACCCACAATGAAATTTTCTTCACAGTTTTCCCCTGTTGATAATTCCAACACTCAACGTCATTTCTTGGGAAGCTCAACATCAAAAGCTTACCTCGAAAGGGAGTCAAGGTTTGGAATTATCAAGAAAATGAAAATTGGCACTGTTAAACAGAATGAACTTGAGAAACACCTCTGTTGTAAAATTTTGAAAGTGTAATTTCATTGTTTATTTCTTTTTGTGAACATTGAAAAAAATGCTGAAACTCTGTTGAAATAAAAGCATGTATTCACATCGTTCTGTTGTTTCTTTTTCTACCGTCCAGAATTGCTTCATTTATGTCATCAATTAGAAGTTTGACTTTTTAAATTGTTTCCAGTTCTGTGCATGTATTTAACTTCTGAAGAACTGAGCGTAGCGATTTTTCAAAATACGCCACAACTCTTCACAAGTTAAATAAGCATCAAACGATTTCAAAAGCCAGTTACTAAGCTTAGGATAGTCCATATGCTTGGTAAAATCACCTAGGGCCAACTGCCAACCTCCAGTTGAAGTGTGGTTAACCTTTTCCCCATTTCAAAGTTTTGCGTGCTTATTTAATAAGCATCAAACGATTTCAAAAGCCAGTTACTAAGCTTAGGATAGTCCATATGCTTGGTAAAATCACCTACATGTAGGGCCAACTGCCAACCTCCAGTTGAAGTGTGGTTAACCTTTTCCCCATTTCAAAGTTTTGCGTGCTTATTTAATAAGCATCAAACGATTTCAAAAGCCAGTTACTAAGCTTAGGATAGTCCATATGCTTGGTAAAATCACCTAGGGCCAACTGCCAACCTCCAGTTGAAGTGTGGTTAACCTTTTCCCCATTTCAAAGTTTTGCGTGCTTATTTAATAACTCTTTGTCTAGACGCTGATATGTCACGGTTCTCGTAAGCGAAGGCCATCATTCCCCCCTGCACCCAACCCAATCTCGTAACCTGTGTTCATATTCCACTAGTTAAATGCACAACAAAATTAAGAAATGAAATGATATCACCCAAGGTCCCTTCTGGAGCGTCTCTTCCAAACACCTTAATCCCCCCCTCCCCCCAGTTTTCCTTACTGTCTACGATTGGCACAGGTCTTCACTACTTCAGGTGTTAGATTTTTAAGTTATTCCGTTTTTCCGCACTCTTCTCTATTGGCAATCTACCACCGGTCCGGCGAATTAAATATTTCGAATATCTCCTTTTTGTCGTATCATCTTTTAAGTGTGTCGTTTCGTTCATTTTTAGCTGTCATTTAGGTCCGCTCGCTACTTCCCTCTAAAACTGAGTCCCCCTTTTTTATGTGAGGCGTTTCGTTCCTTTTTATTTTGGTGGGTCGTTTCGTACCTAAAAGAGTATGAAACAACCCAGTATGAAAAGGTAAAGGTACGAAACAACCCGGGGGACGAAAAGGAAAAGGAACGAAATGACCCGTCACCAATTTAATAATATTTCACGAAAAAAACTTGTGGCCAAATGTGCTTTACATATCCAAGAACAAAGCTTGGGGATCAAAATTCTTCAAAACACGGCGACTGAGCTGCATGGGGGAAAATGCCAAAGCCTTTGCTTATGTTTACGTATGAGTATACTTTCGATTTCCGGTCGACGTCATCGAACGAAAAAAACATGTAAAAACAACGCCATCTAAAGTCAAATAATGAAAAAGATCGCCTTCATACAGTATGCTGTTATTAGATAGAAATTGCACAGTTGCCATATTCAATGCAAGGTGTCGTGATACATGTACCTATTGAAATTTCTTAGAATTACGATTTTGTTTTTCGATGGAAATTCGTGGTATCGAGTGATTTGCGCATGTCTGTCGAGCATGGAAACGATCTTCAATAAAAAATGCAGACATTATTGTCCTTTTCCAAAATGCATTCCTGTCGCTGCACTAGAAAGTGTTTTCAATGCCTAGCTTTGTTATTGAATATCTTGAAGCACATTCGACCATGAGTTGTTCTTGCGAAATATTATTTTATTATCAGTTCTGGTGCGAATACGATAGCAGACTTCCAGGAACCAGTGGTGCCTGCTGTCAACTCTATGAGTTGATTACATGTGTGTTTCGTGTTCTATACATCCCAACCTTCATTTTGATGTATAATTTGTGTATATTTAATCTGAGTGTAAGGAATATGAGAGGTGAGAATTTCAAAATAAACAAAGTTCCATTACTTATATTGCCCCTTATTAAATGTATCAGTTTGTTGAGTACATGTATGTTGTGTTTTTTTTTCCAGTCAACATATTAATATTGACAACAATTAAAAGTAAAATTACTGCTCACGAAACCAAAAAAATAGCCTTTTTAGGGAGGCATTTGGCCTCATGATTTTTCGACCTGCCTTAGTTTTGCCCAAGGGAGGAGGATCAATTGTTTTGCATGCCAAGGCACTCAGGGACTGTGTGGGGCAAGCCTCTTCCAACCCTCCTTTAACTTCTTAAGTTTTTAGTGATTTTTCACAGACCACACTCGTCTTCATGACCAGTCGCAACAGAGGAGGATGTGGTAAGGGTGAAGGCATATGATGATTTCTTCAGGCAAGTATATTCTGCCACTTGTGTAGATGAATCGTAGAGGCCGTCCTTGGCAAGTATAGTCTGCCGTTGGTTGATCTTGATAAGGAAGGATGATTTGGATTCGGTGAATAGACAGTTGCCAACCAACAAAGAAGACGACCTCTCTCGGGGCAACACCAAAAGACCTGAATTTCTCTGGTTTGGGGGCAGGCCTGCTCATTAACCTATTTGGTGGGGACAAGAGGTCATCCTGGGGACGTTTGCAAAAAAGGCCATTGGGTGGATGCAGGACCAATGCTTGACTCCCCAAGGGTGGTTGACACTTCCAGTGATTGAGTGAAGGATGAGAAAAATCCATATCGGTAAGAATGGTTTGTGGAGAAAAAAAATTGTCATGTGTGTTTGATAAAAGAGTTTGAAGTCTGTCTTCATGGTCTTGAGTTCTCATGAGTTTTCAGGCAAGTAGAATCTGCCACTTGTTGTCTGTCATTTGTTGGAGCCGTCCTGGGCAAGTATAGTCGGCCTCAGGCTCTCTGTTAGTCTGTTCCATTCAATCATCGGTCACCGGGGTCGTTGTGGCCTGTCTGTTCAACTGAGTGTGTAGGTCCGGTAGTGGTGTTGATCGCGGAGTTGCATTGATCTGAGGTCTGCTCTGATCTGGGTCTTGTCTTTGAGTGGATGCCTCATGCAATTAGACTCTCTGTATTCTCGTGATGTGGGTGTTTTCTGTTCTGCTTACCTGTTAGCCAAGCTGAAATAAAAAGTGGAAGGTGTGGCATAAACCCCCACCCACCTTTTTTTACCCTGTTTTGGCGGCCTGACCCACTGACTTACCAGTGAATGGTGTTTAGCAATGTCTGGTGACATCAAAAGGCAAAACGCTGCCTGCTGGTTCTTGGCTTGCGATACCCCGTTTGGGCTGCCTGACCCACTACCTTACAAGTGGTGTTAGCAATGTCCGGTGACGTTTAAAGGCAAAACGCTGCCTGCTGCTTCTCACTATATCCTGTTTTGGCTGCCTGACCCACTGACTTTCCAGCGAGTGGTGGTTAGCAATGTCCGCTGACATCAAAAGGCAAAACACTGCCTGCTGGTTCTTGGTATCCTGTCCTTTATTTTATTTAGTTGCGCAATTTTGAGACCAATCCCTCTGACTTACTAGCGTGCAGTAATGTGCAGTGTTCGTTGGTACCCAGTAGTACCAGGACGAGACATTAAAAGGCAATAAACCGCCTACTGGTTTCTGATGCCCTGCCCACAGGTTTTGGGTACTGAATGGCTAAGTTGATTGCTTTAGTTTAATTTAGATTAGATTAGCGGCGACTGAGAAGGGAGGCAACCTGGTGCCACACCGCGGAGGTGTATCACTGTTCTCTCTCTCCGAGGGGTAGTTGTACCTGAATTGCTGGGTCAGATCCATGCTTATTGCTATTGTCGTGCAATTTAGTAGAAGATGGCTTGATATGAGATTTTCTTGATTGAGAAGATTGAGAAGAGAGGCAGACTGGTTACCAGGTTGCCCAAGAGAATATTTATGGTTCTGTTTTACATTAGAACAGAAATTTGTTTACATTGAAATTCCTACCTCTGATATTACATGAAAATGAAATCGATGAAAATTCCTGGTATTGTGTGATATGCGCATGTTCATCTCATCGTCAATAAAAAAAATGAAGACAGTGTTGTCCTTTCCCTAAAAGCAGTCCTGTTGCTGCATCATGAAGTGTTTTGAATACCTAGCTTTGTTCTTGGATATCGGAAGCACATTTGGCCATGAGTTGCTCTCCGGTATAAACATTTTATTATCAGTTCTGGTGCAAGTATGAGTGCATGTATTTTTCATGTTCTATACATGTACATCACAGCCTTCATTTTGGTGTGTAATTTGTGTATATATACATGTAATTTGAATTTATGGAATATCAGAGGTGGGACTTTCAAAGTAAATAAATTTCCCTTACATATGTACATCTATATACATGTAGAACCTTAAGCAGGTGAAAAATTGTCTTTATTGATTTTCCAATGGACATGCCAGAATCTGAGATGATATTATCATATGTTTTTCGCCGATTCGATCTCAAGTTTGCAAAATTTTATCAATGAAATCTAAGACTTCTCATGTGTTAGTGTGTCATCTCATGATTCCATTGCAGTCTGATTGAGAAAAAGTACCACATTTGTGATCACAGAACTTTAGATACATGTACATGTAGGGAAAAGTTCTACATGGACATGTAAGTAGCCATGTCAAAGTCATGGAAATGTACACATATTCCAAGCGACCACTTTTGTGAACTCATAAATGGAAAATGATCACTGCACACACAAATTACATGTACAAATGAAGCACACGATTAAGGGCGCACCTCAGGATATTTTCTTGAAGTTATTGAACTGGCCAGTACCTGGTGTATTGCACCCTTGGAATTTTTGAGACAGAAGCGATTAGAACAGAGTGTGAAGGCCTTGCTGAAAACTTTGTGGAACGACATGTGGAGAATCCTAGATTGAGGTTTTGTCTGAGGCCTGGGGATATGAGGTTACAAGAAGAAAACATAAAGGAAACTCACATTGGGAAGAGTTCCCCTTGGATGGTGAGGGAAGAAATAGAAGGGTGGGAAGAAGTTTTCAAGTAGACACCCAGAGAATGAATGAAAGCTACGTTTACCCGTCAGGAAAAGCTTATGGAGCTACCAGTACGCCTCAATGAATGCAGTCTGAATGTAAGGATGAAGGAGCCGAACTTGAAGATACAAGGGTGAGAGCCTTTGAACTACCAGCTGAGAGGCCAGCAAAAAGCAACGCCGGATGAGTCAAACGGGATTCACAAGAGCGAGATGATTGTATCACAGTCAGATACCTGAAGAACTGACATACATGTACAACAAGAATAGTATGGGAAAGACTCGAAGATCACCCACAGTCACAGATAGTGAAGTCAGAGGGTTTGAACCCGAATAGAAGGTGTAAAAACTCAGAAAGGCGACCACTGATGCATCCACATCCCTTCGAAGGAACAACATCTTTCATGGATTATGTACAGTACGCGGAGAGTGGATTGTAACTAAATCACCCATGGAGTGGAGGTATCACCCAAGCTATAACTTTCAAACTTTGTGCATATCGACAAAAAACACAAGCAATGTTTCAGCCAATGGACCTCTGGGTTAATACAGTACGCGGAGAGTGGATTGTAACTAAATCACCCGCAGAGTGGAGTTATCACCCAAGCTATAACTTTCAAATTTTGTACATATCGACAAAAAACACAAGCAATGTTTCAGCCAATGGACCTCCGAGTTTAACCCGGAGGTCCATTGGCTGAAACTTTGCTTGTGCTGGCTATGCTTTGAAACAAATTTGCAATTATTTTTTGGGTGGAATCTCCACTCTGCGGGTGATTTAGTGATAATACACTCTCCATGTACTGTACTACACTTGGAGACATGTGCAGAATTGAACGAATGGAGTGATCTGAAAAAGGGTTTATTCCTGGCCGGAAGTTTGAAAGGAGTCGCAGAACAAGTGTTGTCTGTATTGAGCTCATCAGACTGTCATACAGTACGTGGAGAGTGGATTGTAGCTAAATCACCCGCAGGGTGGAGTTATCACCCAAGCTATAACTTTAAAATTCTGTACAACAAATTCTGTATTGACAAAAACACAAGCAATGTTTCAGCCAATGGACCTCCAGGTTTAAACCGGAGGTCCATTGGCTGAAACTTTGCTTGTGCTGGTTATGCTTTGCAACAAATTTAGGATAGAGATATGACATGGAGGATCCAGCAGTCAAGATCTGCGAATTTAGAAGCTGCAGTGCAGATTGCTGTAGAGTTGGAGGCATTCAGTTAGTCTAACCCTGAATCAACAGGACAGAGTTATTATCGAGCCGTTAATAGCTGCAGTGAATATGAAAAACTATTGATGAAACTGGAAAAATTTTGTGAGATATTAGAAAGTTTGCAGGCAGAGGAAAATAAAAGCGATAAAATAATTGATATGAAGGAAGCTCATTCCAAGCAGGAGCCAAAGCAGGAGAAATTATTGAAGTTGAGCAAATGAAGGTCAGATGAAGGGTTGAGGGCTGAGGAGTCCCAGTTGACATGCTACCACTGCAGACATCAAGGACATAAGGCTTGAGAATGTGCAACACCTCAGAAAAAAGCAAACGCAGTCCAGAGAAGAAGACGGAGGAGGCCATCTAACAGGAATTTTCAAAAAAGTTGACAACAGCGAACGGTGGCAACTGGAAGACTGGCTGGGTCAGGTTTATACCTCTTAACAGAGATAAACGGAATGGCCACATATTATCTAATAGATGCAGGGGCTACTTTATCAGTCATATCGAAGGAAGTGTATGATGGCCTCGCAGAAAGTCAGAGACCCGTATTAACAAAAATTAAGAGAGAGCTTACAGTAGCTAATGGACAGAAACTGACCTGTTACGGGAAAGTGTTTTTTGAGTTTAAAGTGGGAGGAGTTCAAATGAAAAAGGATGCTGTTGTTGCAGACATAGGATCAGGATCATACAGGATGTATCCTTGGACTAGATTTTCTGCAGAAACAGGATGGTAACATTAATATTCGGGAGAAGACATTAACTTTGGCTGGCAAACCACACAAAACAACTCTCGAGAGGCATGTTGGGGTTTACAGAATAGCTTTGGAAGAGACGGTGAGTGTACCTCCAAAGCATGAAATCATTGTAAGAGGAATAGTAAGGGGTAGAATATCATGACTTGGGTACCCAATGCAGCCTGCTGACTTTACGACAAGTCATCATCACAGAAGAACATGCTGATTCAGCAAGGAAGATCTGCAGGGTAGTGAAGGTACTCACGAAAGAAGTAGAGGTGGAAGAAGAAGAGTACCCGAGGGAGACCATCCTTTTCTTCCTGATGAAAATATTCTCACTATGTTTGGACTTTTATAACAGTTCAAGTTTATATGTGATCTTTAGAACAGGCAGTTGTTTAAGTTGAACTCTAGGTTGATTGTTTCAGGAGGTTCCCTTTTGGGCAATGTGGGTCGCATTGGTCGGATGCATGGGTTGTGTAGTGTACAGTTTTGAGCAACTCAGCCTTTGGCCAGACAGATCCACCTTGCACTATGGGGATGCCTTCTGTGCATGTTTTTAGGTATCCATGTTCCTGTCTGCGCAGAGTGACTACATCACCAGTTCTTTATTTAAGTGTACTCTCATTTCTCGAAAGATTAGAGTTGTCTCAGTAGTAGTTGTCAAAGAGTCTTGCTGTTTGACGATAGATTATAAGATACTGTTTACACACCATGACGGTGCCGCATTGCACACACTAGAACTGGACCTCAACAGTGCTAATTGTGATTGTAAGTACCAGATAATGAATCAAATGATATTCTGTTCTGTTTGTCACCTTTTGGCTGACATACCCGCAGTATTGTAATTCCCCTACATCCTGGAGCCTGTCATAGCACTCTACCATATACTGGACAATCCCATCTGGAGTAGAAAAGATTCCCTTCCACACGAAGAGTTGGGGGTTTACGACACAGTTAACACTAATCTCATATTTTTCTACAGTATTAGTAGAAATAAGGTGTAGACTTCTAGAGCTGAAATATTTTTGTGGCTAAATTACATCTTAATTCCAACAGTAAATAATTACATACCGGTAATTGATTAGATGTAAACCTGGTTATCCCTTAATTTACCCAATACAGTGCTCAGAATCCAAAAATTATTATGAGGTTGATGAGCTTGTTGCATTGAAGGACCATAGGCTATGTTTTAGATAAAGCTGAAATATTATTGTGGTTAAATTACAGTACAACTTAATTTCAGCAGTACAGGAATTGAATAATTGATTAAATGTAAACTTAGTTAACCCTTTATCCCCCAAAGTGTTCCGAAAAACAAAAATTATTTTTTATTTTTTCTTATTTCTTATTTTCATGTATATGGGTATCATTGGAACAACCGTGAAGAACTGGTTGAGGTTCCACAGGCATTGATATTTGTAGGATTTTAGTGACAATGTTCCAAGATATTCTATGTTTTTTCCATTTAATTTACTTTTCAAGTATTCATATTTGTATTAATAAATACATTGTAAAGTATTCAAATTCATATCCAAATACATTTGTATTTGTATTCATAAAATTTCAAAGTACATGTATTTGTATTCACATTCAATACATTTGCAATGTATTTTCCCCAATCCTGCCTTTAGGCACATACAAAGTAAGTAAACAGAATCTATTACACATATATGTACATGTATACACATACATTGCAAGGATTGGATATCTTTATATAATGTAGGCTACTAGTTTTGAAAGGTTTTAATTGACACTACCAATGAATTCTGAATTAAAAAATATTGTCACCTTTTGCTTACCTGTTTGTACATGTTTGTTTGTTGTTATCTTTAGCCCACATTTCATTCTGTGGCTATTCTGGGAAGTGGAGCAGTGTGTGTCTGGTGAACAAGTTCTGTTTTACTGGTAAAATAGTACCCAGTAACCAATGTCCAGTGTGGAAGCCCTCTAAAGTAGTCAGCACAGGTATAACGATTGGCTAACCTTGACTTCAGACTTCTGTTGCAGTCATGATATACATGTACATGTAGCTATAGATGCTAGACATGGACTTAAACATCAATAAATTAATAAATACATAGGTCTTCAAGAATGTTTTTGTTTTTCTCTAATGTCGCCTTCTGTTATGTTTGGATTAAGTGCACACCACGTTACCACTAAAATACCTGTTGAGTGGAGGTTTCACCCACATAATTCATATTCTGTGAAAAAACATCAGAACCCAAGAAAATTTTTATCCAGTAAATCTTTTTGAGTTCAACACAGTAGCTCAAACATGACTCATTCTGTTTATGCTCTAAGAGTTATGGCCTTGGTAGAAAATCTATGCTGTGAGTGTTTTAAGCGAAATTTACAATTTGCATGTGGTACATTGCACTGAGGAAAGTGGGTTTTGTTCTTTCACATCAGTTAAGAGTTATTATCTTCTAGAAAATCCACTCTGTAGATATTTTAATTGAGATTCACTCATGCTGTACATTTCACAGAGTAGAGTGGATTTTTATGTTCCTTTATGTGAGTTGAGAGGTATTATCTTGGTAGAAAATCCACTCTGTGCGTGTTTTAGTGGGAATTCACCCTCCATGTGCTTTACATTGACCAGAGGTGAGTGGGTTTTTATGTTCCCTCATATCAGATGAGAGTTATTATCTTGGTAGAAAATCTACTCTGAGTGATGTAGTGCAAATTCACTCTCCACTCGCTGTACCTTGAAGGGAGGGGAGTTGATTTTTATGTTCTTTCACAGCAATTACCTAAAAACTTGTCCCAATTTGAAAGGATCAATTTTGATTCTCGCAGACACATGCTGTAAGAATCAGTTTTCATTTTCTAAATAATTTTGAATTTGAGATCACTGTTTATATTCCTTATCAGTGCAACCAGTATATATTCCATAGTGAACAACAAACTTTTTATTTACATGTATATACTTATATTCACTTGAGTTTAGTTAGAGTTAGCCCAGAAGGGCCTAGTTCCATGTTTGGTGATTTTCCTTTACTTGTCTTACAAGTAGAATGCATTCCATCATGCAGGCTTTTTGTAGTCTTGCTGATGGCAGTTACAGTACCTGGGCAGTGGTTTCTAGTGAAGTCTTGGCTGCCTACATGTATATTAGGCAGCCAAGACTTTACTAGACACCTCTGCTACTCTCACCTGCCAAATAATTGTGATATCACTATTATTAATTTTAATGAACTGCTATGGTCACCACTATTATTTTGAAATGAGACACAATGCCATCAATATTTTTAATTTTAACAGAAAATGCGGGCCATCACTATTATTCAGTCTTCACTATTATCAGACAGGTGAGTTTACATGTACATTTAAGTCAAGGTGTTATTACCCTTTTATGAGAGAGCAAAAACTAAGAATTTGCCAGGCCTTTAACTGGTAGAGGGCTTGAAGCCCAAATATGGGCTTTATTCAGAAGTACAGGTGCTGCAGCATAAAGGCTTCATACTCAGCAGATATGCTTCATACTATCTTTGAAGTAAAATTATTGCATCTTTAAAGATTTTCCTTGTTACAGTATATGGGAGAATGCCTTTTGGCACTCTCCCATAAATTGCAACAAGTCAAAGACATGTGAACACATTTTGATAACCAAAAATAATTCAGCATTCTACCAGTTAAGGACATTTTTAGAATCCCGAATCTGTGGAGAGAATCAAACAAACATTTTGCAAGAATCAAAGCTCTAGATTAAACTCAGAGGTTCATGGGGTACAGTACTGTAACCCCAACAGCTTTTTTTTCTCATTGAATTGCGCTATGGGTTGTGATTTGTGCAAAAGACCAACTTGAATAAGTTCAAGGGGACCTGCTGTATGGTTATCCCGGATAGTCTGTAATGTTTATCCTGACTGGTTTCATTCTTTGGTGAACTCATCAGAGGCAAATAGACTCACTCGTGGTGTGGTTTATATATGTTATTCCCTGGCGGATACGTATATGTACATGTATAGTGGTTGCATGTGGCAGATGCAAGTGGCAGATTCCTGTGACAGATGTGTGTTGTGTGTCAGGTACTGGTGGTAGGTGTGTTTGGCGGATGCATGTGGCAGATGTGTCTGGCGGGTGCATAAGTGTTGGCATTATATCATTGTGAAATATGTCGGCAGTACCCAGATGTGAACAGTTGCTCTCCATAGAAAGAGTGTGTGTGTGTGTGGGGGGGGGGGGGGGGGGGGGGGGAGGGGGGGTTGCAATACACTGCATACTAAAGCTTTTAAAGTTTGGTTGTTGTAGGCTGTATTGGGGATAAACAGAATATGAACCATGAGTGTAGGTGTCCAGATGTGGTGAATGCCATATGTTGATGGAACAAAGTGGACTGGAAGATTAGAAGCAGATTGTAACAATGTGTGGTGACGGAATGTCTGAGGGTGGTGATTGACCCAAGGTAGACCTTGCAAGTAAAAGTCAACATTGTCACCGGAATAAAACGTAACTAGCCTCCCCTTGGATAAGGCCTGTGTTACGTCGCTTGTATTGTGACATTGGGTAGATGGACCCTAACGTAACCTTGTACGGGCAGGTGGCATTGAGAACAGAAAGTGAAAAATATATAAAATCCATATAAACCACTTCATTAGAAGTCTTTTCTGTTCAGGTCGAATGATTGCACCATTTTTAATGTGAAAATTCATTGTATTTCACAAGATTGGCACCGTTCTGTTGTATTCGGTCCCTCTGGGTTTGAGCATAGGACCTATATGATATGGTAGCACAGGTCAGATAGCGTGTGGTGTACTTAGTTAAAATGGATGGCCATGGGGGGTGTCCTGTTTGTGTCTGATGTCTGCCTTATGTTCTCGAAGGCCAGAGCTTGAAATACCTTTAGTTTCCTGTACGTAATGTTTACCGCAGCATGTGCTCTTTAATAAACAGATACAATACCAGGTGAGGCACTTTGTGCACCCCGGTCCCTTGTATCGCATGTTTGTGATGTGATTCTTAAACCATAGACTCTTTGGTATGTCATTGCAAATCTCACAGTTGAGGGGAGTGCAATTGGTGCGTGGGTTTTGGATTGTCTTCCCTCTGACCTGGGAAAGTCACTCAGTCCAGAGTAATTTGTAAGATTTGTCCACTGGATAGGATTAGGACATCTTGTATTCTACATGTATGTTCATTTGTGTCGCTGTATGGACCTCAAGAGGTGGGTACCGATGGTCAAAGTCCATTGGGGCACAAACTCAACGAAATGCATTTTTCGGGAAAAAAAGCTTGGAGTTTCAGAGGAGAAGATGCTCAAGTTACGAATTCTCCTGTATTCCGGTTTGTTTTTGTTAGAGACGAATATGGTCCCGGAGGTGGTGTTTTCCTTCCTGGCTCTTTTGGTTCTACTTTCTTCGCTGTCTGACATAATAATGGTGGATGTGCTAGTACAGGAACCCATGCTAAAGGAGCTTTCGGCCGTGTTCATTGCCAAGTAACGACTGAATCATGAATAACAAAGGAAAATAGTGTCTGCAGGTGAGATTCTTGAGTTATGGGCAAAAAATCAGATGGAGCATCACTTTCTGGCAAAAGGCTTCTAGGGGTTTTAATTGAAACGTTGAAAGTGTTTTCATATGTTCCGGTAGCATCTCTAGATGTGCATAAAGGTTTCAGATTTTTTATTCAACCCCATGTGGCACACATAGCATCACTTTTGTCATAAGAGAATCGGTTTCCAACAAAAAGCTTTTTGGGGGTTTAATTCGAAACGTTCAGAGTGTGTTCATACATTCAAGTAGGGTCTCCAGATGTGCATAAAGGTTTCGGATTATTCATTGAGCCCCATGTGCGACCATAGCACCACTTTTGTCATTAGAGAATCATTTTCCGGCAAGAGTCTCCTAGGGGTTTTAATTTGGAACGTTCAAAGTGTGTCCATATGTTCAGGTAGGGTCTCTAGATGTGCATAAAGGTATCAGATTTTTGATTTGGCCTCTGTGGTGCCTATAGTGCCATTTCTGTCATTAGCGTATCGGTTTCTGGCAAAAGGCTCCTAAGAGTTTTAATTCGAAATTTTGAAAGTGTGTTCATATGTTCAGGTAGGGCCCC
This sequence comes from Pictodentalium vernedei, assembly GCA_031216915.1. Lineage (NCBI taxonomy): Eukaryota > Metazoa > Mollusca > Scaphopoda > Dentaliida > Dentaliidae > Pictodentalium > Pictodentalium vernedei. Next base: position 232,240,073 of record CM062290.1, on the reverse strand, counting down.
CAGATGTGTATAACAGTTTTGAATTTTTTATTTCACCCCACGTGGCACCTGCAGTGCCACTTTTGTTAGAGAATTGGTTTCTGGTGAATGCCTGCTAAGGGTTTTAATTCGAAACACTAAATGTAGCACCACTTTTGTCGTCAGATAGGCATTTTCCGGTGAAAGACTTCTTGGGGATAACACTTTGGTTGTATGTGAATTGATTTGTGACCATCGCGATGGCAAACGGAAAATGCGGGGATACACCATAGTGTGCTTTACATACAGTTGACACCATTCTAGTATAAACATTTTTTTCTAATGTTAAGAGAACAAGGTAATGTATATAGTGTAAAGCCAAGTGGCTTTCAGCACTTTCCACGAGAGACATGATAGTGGCTTCTAGCACTTAACCATTTAAATGTACATGTTGGCCTTCACATTTCAAATCGACTAGCAAAATTTAAAAAAACTGCCAGACACATGGACAACCATTTTAATGTTGATTTTCAAACCATTCTGTGTGTACATGCAGTTTATACATGTGATAATGCACAGATGTGTAGTGACATCTGCATACTAATACTTGTATATGTGTAAATTGTCATTATATCAGGTGAGTCATTTGTCCTCCAGTAAATAAAATTTCTGAAATCTGTTCCTCTGTCACCTCACCTATTCTTTCTAGCTTATTTTTTTTTTCACCCTCTTATGTACATGTGAACAAACAGCAAATCTTCCTAGTATACATGTACATACATGTAGAAATCACCATTCAAATTGGTAACCACGCTTGAAAATGGGTTGTACAGAATGGTAGAATCTAGGATAAAGCCCCCTCAAGACAAAACCCCCTCACAAGAAATATTATTTACAGAATATGGTGAAAATACAAATGTTAATATATCATTATCCCTTGAATTCAGAAAGTGAGAGTTTTTTTCCGAGGGGGTTTTGTCCTGTTACCAGAATGGTATTGTCTATCTGTTCATTTACTTTTTAGCTCACCTGGCCTAAAAGGCCATGTGGGCTTTTCTCATCATTTGGCATCCGTAAACTTTTCACATTTTCATCTTCTTCTCTGTAACTGTGGAGCCGGTGTGAACCAAACTTGGCAGGAATGGTCTATGGGAGGTCCTTTACAAAAAATCCTCATTTTGTTCCAGTGGGTTGAAAAACATGACCGCCAGAGGCATTCTTTGATTCTGGTTGTCGTTGATGGATTTTCAAAAATCTTCTCCTCTGAAACTACCAGGCCAAATGTTTCGATACTTCACATATATGATGACTGGGACCCCCTCTACCAACCATCCTCATTTAATGTTGATCGGGTTGTAAACATGACCACTATTGCGGCTTATAGTTACTACAGAAACCCTATGTGAAATCACATTTTCATCTTCTTCTCTGGAACTACTGAGCCGACATGAAAACAAACCTGGCAGGGATAGTCTTTGGAGGTCCTCTACAAACGATCCTCATTTTGTTTCCGTGGGTTGAAAAACATGGCTTCCAGAGGAATTCTTTGATTCTGATTGGTGGATTTTCAAAAATCTTCTACTCTGAAACTGCCAGGCCAAATGTTTTGATACTTCACATAAATGATGACTGGGACCCCCTCTACGAAGGATCCTCATTTAATGTTCATTGGGTTGTAAACATGGCCACGATTGCAGCTTATAGTTACTATAGAAACCCTATTGGAAATCACATTTTCATCTTCTTCTCTGGAACTACTGAGCCGTTTTGAAACTTCACATGATTGAGGACTAGCACAGTCTGCAGGTCATATTGAATATGGAGGGATTTTATTGTAACTTGGTAGGATGACTCCATATGATGTCTAGATGAGAACTTCCCCATTTGTTCGCGATCTGTCAGTCGTGACGAGTGTCCGCGCCCAAAACCTGAAAACCTTTAGCATAGTCTACAGGGCGTATTAATGGATGGATTTCATTGTAAATTGGTAGGTTTACTTCATATAATGTCTAGGTGAGAACGCCCCCTTTTGGTCGCGATTGGTCAACTGTGGCGGCTACAGAGACCCTAAGCCCCAAAACCTTTAGCACAGTCTGCAGGTCATATTTATGAAGGGATTTCCATTGTAACTTGGTAGGATGACTCCAAATAATGTCCAGATGAGAACGTCCCCTTTTGGTCGCGATTTCAGCAGTGATGGCTGCCCTAGCCCAAAACCTGAATACCTTTAGCATAGTCTATAGGTCGTATTTATGGAGGGATTTCATTGTAACTTGGAAAGTTGACTCCATATAATGTCTAGATGATAACATCCCCTTTTGGGCGTGATTGGTCAACTGTGATGGCTACAGGGGCCCGAAAGCCTTTAGCACAGTCTACAGGTCATATTTATGAAGGGATTTCATTGTAACTTGGTGGGATCACTCCAGATAATGCCCAGATGAAAACGTCCCCTTTTGGTTACTATCATTTAACCATTATGGCTGCCTGAGCCGAAAAACTTTAGCACAGATTACAGGTCGTATTTATGAAGGGATTTCATTGTAATTTGGTAGGATGACTCAGTATAATGCCGAGATGAGGACGTCCCCTTTTGGTTGCGATCGGTCAGCCTTGATGGTTACACAGGCCCAAAAACTTTTAGCACAGTCTACAGCCCTACTTATGAAGGGATTTCATTGTAACTTGATAGGATGACTTGTTTTGGAATAATTTCACTGTAACTTGGTAACTTTCGTTGACATACATTAACTGTGAGGGCCACATACATTAACCCACCCCTCAATTCTTTAGTACAGTCTACACCTCATATTATTTTTATTGAAAACTTTGCATATAGGGAACAGAAATTAACATATTCCCAATTATCACAATTCTTGTCTTATTTCATAATCCTCTCATAAACATTGAACATTATTCTTTTCATCAAACACAACACACAGACAAGTTAAGCTACAGTGTCATTGACACTTTCATTATATGTAGTTCCAGGTGAGCGATTACAAGCTCTTTAGAGCCTCTAGTTTTTAGTTTCCGGATGTTAACTTGTGCAATATCTGTCATATCACATCCACACATGTATTTGACCTCATCCACTCAAAATGCAGCTCAGGTTTGATTTGATGTCTGTCAGACAGTTCATTATGGAGATACAGTAGAACCTGGCTTGAGAGACCACCCCTTTTGCTGGGCAGAAGTGTTCTCTCAAGACAGGCGGTCTTATTACAGATTTGATGTTTTCACCGAATGACCAACCAGAGAATATGTGTTGCAGAAATGGAGAATTGATTTTTCAGCTTTTTTAGCTCACCAAAGGGAGCTAAACTTATCACTTGCCGTCTGTCGTCACCTGTCGTCTGTCCGGCATCATGAACATTTTTCAAATGACTTCTCCTCTGAAACTGCTAGATCGATTTGCTCGAAACTTGGTATGGGTGTTCATTACAATTCAAGTTTGTTCAAATGAAATGGACATGCCCACTTGAGGCTCCATAGGGGGCATAACTCCAATATCACCCTATGTATATTAGAGAAATTACTAAAAAATCTTTTTCTCCAGCACAAGTGGGCAGAATCATTTGATATTTGGTATACAGCATTATGGGGGGGATCTGATTCAAGTTTGTTCAAATCGGCTCCCTGGATTCATATTTGGGCTCACTATAGAAGCCTGAATTCGAACTTTTTTTCTCCAAATCCAGCAGGCAGAATCTTTTGATATTTTGTATGCAACATCGTGGGGTGGATCTGATTCAAGTTTGTTCAAATCGGCCCCCAGGGTTAATATTTGGGCTCAGTATAGGAGCTCGAATTTGAACTTAGTGCATTTCAGGCAAATTTCTTTAAAAATCTTCTTCTCAAGATCGAGAAGGCGGAATCTTTTGATATTTGTTGTGCAGCATCCTTAGGGGGGTGAGATTCAAATTTGTTCAAGCCAAGTCCCTGGGTTCATATTTGTGATCACTGTGGGACCTCGAATTGTAACTTAGTTCAAAATGAGGAATTTTCTTAAAAAATCTTCATCTTCAGATCCAGCAGTCGGAATGTTTTGATATTTGGCATGCAGCATCCTTAGGTGGGTGAGATTCAAGTTTGTTAAAGCTAAGTCCCTGGGTTCTTATTTGGGCTCCCTGTGGGAGCCCGAATTATAACTTAGTTCAATATGAGGAATTTTTCTTTAAAAATCTTCTTCCGATTCAGCAGTCGGAATGTTTTGATATTTGGGATGCAGCATCCTTAGGGGGGTGAGATTCAAGTTTGTTCGAGCCAAGTCCCTGGTTTCATATTTGGGCTCACTGTGGGGGCATGGATTATAACTTAGTTCAAAATGAGGAATTTTCTTTAAAAATCTTCTTCAGATCCAGCAGCTGGAATGTTTTGATATTTGATATGCAGCCTCCTTTAGGGGTGTAAGATTCAAGTTTGTTCAAAATGAGGAATTTTCTTAAAAAATCTTCTTCAGATCCAGCAGTTGGAATGTTATGATATTTGGTGTGCAACATCCTTAGAGGGGTGAGATTCAAGTTTGTTAAAGCCGAATTATAACTTAGTTCAGTACAAGGAATATTCCTTAAAAATCTTCTTTTCTTTTAGATCCACTGGTCAGAATCTTTGGATATTTGGTATAAGCTTTTCTTAGGAGAGGCAGATGCGACTTGTTGAAATCAATTGCCTGGGTTGATATTTAGTCTACATTGTCAGGTGAGCGCCCTCGGGCCCCCTGGGGCCTCTTGTATTTTTTACAGACTGTTCAGTGAACAAAACTTTCAAAAACATTTTCTTTCTTTTCGATAGGATCACAGAGTCCAGTGGGCACAGTTAAGAATAAACACTTTTTTTAGTTGAGTTTTGACGAAGTCAAACTCGACTTATAGTTTGATGAAGTGGTGGGCAGGCGGCGGGCGTAAACAATTGGTTTCCGGGCAATAACTTTAGTTCTATTTGATGCACCTTTACCAAAATTATACCAGAGGTTACCCTATAGGAAAGGAAGACACCTATCAATTTCAGAGTCTGGGACTCCAAGGTCAAGGTCACCGTTACTATAAATAGAATATTTCTTCAGAATTTAATGTAAAAACTCAGCTTCTGGATCTGTGATCCTCTTGCTGGATGTTTTTTTTATTATACTCCCCTCTTATAAAGGGGGGGGGGAGGTATATAGTAATCACTTTGTCCATTCATCCTTCCAACCGTTCATCCGTCCGTCTGTCACATTTGTTTCCGGGCAATAACTTTTGTTCCGTTGGTCACAAACTACCCATACTTCACAGGTAGGCTCCTTTTAATGGGATGATGATTGGGATTGCTTTTGGGATCTGTAAGTGAAAGGTGAAGGTCACTGTTACTGTAAATAGATATTTGGTTTCCGTGCAGTAACTTTAGTTTTCTTTTGTGTATGAAGCTATAACTTCATATTGTGATTGCATTTGAGTTGTCGATCGTTGGGATTGCTCTTGAGGTCAATAGGTCAAAGGTCAAGATCGCTGTTACTATAAATAGATTTTTGGTTTCCGTGCAATAACTTTAGTTTTCTTTTGTGTATGAAGCTATAACTTCATATTTTGATTGCATTTGAGGTGTCGACCATTGGGATTGCATTTGGGGTCAAAGGTCACAGTCACTGTTACTATAAATAGATTTTTGATTTCCATGTAATAACTTTAGTTTTTTTTCTGTATGAAGCTAAAATTCATATTTTGATTGCATTTGAGGTGTCGACCATTGTGATTGCATTTGGGGTCAATAGGTCAAAGGTCACAGTCACTGTTACTATAAATAGATTTTTGATTTCCATGCAATAACTTTAGTTTTCTTGGGTGTACAAAGCTATAACTTCATATTGTGATTGCATTTGAGGTGTCGATCTTTGGGATTGCATTTGGGGTCGGTAGGTTTGAGGTCAAGGTCACTGTTACTATAAATAGATTTTCATAGACTTTTGGTTTCCATACAATAACTTTGGTTTTCTTTTGTGTACAAAGCTGTAGCTTGATATTGTGATTGCATCTGAGGTGTCAATCGTTGGGATTGCATTTGGGGTCAGCAGGTCAAAGGTTAAGGTCACTGTTACTATAAATAGATTTTTGGTTTCCATGCAGTAACTTTAGTTTTCTTTTATAGTAATGAGCAGTGACCATCTGTCCATCCATGTTTCTGTCTGTCCATGCATTGAGACACCCCATCCATGCATCGAGACGTAAGCCCGTCCAAAACACTTTGGCGTCTGAATTTCAACTTGAGTCTGGGTGAATTCAGCGTAACCAAATTTGATATCGGCTTACTTGGGAGGTAATGCAGGTTAAGTTTGAAAATGCACATGGCCCATTGATTTTCATTTTCACCAGAGTTATGGTCCTTTTTCGACTGAGGAAACATGTTTTTTGTATTGTCCGAATTTTAACTTGAGTTTGGGTGAATTGATTGCAACCATATTTGGTACAAATCTTACTGGGGAGGAAATACATTACCTTCAGATGGCTGTATGGCAAAGGTCGTATTTCTCATGAGCCCTCGCTCACTTTGTTTTTATTAATATTAGTGGTGCAGATCATGATGTCCTAAGAATTTGACCTTCCTCATAAGGTCTAAACGTTCCCAAGCTTTAGCACAAATGTAAGAAATGTGGTTGTTCCACATGCAGTGATCATTCAGAATAAGCCCTAAATGTTTATGCTCACTGACTTTCATAATTTGGGTATTCGAGAAAAATAGCGGATGGTGGACGTTACGATCATGTTTACGGGAAATTAACATACTTTCCGTTTTGCTAGGATTAAATTCCACCAACCACATTGAGGCCCAATTCTTGAAAACAGATAAGTCATGGTTGAGAATAATTGCTGTTTGCAATGGGTTTTCGACAATGATGTACATGTACAAGGACATGTCGTCAGCAAATAACCTTATACTCCTAATTAGGTTCTCAGTAATGTCATTGATATATATTAAAAATTGTAAGGGCCCTGAGATAGATCCTTGTGGGACTCCTGCAGGGCTCGCCTTGAGTAAAATGGTTGGGGCCTAAAAAAAGTGCTCCACATATTGAGGTCGGGGCCTTTTCGGGGCTGATTTTCCATTTTGTCCATTATTGTTAGTGCTTTTTTGTGGAAAATGTCGGGGCTTGAAAAAAAGCCCCCAGCAGGTGCTCCTCGGGGCTGATCTCGGGGCCTGGACTGATCAGCCCCGACTCAAGGCAAGCCCTGTCCTGTCTTGATTGCTTTCTAAGAGAATTGAGCAGAGTTGACGACAACATGCTGGGACCTATCGCAGAGGTAAGATTTGTGAAACAAAAGTAGATCGCCACTTATCCCAATCTTTTTGAGCTTGTGAATTAGGCTTAAGTGCCATACTTTGTTGAACACCTTGCTCACATCGCAAAAAACTACTCTAACTTCCTTACTTTGGGCCAGTGCTCGACAAAACTCGTCATAAATGTCTGTCAATTGGAGAACTGTAGAGTCGCCCGGCATAAATCCCAACTGGTATTGAGTAATTATATTGTTAGATTTTAGGTAGTCCCAAAGAAGCTTAAAGATGCACTTTTCGAATACTTTGCCTATGTCAATTTTAATATGGGAGCAGATATCCAGGCGGGGGGGGGGGGGGGGGGGGGGGGGGGGGGGGGATTCAGGTGTCCATATCCCATTTGTCATACGAGTTTATGATTTCAGATATTAAGGTTTCGGGAGACGTTTGTACTGACTGTCAATTTCACTATTGGGCAGATGTCCTGATTACATTTTTGAACTATTGAGTTCTGTACACATTGTATTGATGTTGATTGATTTTAATACTCTGAAATTGCCCAGAATTGATTTTCTAGTCTCTCAAACAGGTGAAAAACTGAGTTTTTGCCACAGTTTTGCAGTCTCTCCTGACAGGTGGTATCTCATGACAGGTCCATTACAGAGTGAAATCAATCAGTATATGGCCACAGTGGTCTCTCAAGACAGGTTGTCTGTAATGACAGTGGTCTCTCAAAACAGGTTTTACCCTATTGCCCTTTATTGTCTTAGATTTTTTGTTTCCAGATTATACATGTACAACAGTATATGTAGCGTTGGTTATAGTATATTGCAGTATACACATATTCCGGTATATTCAACACAACTAAACTATATTTGCTATATTTTCTCATTCACAGAAAATGTAGTGTTCTAGATCAAATAAGGATTAGCTGTGTTGAATATTCCAGAAGTTATCGTCCTGGGGACACTCTAAAAAGTGTAGCCCTAGCCCGAGATGAGAATATGATGTAGCTGAGAAATAAAGTTTCATTTTCTTTCTTATTTATTGTTAGATTTCAGTTATTTTTGGTATATAACTCATTTGTAGACAAATGAATCCAGACAAAGTGAATGGGCGTTTTTAAACGTATATTTAGTGAAATATACGATAAAATTGCTCCGAGAGACACTAAAAAGTGTAGCCGAGAATCTGGTGTAGCAGAGTAATAAAGTGTCGTTTTCTCGTTTGTTTATCGCTCAATTTCAATTATTTTTGGCATATATATTAGTGATAGCCAGGCGAATCCAGATAAAAAAGAAACGCATATTTTAAACAGTATATTTTATGAGAAATACGAAAAAAATAACTCCAAGAGACACTAACAAATGTAGCTGAATTGCCGAGCCGGTTAATTAACTAGTATGTTGACATTATTTTCTCAACAAAGGCGATTAACAGTAATCCTAACAATAGCATCATAACAATAGTCTTGGTGATTATTCTTCATGGCTATTCTATTTTTTGTTTTTAGTTTGATGATATTAAAATGTTGTTGTTGTCATCTTTTTATATAATTCGTATGTGTTTTTAGCATAACGTATGTAAAAATCCATTCATTTGTTCCTTCGTTTATTCATTTATTTATTCATTCATTCATTCTCTTAATTCTGTTCTCTCTACGGAACCAACTCAGTCAAATGAGAAAATTCAGCGGAAAGAATACTGTGAATAGAATGAATAAATGGATATATGAATGAATAAAGTAGAAGTAAATTCATTTATTCGTTAAATGGATAAATAAATAATTGAATAAATAAACAAGTCGTGCAATTTCCGTGTATCTTATGTTATGAGTTATAAACTTTTTTCATGCTATTTTATTTTTAACTGTTACGGAGTGCTATACTGTTTATCGCTTGTTTTATGTCATGTCTGTCTACTTCACTTTGAAGACTTTTCTGTAACCTCGTTTTATTCATTTTAAGTGATTATCTAGAATAAAAGATGGCGTTAACTGGTTGTTGTTGTTGTTTCTTAACTCATAACAGAGCAAGTCAATTCAATCGCCCGTTGAAATTCTTGTTCTGACACAATCCATACTCGCCTCTGTTAATTAACTAGCTCGGCAATCCAGATACACTTTCAAGTGTAGATCGGAGACAGGCCAGTTAATTAACTGGCTCGGAAATTCAGCTACAGTTGTCAGTGTCTCTCGGAATTATTTTTTCGTATTTCTCTCAAAATATACTGTTTAAAATATCCATTTCACTTTGTCTGGATTCGCTTGTCTATCACTAATACATATATAAAAAATTATTGAAATTAATTGATAAACAAACAAGAAAACGACACTTTATTACTCGGCTACACCAGATTCTCGGCTACACTTTTTAGTGTCTCTCGGAGTAATTTTTTCGTATATTTTACGAAATATACGTTTAAAAATACCCATTTCACTTTGTCTAGATTCATTTGGCTACCAGTCATTTATATACCAAAAATAACTGAAATCTAATGATAAATAAGAAAGAAAACGACACTTTATTTCTCAGCTACACCATATTCTCAGCTCGGGCTCGGGCTACACTTTTTAGTGTGTCCCTTGTCCTGAAACATAGAACTTAGAACAGTGGCAGTGCTAGAATGTAGAACTGATGCAATTACTTGATGGATAGAACTCAGAGATTCTAAGAGAATACATGTATATGGAGTACATACATGTAGGGTCCAGCAAATATAACAGTTCCACTCCAGTTGAATTGAATGTACAAGTACATCAGCAAATTTTGAACCCAACCAGTATCAAACATGGAATATGGATGATACATGTAGTGCATTTTTCCATTCCTGGCCCATGTGCTATATTGGGACCTGTTTTGTCACATCAAAACCAGGCTTAAACCCAACTTACTTATCTGCAGTATGAGTTGAAAATTGATGTTGAAGGATATTTTTTCGCTGAATACGATACCCAAAGTTAAAAAGCTTGAAATTATACTTCTGTTACTTGAGCGAACCTGCACTTGTCAGTCGTAACTGAGAAAAAACACTGTTTTTCAGAATATTGAGCGCTCACACAGACACTTGTCAATGTGACTTTGGCTTTTTCATACTTGATTTCTTCAAACTGGTCACCTAGTACCATGGAGCAGGGGTGGGTGGTGGATCATTGGTTAGAGTGTTGGGCTTGAAACCGAAAGGTCAACAGTTTGGTTCTCGCCAGTGTTACATGTCCATGTAATTGCATTGTGTACTTGCGTAAGGCACTTAATCTTGATTGCCCACATGGAGACATGGTATTGCTGTGGTCTAAGGCATACTGCACGTTGATGGTGCACTTGCCTTCATCTTCTGCCAGATCTGCTTGTTTAGATGGGGAGTCTGACAAGTGCTCGATGGTTCACTCTGGGTACTCTGGCTTCCTCCACCTGTAAAACTGCCTGACACAATCTGGTTCAGCCTGTTGAAAGTGTCTTTAAACCCCAGAAAAGAACAACCATACATGTAGTACAGTTACTCCAGAATTCCAATTGACACCATCTAGCAATGATTGATTACATTTATCTATGCAATAAATCCCAAGGTCCAAGGGTTAGGGTGATTGAATTGAGCTGTAGTTGCTCTCTGATACCATTAGCTAGATCAGAGAATTGATTCAAAAGGTTAATGTTCGACCCCAGTTTGAGCCTGAAAAATCTGGTGCTTGATTTCATCATGCTGCCATTCATGACAACAAAATAGGGACACATGATGACACATGCATACTTCTGAGCCTTTTGCCTTGGTATGAACCAAGCATTTTTGTCATGTTTTACCAGTATTGTGTTGCCGGTACTGCAACAGCAGTAAGTCAAGCTCAGTCAGGGGCATTTTACTCAAATTTGACATAGATATGCATTTTGAAACGAATTGTCTTTAGCAAATATCAGATGTTGGCAGCACCCTAGGAATACATGTACATGTACAGTACTTTTATCACAAAAGTGGAGAGAGAATTTTGACAACATCGGACTGGGTCACGATCAAGTCAAAAGTCTCTGCCAGATTTTTTCCAGACCTACAGTACTCTAGAATCTCACATGTTGAAAAAAAATAATGCAAGAACGGAGAATCTCAGATGTTACATATGACTATCACTCTGTAGGGAAGGGATATTGTGAAGAGGACCATCTACCTTGGCCTCCTTCCATCCATCTGTCCATCCGTCTGAATGTTTGTTTGTGCAATAACTTGAAAAATAGTCAAGTTATCAGATTTTAATTAATATTGGTGTGCTGCATTGTATTAACAATGTTTTGGACAGGTTCAATAACACCACCATTCAAGACAAATTAAGGGAGTTATTGCTTTTTGTTGAATTTTGCCTGCAATTGCTTATGCAATAACTTGGAACGGTGGACCTCAGATTTCAGTAAAATTTGATAGACTGTTTATATTAACATTGTCTTGGAAATGTTTGAGAACTACAGAGATTTCTTAAAAATTAAGATTTATTGCTCTTCGTTGAATTTTGCTGGAAAATTCATTGTTTACGCACTAACTTGGAACAGTAGACAGTCGATTTCAGTATTGATAGTGTCCTTTGTATAAAGTCTGTGACAAGTTAGAAGTTACAGTGTCTTGAAAATGGAGGGAGTTATTGCCCTTTGGTGGTTGTTAACTTGAATTTTTAATGTTTGTTTGATTACCTGAAAAGTAAACAAAGATTTCAATAAATTTTTATGTTAACATTGTCTTGGATTAGATCGAAAATCCCATTTGAAAATTGACAAGAGAGTTATTGCCCTTTGTGTATTCCATTTTAGTATGATTTTTAGTTCAACTTGACAATTCAAGTATGAACTATTGGGATGGGTTGCTGTACGTCTGCCCGTCCACAATTCCTTTAGCACGCTCTCAACCGATCAGTTCCAAATTTCATACATGGCTTTGGGGCAATGTCTAGATGGGAACTATTGAATTTTTCCGAATTTCATTGAAAAACATGGGCGCCATTGACCATTCTATAATTTGGCATATAAATTGTCAACAATTCCATTGGCACACCCTACAGGCCACATCTCTTACCCGATCTTTTTCAAATTTCATATGTAGCTTTGGTGTGATGACTACATGTAAATGGAAGCTATCAAATTTTTCTGAATTTTGTTGAAAAACATGGCCACCAGCAGCCACCTTGGATTTGGCATATAAATTGTTGACAATTCCATTAGCACACCCTACTGGCCACATTTCACACTCAATCTTTTTCAGATTTCATATGTAGCTTTGATGTGATGTCTAGATATAAGCTATCAAATTGTTCTGAATTTCATTGAAAAACATGGCTGCCAGCAGCCATCTTGGATTTGGCACATAAATTGTCAACAATTCCATTAGCACACCCTGCAGGTCGTATCCCTAACCTGATCTTTTTCAGATTTCATATGTAGCTTTGGTGTGATGTCTTTTCTATAAAAAAAACTTAATTGAATGACTTGCCATTACGGGAGCTGTCTATTTAGTTCAGTCCCTTCTTGGGCAAGTTGAGCTGCAGTGTCATTGACTGCATTTATGTTTGTGTGATGACTTGAAAAGTAATCATCAGATTTCAGTAACTTTTGGCATGCAGCTTTACATTGACATTGTCATATTATGCAATATTTGATTTCACGAACCCTTTATCCACTGTTATACATATACACAGAACGACATACACATGTGAATGGGTTAATTGATATGGCACGAGTGCCAGCGCGGAAGGATAAAATGAGATGCCGTAGGCCTCGATTTTTAGCCTTCCATGATGGCACTTGCCAAATCGATTAACCCATTTACATGTGTGTGTTGTTTGTGTTTATTACATGCCTTTATGTCTATAAAAAAACAATTATTAGAAGGACACTCAGCAATTCATTTGACAACTATCAACAAAAAGAACAAATTTTATTGCCAACCAAATTTGCAAGTCGAACTTGTGTTACTGTTTTGTCCCATGAGTTCCAATGTGTTTTATGTGCCCATTGGCACATAGAACACATTAGAACTCAGGGGATGATTTTTAGCTATCACTAGCGATTCAAATTGTAATTGCGCTGCACGATTTGTAGAAAATTCCAGTGAAATTTCGCTTCTTTTTAAAAATAGTCTGTCAGCGATTTCCATTCTGCACATAGGTGCGGAACAATTTTCATTTTTTCGCACAGTTTAGTGTTGCTTTAGATGGGGATTACATAGAATAGGCATGTAATAAATACACGTTTGTGTCTCAATACCAGAAGGAGACCACTTTTGCGATCACATCTGTGTAAATACATGTACATATTATTAATTGTATAAAAATGTGTTGCATTGGAACTATTTGCAAACAGCTATCAAATTTATACATTTACATGTACTTCTTAAGTGAGCATTTATTTAAATTCAAAATGTATCACCAGTTTAAGAATAGGGAATTACCCAAGTACATGTACGTATTAATAGAGTATTTGTAAAACTAGTATTTTTCAAGTGTCAAAGCAGGTTAGTTTTCAGTTAATAGGGTTCATTGCTTTTCTTCTTACAGGTAGCATATCTGAAAATTCTTCTTTCCATGGTATACAACCTCTCTATTCAGAAATCATTCTAAACAGAGGGACCGATGAACAGCTGGTAAGAACTATTTTAATTTTGCTGGAAATGGTCTGCCCTTGACTTTCTTTTAAGTAGTAAATGTTCATGTACATGTATTATTAAAATTTTCATCTTGAACTTTGGCAAACATCTTAATACGTAGCTCTTAACCCACTGAGTATTTTCTAGTATTTTTCATCAAATTTAGTACAGCAGCCATGACTAGATTTTATGAAAAATTCATCTAAATTTAACTGACGAAATCATTGGTAAAAACATCCATTTAATTTACAGGGTAGAAATTAGATTACATGTACCCAAATTACATGTATACTTATTTCAGTGGCAAGAAAAATCCTGTTCTGAGTCAGGAATATCCACTATCAGCATGCAACGAGTTAAAGAACTGAACAGTTTTACTGCTGCATTAGTTTACATTCAGAATGGCCATTTCAACAGGTAGATTGATTTGAAGTTTCTGTTGATCATCTTCATTTAAAAACTGATCAAAACAAATTCTGGATAATACAGAGGAGCCCAATTATTTAAATATCTCTCAGTTGGATAACCCTGTTAATTGGATATAACTTCAAAACACAAACCATTTACCAAATCCTTAGTACAAATTTTACTACTAATTACAGTTAATAGTAGAAGCCCTGTCACGAACTGTGCACTTATCTTGGCTTAATTGCGCGTAGGAATTGCACGCAATTGCCATATCTTATCTTGGCTTAATTGCGCGTAGGAATTGCGCGCAATTGCCATATCGAATGGATTCCAAAGCATGGCAGGTTCTCCTGGTTACTCATAGCAAACACAGGCAATGTGTCTGCCAATGGACTTCCGAGTTACCCGGAGATCCATTGGCGGAAACATTGCTTGTGCACAGGCCACATGAACAGAATTTGATAGTCTTACTATGGTCATAACGTGTAGATTAACGCACAGATCGACATGCTATTTGTGTGCATTTCATGACAGGACTTCTAGTTTTAACTGTATTTCCACATGTAGGTTATATAGTGAAGTCCTGTAAAATGAATAAAAAAATATTGTAATATTATGAAAAATTACCATGACAATACCAAATTCCCATTGTTTTTGGATTTATTTTGTTTAGTTTAAACACTGTTTATTTCCAAATCTTGATAAATGCATGAAACAACACAAAAACATGTGTGGATTTGACAGAAACCTGAAACATGGTTCTTTCCACCCAAGAGTGGGATTACATGTACAAATAAATGATAAATTATTTGAAATGACACTATAGAACTGTTATAACCAAAAGGGTTGATTTCGCTAGTAATATGTATATAAAAATTATTTTCATTATCATATCTATAAACAGCTAGACATTAGTGGGAAACAACTTATGGAAGTTATAAGTCAACGGCGACAAAAAATAGAGAGGGCAAAAATGAATAATTGATAGCAGCGCATGTCATTCTGATGTCCTACAATTTATTCAGCTGCACAATATCCTGAGCAGAAACTGGGCCAACCATGTGCCATGTGGACATTCCAAACTCCTGTTGCCTAAACTCACTTCTATATGCCTGGTGTGCTCATACAAAGTGTGTGACACAACAAAACCCTTCAGTTAAATCTTCCAGGGCAGTGTAAGTGCATGACACATAGTAGACGGGCTACGTACAGGTCATGGAATCCTGAAAAAGTCATATAAAACCAAAAAACTTTTTCTAGGCCTGGAAGAGAGAGAGAGATACAAGGAAAAATGTTGGTACGGACGGACAAATGGACAGAGGTCTCCACTAGATACCCCTTCGACTTTTCAAATCGGGGGGCATAACAAGGCATCCACCCACCAGATTTGACACGAATACCATAGATAACAAGGCATCCAACTCCCGGATTTGACATGAGTATCAAAGATTTATTTGGCCTCTTTACATCCAAATTAGAGGCATTTAATCCATTATATCTTGTTTGACAAAACTCCATGAGCTAATAGAATAAATGCTTGCTGGTTTCTGATACATGGCTTTGCCATGGGTATCGAGTTCAGGTTTGTTCCTTGAACTTAGTTTATTATGTGCAAACTCAGAAAATCAGTTTTCCAGACTTTTTTTTGCTTGCAAGGGCATACATGCCGAACTGACACATCTAGTTTTATTTTCAGATTTGCAGGAAACCGGAAAACCAAATGGCAAGACTCAGCAAATCTAACCAACCAGTCTTACTGTGTTTCGGCATACACTGATCAAACTATCTTACTGGGAAGGAACTGGAATAGTGGTCCCTGTGGACTTTCATCACTTAGACTATCTGGCAAGGGGCGAATACAACATAGATTAGATTAACTTATTCATTTGTTACCCTAATTTATGTTTCTTTTTCTGACTGAATAGGGATAGTAACTGATCCCCAATAAGCCCTAATGATGATTAAAGAGATGTTTTGCTCATGGTGAGTGGTGCCACACAAATTACTAAAGATTTTTACAAGTGGGGGGGGGGGGGGGGGGGGGGGGGTGCAGTTTTCTTCCTCTAATCAAGTAAAACCAGGTTCCTCTCAAATTAACAACATATAACCACAAAAACACCCATATATGTTGTTTTTAACCATTAATATCCCATCTAGGGGGTATAAGTGGAACTTCTGCAGATCTCTGACCAAAGCCAATGAGTATAAGAATTCACACTTCTTAAATAAAGCAGAAGAGTGTTGTAATATAGCCAGATGTAGCATTGAAATAACTGGAAATGGTTTTTGAGGTGATAACCTGCTCATCCGGTGACCTTAAACCAGAATATTGTTGCATATATGGGAACATGCTTGCAGCTTCTCACTTTATCATGCCTGGTACATACCAGTAATAACTAAAACTGTAAAGGTCATTGAAAGGGAGTCCATTATTGAATAACATTTTTAACTCAATTTATTTTATGTAAATTTGAAAATTAAACTATTTATAAAGAAAACAACTGAACATACATCTTATTGACTAGATATAATAGTACACCATTCAGTGCACCATCAACCCTTTTTTGATTAGAGCATCATTCACAAGTAGGCCTTCAAATATGTTTGGGGAAAAACCTTGTTCATTGAACTATTTGCTTGCCTAAACATCTTTGAAAAAACTAGAAATATGTAGAGTAGTCTGCAGTAGGTGATATTAATTGGGAAATGTCTAAGCAATGAATTCAACACACTGTCAATGGCTATTTGTTGAAATTTTTTCTAAACATTTTCCAATGTTGTACTCATGAATTATGTTCCAGTCAAAATAGGGTTAACTGCATTTTGCATTTGAAAACAATAGGATGTACATGTATATATAATCCAGACCTTCTGCCCCCATTTATACAATTATTTTTCAGTAAGTGCATGTATACACTTACTGAACCCATGTATATATACATTTTACTGAACCTTATATTTAGGAACCCATTTTCAAGTCTGATAATAGAAAGAACAATTCAAGTATAAAGAGTTTGATAATAATCTACCTTATCACAGATGTTATTAATAAGTATTGTAAGTTTATATTCAGCTATGTAACTAATACAGAACATGTAATTGAGTGTTGAATGCTGATGGTATGGAATATAAAAATAGTGCAAAATTAATTTTAAAAAGTTGTCTCTTTGACTTGACAGATAACAACAGTACAGTACATGTGGAGTGGATTATTACCATTTCAAGATAGCATACATGTAGGTTTTACAGCCATTTAACAGAGAGAAGCACTAAAGATAATAGAAAACTTTGAACTCATAGATAACCAGGCTGTACCTGGTGATCTATGAGTTCCAAGTTTGCTGCTGTAACTGTTTACTATGTGTTTGTCACAAGCACCTTTCAAGCATCAGAATAGATTTGGGTAGAAACCTCTGTGTACTGTGATTTGATAGTAATTCACCCTCCATGTCCTGTAATGACTGAAATAATTTTTTTTTTAAAAAGTCTCTTTGACGTGCCAGATCACTATATGAAGAAACTAAAATATGAAAAATTGAAGAAATAGTCTTGTTGACATGACAGATAACTGTCTGAAGTAAATAAAATTTGAAAAATTGAAAAAATAGTGTCTGAATCGACAGATTGCAGTCTGAAGTAACTGAAATATGAAAATTAAAAAATGGTCTCTTTGACACAACAGATCACTGTCTGAAGTAACTAAAATATGAAAAATTAAAAAATAGTCTCTTTGACTGATGTTTTTAGTTGAAGTGATCACTGTCTGAGTGCATGTAACTAAAATATGAAAAAGCCAAAACTGGGTCGAGCACCATCGGTGCACATCCATTAAGGGACGCTCTTCTCTTAGTACAATTCCACGACTTCCTTAACCAGTGCGCAAGCAGTCATCAAATCATTCTTCTGAGTCCGCCAACACAGGAGGTATGTGATCAGCGGGGAGGAAGAATTCTTACCCGAATAAGAAGACGGGAGGGCCTCCATGTAAACAATTTCGGTAGGTATAATAAGAAAGGAAATTTACTATAAAATTTATATTTCTTATCAACCTACCCTACAATTGTTTACTACAGGCTGAATAGACAATAGGATGGAGGGAATCACGTAACCAACCCACACACAACTCAATTGCACTGGAACCGTGGACAGAAGGAAGAGATCCCTAGGCCTATCAAACCATAGCATCACAAACATTAGTAAAAGACAATGAAAGATGAGGCATATGGTGAAGTGCGACGCACAGACAGAAAGAGCAGTAACAACACGGAGCTGGAACTGACCCTGTAAAAAGCTGAATGGCTGGGATAGAAGAAAGAGGGCTCGTAGGACAAAGGTCCTCTGTCGGTTCCTGTAACTGTCACAGATAAATGGAGAAGGTAGCATTTCTCCAGTAGGCTGCCAGTATAACATCCGACAACATGACGGAGTTAGTAAAAGCCCCGAGAGGAAGACAATGCACGCACCTCGTGGCAGAAAAAACAATTGGTAATACAATCACCAATAGCTAGACGAGCAGAAGCTGCATGAATAGCAAGACAAATCCATCCAGAAATGGATGCAGGAGAGATCTGGCATGTGAGAACACACATATCCATCCAGGATAAAGGCACGAATGCCCCTCCCCCCCTCCCAAGCAGAGCAGCGCCCAAGAAAGTGTCCATCTTGGAGTAAACTGCAAAGTCCTAGGCCTTTTCAAGGAAAAGAGCTGAACAAGCTTGGAGAGGCAAGGATGAGTGTCGAAACAATGCGGTACCACATATGAAAAAGGTCTCCGGAGCATGGACGTGTACCCATTGCTGGAGACCCCCAGAAACAAACATATACCAGAAACTCCGCAATCGGTGTGATCGAAGAAGTGACAGAAGCAACAGAGTGATCGCACACCATCGACAGAAGAACCTTCCACTGCACCACAGAGGCTAAACCAGTGGAGTGAGTGCCTCCTGGAAGAAGAAAAGCAACTCCACTGCTTGTCTCTAAAAACCACTACGGAGGAGACAGGACCCGATAAAAGACATGTGCGAAGGCACAATGAAGTCGGGTCAACTTGAAACCTCCTCGGGCTACTTTGGCAAAGAAAGTCGCGACGTAGAGGGAGACATGCCGGAACCGCCGCTAACAGAGAGCAGAGAAGATCGATCAACACCCACCGAGGCGACAGGGGTGTGATCGAAAGGATTCGACGACTGCATGTTCATATCTGGGCTAGAACCTGACGCAGAATCTGAATCGGCAAGAAGGCGTAGCCAACAAGACTGTTCCAAAGGAGGGTTGAGCGTCCACGGTAAAAGCCAGAGCATCTGGACACGGGGACACGAAAGTGTCCACCTGATGGTTCCCACGAGTTGCAAAGAGACCGATGGAACACCGCCATGTGGAGCATCACCTCGGTGGAAAAGAACCTGCCCTGTCGGGACAGGGAGTCGGCTAGGACGTCCAGACGACCGGGAATGTGACGAACAGCCACCCCGGCATTGACATCCTGAGTGAGCAGTAGAAGATCCCGAGCCAATTTGTACATTGGAACCGAGTGCGTGCCGCCCTGGTTCCGAATGTAAGCAACCATTGTCGAATTGTTGGACAACAGAAGGACCTGGCGATTCGAGGTGAGGGATCCACTGCCTGAAACTCAGAAGAAGAGCAAGAAGCTCCTTCTGGTTGATGTATAGAGATGCCCGATCCTGGTCCCACATCCCGTGGAGGGAAAGACCTGGAGGATCCAACGTCGCACCCCATCCGAGATCGCTGGCATCGGCCATCAGAATGCGATCGGACGTGGATAAGTCCAACGCGACACACTGCGTGATCCACTGAACATCCGTCCAGTGTAGAAGGTGAGGATGAAGAGATTCTGGTAACTGAAGCACCCGATCCAGAGAATCGACATTCGGCCTCCAACAACTGAGCAGAAAGTGTTGGAGAGGTCTGACATGCAGCCGACCTAGAGGAATGAGATTCATCACCGAACCGCAGAAACCGAGCAGCCAGAGAATACCCCGTGCTGTCACGGATGTGGTCTGGGACAGAGTCAGAGCAAAAGCTGAGAGAATCACAGCCCTGGCCTGGGGAACCGCCACCGTATTGAACTGAGTGCAGAAGGCCATCCCCAGATGACAAATGCACATCCCCCACGGAGGGGGTATAACTTACACCAGACATGGTCGAGTCGGGAGAAGAGCGTCCCTTACTGGGTGTGCACCGATGGCACTCCACCCAATTTTGGCTTATTTTTTTATTTTTTTTTACACCACTTTTCTTTCCCAAATCTCTTGGGAAAGATTAAAACGGAGAGTATTTTATCCGAGTTAGGGTCTTCCACTGTAGTGCAAGTCTGTAGTAAACAATTACGGTAGGTATAATAAGAAAGGAAATTTAGGCCTAAAAAAATAAAAAATCTGTTTCTCAGGCCCTCCCTCATGGTCCTTTTGGCTGCCGCATGCTCTCTTTTTATAACCAATTTAAACTTAAAAAAAGTTAAAATTAAATGATTTAAGTCTGATATTTTACCTAAGTTAAAAAAAATTGATGAATTTGTCCCTTGAGTGCAAGAAGGCTTTGCAATGCTTTAGCATTGCAAAGCCTTCTTGCACTCAAGGGATGAAATACACCACCACCCTTGGTATTCTGTAGATTATGAGGCTTAAAACTTGAACCAAGGACATGAACTTTAGATGGCAAAGAAGTAATTACTGAAATAAAAAATAAAATAAAAAACCGCTCGCCCGCATGCAATTTCACAAATAATGGCCTGAGAAACAGAAGATCTACTTTGTGTGGCCTTACTATAAAATATATATTTCTTTGACTCGACAGATGACTGTTTAAAGTAACTAAAATATGAAAAATTGAAAAAATATTCTCTTTGACTTGACTGATCACTGTCTGAAGTAACTAGAGTATGAAAAATTAAAAAATGATTTCTTTGGCTGATGTTTTTCATCAGAAGTGTTATTGTTATTATTGGGAGGGGTGGGTCCCTAATTTTGTCAAGGATAAAATGGAATTATTCAAGGTCAACGAGTGTACAAATTCCATCTGTGTAGGCGATTTCGAATAGTCTGACCACTGACTCGCACATCTGTCGCTCGGTGCGGCTGCTGTCCAATTTCTGAGCCACTTTGATGACGGTTACGTAATGCTTTGGTTCGGAAGAAACGATCCTGGTTAGCAGTTGTCACCCTTGGACGACCTGACCGACGTCTGTCATCAACCTTACCTGTCTGATGGTAGCGTGACCACAACCTGCTAATCACCGATTGGGTAACATTGAGAATTTGAGCCACTGCAGTCTGTTGCCAGCTTCCAACATGCCAACGCCATGTAAACGTTCGTCACATGTCATTGTTCGCATACCTCAAACGTTACGTTTCGATCAGAAACTATTGATGAATGCATTTATACCAAGAAAAGAATGATGAGACCTCCGAAAAAGCCTGTCCAGTACAAATGATAATTTCAAAACGTACCCCACAGACATTAACGCGGTGCTCGTGCGAAAAATCGGCAGAAAGTTTTCGTGGGCTGGTGACATTCATGATCCACACTAAACTTGGTAACATATTGATTTGTCCAATCATGCGTATCCAATACCATTTTCCAAAAATATCAACACCAGTTTGAATATCCCCTACTTTTTTTGAATAGTATATTAGTTTTAATGCGTGTTCAGAGTGCTTTTCTTTATCTCTAAATTATGCAATTACACATAACACGTAGACTGTACTCAGATTCTTGGATATACAGTTGAATTTGCAGCCCCATCCCATTCACCCCATGCCCCACCCCCACCATGAGAACGATGTGGTAGCAATGCACACCATCACTAAAAAAATTGCCGATGGTGTAATGTTGTAAAATGTCAACCAAAAAAAAAACATACCTGTTTTTAAGGTAACTCGACTGGCCCTAAAAATTATGCTGACCCTGAAAATATTATTGAGTAAAAGTTGCTCATTTAGTTCATTGTAACCCTACATTTCCATCAGACTTCAACTGGGAATTTGAAACCTATTTTGGAGTTCAAGCATTAGATTTACGTGTAGAAATAAATATATCGGACAGTATAAATGCAGAGCAAGTGGCAAGTTCCAGTTCAAGAAAGGAAACCGCATTTGATAAACCAATGAACATTTTACAAATCCAGTGTTGCACCGTTGGTGTTGAAGGGCATGAATATTTATGAATATCATGTTGAGTTTTGTGTATTGATATGGGAAGCCCCAAATCTTGGCCTACGGTATTGAAAAAGTTATTGGTGCAAGTAAAGTGTACAACAGTCTTTTTTCTCAAATTCCATTCAAATGTTTACATAGAAATTTTTGACAGTGGCCAGCAGATGCATGGATATTGTATTTAAGTGAAGTGTATAGTCGTTTTGGTAATTCGATATTTGTTTTATTTTTGTCAGAAAACACGTGACTCTTGCAATGTCATGCTGAATGGGGAAATATTTATCATTGGTCATTTCAAGGAAAGTTTAATTAATTAACACATTGCACAAAGTGACAGCATTCGAGATTGTGCTGTAAAATAACCGCGTGTATCCTGACTGTCGGTTGTCTCATGTTCAGACCGTTCGGTGTTTTTAAATAACCGACACTGAGTTGTATTTTTGGTTAACTGCCCAACACTAGTTTAATGCACTCTCCAGAGGTGTGTTGCAGAGCAGCATTGCTTCTGTTCTTTCCACTAGTATATGGCGAGACAAGGGCAAAGATATGCCAGCTTGTTATTGCTTTTGAAACAGTTAAGATTAAGAGGGTGAAGTAGTCATGTGGTTGAGAATGTTTTTCGCACTGCACATTTGATTAAGTAGAGTAGTCATAATACTGGCAATGTACATGTCATGACTGACTGATGGGTGAGAAATGCTTTGTAATTTACTGTGTCTTACATTACTGGAAATTAAGTTTTCCATTAATTTAGAAATATGTTTTGGTGTTTGATTTCGGTTCTTCCAGCTACGCAAGCACCATACAATGTAATTTTACTTCGTAAGGGTGCGGCATTAACTGGTTGAGTGCTTGATGCCACTCTCAGGGGTTTAAAAAAAATGAGGGTACCAGACCAAAAGCTAACATTTTCCTTGCTTGTGTTTCACATTCAGTCAAATGCAAATAATATTTTGTTTATATGAATTTGTTTTTTTACATTTTATTGGAGAGTGCCTGTGGGCACTCCAGTAATTTATAATAAAACCAATACTGAATAACAAATTCAGACACACCAAAAATAATCTAGCCCTCAACCAGTTAAGACAGGCCTAGCCTGTTCACCCAAACAGTTTCAACGGAAGGAAGTAAAAATACTGTTTAAAAAAACACACACACACAAGCAGCATGTACATTGTACATAAATGGTTTGAAAGAAAGACATTTGAAAATAATAAAATTTGAATCGCATTTTTGTCACATAAGTTTGTGTACACTGCTGAATAAATTTGGTCTTTTGTAACATGTAGCGAGGTAAAAGGTTATAAGAGAGTTAATATTACTAAAACATTGACAGTGTAGTTATCCAATCAAACCAATCAAACTTTAACTCCTGTGATAAAGCAATACAATAATGTCTTTATGAAAGTGGATAGAGAAATTTGACCAGATCATGACTGTTGGTTGAAATGCTATGTTCACTTTTCTTTCCACAACACATTAAAATCTCACCAGTTCAAAAAGATAAATGAAAACCTTGCATGTCAAATACTGTTTTCATTCCCTTCATGATTCATGCTTGATTCAGCAACATGTGGTTTATGAAATCTCTGTCCACCAATGAGTCACAATCTGATCAAGAAAGAGAACCTTTATGATCACAAAACATGTAGCCTAAGAAACATGATGAGCTAGATTTCAACCAGTGGAGCTATGAGTTGAAGCTGGAGTGCCAGTGTTTGAAACTTTGCTTGTGTTTCTCACATGAATGTTATTTCACAGAATGTGAGTTTCTGCCAGTGTGAGACTTCACACAGTGAGAAAATTAGGAGTATTCCACTCTTCATATAAAATACCTGTATGTGCATAAACATGTAGCAGATTTCTATTGCTGCATACATGTACAGTTTCAAAATAAAATCATTTTCAATTTGGCCTTTGTTAATCAATACTTTGTTTTACTTCATATATGGCAGAATCAACGATGTTCTGAATGTCACAGAGTACACGTGAACATCGCATGTATATTTGTGCTTGTTAAGGGCATGGCCGTGTTTATAAGCACTGATCTGACAACAAACAAATATTAATTAAATTGTGGACCATAAAATAACTTTTTGATGTAGTAGTACATCCCAAAAATAATTTTACAGCCTTAGGCTTCAAGTCTGGACATGTATGACAGAGGAATTTTACGCAAATATCTCATTTCAGCCTCAGACAACTTAGAATTACATGTAGATAGAAATTAGATTATCAGTATGGATACTAGCAATAATGGTTAATAATTAGGACATTTTGCATCTGTCCATCACAACAAAGGATGATGTAAAACCAAAAAAGTATTAACAACAACCTTATTATGTTCTTAAAATCCTATTTGGGCTGTCCTGCTTGTATTTTGTACAAATGAAAGATTTTTCAGGCTTGCCTAAAAAACACTTGAAATGTGAGGTTAATGTTGAGCCTGTAGATCTGGAAATAAGATATTATTTTAATTATTTCAGGTATGTAAAGGTTACCAATTCAGTACAGTAAAGGTTGTAGTATTTTACTGTTTAGTAGTCTTAACTTTTGGACTGCTTTTACTTCTGTTGTACTGGAAGCCAGAATTAGAATGTTATCTGAAGAGAACAAGGTGTCCACTTTTTAAAGCTGATGCTGTTCTACTCAAGGTAATTGTTTACACATGTATAATAATCTCAACAAAACAAGGAAGGATAATCCTCCTCCCTTACAAGCATCTACATGCAATGGATCAGATGGATTCTTTCTTACATTTATTTATTTATTTATTGGTGTTTAAGGTCATATACTTATGCACAATGGCTAATCATAACCGTGACAGTTTTACGAGTGGAATAAGCTGGAGCACCCGGAGAGAACCACCAAGCAACAACGAGCAGCTGCCAGCTCCCCAACATCGCAACTCCACACTGTAGCACAGTCAGGGTTAGATTGGTTGAAGACATGCGTACCATCGACGTGTAGTACACCTTGGCATCATCGTGCCCCCATGTGGACAATCGGGGTTAAGTGCCTTGTCCAAGGACACAACGCGGTAATCCGAATTGATCGCTCAGACGGTCACCCATCCAGTGATTAACCGGGCTCGACGTTGCTTAACTTCGGTTACCACAACGCCACTGTGCCCCCTCCCCCCCCCCCCCCCCCCCTTCTTACATAAAACTGAGAGCATATTTTGTCACATTTGTGCTGTACTTCTTAATTCAAAGCCTACTAACAGTGATGGAAGTCACAAGGTTTCTATGGTGGCCCCTCCAGGGATTCTTTTGGGTGTCTACTGGGGCCAAATATGAGCCCCTTTCCCAGTGGCACTTGGGCATTATTTTTCCCAAATCCCAACCCAAAATTCCCCGACCTCATTTCCCACTCAAAGTAAAATTAAATGAACAATTAGTGTTCTTAACCCTTTACCCAACGTAACTGCCAAAACCGGCCAGTGCTATTCACAAAAATCATCATTTAATTTTCGTTATTTTTTCATTTTTTGTCTGAAAATATAGCTTATATATGAGCTCGTTCCAATGAGGGGTCATAATCTATGTTTTTGACACAAAAAAAAAAATTCAAGAATTTTATGTGCAAGTGTCGTCTGCCTTTCAGGTTAGGTAAAGGGTTAACTGGGTAGTCGTAAAGCCTTACGACCACCAATTTCAGGATACCAACTGTCCATTAAAATTTATATTGCTTACCTAACAAAGCTTAGAAAGTGTCTGAATTCAGAGGAAAATAACAAGTTTGCCAACTCACAAAATTTAACATCTGGCAATTAACTAAATTTTCTCACATGCATGGATCCCTATCCCTATGCAAAACATAACACAAAAATTATGTTGAATCTGTCCAATTTAATATTGAATATTTCAGAGTAAAATACCGGTAAAGTTAATTTCTCATCAGCCAGCAGAATGAAAACAGCATCAGAAAATGTCTTCTCGACTCAGCTGTCCACTATACAGTGTATAAAACAGTTTATTCTTAATGAGAGAAGTCTCAAAATTGCACTGCACTTATTACTTCATTGTTTTTATGTATATTCTCAAAAACCTTTGAAATTTTTAAGAACATTTTAGAACTTGCAGGAATGCCAACAACAATTTGCAGACATGTAGATGTCTCTGAAAGTGTGTTAGATCCAGAAGAGTGAAAAAATACCATTGTACCGAATGTGGCTGAGAGTTTCAGGGACTCATTGTTTATTATGCTTTTATAGGGCAGTATAG
Organism: Pictodentalium vernedei; assembly: GCA_031216915.1. Lineage (NCBI taxonomy): Eukaryota > Metazoa > Mollusca > Scaphopoda > Dentaliida > Dentaliidae > Pictodentalium > Pictodentalium vernedei. The sequence goes on along the minus strand of CM062290.1, from coordinate 232,213,447 downwards.
AAAATGTCAGTATGTTAATAATTTGTTTTCAATATTGAAACCTGTTTGTAGATCAAATGCATACACTATATATAAAAAGAAACCCCAATATCTTGCTCAGCACTATTGTAGACATCATTGCTTGGTTCTGTTGTGCTCTAACTGACTGGAAATTGTTTAAATTGTGCTTGTACATGTTGAGTTTTCCATCATCCTACCAGGTGTTAGAGTTACATGATACACATGAATTGTTCGCTACACTGTATTTTGAAAGATTTTCTTGGAGATCTTTTCCTTTCAAAAGAAAATTTTGTCTTACTCCTATATTGTCCTTGAAGTGTTGAGGATCTTTAATTTGCTTATTATTAATTTTTAAGCAAATGTATTTGCAAAAACTGTCCTGCATTATTAGCTCACCGAAGGGAGCTAAACTTATCACTTGCCGTCCGTCGTCGTGAACTTTTTTCAAACGACTTCTCTGAAAACGCTAGGTCAATTTGCTCAAAACTTGGTAAGGATGTTCATTACCATATGTCAATTCAAGTTTGTTCCAATGAAATGGACATGCCCACTTGGGGCTCCATAGGGGGCATAACTCCGATAGCACCCTATGTATAATATCTTCTTCTCCAGCACAAGTGAGCAGAATCATTTGATATTTGGTATACAGCATTATAGGGTGGATCTGATTCAAGTTTGTTCAAATCGGCCTCCTGGATTCATATTCGGGCTCACTATAGAAGCCCGAATTCGAACTTTGTGCATTTCAGGCAAATTTCTTTAAAAATCTTCTCCAGATCCAGCAGGCAGACTCTTTTGATATTTGGTATGCAACATTGTGGGGTGGATCTGATTCAAGTTTGTTCAAATCGGCCCCCTGGGTTCATATTTGGGCTCAGTATAGGAGCCCGAATTTGAACTTAGTGCATTTCAGGCAAATTTCTTAAAAAATCTTTTTCTCAAGATCCAGCTGGCAGAATCTTTTGATATTTGGTATGCAGCATTGTGGAGTGTATCTGATTGAAGTTTGTTCAAATCGGCCTCCTGGATTCATATTCAGGCTCACTATAGAAGCCCGAATTCGAACTTTGTGCATTTCAGGCAAATTTCTTAAAAAATCTTCTCCAGATCCAGCAGGCAGACTCTTTTGATATTTGGTATGCAACATTGTGGGGTGGATCTGATTCAAGTTTGTTCAAATCGGCCCCCTGGGTTCATATTTGGGCTCAGTATAGGAGCCCGAATTTGAACTTAGTGCATTTCAGGCAAATTTCTTGAAAAATCTTTTTCTCAAGATCCAGCTGGCAGAATCTTTTGATATTTGGTATGCAGCACTGTGGAGTGTATCTGATTGAAGTTTGTTCAAATCGGCCCCCTGCATTCATATTTTATGCTCACTACTGGAGCCCAAATTTGAATTTAGTGCATTTCAAGGAAATTTCTTTAAAAATCTTCTTCTCCAGTTCCAGCAAACAGAATATTTTGATATTCGGTATGAAACATTGTGGAGTGGATCTGATTCAAGTTTGTTCAAATCGACCCCCTGGGTTCATACTTGGGCTCACTATTGGAGCCTGAGTTTGAACTTAGTGCATTTCAGGCAAATTGCTTTAAAAATTTTCCTCTCCAGACCAGCAGGGAGAATATTTTCTTTAAAAATCTTCTTCTTCAGATCCAGTAGTCTGAATGTTTTGATATTTGGTATGTAGCAACCTTGGGGTGGGAGGGGGGGGGGGGGGGGGGGGGGTGAGATTCATGTTTGTTCAAGCCATGTCCCTAGGTCCATATTTGGGTTCACTGCGGGAACTTGAATTGTAACTCAGTTCAAAATGAGGAATTTTCTTAAAAAATCTTCTTCTTCAGATCCAGCAGTCGGAATGTTTTGATATTTGGTGTGCAGCATCCTTATGAGGGTGTGATTCAAGTTTGTTAAAGCCAAGTCCCTGGGTTCATATTTGGGCTCCCTGTGGGAGCCCGCACTATAACTTCATTCAATATGAGTCATTTTTCTTTAAAAATCTTTTTCATATTCAGCAGTCGGAATGTTTTGATATTTGGCCTGCAGCATCCTTAGGGGGGCGGGGGGGGAGTGGGGGGGGGGATTCAAGGTTATTCAAACCAAGTCCCTGGGTTGATATTTGGGCTCCCTGTGGGAGCCTGAATTATAACTTAGTTCAATATGAGGAATATTCTTCAAAAATCTTCTTTTGATATTTGGTAAACGACATCCCACTGGAGGTGAGATTCAAGTTTGTTCAAGCCAAGTCCCTGGGTTCATATTTGGGCTTCCTATGGGAGCCCGAATTATAACTTAGTTCAATATGAGGAATATTCTTTAAAAAAAAATATTTTTTTTAGATCCAAGGGTCTGAATCTTTGGATATTTGGTATAAGCTTTTCTAAGGAGGGACAGATGCAACTTGTTGAAATCAATTCCCTGGGTTTTATATTTAGGCTACCATGTCAGGTGAGCGCCCTCAGGCCCCCTGGGGCCTCTTGTTCACAAAAATATCACTTTTTGTTTCCAAAACATTGCTTATGACCCTTCATTACAACAAACCCATTCCAATGAGAGGCCATAAGCTATGCTTTTGAGACAAAAAATGAAAGATTGTGGTTATTCAAAAAATAATTTTGCAACTGTCATCTTCTATTCATGTTGGTTTAAGGGCTAACTAATCTTTCGCTCTGAGGATATTTGCTTTGTTTATTCATGTATTTTTCCTGCTTTTGTTTTGTAAAGAAAACTATTGCATTCTGTTAGATGACCTAACACATCGAAGAAATTTACTACATAGCAGAAGTGTTTCAGTCTTGGTTTTATTATATAGTCATGAGTAAGTCATTGTATATTGGAAAGATCTGTACCTGTATGTACATATACATGTATACATCTGTCTATAACATTGGCCGATACATATGGGGGGTTCTCGGGCAGTTTCCTCTTCCCCTTGGTATGAGCTAAAGGGAGGGATAAAGTTCACTGCAGGTACATGTGATGTAAGATGCCTGTCATATCTATTGTACTATAATGATTTGCATAGTACCATTAGCTTCATTATGCATTGTACCGTGCTGTACTTGATAGACCAATGATTTATGAGAAGAGAGCTATGGGACTATTCATGGCTGTTCATGCACTGTCACATTCTCAATGGGAGTATGTCTTCCCAAGATCGCAACAGAGCATGAACTGAACCAAATGCATGAGTTGTGTTTATAAGTTTGTCTTTCTGACAAATTTATTGCAGCATAACAAAATTACATGGAGCCACCAGAGGGCTACTTTACATTCAGTATTCTTAACACTGAATTTAATTGTATATCATCTACATAGATATCATGCTCATATCACACCAGATGCCTGGTCCCACAATGTTTCTGTCACAATCAGGCCAGAAAATAAGCAGACTTGATGACTTGAAGTAACTTACCCAATACATTGGCTGGCATTCAGAACCCAACCCAACTCCTGTATGATTTTCAAGAATTGACATTTCCCAAATGTTGTTTTGCAATAATTGTCTACGAGAGTTTCTATGAATAGTACCAGGAATACAGAAAGTTTTGTGATGGCACAAAACTATAATCGCTAGATCATTTTACCACATCAAATGTGTATCTGTTATGTGACTTTTGAATTCAGTTGTTTGAATGATTCCTAATAATTGATAATCGGTAATACTAACTGCTAACAGCCTATTTAGAAGTTGTGTAGCATCAAATTGAGGAAGCCATTAATATTTCCATAATTTGATGCAATGTTCATCACAGTTACACTTTAAATTCTTATGCAAACTGATTTTGAAACTAATGTTGAGTGACGCTGCACAGTATTGATTTATATACCATTCACTACCTGAAAATATATTGTATGCAGGGATGAATAATTATTTTTGTCAGAATAAAGAAGTCCAAATATTTTTGTTGCAATATGCAACAGCAAAAATATGTCATTGTAAAGCTACTCAGCAATGGCATTTGCTGAGGCATTACCGTTTGCTGCTGGTAATTCTGACTACAGTATGTATGTGTGTACATATGCACATGAATTCATATGCTTGTCAGAGCATTTGACTCTCCAGCTCTTTGTCACAGTTTGGATTCAAATGGTTCTTGCTAGCATCTAAGAATGTATGTCACTAATGTTTTTTTCTTAATCTTATTCAGGTAATTTTATCCACTGTCAGATTAATGTTGAAAATTTATTGCATAATTCTCAGGTAGAGGTTTTAGTAATATTTTTCTGAACTGTTTTTTTGTGAAATTAAATTCAGATCATTTAACCTTATAAATATTTCTGTTCATAATGCCAGATTAATTTTTGAAATATGTTGTGTAATTACTAGTTTTAAATTTCAGGTAAAAATATTCCAAGGCACCTGCAGTAATAATGCAGTTTGTCTTGCCAGATTCGATCTGGAAGCAAAAAACATTATATTATGTCATTATTTGCCTGTTTTTTTTTCACTTTCAGGACTGTTTTGGATATCTGCATGTGAGTTATATTGATACAATTTGTCTAACAGAGTGAGTATTTTTTTTTATAATTCATTAATTTTTTTTTTTATAAAATTTGTTATTTACATATCGAAAAAGAGAGCAGATGTACTACAATATCTCGATATTACCTCCACATGCATGGATGTTTCCCTTAGGGGAAGTCTGTCAGGAATAATTGTATTAATTCAGAGTGTTCAAGGGGGAACATCTGATAATGTCATAAAAGTAGATTTGCTTCATTGTTCCTGATTGTTCTCCTTACCTCTCTCTTTCATTATTCTGTTTGTCGTATTTTTCATATTTTGCATGTTTTTATGCTCCCTATTTGCTAAAAACAAAAATACAAGGTAAAAGAAATAATTTTTCTAATCAATAGTTGAAGTTACTAATAAGTGTGACCACACATGCAAGCCTCTGATTGTGAGACAAATTATTTTGATCTATCACTTAAAGAATCATAGCAATTTTTCTTTATCTGCACATATCTGGCATGTGCTATTTTCTTATAGGCCAATCGATGAAATTTCTACAGAAAGAAGAGACTCACCAGCACAGTCAAGTTCTTCTGAAGATGAAAGAACTGCAATTGTTGTGGACATGGCAAGTGATTAGTTATATGTTGTAGAAATGGATGGTTGGTTATCAAATTTGTAGTTCGGTATTGTGTTTTATAGTAAAGAAAACTCAAGTTATGATTTGGGTTCGCTTTTTCCTAAAATCTACTGCCTCTCCATGCAGGTTCTTCAACAACAGTAGTGTGAACTTCAGGCTGTCTACTACTCTCACTTTTTTCAATAAAAAAGTGAGAAATTTTGGCGATGCACTGGCAACCTAATTCATAAACTATTGACAGTCTTTTAATCCTTAAAGGCCTATTTCCGGCTTATATGACTTCAGAACATGTGCTCTTAACATGCCACCATGAGGAGGTCCTGCTGACAAACAATAGACAAATCACCTAGGCAATGGCTTCTAATCAAGTCCTGGCTGCTTAAACTGGCAACCAAGTCACTGGATGTATTGAGAATATGGGTTGGTGGGAATACAAGACACTTGCCCAGGCCTTTATGGGTTAACAATCAAATAAAATTTATTTACAAAGTCATGTTCTTTTGAAACCAGTATTTTTAATGAACCATTTTTCTTGTAAACATGTACAGTGTTATTGAATTCTTTTCATGTAAAATTATTAAATATGGTCAGTCCACACATAATTCAGATTACAGTGCCATGACGTTTCATTTGAAAATAATATCCCATAATTTGTCACTTCCGTATTTGGTTTCATTTGTTCAGGAATATTAATACATACTGTTGTGAAAAAAAGGCTAAAAATGTCCCATTTTGAATGAAATGTTGGCCTTGGGATGTTTCGGTCTTAGGACATTTCAGACTTGGACTTTTCAGCCTCTGTTTCCTTCAACATTGTTTTGTTTCCCTTATGAGCTGTTGTATTTTTAATATTGATAGATGCAGTGGTTTGTTTGCATTAGTTATTAATGCTCACACAAAAGATTTGACATTGCCATGTTCGCATTTGTAGATACTGGTTCTAAAAAACTCTCGAATTTTCGTAACAGTTTCAGTTACAGTGCAAACCTGATTGGATCCATGCCCAGCACAGAAATTATAATTTTGGAGGGTCATGATGTAATTTATATTTTTATGAATTCCATATTAATTCTTGAGATAATATCTCCAAAAGCATTATTGAAGTTATGAGAAAAATAAGTGCAGTTTGAGATTGCTAGTTGTACTGTTTTGTTAAAAAATAGTACAGAAAATACCAGGGACAATGCTATCCATATGCATGTCTCCATTGCCTTGCAATGAATAGCTCATGAATATTCCTGAATTCAAAGTTCTTAATGATAGTGTTGTGTGTTGACAAAAACATGCAACAGCCAGGTTTTATTTGTTTTTGGGTGAAAGAATAAATAGAGCAAACACCCATTATAATGATTTTGTGAGTAAGTCTATTTAAGTTATACCTCCTACCTGGTACATGCATGCATGAAAACATGAGATATATACACAAATGTGTCAAAGTATTCCTTCACTGGGAATAATGCTCTCCGTAATTTCCAACTTACAAATTGCCGGTACGATTAGACTTAAGCAACTGAAAGTACTCTTAAAAAACACTTGTTAAATGTCACTGCGACTTATACAATAGTTACATGTAAAAGGCTTTAAGTTAGCTGATACCAAGTTGTCCGTTGTCTGTCATCTGTCTGTCATTCATTCGTCATCAACATTTTGTGTATCCAGTATCCGGACCACAATTTCCTTACTACTTGACACAGCTGGATGAAACTTCTTACACATATATATTATAGGTAGACAGTCTGTTGCAGGCTATATTTACATTCCATACCCCAAGTTCAAGGTGACAGTTATGCGTCAAATTTTAATAATGACATTTCTTAGTGACATATTTTTTCCAGAAAATGACTTCTTCACTACATGACATTAACTGTTGAAATTTCTTACACATATATATCATCAGTAGACGGTGTCTCAGGAATCACATTTACATTTCATACCCCAAAGTCAAGGTCAAAACTTTGCATCAAATGTTGGTAATACCATTTCTTGGTGACATTTCTTGTCTGGACCATAACTTCTTCACTGTATCACATAAATTGATTAAACTTCTTACACATATATATCTTTGGTAGATGGCATGTTGCACACACCACATCTATATTTCATATTCCACATTCATGGTTATGCGTCAAATGTTAATGTCACTTCTTAGTGACATTTCTTGTCAGGACTATAACTTCTTCACTAAGTGAGATAAATTGATGAAACATCTTCTGCATATTTATTATGGTAAATAGTGCATCTTGACGAGAAATGTCACTAAGAAATGCCATTATTAACCTTTGACACAACTTGATGAAACATTTTTCTATGCCCCAGCTATGAAATGGCCAGAGGCATATACTGTTACCATTGTCTGTCTGTCATTCCATCATTTTATCTTTCTGTCATTCCGAAATAACAGTATATTTTTATACTGTACCAATGACCCAGACATAGCTGGTGCTAACTCCTAAAAATCTAGGGCCAAACACAAATTTGCATCTAAAACCAAAGAAATCATGTCCTGAATGGCCCTCCATACTTTGCCTCTACTGCGCATGCGCAGTGTCAAGGACGTCCCGAAATTGGCGCCATTAATCATTCTTTGTTTGGCCCTTCATCAGTTAACATCTGACTGATCTTTGTGCTTGTAAATCTCAGTTTAAATGATGCCAGACACATAAATATTAGAGAAACGGTGGTTCTAAGGAGGATATAGAAGGAGGAGAGGAAAAATGAGTGACAGAAAATAATCAGGGCTGTAACTTATAATATTTTTATACTGTACCAATGACCCAGACATAGCTGGTGCTAACTCTTAAAATATAGGGCCAAACACAAATTTTGCCCCCCAATCCCCAAAATTTGCATCTAAAACTAAAGAAAACATGTCCTGAGAGGCCCTCCACACTTCGCCCCTACTGCGCATGCGCAGTGTCAAGGACGTTCCGAAATTGGCGCCATTTATCATTCTAAGTTTGGCCCTTCATCAGTTAACATCTGACTGATCTTTGTGCTTTTAAATCTCAGTTTAAATGATGCCAGACACATAAATATTAGTGAAATGGTGATTCTAAGGAGGATAGAAAAGGAGGAGAGGAAAAGAATGTGTGACAGAATATTATCAGGGCTGTAACTTAAAATTTTTTAATGAAATTATGTTAAGTTACCTATTTTCAAGGCAGCAGCCATTTTGTTGTCATTCTGATTATTTAGTTACACTGTTTTTTCAAGTGTTTTTCCTCTCTCCCTGTCCTTTAAGTTCCCCCTTGCTATTCTCCCATGCTTTTGGCATAATTTCTGTAATTATTATTACTAAAATTTCTTGGGAGTTTAGCTGAATAACAGAATGAATTCTGTTCTTTCCCCATGTTTACGTCTTCACCTACGGGTGGTTAGGCGTTGTGTTCTGCATCTACCATCTGATGTTCTGCAGTTTCTTCCCTGGAAGTCTCTGTTTTGCATCAGATGGTGTATTTTTGGTAACTGATTTCGGGCCTGGGTGCCTGGAGTCTTATTTTAGTGTTTTTACACTCATTGTTTACATTTACAACAGCCCTCTGTGTGAGGGGGGGATTTCTAAATAATAATATCTTTATGTTATTTCAATCATAACTAGATACATTATTATTGTTCGTAAGTGTTGAATAAATTGTTTAAAATATTTTTAAAATTTTTGTCCACACTTAGGCTTGGGATCCATTGGGGCTCAACGTTACTTTTCAGAAACTTGGGCTGTTCTGAAAAAATATTTTTTCAAAATATTTTGATTTCAATTATTTTTTCTATATTAATGGATCATATTATTATTATGTATTTTGATTGCCAGGGGTTAGTGCGAGTACCAGGACTTGTTTTCTTTTCACATTGAAAGGATATTGATCAATTGTTTTAAGAGGAAGTCTTCCTCTGACCTTATTATCATTCTATATGTGGTCAGTGTACTCGCATTAACTCCGGTTCTGTACCGTATGATTTCGATGACAATATGGGAAGCGTATGTCACGGTATGTTGTTGGGGATTTGGACACTCCGGTCCTTTCCCCTCAGGGTCACTCTACTTTATCAATTTCTATTTCAGACGATCAAGATTAGGGTGATGTATCTGTGATGTCTTCCAACAGTGTGCCTCCGTCGTCACAATTAATGAAGGGCTAGCGGAAAAGTGCTCATGTAATACGCCAATTGCCTAAGAGGACCCTAGTAGGTTCGACGGCCTTTGACGTCCGCTAGCTCGCCCGGTGTAGCGTCCATTCACCGAATGGTTCGGCAGCCGGCTTCGTCCGTTGCGGTCTAGAAGGAATTTTGGGGTGATGCGAGCACTATAAAATTAACTTAATGCACACCCAGTGACGGCGGATCGGAGGGAGAACGGAGGAAGCCTTTTAGTCCGGTTCATAGCTCGTTCCGGTCCATCCGGACGGCAAGCGAGAGAGGCCCCTCTCTCGTTCAACAACATCTGGCCCCAGATGTTGTGGTACAAATGTGTCGTTAGCGGAGCATACGTCCGTCGCTCGGGACGCTCCGTTGTATAGGCAGTCCGCTGAGACTGCTAAGGCTTCCTCTTCTCGTCAGCGCACACGACCGCACCTTGGCTGCGTGACCGCCGATATATTACCAGCTTCGCCGATCAAGGATTCTTCGGCGACCAGGTCACACCATCCGGCAGCCAGGGATTCGAGTCCGATCGACTCCGGACGTTCGCATAGGAAAAGTATGCGGGAGCCATCTGATGCGGAGCTGCCCTCGGCGAAGCAGCGATAGACTGCGCCTCCGCAGGTCTCGACGCCGGACATTCTTGTGCACATAGCACAGCTTATCGCAGCATCCCAGCAGCCGACAGAAACGGTGTCGGATCGAGAATTATCCGACAGCGCTGGGTCGGTAGCCGGGGACTCGAGGCCTGCAGACTCCGGACGTTCGCATAGGAAGTATGCGGGAGTCAACGTACACGGAGCTTCCAGCGGCAATGCATCGTAAGTCCGCTACTGCACAGGCCTCGGGAACGGACGTGCTTTCCTTAATAGCACAGTTTATCGCAGCATCCCAGCATCAACTGAATCTGTCGCATATATTTTATCCGACGATGCTGGGTCGGGACGCTCCGCGGAAGCGGGTACGGACGTCCGAAAGTTTCATCCGGTCCGACGGGATACCGAGAGGGATTCGGTGGATTTCAAGCTTTCCCTTTCGGAACAACATATGCTGCGATGCCGGATAAGAAACTGATAGCGTCGGTGGACTTAGAAATTTTTGGTTCGGTTCAGGGAATTCGTCCCTCAGTTCCGACATAGTCCAATAATGTCACACAAACTTTCGAATTATTGAACGACGCTATATATATTATTATTTTATGCTTGCTATCCAAGCATTTCTGGTTTCTTGTTCGAAGAGTTATGGAGATGTCTTTCAAAAGTGTGCCTCTGTCGTCATAGTTAATGAAGAGTTAGTGGCAATAAGTGCTCATGGAATATGTCTATCGCTTACGGAGTGACATTCGCTAGCTCACCTGGTGTAGCGTACATTCATCGAATGGTTCGGCTGCCGGGTTCGTCCGTTGCGGTCTAGGAAGGAGATTTGGGTGATGCGAGCACTTTAATTACTTTAGTACTCACCCAGTGACGGCAGATTGAGGACAGATCGGAGGAAGCCAACAACATAGGGGACCGCATGTTGTGGTTCAGATATTTTACATTCGGAGCATATGTCCGTTGCTCGGGACGCTCCGTTATATTGACAGTCCGAGAGACTGTCTTTAATGCTTCCTCATCCTCACAGCAGGGCACACGACCGCACATTGGCTACGTGACCTCGAGTATCCGATCAGTTTCGGCATTCAGTGATTCCACAGCGAATAGGTCGCGCCATCCGGTAGCCAAGGGACACGAGGCCTATACACTCCGTTCACTCGCATATTGGAAGTATGCACGGGGTAACGATCTCGGAGCTTCCTGCGGCAATGCATCGTAAGACCGCTGCTCCTCAGGCCTCAGTGACGGACGTGCTATCCGAGTTAGCACAGTTGTTTCGCAGCATCCCAGCAATTGACGGTTTCTCGGTCGAATCAGAAATTATCCGACGGCGCTGGGTCGGTGCGGTCCGCGGTTGCATCAAGCTACGGACGACCGAACGCTTTATAGGGTCCGACAGGATGGCGAAAGGGATTCGAAAGATTTCGAGTTTTCCCTTTAGTAGTATCGGAAGATGCCTTTCATATCTTCTGGCATTTCTTCCAGTGATTATTTTTCGGACTTCATTGCTGCGATCTTGGATAAGAGACTTATAGCGTCATTGGACTCGGATTTTTCGATCGGTACAGGGACTTTGTCCCTGACTTACCGACGCAGTCCAATATTGTCATTACAACATGTGTTTTATTTTTCGACGCTATATATTTATATATATATACAAGCCTGCTACTAAGCATGATAGTTTAGTTTCTTGTCCGCGTGGCTCATTTCTGCCATTTTATCTTTTTTACATATAGTTTATTTTGGCAGAGCAGGGCATACCGAGAGTTCATATGCGTCTAGACGGTGTGATTAAAGACTGCATATATTCTTTTTCGCCGTTTATGTCTTTTCCAATTTCAATGTTGGGAACGACATTATGTATAGTAGACTTAACTTAGACGCTTTATTATACGTAATCCGCCTTACTGAGGCGTTTTCATTACGTCTTCAAGAAAAGATTTACGGGATATTATTCTCAATGTAATTTCTTTTGAGGGCAGTAGTTTGTTCACGTATAACTCCGCCCTTCAGTGGCTGATTGGAGTTGGTTAGACGTGATGCAGCCCTAGCTACATCCACGCGTGGATAGTAGGTTAAGAACTCTCTCAGAGTCGCTTCGTTCTCGGAGGAGCTTCTCTTCGACGGCAACTTTCCGGCAATCCATGAATTGCTTGATTTATACATTCTCTTGTCTATCTAGTGTTACAAGAGATTCAGACTGGGGCAAACATTCGGTGGTTGACTCAGAGAGTGCCGCCGCAGTTGCCGGACCCGAGTGTGGCTGTTATGACGGTTGCCAGTCAAACAGATTGGGATATATACTGATCCCTACGGATTCGAAGTGCCAGGGTCTTTGGGTTCCGCAGTCTTTTAGCTATCAGTTTAACTTCCGCGGAATAATGTTTTTTAGGCTTGCTTTATGTCATTGCATGAACATTATTCAGAAACGCATGCCCAAATTCCTGTCCTTTAATTCGACAGTAGTGGCGTATCTCCGGAACCAGGGAGGCACTCTTTCGTTTCCGTTATTCAATTTAATGGAAAGAATCCGTCTGTTGGTTATAGTACACCAAGTTCAGTTTTGGTCCGTCATATTCTGGGTCGTCTGATTGTTTTATCGCACTCCCGTTCTCTTACGGGTCGCTTGTTGCTGTCAGAATGGACTCTCAACAAACAAGTATTCAATCAGATTTGCTATCTATGGGAGCGCCCAATGATGTTTTATTTATGACACAGCTTGCTAATCAATTGCAGACGTATGTGTTGGCTTGTCCAGATCTCTGAGCTAATACTGTTAACGCTCTATTGATCTATAGGACGGAATGATAGGATACGCGTATCCTCCGGCGCTGTTGTTTTAGCAGGTATTGCTAAGATAAACAACCACAATACATTTCTGTTGATAGCATCTCTATCTTCACAGAGATCATGAGTAATTTACTCTCTTGTCTACTGTGGATCTTAACGTGAAATCTTCCTCTATGTGAGGATCTTTTTTCACTGGGTAAATCGTGTTATCTTTATCACAACCAGCAAGGTCGCAACCTTCATGTATTCCGTTGTGTGGTCCGTATTGCATTGTAAGCACTGTACTGGACGAGCTTTGGACGCGATTTCTTACTATAGGAGATCCTCTTCTTCGCTATTCTATGCGACTAAAGTGGAGGCTCTTCCGTCGTGGTGTAGGGATCATTATGTTCATATGGTTGATCCCTCCATACTACTCATTGCTATTTTTTAGTATACTTGTTTCACAAGATCTACTGCAGACTGTTGTTATTTAGGTTATAGGTTTATGTTACCTCATACCTATGCACTCTACGATAGTTTACAATTGAGTCTTTTGTCTCTTTATCTAAGTCAGTTAGTAACTTTTTGATAAATAGACTTAGAATCTTTAGATTAAATTCCTATACGGATTTTAACTTCAGGTTCTTATTTAGCTAAGTAATCATTTGAGCCTCTGGAAACAGTAGTTTTCAAATTCTGACCTTTTAGACAGTAATTCTGTTGGTTTCTCTTTTACTGTAGAGTCAGTGAGTTTCATGCACTATCGATGGATGATTTTCACTTTCATAGTTTCGGAATCAATACTTCCGTTACTATTTAGGTTGGATTGTTGCATAAGAGTTAGGCTCCTATTATCCGGAACCTATTATTTTAAGGTCCTTCCGTCTTCGTATGGGCATAGGCCTTTACTCTTTCCGGGTACAGTTTATGTATTTATAAACAGATATCTGTTTATTACAAGGGCGTAAGCTTCTTCTGTCTTTGATGTCTAGTAGAAGGACGTTACGCTCCATTTTATTGTTAATGGATTCTATTAACTAGCGTACTGCTTATGGTATATCATTGGCTTAGCAGTTGTGCTTAAGATTTCGGCTCATGAAGTAAGAGTTCTTCTACTTCTTGGGCTTACATTAATAGTGTTGCTATTATAGATTTTTGAAGGCTGCTCATTGCGCTCAGCCATCCATTCATGAATTTTATCTCAGAAATATCGAGTACATTTCTGGAGGCCTCTATTGTTAGGTCTATTATCTACTGCTCAGAATGTCATTCACTTAACAGTTGCTACTATAGCTAGGTAGGCTGTCTGTTTCGGCAGTGTCTCCGTTCGGCTGCCCTCTTCGCTCTGGGCTATTTGACCCAGGGCAAGAAAAAGGGGGGGGGGGGGGGGGGTGTTCCCTTGGGTCACCTGTTTTTACTATGAAAACAAGGGGATGCCTCCTCCGGAGTTAGTAATTCTGAGCTGTTATTGGGATGGTTGTTTAGTGAGAAGTTTAAGTTTATAAAATTCATTCAAGTCTTAGTTTTTAAAGTATAGCTTTTGAATATTGCATATGTCAACGGACATGATTATGCAATTCTCACACACTTTTAGGAGTATAAGAGTCTCTATTCTCTAGACTTACTTTATTATTGGCTTACTTTAAAAATTATTAGTATAAGGATTATTGGATATTAATAGAGTACATGGATGTATGAAGCTCAATTTTTGGAAGGTGTTGTATCTTTCTAATTTATCATAAATAAGAAAGATACATGTAAGGCCTATTACTTCTTTTCCCTACAGGGGATGACTCTATTTTATTTTTTGAGCGTATTCCATTTTGCTCTATGTCCTTGGCCCTCCAGCCTTTTTACTATTCAGCTATGTCTGGGTCATTGGTACAGTATAAAAATGTTAAAAAATTTATAGTAATTTATATATTTTTTATACTTACCAATGACCCAGACGGGGATGGCCCTCCCAGGAGTTGGGAACTCTTGCCTCCCCGCTGAGTACATAGCGCTTACCAGGCACTGGTTATTAGAATGATAAATGGCGCCAATTTCGGAACGTCCTTGACACTGCGCATGCGCAGTAGGGGCGAAGTGTGGAGGGCCTCTCAGGACATGTTTTCTTTAGTTTTAGATGCAAATTTTGGGGATTGGGGGGCAAAATTTGTGTTTGGCCCTATATTTTAAGAGTTAGCACCAGCTATGTCTGGGTCATTGGTAAGTATAAAAAATATATAAATTACTATAAATTTTTTAACTTTTTAATGAAATTGTGTTAAGTTACCTATTTTCGAGGCAACTGCCTGTTGTGGTCATTCTTGCTATAAAGTTACACTGCTTGTTCAGTGTTTTCCTCTCTCCCTTTCCTTTAAGTCCCCCCTTGCTATTCTCCCATGCTTTTGGCATATTTTCTGTAATATTATTACTAAAAATTCTTGGGAGTTTTAGCTGGATAACAGAATGAATTCTGTTCTTTTCCCCATGTTTTCGTCTTCACCCTTGGGTGTTTAGGCATAGTGTTCTGCATCTACCATCTGATGTTCTGTAGTTTCTTCCCTGGAAGTCTCTGTTTTGCATCAGATAGTGTATTATTGGTAACTGACTTCGGGCCAGGGTTATCAGTGCCTGGAGTCATGTTTCTGGTGTTTTTACACTTCTTGTTTACATTGACAACAGCCTCTGTGTGAGGGGGATTTCTTGAAAATAATATCTTGATGTTAGTTTAATCATAACTAGGTACATTATTATTATTCGTAAGTGTTGCATTAATTTTTTAAAATATTTTTAAAATTTTTGTCCACACTTAGACTTGGGATCCATTGGGGCTCAACGTTACTTTTCAGAAACTTGGGCTTTTCTGAAAAAATATTTTTTCAAAAAATTTTTTTGATTTCAATTATTTTTTCTCTGTTATTGGATCATGTTATTATGTATTTTGATTTTCAGGGGTTGGTGCGAGTACTAGGACTTTGTTTTCTTTTCACAATGAAAGGATATTGTTCAATTGTATTAAGAGGAAATCTTCTGACTTTCATAATCATTGTATAAATGTAGTCATTGTACTCACACTAACTCCTGTTCAGTATGTGTTAATTTCAATGACAACATGGGAAGCGTGTGTCACGGTATGTTAGCGGGGAAATGGCCATGCCGGTCCTTTCTCCGCAGGGTCACTCTAGTTTATCAATCTCTATTTCAGATGATCAAGAACAGGGTGATGTATCCGTGATGTCTTCCAAAAGTGTGCCTCCATCGTCACAATTATTGAAGAGCTAGCGGAAAAGTGCTCATGGAAA
This sequence comes from Pictodentalium vernedei, assembly GCA_031216915.1. NCBI lineage: Eukaryota > Metazoa > Mollusca > Scaphopoda > Dentaliida > Dentaliidae > Pictodentalium > Pictodentalium vernedei. The sequence goes on along the minus strand of CM062290.1, from coordinate 232,197,561 downwards.
TACGTCAATTGCCTAAGAGGTCCCTAGTAGGATCGACGGCCTTTGACGTCCGCTAGCTCGCCCGGTGTAGCGTCCATTCATCCAATGGTTCGGCAGCCGGGTTCGTCCGTTGCGGTCTAGAAGGAGTTTTGGGTGATGCGAGCACTATAAATCAACCAAGTGCACACCCAGTGACGGCGGATTAGAGGAGAGAACGGAGGAAGCCTATTAGTCTGGTTCCTAGCTCGTCCAGGCCCATCCGGGCTGCGAGCGAGAGAGGCCCCTCTCTCGTACAACAACATCTGGCCCCAGATGTTAGTGGTACAAAATGTTTCGCATTCGGAGCATACGTCCGCCGCTCGGGACGCTCCGTTTTATAGACAGTCTGGAGAGACTGTCAATAAGACTTCCTCATTCTCATGGCAGCGCACACGACCGCACCTTGGCTACGTGACCTCGGATATCCAGTCAACTTCGCCAATCAGAGAATCCGCGGTGACCAGGTCACGCCATCCGCTAGCCAGGGACACGAGGCCTGTAGACTCCGGACGTTCGCATAAGAAAAGTATGCAGGAGTCAACGTACACGGAGCTTCCAGCGGCAAAGCATCGTAAGACCGCTACTGCACAGGCCTCAGTGACGGACGTGCTATCCCAAATAGCACAACTTATCGCAGCATCCCAGCAACGACAGAATTCTCTGTCGCATCATGTAATATCCTACGACGCTGGGTCGGGACGCTCCGCTGAAGCATCAGGTACGGATGTCCGAAAACTTCATAGGGTCCGACAGGATGGCGAAAGGGATTCGGAGGATTTCGAGCTTTCCCTTTTGGAACAACATAAGCTGCTGTATATGTCATCCGGCTTTATCTTCTAGAGGTTGTTTCGTCGGACCAGAATGCTGCGATGCCGGATAAGAGACTGATAGCGTCGGTGGACACAAAGATTTTTGGATCGGTTCAGGGACATCGTCCCTCAGTTCCGACACAGTCCAATAATGTCACAGGAACTTTCGAATTATTGAACGACGCTATTTATATATATATGCTTGCTATTAACAAGCAAGTCTGGTTTCTTGTTCGCAAAGTTACTGAGATGTCTTTCAAAAGTGTGCCTCTGTTGTCATAGTTAAATGAAGAGCTAGCGGCAATAAGTGCTCATGGAATACGTCAATCGCCTAAGAGGTCCCTAGTAGGATCGACGGCGTTGACATCGCTAGCTCACCCGGTGTAGTGTCCATTCATCGAATGGTTCGGCAGCCGGGTTCGTCCGTTGCGGTCCAGGAAGGAAATTTGGGTGATGCCAGCACTATAATAGACTATAGTACACACCCAGTGACGACGGATTAGAGTAGAGATCGGAGGAAGCCTGTTAGTCCGGTTCCTAGCTCGTCCAGGTCTGCGAGCGAGAGAGGTCCCTCTCTCGTACAACAACATCTGGGACCGGATGTTGTGGTACAAACGTTTCGCATTCGGAGCATATGTCCGCCGCTCGGGACGCTCCGTTATATAGACAGTCCGAGAGACTGTCGATAATGCTTCCTCATTCCGCACACGACCGCAACTTGGCTACGTGACCTCGAGTATCCTGCCAGCTTCGTCATTCAGTGATTCCACGGCGAACAGGTCACACCATCCGGTAGCCAAGGGACACGAGTGTAACAGAGTCAACGTGGACTGAGTCATCTGGAAGGGTTAAGCGTGTGTCGCTGAAGCATTTATGTTTTTATTTTCGAGCCTCAATAAGTGTTAATATAATAAGTGCTAATATATATATAGAGAGATAATAGAGATAGAGGTAATGAGAATTCAGATTTATTCTGATGGAATTGATATTTTAATAATGAAAATGTAAATGAGAATGTAATTGAACAAGCACAATAGGATGTAGTCAACATACTGCTGAATCACTGTGATAATGCAAATGTTGGAAATATATTCTAACATACTGCAGAGTCACTATGAGAATGCAATATTCCACAGTAGGTGTGGGCTGGATGTTTGTGATATAAGTCGATGTTCGCCACAAATCCAGCAGTGCTTTTTCCATCCAGCACCCGGTGTGTCCTCCAGCTAGAGCACCGTAGTAGCACTTAGACTTTGATAGTGAGAGAGAGAGAGCACTAAGAGAGGCCAGTTTTCTTTTGTTTAGACTTATTAAAATTATAATCACCATACCAATTTGGAGTTGTCAGTTGACTGAAGTAACAAAGAACCTGTTCCCAACCCTAAAGCGACGTGCAGCCATTGGAGAAGGAGATCAGTGGACAGCAGACTGGGCGAGACCACAGGGGAGAGGAGTCCCTCCGTAATCTAGACGATCAAAGAACAGGAGAGAACCGCTACTACTTTGGTAGGGAGCCACGGCCCTATCGAAGGAGGTTTTCAAACGCAGTAACCCTCGCACATCCAGTTGTCTGGTGTCACAACGGCCAGACACGCTGCCCACCTGAGGTGACCTCACGATCCGTAGTGTTACACGGCGTTTTATTGGTGCCGTGACCAGGATTTCAGTCCAGATTGACAGACAGATCAACAACCATCTACAGCACCAGGTTAGTGTAATTTATTCTTTTGATGAATAGCTAGAGTTGGTTGGTGATAGATTTTACATTTGTATTTGGCAAAAATAATTAGATTGATTGAAACAGCAATCAATGTGCAACACTGAGCCCAAAATATTTTCATGTACATCTGATGACCCTTTGGCTGTAAGTTTTGCGGAATTTTGTGATATTGTGAGACCAAAATATTTGGAATTTCAGACTAATTTGGTATATATAAGAAAGACTGTATTAGTCAGCAAACTTTCGTCTTGTTGTCTGCTGATTCGATTACGAAATTCAGTGTACAACAGGGAGAAAAAGTCTATCGTTGACATTGGCACTACGACCCAGACATTTAAGTACCCCTTCACAGACGGAGAAATTGAAAATCCTGAGAAAACGTTGATGCAAGTAATTAAAAACATTAAACCTAATGATTCCACTTCCACTGAGAATTGAGCCCAATGACCCAAATTCACACTACATTAAATACATACAAACTTTAAACATTGTGACAGTCTGTGATTGTTGCGATTTACTATTTGAACGACACATAACAGTAAACAAAGAAGACAACTCGATAGTGCATTGTGACGTAAAAGTTAGACCTATTCCTAAATATACTATTCCCTTTGAAGGCGAACCCCCACTGAAGAAATTAAAGAGAAATTAATTCTAAATAAGCTGTAGTAAAATTTACATAAATTAAAATGGATGAGTACGGTGATTTAGTCAATGAGATCCAGAATGTACAACACCAACAACAGTTGGATCAAGCACAACAGCAGTTGTTACAACAACAACAACAACAGCAATTACTCGCCCAACAACAAGCACAACAACAGTTACTGGCACAACAACAAAATCAGGGTGACCCACTTAACCCCATAAATGCGATGCAACAACAAATCGATATTTTAAAAGGAAGTGTAGCAAATCAAGCCGATTCAGCAAAAAGGCAAGTAGCTGCTGTGAGTGCCCAAACTTTGGCCAACACAGTGGATAAGTTTACAGGGGACCCTAAGCAGTTTAAAGACTGGATTAAACAAATAGAGCGACATGCTAGGTCCATGGGTAGTGACGTAAATGAATTGGTATTCATGGCATTACACAGGTCGGGTGGAGTCATAGCAGACTACATCCAAAGAAGACTGACAATTAAACCTGACATTTCTTGGGAATATCTTAGAAAAGAAATGAAAACTAGATTCAGTGACGTTACTGAACCCCAGTATGCCTTGTCAATGTTAAGAACAATCAAACAACAGCAGAATGATAGTGTTCAGATCTATCATGCGAAGTTACTAGATCTGGCAGAGGATGCATTTGAGTCCGACATATTTGCCCCTTCCATTCAGAAACAATTGGTTAATTTTTTTATCGATGGCTTAAGAGACCCCGCCATCAGAATGCGATTGCTTCGTGTAGAGCCCGCAGACTTAGAGTCCGCCGCAACAAGCGCCATGAAAGAGGAAAATGTCAAAAAGAGATTTGAAATGAGTGGCCATGACTTTAGAGACAAGGAATTCTATCGTCACCAGAATCCCCCTCATGAACAGATGGAAGTCGACCATTATCGACGACCACATGGTCATGGGCGTGGTTTTGGCCATGAAACGGGACAAAAATTTGGAAATTTTGGTAAAGGTCATGGAAAGCCATTTAAGGCCTCAAGCCATGTACATGTCGTAGGTCAGCCGAGGACAGATTATGGCAGAGTGACATGCTACAACTGTAGACAAGTAGGCCATATCGCCCGGAATTGCCGTTTGCCAAAACAGGAAAATATGAAACAGGGAAACTAAAGCGTTCTGTGTTGAAGCCCGGAACATGGAACATTCACAATAAAAGGGTTAAAAGAATAAATAGAGTTCCAAAGAAAAACAAGGTATATGTAGATAAAATAGTAGATGAAAGTGTACAGAAAATTAGTAAACAAAGTAACAGCTCTCTCTCGAGTAAACAAAGTGATTGTATGAATAGTAGTAAGATTAAAGGGAAACAGGAAATAAAAGAGTTAAATGTAAATGGAACACCGATTCCGACTTCCGTAGTTTTGAAAGTAAATAAACAGAGATTAAGAGGTTTGGTGGATACTGGCGCGCAGTATAGCCTAATTAGTTACCAGCTGTATAAAAATTTGAAGGATAAACCAAGGCTTGTTAAAAAGTCCTTGTCCTTAAAAGGGGTTGGAGGCACTCTCCTTGATGTCAAAGGAGTGGTCCAACTGAGCTTTCAGATTAAAAACATATGGTTAACTCACGAGTTTTGGGTTGTCGATATTGAACGCAATCTGATTCTCGGTATTGATTGGTTAGCAAAAAATGGAGTTAGAATCTATTATGATTTAGAATGTTTTCGACTTAAGAACGAACTAATTCCATTAGTACCAGATATCCACATATCATCGCTAGTAAGGAGCAAGAATCAGCTTGTAATTAAACCTCAGACCTGTACTGTGTGTACAGCGAAAATAGTAGGTGGCAAAAGACTGTATGAAACAGATTTATTAGAAGTAAATCCTATAGAAACAGGATATGTTAGTGAACAGGCAGGATTAATGATAGCAAATACAGTTGTAAACAATAATGACCGAGTAGTGCCGGTCATGATTTGTAATAGCACAGATAAACATTATAAAATAAGACGAGGTTGTGTACTAGCTAGAGTGTCACCTGTAATTGATTCAAGTGTGAAGACTGTCAATGAAGTAGTGAGAAACAATTTTTCAACTAATAAGATAAACTATGATGAAATACATGCCCCGGCAGATAAGAAAACTGAAGTGGAAATGATAATTAGAAATAACCGAGATTTATTTGCTGCAACAGATGCACAGTTGGGAAGCACTGATGTAGTAAAAATGAGAATAGACACACAGGGTCATGAACCAATCAAACTGAAACCTTATAGGGTTCCTTTAATGAAACGAAAAATAATGGATACTGCCATAGACGAGATGTTAGAAGCAGGTATTATCCAGAAATCTAGGTCACCATGGAGCTTTCCATGTTTACTTGTTGGAAAGAAGGATGGCACAAGTAGGTTCTGCGTGGATTATAGGCAATTAAATAAAATAACTAAACCCATTAGTTGGCCTCTTCCAGTGATAGATGACCTTTTGAGTTTATTGACTGGAGCAGTATACTTTTCGGCACTAGATCTGAAGTCCGGATATTGGCAAATTGCTATGGCCCCTGAAGACAAAGAAAAGACAGCGTTTACCTGCCACAGAGGTTTATTTGAGCATAATGTGATGGGATTCGGATTGCAAAATGCACCCTCAATATTTCAGGAATTGATGTCTGTAGTCCTGCAGGACTGTGAGGACTTCGCTTTAGCATATTTAGATGACATATTGATCTTCTCAAAGACTGAACAAGATCATCTTGAACACCTGGAAAAGGTGTTTCAGAAATTAAGAAAGCATAATTTAAAATTGAAATTGAAGAAGTGCTTCTTCTTTCAAAGGGAAACAAATTATTTGGGTTTTGTGGTGAATGAACATGGAATTAAACCGGATATGCAAAAAGTTGAAATAATTAGGTCACTAGAACCCCCAACTACCGTAAAGGGAGTACGGAGCTTTCTGGGAATGACAAGTTATTATAGAAGGTTTCTACCAAACTTTAGTGAGATTGCAAAACCGCTAATTGATTTGACACGAAAATATGCAAAATATAAGTGGACAGAAGAGTGTCAAAGAGCTTTTGAATATTTAAAAGAAAGTTTAACGGTAATACCATGCTTGGGATACCCTGATTTGAATAAAGAATATATATTATATACTGACGCTAGTAACACCTGTATAGGTGCTTGTCTTACCCAGCCTTGTGAGGTAAACCAAGAAGAGGTTCTGTATGGAGTCAAAAATGAGAAACCAATTTATTTTCTGTCCCACAAGTTAAGTGACACCCAGTGTCGGTGGTCGACCATTGAGAAAGAGTGTTATGCTATCCATTATTCACTGCAGAAATTAAATCATTACTTAAATGGAGCAAAATTTACAATTAAGACTGACCATCAGCCTTTGAAATATGTGCTTAGCTCGCCGATGAATAATAGGAAAATTCAGACTTGGGCATTGAACATAACAGGGTATAATTGTAAAATCGAATATATAAAAGGGACCGAAAATACCTGTGCAGATTTGTTATCTCGGTTACCACATAAATTAGAAAATTCAGAGAACCCTACTGAAGACCTAGATGTAGATATTTCCGATAAAACCTATGAGATAGGAGTCTTAAATACAAATAACTTTAGACCCCAAGATTTTGTGGAGTGTGAGATTGAATCACAAGACCCTGAGCCACCGGAAGTGGTAACTATTGAACCATTTGACATGACAGTTGAACAACAAAAAGATGATGAAATTAAAGAAATAATTAAGTTATATGAAAGCAACAACCCACCACCAGCTGTTAGTAGTAGAAATATAATGATAAAAGGAATTCTATATTACATCAGTAATTCAAATGATGATCCCACATTGAGAATGTATATTCCAGAACACCTGAAATCGGAAGTGTTAAGACAATATCATGATGATGCTGGACATTTAGGCATAGATAAAATATTTGCATCTTTGGTGCGCAAATATTATTGGAAAAACTTGTATAAGGATATTTATAAATATTGTGAACATTGTATTACTTGTAAGGCTAGAAATTTACAAAAGGTTAAGCCACCATTGCAATTAACAGACATTCCACCTTACCCATTTGCAAAAGTAGGTTTAGATGTCAGCGGACCGTACCCTACAACGCTGAGTGGAAATAAATACATAGTCAGTTTTATAGATATCTATAGTGGATGGCCTGAAAGCTTTGCCACCCCTGATAAAAAGGCAGACACGATAGCCCAATTGTTATTAGAGGAAATATTCCCGAGATTTGGTGCACCCTTACAAATATTGACCGATAATGGCACTGAGAATGTAAATCACATCATACAGGAAGTGTTGATAAAATTAAATGTAAGTCACGCTGTGACGTCATTTTATCACCCTCAGTCAAACGCTAAGGTCGAAAGGTTCCACAGGACGCTACATGATGTATTGGCAAAGTTGAGTCAAGATCAATTACAAACTTGGGACTTGCACTTAAATCAAACATTGGCCGCTATTAGGTTTCACCCAAATGAATCAACCAAATATTCCCCCTTTTATTTGTTGTATAATAGGGATGTTGTCCTACCATTGGATAATTTATTACAACCACATCGTAAATATTTGGGAGAAGAATTTCATAAGGTGGCACTTCAAGAACAACATCGAGCTTTTCGACTGGTACATCAAAATTTGAAAAAAGCAAAAAATAAACAAAAAAAATATGCCGATAAAAATAGCAAGGAAATTAACTATGAAGTTGGTGACCCAGTTTATTATAAAGATAATCAGAGGCACAGTAAATTACAAAATAAATGGAAACCATACTACAGAATTATTGAGAAAACTGGGCCAGTTAGTTTCAGACTCAGGGATCAGTTAACTGGCAAAACTACTAAATGTCATGCTGAAAACATCAGAAAAGCAAATTTAGATTGGGAAATCCCCAAAAAGGGTGCGTTAAATCAGGCATTACGACAACAAAGATATGTCGTGCCCCCAGAAGGCAGTGAATCTGATTCGGCTACAGATTCAGAGGATATTCCCTTAAACAGAATAGCTCGCAGATACAGGCATGCAAGAGAAAATTCATCATCAGAAGATGATATCCCCTTGACAGAATTGCGTAAGCGAATACGCGAAAATCAGTTAAAAGATAGGGAAATGGAGGTCGAAGAGTTAACCTCTGAAGGTATGAGTATGGACAGTTCTTCCGACAACGACAATCAAATAAGTGAAATAAGTGAAATAGAACAACCAGAAATGGTTCAAAGTAAAGAATCAAATGACAATTTAGAAATTAATCTAAGTGCTAAAATGAGTACAAGTGACAATAAAAATGAAAATCAATCTATTACTCTAGCTGAGATAATTAAAGGTAAAAGTCAATCTAATACTCCAAATGAGATAACTAAGAGACAAAGTGTGGCGGAAGGTGAACCAGAGAAAATCAATAGGATTGCAATTATAAATGCTGTCCTTGGAGCACTACGATCGATTGTGTAAGTTGCTGAATTGTGGAAGAAGACTAGGCTTCCACGAGTAAACATAACTCCTTAAAGGTAAATAAAATACTGCATGATACTGACATGTCACTGATAATCAACAGTGGGAGATTTTGTTTACTTGATGAATGTGGGTGTATAACTAAACGATAATTTAACCCTGTGTTAAAAACGTTGTAGTAAATTGTAGGATAATTTACTAATTAGTGTTGGTAAGGTTTAGGGCCCTATTAAACTGCACCAAACACGGACGCATGCAAGCAAGTGGAGAATCAGAAGTTAAAAGAATTAAGTATTAGAAGTTTGAGAGAATTAAATACATTCATCAGTGTTAAGTGAAGTAGAGTAGAAGTAATACAGTTAAAATAGAAATAGTAGTAAAATTCAGCCGCCAATCGAAATAGAGATAGAAAATAGTGGAATGGGAACTGAAGGAAAACTTTCTTTCTCTCATTACAGGAGAAAGATGATGTTTCAACTCATAATAATAGTCCTGATAACGGCGTTGGCAAGCAGTAACGAAACTAAATCTAGGGATTTTATAGTGAAACATAACGTGATTTTCCACAAGGAAAAAGAAATTAATTTAGTGAATTCTGACTGGACGATAGGGTTCTATATCGACTTAGAACTTTTTGAGACATATTTACAGCATGTAGGTAGGAGCATAGAGGGTGTAAGGAAAGTATTTCACGAGGTTCCAGGGAACATTAAAGATATAACTAAATTATGGACTACGCCAGCCCCAGTAGTAGGAACCACCCAAAAGCAGATTTCCGGGATAAATCATGGTAGGTGGGCCAAACAATTATTACATTCAGGATTTGATGACTTGTTTCAGGGACTAGTTCAGGATATAAATTCTGTGATGCAAAAGTATGAGTTGGTACTCAAACAGTTTGATGGTTACAAACAATTGCACCACAGAGACAGACGAGCCTTATCGCCATTTATAGGCGACGCCCTGTCGTTTCTATTTGGTACCGCTAGTTCCTCAGACTTGGACACAATAAACCATAATATTGGCATTCTTTCAAAGAATCAACGAACCCTACAACATCTGGTTAAAAAAGGTTTTACAATAATGAATGTTACACGTAAACAGGTACAACAGAACAGACACTCAATTAGTCACATAATAACATCATTAAGGACCCTGACTGCCCGGATAACTGACATTTACAAGGCCGTGTCCATGCGACTCGCTTTCCTGGAATTTTATACACAGTTATATCATAAATTACAACTATTAGTTCATGAGGTCGATCAAATGACTAATCAAGCAAGATTTTACATTGAACATCTGCACACACAATTTAACTCGTTGATAGCACGACAGTTAGCGCCTAGTGTGATTGAAGCAAAAACGCTACACAATGTTTTAGTAGATTTAAAAAATGCACCTACCTGCTCATTTAAAGTTGCCCTTCGATGAGACCACGGAATTGTGGAAATATTACAAGTACTTGTCCAGTAGTGCCGTGTTTGAGAATCAGCGGTTGATTATTGTAGTGAAACTACCACTAGTAGATGTCCGTAAGACATTTGAGCTATACAAGATATATTCCTTGCCTTATCCTTTGGTTAATGCAACTATGAAATTAAATCCACAATTTAAATCCCTAACAGCACAACATAAACTGGAAACCGAGTATTTGACAATAAATAAGAAACGCACACACATAGCTCACTTAACTAATGCACACACCTGTCTGAGTAATACTTTGGAATTTTGTTCCTTGGATGGCGTCATACACACAGTACGACCTGAAGCTTACTGCAGTCAGGCTTTGTTTCTGGGAAATGAAAAATCAATACAGTTAGCTTGTTCAGTGGAAGTGAAAATTAATACAATCTTGCCCAGTGCAATGCAAATTGCCCATGGTGTATGGTTTGTTAGTACACGTGACCCTTTGCCATTTGCTGTCTCATGTGCTAATACTACCAACACACGTACCTTCACTATTGACCCACCTATTGGCATGTTACAATTACCCCCAAAATGTTCTGCTACTAGTGCCACCATTCAAATGATAGCATATTTACATGGAAATACCAAAGAATTTTATGATGCCATGGAAACGAAATTATTAATTAATCATAACACCACAAACTTCCGCTTATGGTCCCCATTGTTTACGAAATTTCCGACTTTGACAAATGTAGTTTTTCCCAGACAGCTTAAGGACGTCGATCCAATTCCAATAGAATCATTTATTGATCAACTTGAACACCTTGATACGATATCGGAGACGGATACGAAATCCTGGTTAAAACCTTGGGGTTACGGTATCTCCTCTACGGTATTTGCCCTAATAGTAATAGGATGTGTTGCATATTGTTGCTGTAGAAAACAGCTCTGTTTAAAGCTGCGTATTTGGCACGGGAGGCGTGAAGCCGCTCGTATCCGAAAACGCAGGCCGGCGATGATTCGGCGTTTACTGCAAGAAACACAAATTAACAAAGACCGCCAACTTGAGGCTATTCAGCAATTGAGTGAATTGCGCAAAATAGTTCGTACAGGACCAAGTTCCGACCCTATGCGGAACACAGACCCAAATGAGTACTTGACAGCGACAGCAGCTTGTCCAACGAAACCAGAAGAGATTGAAATGGAAGAATTATCACCTGAACGTGATGCAGAGACCGGCGAGTTCGTATACGCAGAGCCCCGTGTTCTGTTTGCAACCGGCCCTGAGTACATCACACCAGTTCCGTAGAAAGTGAAGCGAGATGTACATAGACACAATAGACTTTGGTTGACAAAGCAATTCTATAGACATATAGACAATATAATCAGTGTTTTCTGTAATCAAGAAAGGTGTTTTATGTATATCATATATACTAGTCAGAAAGTTGAGTGTGAGTGACCAGACCCTTTAAACCTTTTAGAAAGGTAGTCGGTATATTCGACGTTGTATTAGTAGAATTGGTAGGATTCTAGTCCATGAATCCTTTGCGATGTGACGATGCTCCTACGTCACATTGAGGTTGCTGCACAGCAATCCTGGTCACAGAGTAGTACTAAGTTCAAATGGGTTATGTACAGTTGAACCCAGTTTGATGTTGTAGTGGTATTTTACCGTATATATTTTGTCACACCCACCTGACAGACGCCCTCGTTGACACTGTTACTTTCGTTTTCTAGAGTTTTCTTGTTTCCACCAGAAAACTTTGGTTGGGGGAGTTGTGTAACAGAGTCAACGTGGACTGAGTCATCTGGAAGGGTTAAGCGTGTGTCGCTGAAGCATTTATGTTTTTATTTTCGAGCCTCAATAAGTGTTAATATAATAAGTGCTAATATATATATAGAGAGATAATAGAGATAGAGGTAATGAGAATTCAGATTTATTCTGATGGAATTGATATTTTAATAATGAAAATGTAAATGAGAATGTAATTGAACAAGCACAATAGGATGTAGTCAACATACTGCTGAATCACTGTGATAATGCAAATGTTGGAAATATATTCTAACATACTGCAGAGTCACTATGAGAATGCAATATTCCACAGTAGGTGTGGGCTGGATGTTTGTGATATAAGTCGATGTTCGCCACAAATCCAGCAGTGCTTTTTCCATCCAGCACCCGGTGTGTCCTCCAGCTAGAGCACCGTAGTAGCACTTAGACTTTGATAGTGAGAGAGAGAGAGCACTAAGAGAGGCCAGTTTTCTTTTGTTTAGACTTATTAAAATTATAATCACCATACCAATTTGGAGTTGTCAGTTGACTGAAGTAACAAAGAACCTGTTCCCAACCCTAAAGCGACGTGCAGCCATTGGAGAAGGAGATCAGTGGACAGCAGACTGGGCGAGACCACAGGGGAGAGGAGTCCCTCCGTAATCTAGACGATCAAAGAACAGGAGAGAACCGCTACTACTTTGGTAGGGAGCCACGGCCCTATCGAAGGAGGTTTTCAAACGCAGTAACCCTCGCACATCCAGTTGTCTGGTGTCACAACGGCCAGACACGCTGCCCACCTGAGGTGACCTCACGATCCGTAGTGTTACACGAGGCCTGTACACTCTGGTCGCTCGCATAATAGAAGTATACATGGGGTAACGAACACGGAGCTTCCAGCGGCAAAGCATCGTAAGACCGCTTCTCCACAGGCCTCAGTGACGGACGTGCTATCCAAAATAGCACAGCTTATCGCAGCATCCCAGTAAACGACAGAATCTCTGTCGGATCAGGAATAATCCGACGACGCTGGGTCGGTTCGCTCCGCGGATGCATCAGGTACGGACGACCGAACACTTCATAGGGTCCGACAGGATTGCGAAAGGGATTCGGACGATTTCGAGCTTTCCCTTTCGGAACAACAGAAACTGCCATACATTTCTTCCGGCATTATCTTCCAGAGGTTGTTCCGTCGGACTAGAATGCTGCGATTCTGGATAAGAGACTAATAGCGTCATTGGACACAGAGTTTTTGATCGGTTCAGGGACATTGTCCCTGAGTTGCCGACACAGTCCAATAATGTCACTAGAACTTTCGAATTATTGAACGACGCTATATATATATATAAGCTTGCTACCAAAATACGCTAGTCCAGTTTCTTGTCCGCAAATGCTCTAATCTGCCTTTCATTAACTCTAGGAATAAATTTGAAATGGCAGGACAGGGCACACTGAGAGTTCCTCTGCGTCTAGACGACGAGGCTGAAGAGTGGGAATTGTCTTTTTCGCCGTCTATGTCAATTCCAACCACAATGCTGGAAACGACAATGATATCTAATAGACTTAACTTAGACGCTTTATCACATGTAGACCACCTTACTGAGGCGTTATCATTACGTCTTCAAGAGAAAGAATTCCAGGATATGATTCTTTATGAGATTTCTTTCAAGGGCAGTAGTTTTTCCACGTATAACTCCGCCCTTCAGTGGCAACCTGGAGTTGGTTAGACGTGACCAGCCCTAGCTACATCCACGCGCGTGGATAGTAAGGTGAAGAACTCTCTCAGAGTCGCTTCGGTCTCGGAGAAGCTTCTCTTCGACGGCAACCTTTCAGCAATCTATGAATTGCTCGATTTACACGTTCTCTTGTCAGTCAAGTGTAACAAGAGATTTAGACTTGGGCAAACATTCGGTGGTTGACTCAGAGAGTTCCACTGTAGTTGCCGGCTCCGAGTTTTTCGATTATGACGGATGCCAGTCAAACAGGTTGGGGTACAATATTGATCCCAACGGATTCGAAGTGCCAGGGTCTTTGGGTTCTGCAGTTTTTAGGCAAGCACTTAACTTCCAAGAAATGTTATTATTTTGGCTTGCACTACGTCATTGGATGAACATTATTCAGAAACGCATGTCCAAATCCTGCCCGATAATACGACAGTAGTTGCGTATATCCGGAACCAGGGAGGCACTCATTCGGTTCCGTTATTGAATTTAACGGAAAGAATCCTTCTGTTTGTTATAGAACACCAAGTTCTGTTTCGGTCCGTCATATTCTGGGTCGTCGGATTGTATTAGCAGACTCCCTTTCACGTAAGGGTCGATTGTTGCCGTCAGAATGGACTCTCAACAAACAGGTATTCAATCAGATTTGCTACCAATGGGAGCGCCCAATGATAAATTTGTTTGCAACACAACTCACCAATCAATTGCAGACGTATGTGTCACCATGTCCGGATCCCCGAGCATATGTAGTTTACGCTCTATCGATCTAGTAGGACGGAATGATAGGATATGCGTATTCTCCAGCGCTGTTGATTCAGCAAGTATTGCTAAGATAATACATTCACAATACAGTTCGGTTGGTAGCATCTCTGTCTCCACAGAGACCATGGATAAATTTACTTAGGTGTCTGCTGTGGGACTTACCGCGAAAACTTCCTCCACGAGAGGATCTTCTTTCGCTGGGGAATTCATGTCAACTTTATCACAACCTGCAAGGTCTCAACCTTCACGTATTCCGTTGTGCGGTCCTTCTTGCATGGTAAGCATTGTACAGGACGAGCAGTGGACGCGATTTCTAACTAGGAGGACCTCTTCTTCGCTATACTATGCGGCTAAAGTGGGGGGTCTTCCGTCGTTGGTGTAGGGATCATTATGTTGATAGTTTTGATCCCTCCATACCAGACATTGCAAACTTCTAGTATACTTGTTTGACGAGATCAACTGCAGCCAGTTACTATTAAAGGTTATAGGTCTATGTTATCTGATACCTATGCACCATGATAGTTTACAGTTGAGTCTAATGTCTCTTTATCTAAGTTAGTTAGAAACTTTTCGATAAATAGACCTAGAGTCCTTAGATTAATTCCTGTACGGAATTTAGCTTGGGTTCTTGTTAAACTAAAGCAACCATTTGAACCTCTTGAGACAGTAGTTTCAAATTCTGGCCTTTTAAGACAGCAATTCTCTTAGTCTTCTCTTCTGCTGAAGAGTCAGTGAGCTTCATGCACTATCGGTGGACGATTCTCACTTTCGTAGTATCGGAAACTCTATTACCTTTACTACTAATGTTGGATTTTTGGTTAAGAATCAGGCTCCTAATAAATATCCGGAACCTATTGTTTTTAAGGTCCTTCCGTCTTCAAACGGGCATAGGCCTTTACTCTGTCCGGCTAGACCTTTATGTATTTATTAACAGATCTCAGTTTATCAGTAAGGACGTTAAGCTTCTTCTGTCTCTGATGCCTAATAGAAAGGACATTACGGTCCATTCTATTGCTAAATGGATTCAATTAACTATCGGTACTGCTTAGGATAATCTATCCTTAACTCAGCAGTCTGTGCTTAAGATTTCGGCTCATGAAGTAAGAGCTCTTCTACTTCTTGGGCTTACATAAATAGTGTTGCTATTATAGATTTAATGAAGGCTGCATATTGGTCTCAGCCATCCACATTCACGAATTTTTATCTCAGAAATATCGAGTCCATTTCTGGAGGCCTGCATTGTTTAGGTCCATTATCGGCTGCTCAGAATGTCGTTCACTTAACAATTGCAACTATAGCTATGTAGGCTTTCTGTTCCGGCAGTGACTCCGTCCTGCTGCCCTCTTCGCTCTGGGCTATTTGACCCAGGGCAAGGGGAAGGGGGGGGGGGGGAGGGTGTTCCCTTGGGTCACCTGTTTTATTATGAAAACAAGGGGATTCCTCCTCCGGAGTCAGTAATTCTGAGCTGTTACTGGGATGGTTTTAAAGTGAAAAGTTTATGTTTTAAAAATTCATTCATGTCATAGTTTTAAAGTATAGCATTTGAATATGTCACGTGTCAAACGGGCGTTATTATACAATCCTCGGACACTTTTAAAAGAGTATAAAGAGTCTCAATTCTCTGGACTAACTTTATTTATTGGCTTACTTTAAAAATAATTAGCATAAGGATTATACTGGATGTTAATAGAGAATATGGATGTTATGAGGCTCAGTTATGGAAGGTATTGTGTCTTTCTAATTTATCATAAATAAGAAAGATGCATGTAAAGCCTAATACTCCTTTTCTCCTCGAGGGGATGACTCTATTTTATATAGTTGAGCTTATTGGATTTTCCTCTATGTCCTAGGCCCTCCAGCCTTTTTACTATTCAGCTATGTCTGGGTCATTGGTACAGTATAAAAATGTTAAAAAATTTATAGTAATTTATATATTTTTTATACTTACCAATGACCCAGACGGGGATGGCCCTCCCAGGAGTTGGGAACTCATACCTCCCCGCTGAGGACATAGCGCTTACCAGGCACTGACTGTAAGAATGATTAATGGTGCCAATTTCGGGACGTCCTTGACACTGCGCATGCGCAGTAGAGGTGAAGTATGGAGGGCCATTCAGGACATGATTTCTTTGGTTTCAGATGCAAATTTTGGGGATTGGGGGGCAAAATTTGTGTTTGGCCCTAGATTTTTAAGAGTTAGCACCAGCTATGTCTGGGTCATTGGTAAGTATAAAAAATATATAAATTACTATAAATTTTTTAACTTTTATACTGTGCCAATGACCCAGACTAAGCTTGTGCTAAACTCCTTAATTCAGGGCCAAACACAAATTTTGCCCCCCCCCCCCCCAATCCCCCAAATTTGCATCAAAAACCGAAAAATACATGTCCTATATGGTCCTTCATACATTTACTCCTCTGCGCATGCGCAGTGTCAAGGAGGTCCCAAAATTGGTGCCAATTATCATTCTTTGTTTGGCCCTCAAAACAGTTACACTTCACTGTTATTTGTGCTTCCAAATCTCAGTTTTCATGATGCCAGACACATTTTGATGAGAGAAATGGTGGAAATAAAGAGGATATATAAGGAGGAGAGGAAAAAATAGTGCAAGAAAATGTTCAGGGCTGTAACTTATAATTATTTTATGAAATTATTTCTAGTTGCCTTTTTTCAAGGCATAGCCCTGATGTTGTCATTCTTGCGATGAAGTACCATTGTTTGATCAGTGTTTCCTCTCTGCCTTCCTTATTCCCCCCCCCCTCCCCCCCCCCCCCCCCCCCTCCCTAGCTATTCTCCCATGTTTTGGCTTATTTTTTGTAATGTTTATTACTAAAATTTCTTGGGAGTTTTGCTTGGTAACAGAATTATTTCTGTTTTTTCCCCATGTTTACGTCTGCACCCTAGGGGTGTTTAGGCGTTTTGGTCTGCATCTACCATCTGATGTTCTACAGTTTCTTCTCTGGAAGCCTCTGTTTAGCATCAGTTAGTGTTTTAATTGGTAACTGATTTCGGGCCAGGTTTGTTCAGTGTCTGGAGTCATGTTTCCGGTTTGTTGACACTTTTGCTTAGGTTGACAACAGTTACTACTGATAGTGATTATTTGTCTTCTGCATCTCTTATTCATAGCAAGATACATTATTATTGTCCGTAAGTGTCTCATTAATTTTTTCAAAATGAATTTAAATTTTTGTCCACACTTAGGCTTTTTGGGATCCATTGGGCTCAGGGTTCCCTTTGGGAACTTGGGCTCTTCTGAAACAATTTTTTTTTTTTTTGAAATTTTTTCTTTTCGAATCATTATTTCTTAATGAATATAATGGATTGTTGTATTATGTATCTTTATTTTCAAGGATTAGTGTGAGTACTATGATTGTTTACATTTCACAATGATTATTGTTCAAATTGTAATAGGAGGAAATCTTCCTATGATTCTCATGATCTCTGTATTAATTGTTCTCTCTGTACTCGCACTGATCTTTGTTCTGTGTGTTTCAAATGGGATGACAAACGTTGGAAACGTGTGTCACGGTATGTTGTTACTGGAGAAAGGTCCATGCCGGTTCTCTCTCCGCAGAGTCACTCTAGTATTTCACTCTTTTTTTCAGAGGAACAAGAGCAGGGTGATATTTCCATGATGTCGTCCAGAAGTGTGCCTCCGTCGTCACATACAAGCAAAGAGCTAGCGGCGAAAGTGCTCATGGAGATTCGTCAATTACCCGAAAGGAACCTGAAGGGGTTGACGTCCGCTAGCTCGACCGGGGTTGCGTCCATTCACCGAATGGGGCAGCACCCGGGTTCATCCGTTGTGGTCCAGCAGAGAGAGTCGGGTGTTGCGAGCACTATAAAACATCCATGTGCACACCCAGTGACGACGGAAAGGAGGATGGATCGGAGGAAGCCTGACAGTCCGGCCGCTCGGGCCGCTCCGGTATATAGGCAGTCTGGCGAGGCTACCTATAAGGCTTCCGCATCCTCACAGCAGCACACTCGACTGCACCTTGGCTACATGACCAGTGAATTACAGTTAGCTCCGCCGACCAGGGATTCCACGGCGACCAGGTCACGCCACCGGCAGCCAGGGATACGAGGCCTTCTACATCCGGACATTCGCATAAAAAATGTATGCAGGATGCAATGTCCAGGGAGCTTCCGGCGGCTAAATCCAGAAAGACCGCGGCTCCCCAGGATGTGCTATCACAGATAGCAAAGATAATTGCAGCATCCCAGCAACCGGCAGAGCCTCTGTCGTAACATGAAATATCAGACGATGCTGGGTTGGTAGGTTCCGCCGCTGGATCGGGTGCGGACGACCGAGATTTCCACGAGGTCCAGCAGGATGGCAAAAGGGATTCCGATGAATTAGATATTTCCCTTTCGGAACAACATAAAATAGCCGTAGAATTCATCTGGCATTACCTTCCAGAAGTTGTTCCGCCGGACCAGAATGCTGTGCAGCCGGATAGGAGGGTGATAGTGCCACTGGACATCAATTTCTTGGACACAGAATTTCTGTCACAATCCAAGAATGTCTCGGATTTTTGAATTATTGAATGATGCTATTTATAAACTTGCCAACAAGACGGGCAGGTCAGCCTTCCTACCGGCATCTGCTCTACAGCTGCCGTTTATTAATCAAAGGAACAAGTTTGATATGGCAGGTCAGGGCATCCAGAGAGTTCCTCTGCGTTTAGACGACCAGGCTGAAGACCTTGATATAACCATGTCATCGTCTATGTCACTTCCGTCGTCAACGATGGAAACGACGATATCGTCTAACAGAGCTAGTTTAGATCGCTTTCCTATGCAGATCACCTTACTAGAGTGTTGTCATTACGCTTTGAAGGACCAGAATTTCAAGACATACAAACGTCATTAAGAGTTCTGTCCAGTGCCATAGCTTTTTCCACGTATAACTCCACCCTTTCAGTGGCAAATCTGGAGTTAGCTAGACGTGATGCGGCCCTGGCTTCTTCCACACGCGTGGACAGTAAGGTGAAAAACTCTCTTAGAGTCGCTCGGGTCTCTGGAGAGTTTCTCTTCAGTGGCAAGCTTTCTGATATATATGATAATTAACAAAAAAAGCTTCGGACTCTCTGCTGTTTAAGTCTGCTTCCAAGAAATCGGAACCAGCAGACAGGAGTAGGCCAGGCACTTCCGGGACGAGTTCGTCCAGGGGAAGTTCCTATAGAGGTTCCTATGCGTCCTCTAGGTCTTACTCTAGAGACCGGCAGAGTAGCGACTCAAGTAGGGGCCGTTACGCTGGCCGAAAAAAAACAGGCAGACACCCCTAGGCTGACGGGCCGAGGTGCGGGTCGTGAAGAACAAAGTTTCTTCTTCTGCAAGCCTTGCGGATCCAGGAGGTGATGGTTTAGAGCTCTGTCGCGTTCCGGTGGGCGGAAGACTGTCAAGTTTTTCAAGCAATTGGGAATCAATTACGGAGGACCCTTGGGTTCGAGGGGTTATTTCGGGAGGACTAAAACTGTCCTTCAAAGGCAAACCTCCATTAACTCGAAGCCCAAGATGGACTCAGCTTCCGTCAAATTGTCAGAAAAGAACGGCATTTCTATCAGAAGTCCAGTCTCTTTTAACGAAGAACGCGATAGAGGTCGTAGAAAAGCAGGAATCTCCAGGTTTCTACAGCCATCTCTTTCTGGTTTCCGAAGCCAGACGGCTCGTTCCGTCCAGTGATCGACTTAAGCTGGATAAACAAGCTGATCGTGGCTCCAAAGTTTTATATGGAGACCATTCGATCGGTCAGAGCGAGCATTCGAGTGAACGACTATGCTGCGAGCATAGACCTCAAGGATGTGTACTTTCACGTCAAGGTACATCCGGCGTTCAGAAAGTATCTTCGCTTCGCTGTCCTAGGTGTTGTTCATCAGTTCCAAGCGATGTGCTTTGGTCTGAATCTAGCGCCCTGGACTTTCACTCGAGTAATGAACTCGGTAATGACTCATTTCCGAGCTCATTCGTCTGCGGTAACGTCGGCTTACCTGGACGATATTCTTCAAAGATACGGCAACGAATTAATGCTTCAGAACGACATGCAGAATCTGCTTCTATTGCTCCGACGTCTCGGTTTCATAGTAAACGATCTGGTGCCGTCCATATCATTCACCCACCTGGGGATGAGCTTCGAGATGCACAACAATCTCGTTCATCTGCCGTTAACCAGAGCGAAATTAGTCAGTTGTTTCGCTCGCTATTGTCTTCACTCAGACAAAGTTTCAGCGAGGGAATTCATGAGACTAATAGGTCTGTGTGGAGCTGCCACGGATCTCATTCCGATGGGGCGGCTACGCACTCGTCCTCTCCAGGTCTATCTGACTCAGAATTGGAGAGTGAAGATTCATTCGCTCGAGACGGACATCCTCTTGTCAAGCCAAGTGAAACAAGAGATTCAGACTTGGGCAGACATACAGTGGTTAACTCATTCCATTCCGTTGCTCAATCTAATGGAAATAATTCTTCTGTTTGTACTAGAACATCAGATTCTTCTCTCCATCCGTCATAATCCGGGTCGTCTGAACGTCTTAGCAGACTCCCTTCCACGGAGGGGTCGCCTGTTGCCGTCAGAATGGACTCACAACAAGCAAGTATTCAATCAGATTTGCTACCAATGGGAATGGCCAATGATAGATTTATTTGCGACACATCTCAACAATCAGTTGCAGACGTATGTGTCTCCTTGTCCGGATCCTCGAGTGTTTGCAGTAGACACTCTCTCGATCTCTTGGGACGGAATGATAGGATATGCGTATCCTCCAGCGCCGTTGATTCAGCAGATATTGCTCAAGATAAGAACAATCGCAATGCAAGATTCTGTTGGTAGCATCTCTGTCTCCACAGAGACCGTGGATAAATCTACTCAGGTGTCTGTTGTGGGACATGCCGAGGAAGCTTCCTCAATGGGAAGATCTTCTTTCGCAAGGGAAATTTCGCATCCTCCATTACAATCCGCAAGGTCTAAACCTTCACGTATTTCCGTTGTGCGGTCCTTCTTGCACGAAAAACATTTTACAGGACGAGCAGTGGCAAGCGATTTCTAACTGTAGGAGGACCTCCTCTTCGCTAAACTATGCTGCTAAGTGGAGGGTCTTTTGTCAGTGGTGTGGGGATCATTTCGTAGATATTTATGGTCCTTCCATTCCAGACATTGCAAACTTTCTAGTATACTTGTTTGATGAGATTAATCTGCAGCCTATCATCCTTAAGGGTTATAGGTCTATGCTATCCGATACCTATGCACATCATGATATCTTGATGATTGGAACTAATGTCTCTTTATCTAAGTTAGTTAGAAATTTTTCGATAAATAGACCTAGAACTCTTAGATTAATTCCTAAGTGGAATTTGGCCTGGATTCTTCTTAAGCTAAAAGAAGTGCCTTTTGAGCCTCTTGACACAGTGGACTTCAAATTCTTAACATATAAGACAGCTTTTCTCTTAGCTTTCTCTTCTGCTAGAAGAGTTAGTGAGCTTCATGCACTATCTGTGGAGAATTCTCACTACCGTAGTGTTGGTAATACTATTACCCCTACCACCAATGTTGGATTTTTGGCTAAGAATCAGGCTCCTAATAAGTATCGTGAACCTATTGTTATTAAGGCCCTTCCATCATCTGATGGGCATAGGCCTTTACTGTGTCCTGTCAGAGCAATACGTATTTACAAACGTAGATTTGAGTTCATCAGAAAGGGACGTAAGCGTTTCTTTCTGTCTTTGATGCCTAATAGAAAGGACATTATGGTTCATTCTATTGCTAGATGGATTCAATTAACTATTCGTACTGCTTATGAAAAATTATCTTCTCAGCAGTCGGCACTCAAGATCTCAGCTCATGAAGTAAGAGCTCTTTCTACTTCTTGGGCCTATGCTAATTGTATTGCTATTACTGATCTAATGAAGGCTGCATATTGGTCTCAACCTTCCACATTCACTAATTTTTATCTCAGAAATATTGAGTCCATTTCTGGAGACCTCCATTGTTTAGGTCTGTTATCAGTTGCTCAGAATATCGTCCACTAAACAGTTGCAACTATAGTTATGTAGGCTGCCCTCTTCGCTCTGGGGTATTTGACCCAGGGCAAGGGGAAGGGGAGGGGGGGGGGGCAGTCAGTAATTCCGAGTCGGTACCGGGATGGTTTTAAAGTGTAAAGCTAATGTTTACTCATCCATGTAATATTTTTAAAGTGTAGCTCGGTGTGAAGCATTTGTTTATGTCATGTGTCAAACGAGCGTTAATATACAATCCTCAGACACTTTTAATGAATATAAAGAGTCTCATTTCTCTGGACTTCCTTTATTTATTGGCTTACCTTTAAAATATTAGTATAAAGGGTTATACTGGATGTTAATAGAGATCATTGATTATTTATTATGCTCAATAACTGATCAGTATTGTGTCTTTCTTCTTTATTATAAATAAGAAAGATACATGTAAAGCCTGTCTCTTCTTTTCTCCTGGAGAGGATATTCTATTATACATAATTGAGCTTACTGGATTTTCCTTTATGTCCTAGGCCCTCCAGCCTATTTACTATTCAGCTAAGTCTGGGTCATTGGTACAGTATAAAAATGTTAAAAAATTTATAGTAATTTATATATTTCTTATACTTACCAGTGACCCAGACGGGGATGGCCCTCCCAGGAGTTGGGAACTCATACCTCCCCGCTGAGTACATAACGCTTACCAGGCACTGGTTGTAAGAATGATAATCGGCGCCAATTTCGGGACCTCCTTGACACTGCGCATGCGCAGAGGAGTAAATGTATGGAGGACCATATAGGACATGTATTTTTCGGTTTTTGATGCAAATTTGGGGCGTTGGGGGGGGGGGGGGGCAAAAATTATGTTTGGCCCTGAATTAAGGAGTTTAGCACCAGCTAAGTCTGGGTCATTGGTAAGTATAAAAAATATATAAATTACTATAAATTTTTTAACTTTCTGGGCTTTCACCATTTTTTCACCTTCAGGCATGTAAAGTTAACACTTAATCATGCTACCTTGTAGGGTATACGTGCCGGACTGACACATCCAGTTTCAACAATATTTTTATTTCATTCACTTGAAACCAAACAAAGTAGGCAGTATGTCGCACGTCACATTTACATTCCTTTCCTCAAGGTCACTGTCACAGTTATGCGTCAATTGGATGCCAATAGATTCAATGCTTGTTGAGGTAAGGGAACCTTCTCTTGAGAAGCACAGAATTAAACCGTCACTCCAATATGTTTCCAAACTATTGGCTAATCGATCCAACCCCGCGTATCATTGTGTCTCAGATTCTCAAAATGAAGAATTCTGTAACAGACACCAGAAACATATTCCTCCATTAGGAATTAGAATTAAACCCATATGGAGTCCGGCATGCTTGAATCTGCAAAAGAGAAAACCATGAGCTGCACATTCCTCCTTGGCATCTAAAGACACAAACTATCATTTTGGATCAAGCTTCCCCCAAAAAATCTGAGAAAAACTCTCTGCAATTCAAACAGAAATATGCAGAAATAAAAGTCTAAATATAATTCTTATAAAAGGATCTATACAGATGGATCTAAAGATGGTGACAAAGTATCATCAGCCATTGTTCAGATCACCTCAATCAGAATACCAAATAAAAGTTCTATTTCACAGCGGAAGTTAAAGTTTTACAACTAGCACTTGAACACATCAAGAATGCACAGTAAAGGAAGTTGATTATCTTTTTTGACTCTGTTTCCTCTCTATTAACATCACTCAACCTCAAGTTGAAGAATGCTCTCATTTTAAAAATTTATGTGAGAAGTTGAATACTCCCTTCTTGTCTTACCGATATGATATCGTGTTTTGCTGGTTACCTGGACATGTTGGTATCTCCAGTAACACCAGGGCAGACAGTGCAGCAAAACAGGCTTTAAAGAAGCCTATCACTGATTTGAATATTCCATTCAGTGATTACAAGCCACATATCAGCAAATACATCAGTTGTATGTGGCAGGTGGAATGGGATGGGGCGACAAATAACAAGCTCCATCGCTTCTGACCTAATGTCAATGATAAATGTGTGTCTAGTAACCTTTGCAGAAAAGACCATGTAATATTGACACGATGTCATATTGGTCATATACGACTTGAACATTCCTTTTTGTTAGGGGGTAATATGTGATTAGAATGTGTTCCCTGTCAATGTCCTTTGACAGTCGAGCACATTCTATTAGATTGTACTGATTTTAATTACATCAGATGGCGACATTATAATGTACTGTCTATGAGTGAACTATTTTACAATATCACTTCTCACCAGATTTTCTCGTTTCTCAGGGACATCATCCTTTTAACAAGTTTTAGTTGTTTTTATTCTTTTAACTTCATCTCCTGGTTGATTTACACATTATTCATTCAGATTTTCCCTGCGGGAACCCCGGGAAGTGAAGCAGTGCCTGTTCACTGTGGTAAATAGGCTCTGTTTTACTGGTAAAATAGGACCCAGTCACCAATGCTTGGGAGGTGCAAACCCTCTCTAAAATGGGCAACATGGCTTATTAACGCTCACCCCTGGTCTTGAGTTGATACTCATGTTGTGATCATGATTAGCCATTGTGCAAAAATATGTGACCTTAAACACCAATAAATAAATAAATAAATCATTCGGATTTTGGTATCATTCACTTCTGTCTTCGTAATTTATTTCACTGTCGTACTAATGTTCATTTGTTTTGATTTTAACTCTTTACCCAACGTAATGGCCAAAACCGGCCAGCGCTATTCACAAAAAGCGCCATTTAATTTTCATTATTTTTTCATTTTTTGTCTCAAAAACATAGCTTTTGACCCCTCTTTGGAATGAGCTCGTTTCAATGAGGGATTATAACCTATGTTTTTGAGACATAAAATGAAAAATATTAGTTATTCAAGAATTTGGTTTACATGTGTTGTCTGCTTTTCGTGTTAGGTAAAAGGTTAAACATATATTTTCTCATGACATCTCTTATCCTCTATTACAGTTTGTCGTCCATGATATAACCTCTGCTGCTGATGTGGCGCAAAGCACCAATAAATAAAGAAAGAAATTCTTGCTATGATATGGCCTTAGCTGCGAATGTGGCATTAAGCACCAATAAATAAATAAATGCGTCAATTGTTAATAATGTCATTTCATAGTGACATTTTTGTCCAGACCGTATCTACCTCACTACATGAATGTGTGACGACCGAATGGTCAGTCATCGGTTGTATGTTACCCGGGATAAAATTACCAATGTTAGACTAACACAGGACATCAGGATGACACCAGCTGGCAATATACCTGCAAAATTTTTATAGATAGGACACCAACTAGTCTACAGCGATGGCAACTAGACTACCACACTTAGCTTGACCTTCTCAATCCTAAACAAACAATAACATCAATCACCGTATACAGTCTGAAAATATAAACTAAAACAATATTATGCTGAAAGAGGTTTGAGGTTAGTACACGTGAAACTGGGTGAATTAAATATACATTTCTTTCACACTCAAACAGTAAGTAAAGCTTGCAAAGCCTATTGGGGAATCGTTTCTAAATTCTAAACTGTTAAATAAGAGTACAAACTTGGCATTAAAAGTTGGGAGTTTTCTCTTCAGGTTTTTGTTAACAATAGAGTTACAGGGGAGGGGATGGGGGTCAGATCCAATTTTTTTCAAATCAAGCCCCTGGATTAATATTTGGGCTCCACATGGGAGCCAGACTTTAGCATAGTGTAATATGGGGGAATTTCATTTAAAATCTTCTTCAGATTCACTAGTCAGAATCTTTTCATATTTGGTGTTCAGCATCTCTAGGTGGGTCACACTCAAGTTTGTTCAAATCGTGTCCCTGGGTTAATATTTGGGCTCCCAATGGGAGCCTGAATTTTAACTTAGTGTAATATGAGGAAATTTCTTTAAAAATCTTCAGATCCAGCAGTCAGAATGTTTCATATTTTGTACACAACATTTCTAAGGAGGTCAGATTCAAGTTTGTTCAAATCGAGTCCCTGGTTTAATATTTGGACTCCCTATGGGAGCCCAAATTTTAACTAAGTGAAATATGAGGGAATTTCTTATCAACCTTCCCTACAATTGTTTACTACAGGCTTGCACTACAGTGGAAGTCCCTAACTCGGAAAATATACTCTCTATTTTGATCTTTCCCAAGCGATTTGAGAAAGAAAAGTGATGCACAAGCACCAAGAAAAAATAAGCCCAAACTGGGTCGAGTGCTACCGGCGCACACCCAATAGTGGACACTCTTCTCCTGGTACAGATCCACAGCTTCCGGTACCAGTGCACAGACGTGTAACCAATGACTCATTCTCTTTTCTTCCGCCATCTTGGGGAGATGTGCATTCATTTGCATTAAGAAACAGTGATAATTCAAGTCATTGATAATGGTTACCTGTGACTTGAATTATGGATCTGAGGATCGTATAATAACAGGATTGTGTTTTATATATTCTCGTTATTATTTTCAACCACATTTTCATTGTATGTTGTATATTCTCTGTGTTCGCACGCGACTTTTGCGTACTGTGCAGTTCGGACATTTAATTTTTTGGTTGATAAATTTATGTTATCCTTTTGGATATTATTATGATTATTGGAGTTAGGTGTCAGTGGGGAGCTGTATTGGCAGGATTTCTCCTCTCTGTTGAGAGTAGAATTTCTGTTTTTTGGGTCCCCATCGGCCGTCTGGGTTCAGTTGTGTTCCCACCGGTCCTTTAATTTCTGCCACCTTTCTCTCACATACAAGATGGCTTTTCTGATGTCTTTTGCCTCAGCCAGACGGGTTAGTGAGCTTGACGCCCTCTCGGTTGATCCCACCTTTTTCAGGAGCTCCGCCAACAGTGTTACTTTTACCACTGATTGCTCCTTTCTGGCCAAGAATCAGATACCAGAAACAACTCCACCTCCTATCTGTATCGGGGCTCTTCCTTCTCCTGAGGGTAATCGCCCTTTGTTCTGTCCGGTTCGTGCACTTTGCATTTATCTTAACCAGATGCAGTTCATTAGGAAAAGCAGGAAACGATTCTTTCTGTCTCTTATTCCTGGTCGACAGAAGAACTCGCCTCAATCCATTTCTCGAAGGATTTGTCTTGCTATTCACACAGCCTACGCTCATCTAGCAACTGACGATTGTATTACCAATCGTATTTCTGCCCATGAGGTGCATGCCCTGTCAACCTCCTGGGCTTATACTAACTCCGTCAAGTTGTCGGATGTTATGCAGGCAGCCTACTGGAGAAATGCTTCTACTTTCTCCACCTTCTTTCTGCAGCAGTTGCAGGAGCAGTCTGAGGACCTTTTTTCTTTGGGCCCTCTTTCTTCTGCGATGCTATGGTTTGATAGGCCTTGGGAACTGTTCTTCTGTCCACAGTTCCAGTGCAGTAGGGTTATATGGGGGTTGATTATGTGATTCCCTCCTCCTATTGTCTATTCAGCCTGTAGTAAACAATTGTAGGGTAGGTTGATAAGAAATATAAATTTTATAGTAAATTTCCTTTCTTATTATACCTACCGCAATTGTTTACATGGAGGCCCTCCCGTCTTCTTATTCGGGTAAGAATCCTTCCTCTCCGCTGATCACATAACTCCAATGTTGTCCGATTCAAAAGAATGAGTCATTGGTTACACGTCTGCGCACTGGTACCGGAAGCTGTGGATCCGTACTAGGAGAAGAGCGTCCCCATACTGGGTGTGCCCTAGTAGCACTTGACCCAGTTTTGGCTTATTTTTTCTTGGTGCTTTTGCACCACTTTTCTTTCACAAATCGCTTGGGAAAGATCAAAATAGAGAGTATATTTTCCAAGTTAGGGACTTCCACTGTAGTGCAAGTCTGTAGTAAACAATTGTGGTAGGTATAATAAGAAAGGAAATTTACTATAAAATTTAAATTTCTTTAAAAATCTTCTTTTTTTTTTGTCACAATCCTTTCATATTTGGTATACAACTTCTTTGGGTGGGTCAGATTCAAGTTTGTTCAAATAATGTCTCTGGGTTAATGTTTGGGCTCCCTCAGGGATCCCGAATCTTAACTTAGTGCAATATGAGGAAATGTCTTTAAAAAAATATTCTTATTCAGATCCACCAGTCAGAATGTTTTCATATTTGTTATACAACATCTTTAGGGGGGTCAGATTCAAGTTTGTTCAAATCAGTCCCCGGGTTAGTATTTGGGTGTCCTATGAGAGCCCGAATTTTGACTTAGTGCTATATAAAGAATTTCTTTTAAAATCTTCTTCTCCAGAACCATAATTAAAATCTTTTGATATCTGGTATACAGCATCCCATATCTGGGAGGGGGGGGGGGGGGGTGGGGAGGCTCAGATTCAAGTTTGTTCAAATTGGGTCTCTGAGTTAATATTTGAGCTCTCTATTGAGGGGAGGGGGGTTGCAGTGTCATAACAACGCTTGGGAAGTATGGCAGTCCTTGTCTGCAGCTGACAGAGTTAGAAACAGTCAGGAAGACCTATGATAATAACCCTCTGACATGGACACTAGAGTTATGAATAATTTTATGACTTCATAGCGCAGTAGTGTTCATGAACCATGTCTAACTGAATGTGATCCTAAATACTTCTTTGAACCACTTTGTCAGGTGAGCGATTAAGGCCCTTTCGGGGCCTCTTGTTTATCCTGTATTTATCTGCCCCCAAAAGCAGTGATGATTGGTACTGTATATAGACTGAGACTTCCCATGTTTTTTGTACCCCCGGCCGAGGATATTTTGCATTTAAATTACCTCCCCTAGTCACAATACTCACAGTGTATATAGTTTCTGGAAGCTCTGAATATGGCCCTTTCTGGAGACAACTGTACACAACAAAAATCTTACAATATCACTCAAATACACTCAGCTGAATGACACAATTGATGGCTCAAAATGGTCAAAATATTCTTATTTTGGGGATAAATCTCCAATTTTCGTGCAACGATAGTGATAAAACTGTGTTATAGGAATTCCTCATCCCTCCATTGAGGATTTTACAGCATAACATGATCATTCTGACAAATAAAAAAACATATGGATTTCTTATTCATTTTTTCAGAAGGCTTTCTCAAAGCAAATTTACACAAAAATTGTTCCATTTCTAAACTGCAAATTGTCAAGTCCCAAACAGGTCTGGTTTAGTCATTTAACACTACCATGTGCCCTTGACCCCCAATTGAAATGCACTTGACAATACACAGTTTGAATCAAGACCATCAACAGATTATTTTGGCCATATCACCCTTAATGAGAATTATTTACTAAATCCACACCACCATAAACAAAATTTTTGACTCAAATTAGCCATTTGGCTGAGAATATCCAATAACCTCGGAAATGACCTTTTAATAGGAAACGAGACCTTAAGTGAAAAATAAAAAATTCTTCACACTCTCAGAGACAGTATATGTGCATCTGTATTTAATTCTGAGAAAAATGATGTATGGCACACATGAAAAAATTGTTAACTTAGTGCCCTTAAGCCACATGGATAGCGGCCGACCGAGCACTCTGACAGCCAGTTTTTAGTCTCCTACTGGCATCGCCAGAGGGGACTATAGGTTTGCACTCTGTCCATCCATCAGTCTGTCAGTCTGTCAGTCCGTCAGTCTGTCAGTCACACTTTAGTTTTCCGGACTTTTTTTGGAAATGCTTCAACCGAATGATTTTATTTTTGGTAACCTACTATAGAATGATGACTTACAGATCAAGTTTTAGTTTCATGCTGATTGCATTATTCTTGTGTGAGTTATGGCCCTTTGAAATATGGAATAGCACCAAAATATCAGTTTTCCGGACTTTTTTTGGAAACGTTTCAACGGAATGATTTCATTTTTGGTAACCTACTATAGAATGATGACTTACAGATCAAGTTTGAGTTTCATGCTGATTGCATTATTCTTATGTGAGTTATGGCCCTTGGAAATATGGAAAAGCGCCAAAATATCAGTTTTCCAAACTTTTTTTGGAAACGCTTCAACGGAATGATTTCATTTTTGGTAATCTACTATAGAACGATGACTTACAGATCAAGTTTCATTTTCACTCTGTCCACCTGTCAGTCGGTCTGTCGGTCACACTTTAGTTTTCTGGATTTTGGGGGGGAAATGCTTCAACCGAATGATTTCATTCTTGGTAACCTACTATAGAACGATGACTTACAGATCAAGTTTTAGTTTCATGCTGATTGCATTATTCTTGTGTGAGTTATGGCCCTTTGAAATATGGAAAAGCGCCAAAATA
Organism: Pictodentalium vernedei; assembly: GCA_031216915.1. Taxonomy (NCBI): domain Eukaryota; kingdom Metazoa; phylum Mollusca; class Scaphopoda; order Dentaliida; family Dentaliidae; genus Pictodentalium; species Pictodentalium vernedei. Next base: position 232,167,020 of record CM062290.1, on the reverse strand, counting down.
TCAGTTTTTCGGACTTTTTTTGGAAATGCTTCAGTGGAATGATTTCATTTTTGGTAAACTACTATAGAACGATGACTTACAGATCAAGTATGAGTTTCATGCTGATTGCATTATTTCTGTGTGAATTATGGCCCTTGGAAATATGGAAAAGCGCCAAAATATCAGTTTTCCGGACTTTTTTTTGGAAACGCTTCAACTGAATGATTTCATTTTTGGTAACCTACTATAGAACGGTGACTTACAGATCAAGTTTGAGTTTCATGCTGATTGCATTATTCTTGTGTGAGTTATGGCCCTTGGAAATATGGAAAAGCTCCAAAATATCAGTTTTCCGGACTTTTTTTGGAAACGTTTCAACGGAATGATTTCATTTTTGGTAACCTACTATAGAACGATGACTTACAGATCAAGTTTTATTTTCACTCTGTCCATCTGTCAGTCAGTCTGTCAGTCAGACTTCAGTTTTCCGGATTTTTTTTGGAAATGCTTCAACCTAATGACTTCATTCTTGGTAACCTACTATAGAACGATGACTTACAGATCAGGTTTGAGTTTCATGCTGATTGCATTATTCTTGTGTGAGTTATGGCCCTTGAAAATATGGAAAAGTGCCAAAATATCATTTTCTGGACTTTTTTTTGGAAACGCTTCAACAGAATTCATGCTGATCACATCTGGGTTATAACATTTGTCTAATTATTAATGCTCATTAGTCCAGTAGGGGACATTGTATTGCTTCAGCAATACACAATCTCTTGTTTACATTTCTTTACGCAGTAATGTTCAGTGAGAGAAGGCCTGTTCTTTCACATTTCTGACTCTGATAAAAGCTCTGTAGATTAAACTTTGCATTAGATGAAAGCATGTAACACCAGTGCTTCCCCTATTCTATCAAGGCAGTATGCTTTAACCTGAGAGAAGGAAGTTGGATTTCAATTTAGATGGATGCACAGCTGTATCAGCACAGACAATAGCTATCATGGCAGCTGTGTTGGTATATTGGCCAATGATCAGACTAAACCAATGGTGATGGATTATTTATTTTTGATGTGCACAGTCACTGTCTGCACCAAAAGCTACATTAGGATCACACATTAACTGATTAAATTAAAAAAAAAACCCAGAAATTACATTCATTTGTAAACTGCATCCTCCCTCAAAATGCATATTTCAGTCCTCACCCATCCACTCTGCTCCACAGCATTCTCAACTCACTTTTCCTTGGCTAAGCATCATTCACTGAATGTAATCATAAAAGAAATATTTCTATAAATCTCTTGTAACCACATTTTCCTGCATAGCATGCATTGTGTTTGCTGAAGTGTTAAAAAATAGACCCATTTCAGTTCCTGACCCGATCCAAAAGACTAACATTTGAAGTATATGCTATTTGAAAGGAGCTGTGTAAATGTAACGATTAAGAATATTCAGTCCCAAATTATCTACTAATTAGACCACACTCTGATAATTCCTTTTGAAGTTCTTAGAAAGAGTTCTCCATATGACTGTACCAGTAAACAGCATTGTCAAATAAAATTGTGTTAAAAAACCTACATAATTCTCTTGATAATACCATTACTGGACTTAAAATACCCCAAGAGGGAGAACTTTCCAGGAAATTATATCTGTACAGGGTACCAGTGAAAAACGAAAAATATGTGTTAATTTTTCTTTTAGTTAACATATTCCCACTAATACAGTTGGTTGCTATGAAGATTGGAGGCTAGAAATTGCAATGAAAGCAATTATTGTTTTCTTCTTAAGGACTCGTTACAGTTATTCATGTGAAAATGTCGGCTTTTCAAGAAATGTGCAGCTTCTGATTAACACAGCCAAGGATATTTCGCATTTAAATTACCTCCCCTATTCACAATACTCACAATGTATATAGTTTCTGGAAGCTCTGAATATGGCCCTTTCTGGAGACAACTGTACACAACAAAAATCTTACAATATCACTCAAATACACTCAGCTGAATGACACAGTTGATGGCTAAAAAAAATGGCTCAAAATGGTCAAAATTTTCTCATTTTGGGGATAAATCTCCAATTTTCATGCATCGATAGTGATAAAACTGTGTTATAGGAATTCCTCATTCCTCCACTGAGGATTTTACAGCATAACATGATTATTTTGACAAATAAAAAACATATGGGTTTCTTATTCATTTTTTCAGAAGGCTTTCTCAAAGCAAATTTACACAAAAATTGTCCCATTTGTAAACTGCAAATTGTCAGGTCCCAAACAGGTCTGGGTTAGTCATTTAACACTTCCATGTGCCCTTGACCCCCAATCGAAATGCACTTGACAATACACATTTTGAATCAAGACCATCAACAAATTATTTTGGCCATATCACCATTAATGAGAATTATTTACTAAATCCACACCACCATAAACTAAAACTATAGCTCAAAATGGCCATTTGGCTGAGGATATCCAATAACCTCGGAAATGACCTTTTAATAGGAAACGAGACCTGTGATTACAGTGTTGATCGGACTTTTTTTTCCAGAGTTATTCCCCTTTTCATCTTAGAATAATCATGGCGGTCAGGGTATTGAAGGCACATCTGGGACAGTCACACCTCTAGTTAAAAACCAAAACCAAACCAATTTTTCGATTATACCATCCATCTCTAATGTGTTAAGTTTTGACTCTTTACCTAATGTAACGGTCATATCCTTCCAGTGTTATTCACCAAAATCTCAATTCAATTTTTAGCTCAACTTTGGCGAAGCCAAATTTGAGCTTATGCCATGGCCAGTTGTCTGTCCATCTGTTCGTCCGTCAACAATTCAATATGGCTCGTGCTAGAGGGTGTATTTATGAACCAATCTTTACGAAACTTCTTGGCTACCTTTGTTATGACCGTGGGAGGAGAACGAGTGTTTGGGGGTCCGATCTGAAATTCAAGTTGGCCGCTGGCAGCCATTTTGTACAAAATTAGGTGCATTCAGATTTTTGCACAGAACTTCCATATGAAAGCGCTGATTTGAATAATTTTTTGTATGAATGTTTAGTACCATGAGATATATCACATATAATATGGGTTTTTTCTCGTTTGCAAATTATGCAAATTAGACTAACTTTGATGTTTTTTGGTGTTACTTTCAGCACTGTAAGTGCAAATGCCAATATGGCTCGGGCTAGAGGCCGTATTTATGAACCGATCTTTACGAAACTTCTTTGGTACCTTTGGTATCACCGTGGGACGAGAACGAGTGTTTTTGGGTGCGGTTCGAAATTCAAGATGGCCGATCGCAGCCATTTTGTACAAAATTAGGTGCAATCAGATTTTTCCACAGAAATTCCATATGAAAGCGCTGATTTGAATAATTTTTGTGTGAATGTTTAGTACCATGGGATACATCACATATAATATGGGTTTTTTTCTCGTGCAGAAATTATGCAAATTAGATGAACTTTGATTTTTTCAGTGCTACTTCCACACAGTAAGTACACATGTCAATATGGCTCGGGCTAGAGTCTGTATTTATGAACCGATCTTCACGAAACGTCTTGGGTACCTTTGTTATGACCTTGGGACGAGAAGGAGTGTTTCTGGGTGCGGTCTAAAATTCAAGATGGCTGCCAGTGGCCATTTGGTACCAAAATTAGTTCTAGTCAATTTTTAGCTCACCAAAAGGAGCTTAACTTATCACTTGCCGTCCGTCGTCTGGCGTGAACTTTACATTATCGAATTCTCCTCCCAAACTACTGGACCAACCAAATTTGGTGTGCATGTTCCTTATCGTATGTCAATTCAAGTTTGTACAAATAAACTTTCCGCGTCCACAGGGGGCACCACAAGGGGCATTACTCTGATAGCACCCATAAATTTTTTTTTAAAATTAAAAAAATCTTCTTCTCCAGAACCATCATTTAGAATCTTTTAATATTTGGTATATAACATCTCTATTGGGGTCAGATTCAAGCTTCTTCAAGTTGAGTCCCTGGGTTAATAATTGGGCTCCCTGTAGGAGCCCGAATTTTAACTTAGTGAAATATGAGGAAATTTCTTTAAAAATCTTCTTCTTAAGATCCACCAGTCAGAATGCTTTCATATTTGGTGTACAACATCTATAGGTGGGCCAAATTCAAGCTTGTACAAATCGGGTCCCTGAGTTAGTACTTGGGCTCTCTATTGAAGCCCAAAGTTTAACTTCATACAATTTGAGGAAATTTCTTTAAAAATCTTCTTCTTCAGCTCCACCAGTCAGAATCCTTTCATATTTGGTATACAACATCAATAGGGGGGTCAGAATCAAATTTGTTCAAATTGAGTCCCTGGGTTTATATTTCGGCTCCCTGTGAGAGCCTGAATTTTAACTTAGTGAAACATGAGGAAATTTCTTTAAAAATCTTCTTCAGATCCACCAGTCAGAATGCTTTCATATTTGGTATACAACATCTATAGGGGGGCCAGATTCAAGCTTGTACAAATCGGGTCCCTGAGTGAGTATTTGGGCTCTCTATTGGAGCCCAAAGTTTAACTTCGTGCAATTTGAGGAAATTTCTTTAAAAATCTTCTTCTGCAGCTCCACCAGTCAGAATCCTTTCATTTTTGGTATACAACATCTATAGGGGGGTCAGAATCAAGTTTGTTCAAATTGAGTCCCTGGCTTATTATTTGGGCTCTCTGTGGGCAGGGTGGGGGGGGGGGGGGGTGCAGGGGAGCATGTTAGGTTCAGGTTTGTTCAGATCCATTTCCATAAAATTTGCCTTTGCATGGCTTCATTCCTTTGTAGTGTTGATGAACCATGTCCAACTGAATGTGACCCCAAACACTTCTTTGGCCCTTGGGGCCTCTTGGTTGTACTCAACTTCTATACTGCTCAGGCTAGAGGCCGTATTTATGAACTGATCTTTACGAAACTTCTTTGGTACCTTTGTTATCACCGTGGGATGAGAACGAGTGTTTTTGGGTATGGTCCAAAATTCAAGATGGCCACCAGCAGCCATTTTGTACCAAAATTAGTGCAATCAGTCTTTTGTACAGAACTTCTGTATGAAAGTTCTGATTTGAATAAATTTTTGTATGAATGTTTAGTAACATGGAATACATCACATATAGTACAGGTTTTTTTCTTGTGCAGAAATTATGCAAATTAGATGAATTTTGATTTATTCAGTGCTACTTATACACTGTAAGTGCACATGTCAATGCGGCTCGGGCTAGAGGCTGTATTTATGAACCGATCTTGACAAAACTTCTTGGGTACCTTTGTTATCACCTTGGGATGAGAATGATTGTTTCTGTGTGCGGTCCAAAATTCAAGATGGCTGCCAGTGGCCTTTTTGTACCAAAATTAGGTCCAATCAGTTTTTTGTCACAACTTCTATACAGCTCGTATTTATGAACTGATCTTCACGAAACTTCTTGGGTACCTTTGTTTTCACCTTGGGACAGGAACGAGTTTGTTTTGGGGTGCCTTTGTTATCACTGTGCTATGAGAACAAATATTTTGGGGTTCAGTCAGACCGACTCTGGGACTCAAAGATTTTTTTTCTAGTTTAGCATCTGACTGTCACCCACCTTTACAATACTTTACCTATACATTTGTTACAGGCTACGGTCAGTATTTATGTACAGACCATTACAATACTTTATATGTTCCTTTGTTATCAGGTCATTACCTAGATGTTTATCATTGCTGTGTCACATACTATACGTGTACATGTCTTAACAAGTTGAGCTACAGTGTCAATGACACTTTCATTTTATTTTTTCAACTGTTGAGCTTGTTCTAAGGAGAGCTTATGAGTTATATTTTAGAGGTTAGAGGCAAAGAAATGAAATTTTTAATTATTCAAAAAAGTTTTTGCAAGTATTGTCTCTAATCACATTATATAAACAGTAGAAGAAAATATGAATGATTTATGACTTGTGCTAAAACTGGTGTTAACTTATTTTTTTCAGTTTATTCATGTGAAGTACTTTGATCATCACCATGTACGATACATCTGGGACCATAGTCTTTCATCATACAGAAAATTAAAGTAAGTTTTGCTTCATGTTAACAGGCCTGAAAATAAGCAATCTGACATTTGCAGAATGAGGTTCCCAGAGGGTGAATTTGATATTATCCCATACAATGGGCCAATTTATCCTCTGGGTTCCTCTTTCTATTTAGTTTTGAGACCCTGATTCAGATTGAGGTTCACAGAGGGTAAATTTAGTGTTGCTAGCCTGCTGTGCAGGGTAGCATCACTAAATTCACCCTCTGGGGACCTCATTTTGCAGATGACAGTCTGCTTATTTTCGGGCTTGCATGTTAACCCTTAAGTCACCATACAACCACAAACGGCCCCTTTTATATTGCTCAGAAAAAGTTGTCCAAAGTATATTCTTCCTTGAGATCATGACTGGTAGGCTACATTTATCTTGACAGTATGTTTACATCATTGTTGGCTGCCTGTGCAGGCAGCCAGCAATAATGTGAAAACACTGTTAATTCATCTGCAGCTGTGTACATGTATATACTGTAGTTATTAATGTAAATTAATCTGAAGTCTTAACCCTTTGGACCTGAAAGGCCTCTTTTTTGGTCCATTCTCAAAGTGCAACCCAAAGGTTGAATGTTGAGAATATTTATTGATCTATACCCAAATAATGAATATGGACTTGTTCAATTGCTGTCATTGAACTGACATGGAAGATACCATCAGGGTCCAAAGGATTAAGGGCTAACATTAGGCTGTTTCATATTTGTTGAGCAGTGACATTGATTTCTTATGACTAAAATATGGGTTGGGAGGAGTGGGGGGGGGGGGGGGTCGGGCTTGTAAAGAACTGAGGTTCATAGAATTATAGAAATTCTGTGTAAACTTATAATCTGATATAGGGCTTTGAGGTATTTGAATTTGAATACTGGTGACTGTATCAAACCAAATATCATGGTATGCCCAGTGAATGAAATTTATACATTGTGATACAAAGTGTTGTTTTCAGTGATGTGGATTCCTATAACATAGGCCTAAATTACGCATTATGACTGATAAAAAGAATCTCAAGTTCATCTCAATTTGTTTTGAAATTTCTTAAACTCATTCCCATACGTTGATCTGAGACAAGATAAACCTCTACTTGATCGATTTTAATGAACTTGATTCAGAAATTTCATATGAAATCGTGACTCATCAGAATTGCTCTATTTGTCAGCACAAACACATTGGGACCTATTTACTTTTCATATGCATTCAGTGACCTGGTTTTCCCGATAAAAAAGAATGTTGTCCTTTTTAGAAATGAGAAAAGCTCTATCAAACATAATAAATTGGTTGATACCCTATCTGCTAATTCTGACTTTTTTAGTAAATAAAGATGAAATGTGTTTTTCAGCGAAATTATATTATGCACATGCATTCATTAACCTCGTTTCCACATGGTTTAATTAAACACTTTTATATACTTGAATAGAATTTTAATAATTTTGAATAGATAAAGCATAATTTAACCCTTGGTGGCAATGACAATAGTCTTGATGATTTCCTCACATTGCATAGTGGAGTATCTGTTATAAGTTATCAGATTCTGTTAAAATTGCCTAAGTGCTGGAAGCCCATATTTGGGCCCTATTCTTAAGTTCTGGTACTACAACGTGAATATTTCATATTCTGTGGATGTGCTTCACAATATCTTTGAGGTGAATTTATTTCATCTGTATGGATTTGCCTTGTTACAATTGATGGAAGAGTGCCTTTAGTCACTCTGCTATCAGTTATAACAAGGCAAAGATGTGTAAACAAATGCTGTCAAGCAAGAAAAATTTAGCACTCAATCAGTTAAGGATTAACCCTTTACCTAACCTGAAAAGCAGACGACACTTGCAAAAATAATTCTTGAATAACTAATTTTTTTCATTTTTTGTCTCAAAAACATAGGTTATGACCCCTCGTTGGAACGAGCTCGACGAGCTCGTTCCAACGAGGGGTCATAACCTATGTTTTTGAGACAAAAAATGAAAAAAATAATGAAAATTAATTGGCGATTTTTGAGAATAGCGCTGGCCGGTTTTGGCCGTTACGTTGGGTAAAGGGTTAATGAATATAGTTTTTGATAAGCAATGTTTTCATGTTTCTTATTCAATACGCTAGATTCTACAGTCGTTGCAGAAAAGCAAACAGATACTTTTCAACGTTTCTGTCTACTTTGTGTTCTACATCCAGGCCTCACGTATTTAAAAGCAAAATATTTTTTTTGTCAGTTTGTTTTGTAATGCCTTAAACTGAGGGGGTATATGGTAAAGAGGTGCATATGTTTGTATATCCTGCTGTTATTCCATAACACATAATGTCCATTGAACCTGTTTGCTGCTCTGGATTCAAATACTATTTGGCTTGGTTCTGCCTTATCATAAGGGAACAGATCCTATATAGAGCAAATGTTCCCCCTTTAATATTTACAGAGTTATATATTTTTCCTTGTTTCACTTGGGTGATTATTAAAACTGTGTCTGTCATGTTCAACAAGGTCGTTTAAATGAACAACACTAGAGATCTTGATGTGATATATCCATTAATTATGGGAAGGAGAGAGAGGGAGAGAGAGAGAGGGAAAATAAAGATTTTCAGTTATTCAAGAAGAAAAATTGCAACTATCTGTAGTTATGATAGATAAAGGGTTAAATGGGTGTCAAAAGCAATAGAGTAGAGCCCACTTAATTTAATATCTCCAATTTGAATAACCCTGTAAATTGAATTTGACTTACAAACAGAAAACTTTTCACCATCTGTCTGTAACAAATTAATTAATTAATTGACCAGTTAATTGCATATAGGTTATTCAGTGAACACCTGGTAATTGAATAAAAATGCCAAGAAATTACTCACCAATTCCCACATTTTATAGACCTAATTGGCTTCTGTACATCCAATACAGGCATTTAAATCTATTATATATTGTTTAACAATGCTCTGTGACCTCTGTCAAACAAGATATAATAGAATAAACAGTCACTTTATGTCTTAGAATACAGGAAAGTGACCTCATACCTGTTAATTGAATACTGTTAATAATTGCATAATTTTCAAGGGACCAATTGGCTAGTCGAATACCAGGGCTCCACGGTTTTAGTTTAGATAACTCTTGAAAACACAGAGACAGTTGATAGGTTTTTCCCTGATTGATGTGCCCAACTTGTATGAGAGTACATAATATTTTTTTTTTCGATTTCAGTGATTTGTCTTCCAATACCAAGTGTACATCCATTCAAGAAAATTTCCATGGACTTAGTTTGCAGATACAAAGTGAAAAGTAAGCTATTTTCCCATTTTGGTTTCTGAGAAGTGTTAATGTGTAATTTTTCATATTGATACTATAGACATCTTATTCACTTACCTTGACTGACAAAGCCATGGTAAGCTCTTGTCATAGTGCATACGGTGTCTGTCCACATTAATGGATCATTTTTAGCTCAACTTTGGCGAAGTCAAATTTGAGCTTATGCCATGGCCAGTCGTCCGTCTGGCTGTCTGTCCATCAACAATTCAATACGGCTCGGGCTAGAGGCCGTATTTATGAACCGATCTTTACAAAACTTCTTGGGTACCTTTGTTATGACCGTGGGACGAGAACGAGTGTTTTTGGGCCCGATCCAAAATTCAAGTTGGCCGCTGGTGGCCATTTTGTGCAGACTTAGGTGCAATCAGATTTTTGCACAGAACTTCCATATGAAAGCGCTGATTTGAATAATTTTTTGTATAAATGTTTAGTACCTTGGGATACATCACATATAATACAGGTTTTTTTTCTCGTATGTTACTTATGCAAATTAGACTAACTTTGATGTATTTAGTGTTACTTTCAGCACTGTAAGTGCAAATGCCAATACGGCTCGGGCTAGAGGCCGTATTTATAAACCGATCTTTACGAACTTCTTGGGTACCTTTGGTATCACCGTGGGACGAGAACGAGTGTTTTTGGGTGTGGTCCGAAATTCAAGATGGCCGATGGCAGCCATTTTGTACAAAATTAGGTGCAATCAGATTTTTGCACAGAACTTCCATATGAAAGTGCTGATTTGACAAATTTTTTGTGTGAATGTTTAGTACCATGGGATACATCACATATAATATGGGTTTTTTTTCTCGTGCAGAAATTATGCAAATTAGATGAACTTTGATTTTTTCAGTGCTACTTACACATAGTAAGTACACATGTCAATATGGCTCGGGCTAGAGGCTGTATTTATCAACCGATCTTCACAAAACTTCTTGGGTACCTCTGCTATGACCTTGGGACGAGAACGAGTGTTTCTGAGTGCGGTCCAAAATGGCTGCCAGTGGCCATTTTGTACCGAAATTAGGTCTAATCAGTTTTTTGTACACAACTTCTATACGGCTCAGGCTAGAGGCCGTATTTATGAACCGATCTTTACAAAACTTCTTGGGTACCTTTGTTGTCACTGTGGGATGAGAAGGAGTGTTTTTGGGTGTGGTCCAAAAGTCAAGATGGCCACCAGCAGCCATTTTGTACCAAAATTAGTGCAATCAGTCTTTTGTACAGAACTTCTGTATGAAAGTTCTGATTTGAATAAATTTTTGAATGAATGTTTAGTAAAATGGAATACATCACATACAGTACGGGTTTTTTTCTCGTGCAGAAATTATGCAAATTAGATGAATTTTGATTTATTTAGTGCTACTTATACACTGTAAGTGCACATGTCAATACGGCTCGGGCAGAGGCTGTATTTATGAACCGATCTTCACAAAACTTCTTGGGTACCTTTGTTATCACCTTGGGACGAGAACGAGTGTTTCTGAGTGCGGTCCAAAATTCAAGATGGCTGCCAGTGGCCATTTTGTACCGAAATTAGGGCCAATAAGTTTTTTGTCACAACTTCTATACGGCTCGTATTTATGAACTGATCTTCACGAAACTTCTTGGGAGCCTTTGTTTTCACCTTGGGACAGGAATTAGTGTGTTTTGGGGTGCCTTTGTTATCACTGTGCTATGAGAACAAATATTTTGGGGTTCAGTCAGACCCACTCTGGGACTCAAAGATTTCTTTTCTAGTTTAGCATCTGACTGTCACCGACCTTTACAATACTTTACCTACACATTTGTTACAGGCTACGGTCAGTATTTATGTACAGACCGTTACAATACTTTTTATGTACCTTTGTTATCAGGTCATTATCTAGATGTTTGTCATTGCTGTGTCACATACTATACATGTACATGTCTTGACAAGTTGAGCTACAATGTCATTGACACTTTCATTCTTGAAACTTGGCAGGATGACTGTATGATGAGTAGATAAGAATATCATATTTCCTTCATGGTTGGCTACCTAGAATGGGTGTCATGGCTAATGTTTTTTTTTATTTTTATAGAGAGTAACCGCTTGGCTGGACTGGTTACATGAAATAATTCATGAGAGGCGAGGGACGTTGTACAAACACGAGTGTGCAAATGCACACAAGTGTTTTACAATATTGTTCCTTGCCTCGAATGAATTATTTCACGTAACCAGTCCAGTCAAGTGATTACTCTGTTTATTACTTTTCATTATTAACAATAATTATATTATTTAACCCTTTACCTAATGTAATGACCAAAACTGGCCAGCGCTATTCTCAAAAATTGCCAAATCATTTTCATTATTTTTTCATTTTTTGTCTCTAAAACATAGGTTATGGCCCTTCATTGGAACGATAGTTATTCAAGAATTTTACTTTTGCAAGTGTTGTCTGCTTTTCATGTTAGGTAAAGGGTTAAAAAAACAAAAAACAATGAAGTCCCCATTACACCCACGGCAAAGCGTCTTCGTTTGCACGCACAGATACATGACCCAATTGTTGATTGCATAATTCACTTGTGAAGTTATCGTTTATAATCAAACTGGGAAATCCCAGTAAATCACACTTTGGAAGGTAATAAAAGGTTTTTACTTTTGTGATAGATAAGAAAAAGTCAATAATAAGACACAACATAATTTAATGCAACATTTTGAGGTAATTGTGACATTAATATCATAAATGCAGCATAAGGTCATGGCAAGCAACAGTATAACAGTATATACTTTCATTGTGTTTATTAAGGCTCTGCAGTTGATCAGTTTTGTAAGATGATTTTGGTTTTTAAAAAACAAACAAATCATTGTTTGATGAAACAGGAGAACAGAAGTCACAGGCTAGTTCCCAGAGGTCAAGGAGCTGGTTGGAATTATCATAGTTAATTTCATCAGTCACACAATACTAGATCATAAAATTGAATATTGTTGTAGGTGTGTTAAATATGGGGTTGATTATTGGTAGCATTTGACTCTGGTAGCAACCGGGTTCAAAGAAACGCCGCATTTATGGTTTGCCAGTTCTTTGATGTTGTTTGATTTTATGATAAAACAAACATAAACAGTATTTTCTTTAGAATTTTCATGCATTGGTAATGAGGGATCATACTGAATAAGTGTATATTGAGTTCCTGACGGAAGTTGACTTGTGCTGTCATTGATGTATGTTTCCCAAGTCATGACTGTACTCTTGCCCCCCCCCCCCCCATTCCCGCCCCCCCCCCCCAGCTTTGATGATAATTTTGTCCTTCCACTTAGGGTCAGGGCCATTAGTGCTTTTCCTTCCCATGGCAATTTCTAGAGCTTTTTTGTCTTTCAAGAGACTGTAGTCCAGTCCTTGTTTTAGATATTTATGTTTCAACTAATGCAATATTGTATGAACTTTTAATAGTGTGAGTTTTGTTTATTAAAAATATTTTTGGGAAGCAGACAGTAGCCACTTTGTTCTTCGTCTGTTTGTCCGTTGAAACTTTGTCCAGTCCATAGAAAATTATTCAATGGACTGATCTTGTTAAATGTTCACACAATGATTGCTTATGACCTAAGGGTGTGTTTTGACTTTGACACAAGTTCATAGCTCCAAGGTTAAGGTCACAGATCATTAGGGTGATCTAACTTCATCGGGCAGGAGCTGCCGCCCAGAATGCAAAACAACAAAATGCCTTGGACCAGTTGCAAGAAGAGAAGGCCAATCTCCATAGAATGATTGTAAACAACGCCGTAGCAGCCCAAGCGGCTGGTAGACATGTTCTAAAGGATGTTCCAACGGTACAGGAACAACATGGACAGCAGCAAGGGGTCTCGAATGTAATGCATCACAAACGCAGTTCATTAGATGACTGATCCCCATTGATTGCTGGGGCGGTTGGGTTGGCATGATGGTTCCAGTTCCAAAGTTCCCAATGGAACAGGAACAACAATAAGCCAGCGGCCAATCTAATGATACTGCCTGTTGATCCAGATAACCGTTGTGCGGCACCTCCGAACAAGCATTTAAAGGTATCTTCAGACCCATTCTGTATGGAGTAGTATATGTATATACAATGTCTTTAGCCGATGGAAAGATGCTTTTCAATACTGCCTATCACAGCACCTTGATCTCGGCCCTCGCAATAGGGTATGCCCGCTTAGGTAAGATGGCAATGAAGGGAGCTACCCCTAAACTTGACTTAAACAATTAAACAAGGAATCATTCCAGCAGATATTATGAAATAACAAGATGGCCTTGATCGCAATGCTAGTTGGAGGCACCCTTGTTAATGCAGTGTCCTTCTCTGGCAGCAACTACCTCTTCTCCAAGTTTTGGGATAGCGATGCTGGTGTCGAACGTGTGCGACATGACAAAGCCATAGAAAAGCTTCAGGCCACCCAGACAGCATGGTCCCGTAAGTGAACAGAATGCCTCGATTGGATCAACGAAGAACTTTGTTGCCAAGGCCATGCCTTGTGCACATTCCAGGATGTTGATGCTGCGGTTTGCGAGTATGCACAGGTGACTGGGAACAGTTTAAACAGTCTTGGCCCAGAACCACAACTAGAAGACTTTTACAAATCATCAGCCGTGCAAAAGGACCGGGAGATCGCCTTGATCATCCTAGGGCTGGGTGTTGTCGGGCATGTTAGCTACAAACTTGCCCAGTGATTCGCTGTGCTGTAAAGTAATCCTAAAATTCATAGAGTTGCACAGCAACTACAAATCGGCAGATGCAGTGGTCTCTGGTCTCAGCCGTTCCCATTGTTTCTTCGGAACAGGAACAACAGTGGGCGCAGGGGGTCCCTGTCTCTGTCTGGCGAGTTCTTGGCGTATAAGCAGCAACATCTCGTTTTTTGTGCCCTGCGGGCTCTCTCGGCAAGATGCTTTACGGATGTCAAGCCGGAGTTGGGTTGAATTTCTTTTCCCCTGCGAGTACACGGCTGAATTCCTCATCGGATATGTGGCCATTGGCAACAGCCTTTGAATACAGATCTGCGATGCTCGAAAGCTTGGTCTCCGCTAAGGTAGCGATTGTGTTGTGCTTTTTTGCCTATAACCACAGGAATTGCAGCTATGTTTGGCAACAACCCGATTCCACCAACGCTGATCCCTACACCAGTCGCGGATAGAAATGTTTCGATGCCATCTGTGATATTGACATCTCGCTTGTATTTCTTGCCGAGAGAACGCCTGCGGTCTCGTTCGGTCATGAGACAGATCACCAATCTCCTGGATGCGGAAAGTGTTCGCATCGCTAGTATTGAGTTCTGGATACAAGCCCATTCTTACTGATATTAAACATCATTTTCTAATACCTTAAATCGTCGCTGTCAGTATCTGTCTGGTAAACCGCAGGCGCTTGAGCTTAGCTGGGCCAAGATGTAGGGTATTGAATTTGTTGGTTGGAAACCTAGCATCTATGACCTTATAGTTGACACCACTTAACGAGAACAACACATCTTTGCCACGGATAATGATGACAAGTTTTTTGCCATTATGCCGCCAACCCCATTTTAGGTCAAGCCCATGTAGCACTGGTATGGAGTTTGGATGGTATACCCAGGACTGTCTGTACAATTGTGATGGTACCCTTGCCAAGAGTTTTATCATCACACCTCCTTTTACTCCACCCAACACATACCCGGCATTGCTTTCTTGAACCTAAATAGCACCTTTCAGGATATAAGAAGCCAACACACGGCCACTGTTCTGGAGTTAGGGAGCCTGTGGCCATCGCCTAGTTGGATGTGTGGTTGGATGACCCTGAAGTCAAGTTCCCACCCACTGCAAACAGGTTGCCTATACAGAGACCACTGACTATAGTTATTCTGGATAAGTTTGTAGCCCCTCCATGGGGCTGAGCCTTCCAGGTTCAAACCACTCAGCTCGGTAAATGTAGCTTGTTGCGGTTGTTCCCGTTCTGAAGGAACAACAACAGGCAACTCTTTTCTCTTGTGTAGCCCCTCGGAGAGCTTAAATACATACAATTTGTCCATCATCCCTGGTTCCCCGAGATCAGCTAGCTGAAAGGTCGTGCAAGGCAATGCATCATGTGCTCCTGGTCCTCCGCTATTCATCATGTCTTTACACTTGTTGCAGTTTTTGCTGTTGTTCCGTAGGAACAGGTATATTTCGAATATGTAATGTTACGGATAGGTGCTGCAATTCAGTAGGGTCACCCATGCTATCTAAAATGTGGACTGTAACATTGCCTATAGGGCCTGGGACAAGCCTTTTGTATTGCAAATGAGAGAAAGCTATTGTTCTGCCAATGGCACATTTTTCATTTGCTATACATACTGTTCTGAGTAGTGTGCTGGGTAGCCCGTTGTAAACATTGTCCGAGATGCTCACTTCTGACAGATGAACGTAGAGCTCACGGTGGGCCACAAGTTCACAAAAACTTATCTGTCTTGAGTCGCAGACGACCTGAAGGCTTGTGAAGATCCAGTATATCCCCAACCTGACTAAACACCTCATCATTTAACTCGCATAGATTGTAATAGCCATCTGGCATCTTTATCTCCCGCTCATCTGAGTCACTCTTCTCATCCACAACGCTAATAAAATTGTTGCCTTGCCTCGAACTAATGTTGTACCAAAGAGGTTAGTAAGTTACTTCAGCAAGGGCACACTCAAATTGTGCTCCGGCAGGGAGCGCCCTTGGTAAGTCCACGGTTTGAATGTCGGATAGTGTCACGTACATAATACTATATTATCATTATAAAACTCCTCTAATATGGCTTTTAGAGGTCAAAAGGATGCTGGAATACCCAAGAATGGACAGCAAGCTTGCAACAAAGTTGGCTTCAATCTATTACAGCCCCAAGGGGTACTGGAAGGGATTCACGGTCATCAAAAACCTTGCTTCCACGGCCAAGGTCTCTGAAGATTTGGCTTGGGCATGGCTTAAGAAGCAGGCAATCTGGTAGATATACCTTCCTGTTGTGCGAAGCACGCACATACCATGCCCCAAGTTCAATGTGCAGACACCGAATGAGGTCCACCAGGCCGACCTGCTCTTTCTTCCACACGACCGGGTTGCCTGCAAAACCTACAAGAAAGAGCTCACAGTCATTGATGTAGCCTCCTGCTATAAAGAGGCAGAGCCCTTGGCCACAAAAGAGGCTAAAGAGGTTGCGGCTGCCTTAGAAAAGATATACAAGCATGGACCACTGTGGTGGCTCAAGCTCCTTTAGGTCGATCCCGAGTGTGAGGGTGCGAGTTCATAGTCGTGGTGAATCACTGCTCGCGAAACACGGGCCAGAAGTCTGGTGTGGACGACCACCGGGACCAGGGAATTGTGGAACAATACAACCGAGCCCTGGCAGAGCGACTGTTCAGGCACAAATACGCCCAGGAGATGAGGTTACCGTCAGGTGAGAGGTCAAGTGAATCTCCGTCCCATTAACAGTCAGGGTCGACTGTGTCCGTTGTGAGAAACCATATTGAGTCGGAACATGCATCAGAATGTTCCTTTCACACTGCAGCCAGGGCTGGTGGCAGTTATGGCTTCTTCTGCTTACATGGAAGCACACAGGATACTCGACGAAATCTGGGGACAGATCGCGAGTGCAGTGCCTTTTTTTTCCCGTTATCAGTCGGTGATGACTGTTTTGTGTTGTAAGAAACTTCAATGAGTAGGAGCATCTGTCCAGAACGTGACGAGTTTGGATGCTTCTTCAGCCAGGGTTGGCTGTTGTTACGGCTTCCTCTTTTTCCATGGAGAAGCTAAGGGATAGATGCCTACAAGTTTCTAACGGAACGCTCGGCGAGATCTGGAGCAGACCGCGAGCTGGAGAACCCTCTCCTTTCCGTCAGCAGTTTAGGTCGACTGTTTATGACTCGAGAAACTTTAGTAAGTTGGGATGCCCATTCACGCTTGCAGTTCGGGATGCTCCTTCCACACTGCAGCTGGATCCAGTTGCAGCTATGGCATCTTCCCCTGCTTTATTGATGAAGCACGTTGACCGCAGACTAGCTATCCAACTTCGCATATTCGGGTTGATAGCTAGTCGTTCGAGGCATTTTTATATGGGACATGTGTCGAGGATCTGGGGCCAGATCTCCGTCCCATGAGCAGCTTATGGTAACAAGTGGATTATCATTGCTCTGCTAGCCTCATTCACGAACAGGCTGCCGCAGATTGCTCTGCATATCGCAGCATCCCAGTAGTCGCTGGTACTACCGTTAACAGGCTCCGATGGTGAGCTGTCAGATGGTGCTGCGTTGGTCCAGTCATCCATTCAGTCGGATGGAGTTGACCATATTTTCAGATGGAACATTTGGATGGTGAGAGGGCTACGGAGCGTGAGTCTCCATCCCTCACAGAAGGGCACCTTAAGACTATGAAATTTTAGTCATAAGCTCTTAGAATCTTGTTCCATCTGAATATAAGTCTGCATTTGCAAGGCAAAAAAACAGCTTACCATACCGGGCAATGGAAAGATGAAGATCTTTCCTCCCCGGATCTTTTGGCTCTGGTGTTGAGGGCTTTGGTTTTGATTAACAACGCCTTCCTTGCCTTAGCAATAGTATAAGAAATGCAATGCCCTATTCCTTATAATTAGAGGTTCCATAGTACATAGACAGGCTGAGACAGCTGTCTTGTTTGGAATAGAGCCATTAGAGGGAATAAGTATGTTTTTTCCTTCTCGGTGTTGTATTCCTTGGCGTTAGGACATTTAATGCCATTGTGAATGCCATTGTAGCCTTATGTACTGTTACTGTGGTCTTTTCTTATACATTAGCAGCTAGTGTTGTAAGTCTCCATTTAGTGAGCTTTCAAAGGCTGCAAGTGACACAGATTTGTCTTCACGCATATGAAGACTCAACTGCGTAGCTACCTTGAGACTACTGTCTCTTTGGGAATTACTGCTGTTAGAATAGCGGCTCGTCATTCCCTACCTTGCACGATGATGGTTGTAAGTCTCCTTTTAGTGAGCTTTCAAGGTCGCAAGTTACACTGAGATATCTGTCTTCACGGAGATGAAGACTTCTAGGCTACGTTAGGTAGGCTCTGACCTCTGTCTTTTGAGAATAAAACCGCTAAAGGAAAGAGTGCTTTTCTGTTTGTTTTCCTAGGTGTCATAGACTTGAGTCTTATTGTTGACACCATAGTAGCCTAGCTAGAATCATGAGCGGTGTGTTTTTCAGTAATTATGCAATGACATAACTGAGATAGTTATCTCTAGAGACTACTGTCTCTTTGGGAATTAGGGCTGTTAAAATAGTGGCTCTTCATTCCCTACCTTGCTTGACGATAGTTGTAAGTCTTCGTTCAGTGAGCTTTAAAGGTTGCAACTTACACCGAAATATCTGTCTTACGGAGATGAAGACTTATAAGCTACGGCTTGCATTGTAAGTCTCCTTAGTGAGTCTGTAAGGCCTCAGTTATCAGCCTTTGTATTGTCTTCACGAATAGGAAGACCTTTAGCTGCTTCAGCTAGGCTGAGTTCATTGTCCTATCGGACATGATACCGTTATTTTAGAGGAGGTTATTCTCTTACTTCTGGTATGGTTTGTTGTTAGTTATCTGAGGCGATAAGCTCTATTGATGGCACCATATTAACCTAGTGTGATTAATGAGACTCCTTCTCAGGAATATATTTCCTGATATCAGATCGAACGTAAGGAATTCATCTAGGTTTTTATGATCGGTGTTGGAACATTGTTTTCGTCTCCCTTTTCATTTCTATCCAATCTATTGTTGTGGATTATATTTCCACTCTAGGGATTGGATATTATGTCTGTATGGTGTATTATTTGGTCATCACGTCCCTCTCCGTCCTTAGTGGCATTATGGAGTCAGTCAGATGTGAGGGAGCCCTGCGGTTCCTATACTATTTGATAACTAACACAAAAGCATTATAAGTCGTACCGGATTATTGTTATGATTGCTTTGACTATAAGCTTTTTAGCTGTATTACTCTTATTGAGAATAGCAGCAGCACTATAGCCTTAATTCTACTGCGCCGACCTTACTTATCAATTCAAGTAATGCGGGCGAGGGCGGTTCGATAGGAATTATTCGTCGAACCAAAAAAAACCACCCATACCCCCCCCCCCCCCCCACACACACACACACACACACCCTCCCCCCACCAGTGTGTTAAGAGGCGATTACAGAGCAGGGCATCATGGGCACATCCTCTATTTAGTTGGTTTGTTTCCTGTGGTTGTTTGTTTATAAATCATATACGAGCATATGATTCCTTATCAATAAATTGCTAGCCTTTGTGTACCTGTGTGGCTGACATGTCAGTTATCTGGGCAACATTCTCCAATGTGGCAATTAATCCACTTTGAAAAGTTTCGCTCAGAGCGGTCTGGCCTTTTCTTATGACGTATGAGTTTATAACTCAGTTAACTGCATTAACGTCATATTATTTATTCAGTTTCCTGGTTACACTTGTATCACTTGGTCATACTGTGGATACAGGCTGTATTCAGATGAGTACATGTGGGATTCTGTTGCTCGCATGCATAATATGTATATTTATAGGCAGACGCATTATTGAACAGATTCTATAAAATTCTTGCTCTGCTTTATAGAGCTTATGAGAATTTTGGGGCTATTTGGATCAGTTATTGAACTTCCAATAGGCCGTCTATGCATACATTCTCAATTTTTGGCATCATTATTCAAGGTAGTATATTCTTTCTTCGAACAGTCATTGGTTGTTACAGACCTAGGGAATAATGAATTACTTGGGGGACGGTTCGTGACGGGTCTGTTAATCATAGCTAGTTCCATGTTCTAAATCCAGGTTTGTACCAGAGACAGTACACAGGAGAATTCACATTCTCGTATATTCGCACTTTTCACTTGAAGTTTCATTATTGGAATTAATTGTACATCTGAACAGGATCGCCTGTTTGTTGCCTCAGAAGCATGTTTGCTCTAACAGATACTTTCCATTGGGATTCAATTGGACAAGTGTGTGGTTGTACACGTTATATCACCGATTTTTGTCCTATCTACGTATTCTGACTCCAGCATACATTAGAAGTGTGCAGTGTTAACAACCGGGATCGCCACGATAGCCTTAACTGAAGTGGCGTTAAGCACCAATAATTAATAATAATTAATAACTGGGTGCCTGTTGGGCGAATATATATAGATTGTTTGGTACTGCTTTTCACTGATTCCAGAGCCCTTCCCACTTTCTTTTGAAGAATATTTGTTCAAAAAAAAGGGGTGGGGGAGGTGATTTTTCTTCATCTCTTCTGGCTTGATAAGTGTGTAACTATGAGTGAAGCTGTTTTGTCTGTAGATTATTTCTGATCTAAGATACAGCTTGTTAGCTCACCTGACTGAAAGTCAGGGTGAGCTTTTCTGATCACTTTTCGTCCGTCGTCCGTCGTCCGGCGTGAAGGTGGTGTTTGGGTCTTTTTCTTCCAAACCACTGGCCGCATGTTAATGAAATTTCATGTGAGTAGGGGTTATATAGCGGCATTTTGATTTTTGGGCAAATTAGGTTTCGGCTCATATTGAGCAGAGGGGTGGGGCAAAAATGCTCCAATTCTTAAAAAATCTTCTTCTCAAGAACCAGCAATAGCAGAGACTTGATATTTGGTATGCAGCTTCCTTTTGAGGTGTAGACTCAAGTTTGTTCAAGAGAAGTTTGTAGGTCTATACTTGGCGATGTTATGGGAGGAGCAAAAATTTTGGCCCCACCCCAAATTTCTATATTTTTATACTGTACCAATGACCCAGACTTAGCTGGTGCTAACTCCACAAAAACCAGGGCCAAACACAAATTTTGCCCCCCAATCCCCAAAATTTGCATCCAAAACAAAAAGAAATCATGTCCTAAAGGACCTCCATAGTACGACTCTACTGCGCATGCGCAGTGACGCAGTCGTCCCGAAATTGGCGCCAAATATCATTCTCTGTTTGGCCCTTCATCAGTCAACATCTCACTGATCTTTGTGCTTGTAAATCTCAGTTTAAAGGATGCCAGACACGTAATTCTTGGAGAAAATGTGATTCTAAGGAGGATAGAAGGAGGAGAGGAAAAAAGAAGTGGCAAAAAATAATCAGGGCTGTACTTAAAATTTTTTGTTGAAATTATGTTAAGTTGCCTATTTTCGAGGCAAACGCCTCTTGTTGTCATTCTTGCTAATTGTTGCACTGCTTATTCAGTGTTTCCTCTCCCCTAACCTTCTAAAGTCCCCCCTTGCAATTCTCCCATGCTTTTGGCATATTTTTGAGAAGTTTCATTTCTAAAAATTCCCTGGGAGAGTTGCTTGGTTACAGAATGTTTTCTGTTATTTTCCCCATAGTTACGTTTTCACCCATGGGTGTATAACGTTTGTGTTCTGCATCTTCCATCTGATGTTCTGCAGATTCTCCCCTGGGAGTCTCTGTTTTGCATCAGATAGAGTGTAATTGATGACTGATTCCGGGCCAGTTTTTTCAGTGCCTGGAGTCATGTTTTCTTCTGTGTTTACACTGTTTGTTTTCATTGGCAACAGCCTTTTTTGAGGGGGGCTGTTTGCCTTTGAGGTAGTTTATCTCATTATAAGATACATTTATATTATCCGAAAGTGTCTCATTAATTATTTTATATAATTTTAAAATTTTTGACCACACTTTGCCATCGGATCCATCGGGGCTCAACGTTACTTTTCAGCAACTTGGGCTTCTCTGAAAAAATATTTTTTCAAAATTATTTTGTTTCGCAATTGTTTTTTCATTTATTAATGGATCATGTTATTATGTATCTTTGTGTCAGGGGTTTTTGCGAGTAACTAGGACTTATTGTTGTTCTTTCACAATGAAGGGAACTTGTTCAAATTGTAATAGGAAGAAATCTTCCTCTGACTTTCATGATTATTGCATTAATTGTAGTCAGTGTTCTCGCATTAATCCCTGTCCTGTATGTGAACATTGGGATGAGAAACATTGGAAACGTGTGTCACGATATGTTGTTTCTGGAGAAAGAGCGATGCCGGCTCTTTCTCCACAAGGTCACTCTACTCTCTCAGTTTCTATTTCAGAGGAACCAGAACAGGGTGATGTTTCCATGTTATCTTCTTCAAGTGTGCGTCCGTCGTCGCAATTAAATACAGAGCTAGCGGCAAAAGTGCTCATGGAGATTAGACAAATGTCGTCCGCTAGCTCGCCCGGTGTAGCGTCCATTCACCGAATGGTTCGGCAGCCGGGTTCGTCCGATGCGGTCCAAGAGGAAATTTTGGGTGATGCGAGCACTATAAAAATAATAGATGCACACCCAGTGACGGCGGATAGTGAACGAGAACGGAGGAAGCCTTTTAGTCCGGTTCCTAGCTCGTCCAGGTCCAGCCGGGCCGCGAGCGAGAGAGGCCCCTCTCTCGTACAACAACATCTGGGACCAGATGTTGTGGTACAAAATGTGTCTTTAGCGGAGCATACGTCCGTCACTCGGGACGCTCCGTTGTATAAGCAGTCCGCAGAGACTGTTAAGGCTTCCTCTTCTCGCCGGCGCACACGACCGCACCTTGGCTGCGTGACCTCCGATATCTTGCCAGCTTCGCCGATGAAGGATTATTCGGCGACCAGGTCACACCATCCGGCAGCCAGGGATTCGAGACCGATGGACTCCGGACGTTCGCATAGGAAAAGTATGCGGGAGCCATCTGATGCGGAGCTGCCCTCGGCAAAGCAGCGAAAGACCGCTCCTCCGCAGGTCTCGACGTCGGACATTCTAGTGCAGATAGCACAGCTTATCGCAGCATCCCAGCAGCCGACAGAGACGGTGTCGGATCGAGAATTATCCGACGGCGCTGGGTCGGTACGCTCTGCCGAAGCATCGGGGGCGGACGACCGGGAACATCGGGAGGTCCGACCGGATGGTGAAAGGGATACGGATGAATTGGAGCTATCCCTTTCGGAACAACACAAAGCTGCCGTAGACTTCATCCGGCACTTTCTTCCTCAAGTTGTTCCGTCGGGCCAGACTGCTGCGCTTCCGGACAGGAGAATTATAGCGTCATTGGACTCTGATTTTTTCGAGCGGTTCAGGGACATCGCTCCCGAGTTTCCGTCGCAGTCCAATAATGTTGCAAGAACATTTGAATTATTGAACGACGCTATTTTTAAACTTGCTTCCAGGACAGGGAAAGCAGGCTTCTTGTCCGCAAATACTCTCAACCTGCCTTTCATTAATGCAAGGAATAAATTCGACACGGCAGGTCAGGGTATACCGAGAGTTCCTCTGCGTATGGACAACGAGGCGGAAGACTTAGAGCTATCATTACCGTCGTCAGCTTCTATTCCAACCGCAGTGTTGGAAACAGCTATCGCGTCTAACAGAGCCAATTTAGATGCCTTATCTTACGCAGATCACCTTACGAAGGCGTTATCACTGCGTCTTCAAGGGGAAGAGTTTCAGGATATACAATCCTCCTTAAGACTTCTTTCAAGGGCAGTAGCTTATTCCACGTGTAACTCCGCCCTTTCAGTGGCAAATCTGGAGTTGGTTAGACGTGACGCAGCCCTGTCTACATCTACACTAGTGGATTCTAAGGTGAAGAACTCTCTTAGAGTCGCTTCGGTCTCAGGAGATCTTCTCTTTGACGGCAAGCTTTCCGCTATTTATGATAATATTAAAAAGAAAGCTAGTGATTCTCTGTTGTTTAGATCCGCTCCTAAAAGGTCGGATTCAGCAGACACGAATAAGGCGGGCACTTCTGGGTCTTATCCGCCCAAGAGAGGTTCCTATAGAGGTTCCGGTGCATCCTCTAGCTCTTATTCGAGAGACCGTCAGGATAGCGACTCTCGTTCGGGACGTCCTTCAGGCCGGGACAATCGGTCGGACGCCCCGAGGTCGACGAGGCGAGGTGCGGGTCGTGGAAGACGTGGTTTCTCCTACCGCAGGCCTTGCAGATCCAGGAGGTGATGGCTCAAACCTCTATCGCGTTCCGGTTGGCGGAAGGTTGTCGAGTTTTTCTCAAGAGTGGGCGTCGATTACGGACGACCCGTGGGTGAGAGGAGTGACTTCGGAAGGTCTAAAGATATCCTTCAAACGAAAGCCTCCATTAACTCGAAGTCCAAAGTGGACTCATCTTCCGTCAAACCCTCAGAAAAGAGACGCTCTGCTATCAGAGGTGCAGTCTCTTTTAATGAAGAACGCGGTAGAGGTCGTAGAAAACCAGGAATCGCTGGGATTCTACAGCCATCTGTTTCTGGTTCCGAAACCAGACGGCTCGTTCCGTCCAGTCATAGATTTGAGCTGGATAAACAAGCTGATCGTCGCTCCGAAGTTTTATATGGAGACGATTCGATTGGTCAGAGCGAGTATTCGGGTGAACGATTATGCAATGAGCATAGATCTCAAAGATGCGTACTTTCACGTCATGGTACATCCGACATTCCGAAAGTATCTACGCTTCGCAGTCCTAGGAGTGGTGTATCAGTTCCGGGCCATGTGCTTCGGATTGAATCTAGCACCCTGGGCTTTCACTCGGGTAATGAACTCGGTAATGATCTACTTCCGAGCTCATTCGTCTGCGGTAACGTCGGCCTACCTGGACGACATTCTTCAGAGGTACGGCAACGAGTTAACGCTTCAGAACGATGTTCAGAATCTTCTTCTATTGCTCCGACGTCTCGGTTTCATAGTAAACGAGGAGAAGTCGGATCTGGTGCCGTCCAAGTCATTCACTCATCTGGGAATGAGCTTCGAGACGCACAACAATCTCGTTCGTCTGCCGTTAACCAGAGCGAAATTAGTCAGTTGTTACGCTCGCTATTGTCTAAATACAGACAAAGTCACAGCGAGAGAATTTATGAGACTGATAGGTCTGTGCGGAGCCGCCGCGGATCTCATTCCGATGGGACGGCTACGCACACGGCCTCTTCAAATTTTCCTGACTCAGAATTGGAGTGTGAAAATTCATTCGCTCGATGTAGACGTTCTCTTGTCAGATCAAGTGAAACAAGAGATTCAGACTTGGGCAAACATTCAGTGGTTAACTCAAGGAGTTCCGCTGCAGTTGCCGGATCCGAGTTTTACCATTATGACGGATGCCAGTCAAACAGGTTGGGGTGCATCATTAATCCCAACGGATTCGAGATGCCAGGGTCTTTGGGATCCGCAATTCCTGTGCAAGCACATAAACATCAAGGAAATGATGTCAATTTGGCTTGCGTTACGTCACTGGATGGACGTTATTCACGATGCTCATGTCCAAATCCTATCCGACAATACGACAGTAGTGGCGTATATACGGAATCAGGGAGGCACTCATTCAGTTCCGTTGTTCAATCTAACGGAAAGAATCCTTCTGTTTGCGTTGGAACATCACGTTCTTCTTTCGGTCCGTCACATACCGGGTCGTCTGAATGTGCTAGCAGACTCCCTTTCACGAAAGGGTCGCTTGTTGCCGTCGGAGTGAACTCTCAACAAACAAGTATTCAATCAGATTTGCTACCAATGGGAACGGCCAATGATAGACTTATTTGCGACACATCTCAACAATCAGTTGCAGACGTATGTGTCCCCGTGTCCGGATCCAAGAGCATTTGCAGTAGACGCTCTATCGATCCCTTGGGACGGAATGATAGGATATGCGTATCCTCCAGCGCCGTTAATTCAACAAGTATTGCTAAAGATAAAACAATCTCAATGCAAGATTCTGTTGGTAGCATCTCTGTCGCCACAGAGACCGTGGATAAATCTACTCAGGTGTCTGTTGTGGGACCTACCGCGGAAGCTCCCTCCACGAGAGGATCTTCTTTGGCAGGGGAAATCGCGCCAACTGCATCACAACCCGCAAGGTCTCAACCTTCACATTTTTCCGTTGTGCGGTCCTTCTTGCATGGCAAGCACTTTACAGGACGAGCAGTGGACGCGATTTCTAACTGTAGGAGGACCTCCTCTTCGCTAAACTATGCGGCTAAGTGGAAGGTTTTCCGTCGTTGGTGTAGGGATCATTCTGTTGATATATTTGATCCCTCTATACCAGACATTGCTAACTTTCTAGTATACTTGTTTGACGAAATCAAACTGCAACCGGTTACTATAAAGGGTTATAGATCTATGTTATCTGATACCTATGCACATCATGATAGTTTACAAATTGGATCTAATGTCTCTTTATCGAAATTGGTTAGAAACTTTTCGATAAATAGACCCAGAACTCTTAGATTAATTCCTAAGTGGAATTTAGCTTGGGTTCTCCTTAAATTGAAGGAAAAGCCATTTGAACCTCTTGGGACAGTAGATTTCAAATTCTTATCTTATAAGACAGCTTTTCTCTTAGCTTTCTCTTCTGCCAGAAGAGTCAGTGAGCTTCCTGCACTATCGGTGGATGATTCTCATTATCGTAGTGTTGGGAACACTATCACCTTCACTACTAATGTCGGTTTTTTAGCTAAGAATCAGGCTCCTAATAAATATCCGGAACCTATTGTTATTAAGGCTCTTCCGTCTTCAGACGGGCGTAGGCCTTTACTCTGTCCTGTTAGAGCACTACGTATCTATAAACAGAGATCTCAGTTCATCAGAAAGGGACGGAAACGTTTCTTTCTGTCTTTGATGCCTAATAGAAAGGACCATTTCAGTCCATTCTATTGCTAGATGGATTCAGTTAACTATCCGTACTGCGTATGAAGATTTATCTTCTCAGCAGTCTGTGCTTAAGATTTCTGCTCATGAAGTAAGAGCTCTTTCTACTTCCTGGGCTTATGCTAATAGTGTTGCTATTACAGATTTAATGAAGGCTGCTTATTGGTCTCAGCCATCCACATTTACTAATTTTTATCTCAGAAATATTGAGTCCATTTCTGGAGACCTGCATTGTTTAGGTCCGTTATCTGTTGCTCAGAATGTCGTCCACTAAACAGTTGCAACTATAGTTATGCAGGCTTTCTGTTCCGGCAGTGACTCCGTCCGGCTGCCCTCTTCGCTCTGGGCTATTTGACCCAGGGCAAGGGGAAGGGGGGGGGGGCGGGTGTTCCCTTAGGTCACCTGCTTTATAGTGAAAAGCAAGGGAATGCCTCCTCCAAGACAGTATTTCTGAGTCGCTTCCGGGATGGTTTTAAAGTGTAATATTAATGTTTAATTTCATTCATGTCTTATTTTTAAAGTGTAGCTCGGTGTGAAGCATTTGTATATGTCAAGTGTCAAACGGGCTTTAATATACAATACTCGGACACTTTTAAATGATTATAAAGAGTCTCAATTCTCTGGACTACTTTATTTATTGGCTTGTTTTAAAAATAATTAGTATAAAGGTTATACTGGATGTTAATAGAGAACATGAATGTTATTGTGCTCAATTATTAAGGGTAGTGTATCTTTCTAATTTAAATATTAAATAAGAAAGATACATGTAAAGCCTAATACTCCTTTTCTCCTTAAGGGGTTACCTCTTTATTTTATAATTGAGCTTATTGGATTTTCCTCTATGTCCTAGGCCCTCCAGCCTGTTTACTATTCAGCTAAGTCTGGGTCATTGGTACAGTATAAAAATGTTAAAAAATTTATAGTAATTTATATATTTTTTTATACTTACCAATGACCCAGACGGGGATGGCCCTCCCTGAGTTGGGAACTCTTGCCTCCCCGCTGAGTACATAGCGCTGACCAGGCACTGCCAGTAAGAATGATATTTGGCGCCAATTTCGGGACGACTGCGTCACTGCGCATGCGCAGTAGAGTCGTACTATGGAGGTCCTTTAGGACATGATTTCTTTTTGTTTTGGATGCAAATTTTGGGGATTGGGGGGCAAAATTTGTGTTTGGCCCTGGTTTTTGTGGAGTTAGCACCAGCTAAGTCTGGGTCATTGGTAAGTATAAAAAATATATAAATTACTATAAATTTTTTAACTTTTTAAACCGAGGAGGCCAATTTGAACCAAATTTTATGGTGAGGGCTTATTGGGTCATAAGTACCTAATTTATGCAGAAATTTTTTTTCCTGTAGCCCCGTGGGAACCACAGGAGCTAAAAATAGAAAAAAATTAAAACGCCTATATCTCAAAAACTGCACGGCAGTGAGAATTTTTATTTGGTGTGAAGCTTTCTTGGGACCAACAGAAAGGATTGGTAAAAAAAAATTGCTATCGGTTTTATCATAGGGTACTTTTTCGGGACTCTGAAAAAGTGCTGAGTCAGTATTTTTTAACACAGTAGGCAATGGGAAAAAAATAAAGAATTGTTTTCTTCCAAACCACTGCTCTAAAAGCTTTCATATTTTACATATAACATCTTTGGAACATTGATTCACATATTTGTAGAAATCAAATCCTCGGTCCATATTTGGGGTTCCCTATGGAACCCAAATGTTCAAATTAGTGCAATATGGAGGGATATATTTTAAAAATCTTCTTCTTCGGATCCACAAATCAGAATCTTTTGATATTTGCTATGCATCATCCTTAGGGGGGTGAGATTGATGTTTGTTCAAGCCAAGTCCCTGAGTTCATATTTGGACTCCCTTGGGAACCCAAATTGTAACTTAGTGCAATACGAGGTATATTCTTTTAAAATCTTCTTCTTCGCATCCACCGGTCAGAATCTTTTGATATTTGGTATACAGTATGCTTAGGGAGGTGAGATTCAAGTTGTTCAAGTCAAGTCCTTCGGCTCATATTTGGTCTCCCTGTGGGAGCACAAATTATAACTTAGTTCAATATGAGCAATATTCTTTAAAAAAATTTTTTTTTTTCAGATCCACCAGTCAAAATCTTTTGATATTTGATGTACAGCATTCGTAGGGGGGGGGGGGGGGGGGGGGGGGGGGGTAGGGGAGGCTGAGAGTGAAGTTTGTTAAAGCCAAGTCCCTTGGTTCATATTTGGGCTCACTGTAGAAGCCCAAATTATACCAAAATTTTTATTTTCCAAACCAAGAGGTCGATTTGAACCAAATTTGATATGAGGGGCTTATTGGGTCACAAATACCTAATTTATGCCATAAATTGTTTTCCTGTCCCCCACGGCAACTACAGGAGCTGAAAAAATTTTTTTTTTTTGAATGCCCATATTTCCAGAACTACATGGCACTGAGAATTTTTATACAATGTGAAGCTTCCTTAGGGCTGGGAGAAAGGAATGGTGAAAAAAATGCCATTGGTTTTATCATAAGTACTTTTCCAGGACTAAAAGTGCCGAGTCATCATTTTTTAACACTGTAGGTAATGGGAATAACGTTGAATAATCTTCTTCTCCCAAACCACTGCTTCAGAAGCTTTTGTTTTTGGGTTCCCTATGGGGAGCCCAATGTATAACTTAATTCAGTATGAGAAATATTCTTAAAAAATCTTTTTTTTCTGATACTCCTCTCAGAATCTTTTGATATTTGATTTTTAGTTTTCTTAGAAGCGGCAAATTGAAATTTGTTCAAGTTCTGGTTTATTGATAAAATTGGGCCCAGTAACCAATTCCTGCGTTGAAAGCCCTGTAAAGTGGGCAGTAATAGGCATAAACGATTGACCAAACCTGATATTATAATTATGCCTCTGTAATGATGTAGCCTTAGAAAGTGACCTTAAATTCCAATAAATAAATAGATAAATTATTGAGTACCCAATATGGGGATCTAACATATGAACACTCTGGGTTACTAAGTAGAGAAAACACTTTTATGTTGAAAAACTGATAATAACCACAAGGCAGAATCCCTTGCTATTTTGGTGATATGACTCGGCCAGTATCAGGTGAGCGCCCTCAGGCCCCGTGGGGCCTCTTGTTTATTATTAGCTTAACTTGACAAAGTCAAGATAAGCTATTGCCATCACGCGTGTGGAAGTCTGTGAGGCTGTTTCACATTTTCCTTTAGCACAGGCTACACCCCGTAGTTCTTGTCTGATCGTCAAAAAATTTCATATGCAGGGTCATGTCTAGATGGGAATGCCCCCTTTTGGTTGCGATCTGTCAACCGTGATGACTGTCCGAGCCCAAAACCCGAAAACCTTTAGCACAGTCTACAGGTCGTATGTATGGAGGGATTTCATTGTAACTAGGTAGGTTGACTTCATATAATGTCTAGATGAGAATGTCCCCTTTTGGTTGCAATCATTCAGCTGTGACAGCTGACCAAGCCCCAAACCCGAAAACCTTTAGTGCAGTCTATAGGTCATATTTATGGAGGGATTTCATTGTGACTTGGAAAGTTGACTTCATATAATGTCTAGATGATAACGGCCCCTTTTGGTCGTGATTGGTCAACTGTGATGGCTACAGGGACCCGAAGCCCAAAAACCTTTAACGTAGTCTACAGGTCATATTTATGAAAGGATTTCATTGTAACTTGGTAGGATGACTCCAGATAATGCCCAGATGAGAATGTCCCATTTTGGTCACGATCATTCAACCATGACAGATGCCCAAGCCCAAAACCCGAAAAACTTTAGCACAGACTACAGATCGTATTTAAGATGGGATTTCATTGTAACTTGGCAGGATGACTCAGTATAATGTCTAGATGAGGACATCCCCTTTTGGTTGTGATTGGTCAGCCGTTATGGCTACACAGGCCCGAAGCCCGAAAACCTTTAGCACAGTCTACAGGCCATATTTATGAAGGGATTTCATTGTAACTTGATAGGATGACTCGTTTTGGAATAATTTCACTGTAACTTGGTAACTTTCGTTGACATACATTAACTGTGAGGGCAACATACATTAACTGTGAGGGGCCACATTAACCCACCTCTCAATTCTTTAGTAGAGTCTACACCTCAAATTATTTATATTGAAAACATAGCATACGGGGAACAGAAATTAACATATTCCCAATTATCACAATTCTTGTCTTATTTCATAATCCTTTCATAAACATTGAACATTATCCTTTTCATCAAACACAACACACAGACAAGTTAAGCTACAGTGTCATTGACACTTTCATA
The DNA here is from genome assembly GCA_031216915.1 of Pictodentalium vernedei. NCBI lineage: Eukaryota > Metazoa > Mollusca > Scaphopoda > Dentaliida > Dentaliidae > Pictodentalium > Pictodentalium vernedei. The sequence goes on along the minus strand of CM062290.1, from coordinate 232,135,902 downwards.
TATATATGGCTTGTGTTTGTGGGGGTTAGTCTCTCACTCTCGAATACGCCATCCTAATTTAAGTGGCTTAGTCTGGACTAGCCTTAAAATTGGGGGGGGGGGGGGGGGCTTGTTACACCCAATTAGCATAATCATTCATGCTAAGAATACGGAATTACTTGGATAGGGCTCCTTAGTTGATAATATGTCTTCTCTATTATTGTATAGAGAGACATACATGTAATTCCTTTGAAAATTTAATCTCCTTTTCACCTTGGGATGCAGGCTTAGGAGCTGTATTTGGTCTGCTAATTCTCAAGTTCTAGGCCCTCCACCTTTTTACGATTCATCTAGTCAGGACCATTGGTTGTAGTATAAAAATATGATAAATTTAAAGTAATTTGTATATTTTTTATACTTACCAATGGCCCAGTTGGGGATGGCCCTCCCATGAGTGGACACTCATACCTCCCCGCTGAGTTATTATTTTAGTAGTCTCGTCTACAAAGAATGATGTTGGCTCCAATTCTGGTCTCTTCCTGAATACTGTGCATGCACAGGTAGTAAAGTTTGGAGAGCCAGATAGGACTTTCAATTTTCGGTATTGTATGCAAATTTTGGGGATGGGGGGGGGTTCAAAATTTGTGTTTGGCCCTTGATAATATTGAGTTTGCACCAACTAGTCTGGGCCATTGGTAAGTACAAAAAAATATACAAATTACTTTAAATTTATCATTTTTCGGTTACACTCTAAACAGGTCAATTGCACGTTTTCCCGGCAGTGCCCCCAGGCCGGGTCGACACTGAACCACTGTGTACCTTTGGCTGGTAGGCCCATAGCATCTCGATGTTGCATGTCGCACAGTGGTTCTGTTGGTCCTTCTTGAACCGCAGCATGTAGTCAAACTTGAGATTGAACCCCGGGAGTCTTTTGACCTGGTCCTGAGGGCGACAAGCTTCCTTGTGATGTTTTTGCAGAGCTGCTGCTCTGTGAGCTGCCTGCTGATCTCAGTACCCTCATCTGGTGGACAGGTCACCCATTCAAGCTGCTGCATATACTCCAAGCAGGAAACGGCGAGGTTGGACCATTGCAGGAAGTCATCTATGATCCAAACCTTCTGTGGGTCATGGATGGTGAGACCCTGGTTTGAGTGGACTGTGAGGGCATACCCGAGGGGCCAATCATCGGTCTTGAGGTAACTCAGCCGATGGTTGGTCATTGTACCTCGGAGCAGGTTGAGTTGGCCAGCTGTTTGGCCAGGCTGACATATTCAGGCTTTGGGAGGTAGTCAGCATGGTTCCTGTGGCATGTACAACTGCTCGCCCTTGTCACGTAACTGAGCTGGGGCCACTGGTGGGAGAATAAGGCCCTCCAGAGAGGCAGCTTGCACTCAACTCCTCTCCTCAGTCGCACAGTCTGGGAGCCATATGTGCCTCGACCCCCTGAAGTTTGTGGAGCACGGTCTTTTTCACGTATATATGCTGCCTGTTGTAAATATGGGCACAGGCTAGCATAGAGACCCTTAAGTGGGTGTACTGGGGCTGTGAACCATCATAATACGTTAGGATGTGGCCCAGAGGTGCACCGTTGGGGGTGTGCCAACCAGTGTGCCTCTTTGGCGAGTGTCTCTCACAAGATAATCTAGTTCACCCTCATCTGTGACAAGGCGGCGAGTCAAACGTTTACCATCGGCTTTTGTGCCCTGAGGTGAGCGTCCCGATAATGCTGAAGCTCTGGTCTCAGCCCTCTGGAAGACAGACCTTGGCTTGCTTCTCAAACGCAATGATGGTTTTGCGGACCCTTAGACGGGTAAGGAGACCCAACTCCACGAGGAAGGCGTGCAGAGGTGTGGGGGCCCAGCCCAGCTTTGCGAAATGCTTCCCAAACCAGGTGAACCCCTTGTTTGAACTCCAACTCCTGAACCTCGGCGAAGCCTGTGCCAATGTCTTTAGGGAGGGCCCCCGTCGATGGCCACTCTGGTCATCCGGTAGGTGGGGTGTCCGAATCTCTGGAAATAGGTTTTGACCTCGCCTCTCCCCCTGGAGGTTGGGCCGGGTAGCACACCGTCATGTCGACAGAGGACAACTCCTCTCATGTCGTATTTCATGGTGTTCCAGAGACCGTCGTGGCTGTGCTCCACACAGGCCTTTTGTATGTCATCGAGAAGGCCGGCTGGGGGCGGCTTCCAGCCGTTGTGCTCTTTGGCCACAATGCTGGCCACGTGGTTCACCTCGAAAACCCTATCAGTGAGGGAATCATTGCCTAGATGGGTGGCAGGCTTCTCGGAGGGTTTGATGGGTCTCCTGTGTCCTGTAGGTGCGGCCGTCTTGAAGCACAACCTGGTCGATGCTGAGCTGTCTATTCTGGCCACCTCCGAGGATCCAGACAGAAGATTGGCTCATTTTGGGTGGCCTGTCTTATGGCTTCCCAGGCATCACCCGCATATATGTGGACTTGTCTGGACTGGGGGAAGTGCAGGTCTTTGGACCAGGTGGCCATTATGGCAGATGAGCTCTACTTTCCCTCTCACACCATTTCCTCCAAACTGATATTTGCCGCTGTTGTAGATATCCAGCTATATCTTTCACGATGATGGCCCGCTTGAGGATCTTCTCGAGCTCTGCTACATCGTCGACTGTTACATCAGCACCATGGACTCTCTTCTCCCACTCCTCGATTTTCTGTCGCCTTATGGGGGGTTAGGCCCTGTCCTCTAAGAGTACCCTCGAAGTGCTCCACCACTCTCTGCGCAACACAGTTGAGACCACCTTCTTTCATTGGTGCTAGGTTTGCTGGGTTGGGGGTCTCTGAGAGGATAGAGCCCATAAACGACCGGCGGGGGTAACAGGGTAAGCATTCTGGTAGAACACCTGGTCGATCCTGGTCAGCACGCTCGGCTTAGTTTTCTTGAGAGATCTCAATGATGCCCCGCCCTGTCTTCCTCTCTCCGCATGGAGAGGGTCGAACTTAACTTATCGACCCAGACTCCTTCGTCATGCTGATTTTCAGGGTGAATGCGCCCTCTGGAAGGGCTGCTTGCAGTCGTGGTGCTCTCTTGTCCATCATGCAGGGCATCCAAGGCCAGTCGGCCAGCCCTTGCATGCATACCATCAGCGATCTCAACATTGCCGATGTCAAAGGGGGTCCTCTACCTCTACCCTCCATGTAGAGAAGACCGTGGTGGTGCCATCAACTTCAAACTCGTCTTTGGCGTCATTCACAAGATCGACTCATGATTCATCATCTGCCAGCCTCACCGGCTGAGGGACTTTGATATCCAAGTCGAATTGTCACCGTAGTTTGGCTGGGTCAAACTCCCTCAACACTTGCCTTCCTTTTTCTCTCACACACCTTTCGAGGTGGAGGGGGAGGTCATGCGAGCATCTGGAAGCAGAGGCCTCAGCAATCGCCTCTTTATTGCTTCTGGAATGGATTCATCCTGGATGTTCTGGACAACATCTTGGAGAGGCTCCGGTATTTGCATTTCAGCCAACAGCTGATTGATGTATTCGTCCATACTCGCCATGCTGAATTACTATGCCTGTTGCCACCACATCTCTAAATGGAAATTTTGATGGCCGCCAGCCGGGTAAATTCCTTTGCCGTAGCCCTCTGCTCTCGGTGCAGTAATTTCATGTGTTCGTTCTTATAACCACACCTCAGGCAGAGCGATAATTGGTTCGTTACCCCCTTGCCACAAACACGGGCAAGGTTTTGTACCGGATCCATTTCGCAGTTTGACCAGATATACCCCACAGTAATCCCCCCATACAGCACCGGCCACAGAGCTCCGTAGAGCTCAAAGTAAGCTACTGACGTGTTTTTTACCTATCCGCGGTTGTGCACCTGATCGGTATATCCATTATCACGGATATGTCTAATAGGCTTCACCACTGGAAGGAGGGTTGGTGCATTCCCCCCCCCCCTCCCCTCCCCCCCCCCCCACCCCCTCCCTGCTGCTAGTTCTTTGAAATCAAGTGACTTAACTCTTGAAAATTATGTATCTTATGTTTCGTTGGTGTTCAAATTATTGTTGTTTGTTGTAATTGATGTTAATAATATCAGTATATTATATGATGTTTGTTCAGTTTCTTAACTTAATTCCTATCACTATGCATCCATCGATCAACTGATACACACGGAATGTGTCAATGTTCATTTCGCTACCAATATTTAACCCCTGTCTTTGTCGGCGTTGGGATTTAATTTGTGGTATATAACTGTGGTATATACTGAACCTTTCTGCGCTCTTTCCGATAACCAAATCAGTTTTTTTTTCTGAAATGGACAACAAAATTGTTCAGTATAGCTACGTGTGCCCCCTGAAATACTTTTGATGACATCAGAATGTCTGGCACAAATATCTTGCCCTTGGGTGAGATTTTTCCATCTCACACTCTCCCCCACCAGAGATAATAATAATCACATGATTTTATGAAGTGATATACTTGAACCACAATGATTCAAGTATATTACTTCATGAAATCATGTGAGATATGAATTTGAATCTTTTGAATCTTTTTTTTGTCTAAAATATGTGGGTTTTTTGTCTCAAATTTATAGGCTGAAAGTTCATGGGAAGAATATTATTGATGTCCAAGTGAAGTCATATTTTAAATTATTTATTGAAGAGGTAAGTGTTTATAACTAATTGTTCAGTGTGGTCGCTAGTCGTGCCAAAAGGTGGATCCAAATAATTATCCCCCTGCAGGGAAGGGATATTACAAAGATCCCCATCCACCTTTCCAGAATTTTGTATGCTATAACTTGTTACCAGAGTTACCAGATTTCTATAAATTTTAGTACACTGTTCTATTTTGACAATGTCTTGGACATGTTGAATAACCACCATCATTCAATGAAAATTAAGGGAGTTATTGCCCTTTGTTTTAGAGAATTTTGCCTCAAATTTCATTGTTCATGCATAACTTGAACAATATACCTCAGATTTCAATAAAATTTGATAGACTACTTTACATCAACATTTGTTTGGACATGAAAACTAGTATGATTTTTCAACAAAAAAAAACTAGAACCTTTTATAAAGATGATAACTGGCATGATAATCCACCCTGCATAAAGGTCATGAACTGGAATTCTCTGAATTTCAGTTATGTCATCACTTTGTCACAAGAACCCCGCGCCTTCTGAAGGACTCCGTAGGAATCTTGACCTTTTAGAATTAACTCCTGTTTTCATCCACCTTTACACGCTTTTCATTTTGATTTCATTGCATAATGGCATACTTGAAGTGGCCGAATTCAAGTAATATATGCTTCTAAAAAATCAGAACATTTGTTTTGGGGTCTCAGCATAGTTAGTGGAAGCGATTGTATATAAATATACAGCTTTTATGGTAATAAGAATAAGGGTGGTATTTGATGATAAACAACAGAATGTTAATTATGTGCATTGGAAGTGGGCTTTGGAAAAAATGCAAGCCTCTCACTCGACTCAAAAAGGAGTTGAGTGTTTTTTTCCGAGCATCAGAAAAATATTATTTACAGATTGATAACTAGTTCAAATGAGATGTGGGTAATGCAGAGAAAATTGGGATTGACCTTTTTTATAAGGGTAGGTTGTGAAAAGAATTTTGCATTTGGTGAAATTACTGTTTTTAAAGTTCACTTTTTGCATTTCCTAATTTCATGTCATATTAAATATGATACAAAATCGTTTTGATGTGACAGGCCATCTTAACAGTATGTACTGTAGCACGCAATAATAGTCATTGACAATTGTCAACACAGTCTTTTTAAAGTGCTTCAGTAGTACTTGAACAGTACTTAATTTCATTCTCAGATATCCATATGAGCCCTGTAGATATTTTTGCATTTCCACCAAAATAAGAACTCCTCTTCTGAAAATTTGCAAGTAATCAACAATCACAGTCGTAATTGGCTGATTACCACTTCAAATAATCAAACCTCATTTCATGGCATAAACATACAATTGGTTCAACACTATCATTCCAATGAACATTAAGGGAGTTATTGCCCTTTGCTGAATTTTGCTGAATATGTCATTGTGCAATAAATGAACATTAAACATCAAATTTCATTACATTTTGTCTGCCCATGATGAAAAATTATGATTTCCTGAAAATTAAGAGAGTTATTGCTCTTCCGTTTTACATTTTTTTTAGTTTCATGTGGTTATCTAAAAAGTAAACACCAGATTTCAATAAAAAAAAATTGTGCTTCATATTAACATTATTGT